>JAGDQO010001835.1:0-668466 GCA_018342035.1 Solanum appendiculatum
ACCTCGGGGAAAGACGCCTCGGGGTCGGGCCACGGGGCCTAGCCTCATGGCTGGATCCTTGAGCTCGTGCCGGGGGGCCTTGCCTCAGGGCTGAATCCTCGAGGTCGGGCCGGGGAGGTCGATGGGGGCCTCGCCTCGGGCCATGTAAGGGCCTCCCTCGCTTTGGGGCAGGACGCCTCGAGGCCAGGCCGGAGTTGGAGGACAGGGGACCTCACCTCGGGGAAGGACGCCTCGAGACTGGGGCAGGGGGCGGAGGGGGCTCACCTCGGGCCCGAAAGCCTCGACACCGGGCCGGGGGTAGGAGGCTCGCCTCGGGGAAGGACGCCTCGAGACCGGGGCAGGGGGGCGGATGGGGCTCACCTCGGGGCCGAAAGCCTCGAGGCCGGGCTGAGGGGGAGGGGGGCCTTGACTCGGGGTTGAACGTCTTGAGGCCAGGCCGGATGGGTGGTAGGGGGGCCTTGCCTCGTGGTAGAATGCCTCGAGGTTGGACTGTGGGGCGCGGGGTAGGGGGCGGGGGGCCTCGCCTCGGGGTAGAACGCCTTGAGGTCGGACAAGGGGGGCTTGCCTCGGGGCAGGACGTCTCGAGGCCAGGCCAGGGGGGGAATGAGGCCTCACGTCAGGGCAAAACGCCTCGAGGTTGGGCCAGCGGCCTCAGGGCAGGACTCCTCGAGGTCGGGCCGGGAAGGCCGATGGGGGCCTCGCCTCGGGCCAGGGTAAGGGGGGCGGAGAGACTCGCCTCGGGGCAGGCCGAAGTTGGAGGTCAGGGGGCCTCGCCTAGGGGTAACGCTTTGAGGCTGGACTGGGGGCTGGGGGCCTTACATTGGGGTAGAACGCCTCGAGGTTGGACAAGGGGGGGCTTGCCTCGGGGTAGGACGCCTCGAGGCTAGGCCGGGTGGGAGGGAGGCCTCACCTCGGGGCAAGACACCTCGAGGTCGGGCCTGGGGGCCTAGCCTCGGGTAGGACGCCTTGAGGTGGGGCCGGGGGGGCCGATGGGGGCCTCACCTAGGGGCAAGATGCCTTGAGGTTGGGCAAGGGGAAGAGGGGTGGAGGGGGACCTCGCCTCCAGGCAGGATGCCTCGAGGTCGGGCCGAGGGGGCTTGCCTCGTGAGAGGACGCCTTGAGGTCGGGCTAGGGCTCAACTCAGGGCGGAAAGCCTCGAGGTCGGGCCTGGGGGGAGAGGGGGCCTCGCCTAGGGGCAGGGCACCTCGAGGCCAGGCCGGAGGGGCAAGGGGCCTCGCCTCGGGTTAGAACGCCTCGAGGTCGAACTTGGGGGGTGTGGGGAAAGGAGGCCTCGACGAGGCAGGACGCCTCGAGGCCAGGCCGGGGGGTGGGGGGCTCGCCTCGGGGCAGAAAGCCTAGAGGCCGGGCTGGGGGAAGGTGCGGAAGAGGGCCTCGCCTCGAGGTCGGGCTGAGGGGGTCGCCTCGGGGCGGGACGCTTCGAGGTCGGCCGGAGGGGCTCGCCTCGGGGCAGGACGCCTCGAGGTCGGGCCGGGGGAGCCTCGCCTCGTGGAAGGACGCCTCAAGGTCGGGCCGGGGCTAACCTCAGGGCAAGACTCCTCGAGGTTAGGACGGGGGGGCCTCGCCTCAGGGCAAGACGGGCCTGACCTAGGGGGAGATGGAGCCTCGCCTCGGGGCAGGGCACCTCGAGGCCAGGCCGGGGAGGCGCAGGGGGCCTCGCCTCGGGTTAGAACGCCTCGAGGTCAGACTTGGTGGGGAGGGTAGGGGGCCTCGACGAGGCAGGACGCCTCGAGGCCAGGCCGGGGGGTGGGGAGCTTGCCTCGGGGAAGAAAGCCTCGAGGCCGGGCTGGGGGAAGGAGTGCGAAGGGGTACCTCGCCTCGAGGTCGGGCTGAGGGGGTCGCCTCGAGGTCGGCCGGAGGGGCTCGCCTCGTGGAAGGACGCCTCAATGTTGGGCCGGGGCTAACCTCAGGGAGTAAGCCCTGAGGTTAGGACGGGGGGTGCTCGCCTCAGGGCAGGACTCCTCAAGGTCGGGCCGGGGAGGCAGGACGCCTTGAGGTCGGGCCGGAGGGGGCGGGGATTGGGGAGGGGAGGGGGCGCATCTCGGGGCAGGACGCCTCGAGGTCGGGCCGGGAGGGGCTCACCTCGAAGCAGGGACGCCTCCAGGCCCCGCCAGGGGGGATGCCTCGCCTCAGGGCAGGACGCCTCAAGGTCGGGCCGGTGGGGCCGCCTCTCGGGGAAGGACGCCTCGAGGTAGGGCCGGGGGGATCACCAAAGGGCGGGACGCCTCGAGGTTGGGTCGGGAGGGCTCGCCTCAGGGCAGGACGCTTCGAGGTATGGCCGAGGGGGCCTCGTCTCGTGGCAAGACGCCTCGCGGTAGGGCCGGAAGGGAGGGCGGAGGGGGCTTCACCTCGGGGCAAGATGCCTCGAGGTCCGGCCAAGGGGGCCTCGCCTCGGGGTAAGACGCCTCAAGGTTGAGCCAGGGAGGGGGCTCGGCTCGGGGCAAGGCACCTCGAGGTCGGGCCGGGGGGGCAGAGGGCCTCACTAGGAAGGCTCGAGGTCAGGGCGGGAGGGGTCGCCTCGAGGTAGTACCGGGTGGTGCGGAGGACGGGGGCCTCGCCTCTGGTAGGACGCCTCGAGGCCAAGTTTAGGGGGCAGGGTTGGGTGGTGATCGTGCTGGGGGTGTATGGACTCGGGGCAGGGGTCGGGCCGGGGTTGGCGGGGGGTGGGTGGGCCTCGCCTCGGGGCAGGGTTCGAGCTGGGGTTAGCGGGGGTGGGTGGGCCTCGCCTTGGGGTAGGATGCCTCGAGGTCCGGCCTGGGGGTGGCGGGGGGTGGGGGCCTCACCTCGGGGCAGGATGCCCTGAGGTCAGGGCGGGGGGTGGCGGGTGTGGTGGTGGGCCTCACCTCGGGGGAGTACGCTCGAGGTCGGGCCGTGGGAGGGTGGGTGGGTGGGCCTCACCGTCGGGCAGATGCCTCGAGGTCAGGCCGGGGGTAGCGGGTGTGTGTGGGCCTACCTCGGGGAGGCATGCTCGAGGTCGACCGTGGAGGGTGGGTGGGTGGGCCTCGCCTCGGGGCAGGATGCCTCGAGGTCGGGCCGGGGGTGGCAGGTGTGTGTGGGCCTCACCTCGGGGGAGGACGCCTCGAGGTCGGGCCGTGGGAGGGTGGGTGGGTGGGCCTCGCCTCGGGGCAGGATGCCTCAAAATCGGGGCCGGGGGGAGGGTGGTGGAGGTGGGTGGGACTCACCTCGGGGCAGGACGCCTCGAGATCGGACCGGGGGGAGGGGGCGGGGGTGGGTGGGCCTCACCTCAGGGCAGGAGGCCTCACCCAATGCTTAGTAAAACGCCTTGCCTCACGCCCCCGTCTTTTAAAACAGTGGTTGCAATGCTTCCATAATTGATCCAACCTTTTCAAGACGAGTAGTGGTTAGAATAGAAGCACCACTTGCTCCAACCGTCAAGATTGCTCTTAAATTAGCCCACTTCTCTTGATCTTTATTCCAAACATCTCAAGTATCTTTTTCCATTCAATAACTCTTGAATCTTCTTTTGAAATGAAGCCAAGTCCTCGACATTAAGAGAACTTCTTTCAATATTTCCTATAGTTGAATGATTTTTGAAGATAAAAGTAGTAAGTTGAGTGATTTTATTGATACAAAAGAAAGTTTAATGAATTTTCTAGATAATTCTCATAGTTCAGTGACCTTTTAAGATATACTCCTTAGGCAAAGTATGCATAATATATTATTTACACTATTTACAATACTATTAAAATGCTCTTTTGAATACCGCAAGCCTCCATCATTCTAACATGCTTAAAGAAGTTAAATAAAATCCAAAAGAAATTAAAAATAATAGCAAATTTCAAGGTTATATATACAAACATAACAGATAATTTAACAATATAACCTGATGAATAAAAACGAAAAACACACATAGGAAAAACATGCAATTTAATAAAAATCAAATAAAATTCTATGAGCTAATTTTCTATCAACCAAACCTTTATATGTCTCATGAATTTGTCAATAAGCTAAATCGGCAACCTAATTCCAAGGATGTAACTGACGCATCAAAGAGAGAGAAAGGATGTAATCAAATTTCATTTGAAATTTAAAAAAAACTTGATCAAAAGAAAGACGAAAATATCGACATATGGAACCTCTTAAGGTTGGGTTGCAACATATAAGAAATTGATACTACTCCTATCATAAATAAGAAAAATGATTGATTCTTTAATGGAGAGGAACCAAGAGGTCCACAATTATGAAAGAAAAATGCAACCTTTGGTCTTTCCTCTTCATCGTTTTATTTTTTCTTTGAAGCTTGAACATATATATGCTAGCCTTAATAAGAAACAAACAAACACTTCTTGAGAAAAACTGACAACTAAATAATGGTAATGAATTGTCAATAAATGATATCTTTGTAATGCTACTATTTGGCAGTATAAAAATAGTGTTTCTAGTGGGCACTTAGGTTTTTAACTTTGTTATTTCTCCTTTTTAATATACTCTCTCTATCATAAAGCATAAACTGAATAATTGATGAGCTTTGGTGACCTTTGAATTATTAAAATAATTAGTGAATTGATAGTAAAGAATGAGGGGGATAAAATGACACAATTAATAACATACTTTTCCTTTACAGCACCATTCAATTCAATGCACAACTTAAATTGACATTAAGAATTGAAATGGTTGGATTAAGACATCTAGAACAGTTACTGACGTGGGTCGACTATAATGAGTATGACTTGAAAAAGGTTAGTAAAAAGTCATAAACGGTGAAACGTAAAAAGATAAAAAAAAAAGAAGAGAGGATAAATATTTTACTGATTGGAAGATACAATTTATTCATTTTCACCAAACTAAATATTTAATAGGAGATTATTACTCCACTATTTAATATTTAATTAATTAAATATGTTATAATATATTGATTTATTGTTGGGGCAAAATGCAAAATGGTAATCCTACTTTTCATTTTAGAGCTTCCCACTTATATATATATATGTATATAAAACTAACTGTTGCTTTTGATTTCAAGCATTTTTTTTGGCATCTCTTTTATTTTGGGATAATCTTTCCATCTTTTATTTTGGGATAATCTTTCATCAAAAAATCTTTTTTTTAAAAAAAAAACTGCTTTTTTATCTTGTAAATTTCTCACCCTCAATCTTATAATATTTGTGAAATTTATTCAGACCACTATTATTCTTGTCTTTTTTTTTTGGCAATAATACTTGACTAAAGAGTCTCTTTTCTCTTTACTTATTTTCCTTCTTTGTTTTGATTTTACGAGTTAATTTCTCAAAAGATCATTCAACTATGACAATTTATGTTGTAAAGTCATTGAACTTTATTTTGTATCAATAAAATCACTCAACTTTGGACTTTTATCTTACAAAATCACTCAACCAAATTTATCACTAACAAATCCAACATGGCAAATTAAATTAATTCTTTATGTTATATAAACATGAACCCCACAAATAAATAAAATTGAAAAAAATTATTTTTTATATCCAACCCACCCACAAATTAAGGAACGGATTCAGAGAGATAAGTGAATATATTTAACGAGTATTTTAGCAGGAAGTTAAACTCTAAAAATGTGTATGTTATTAATTAGAGAAAAATAATTACTAAAGTAATAATTAAAAAGTTGGACTAGTAAAAGACATCACAGTTGTTAAAATATTCTAAAATCTGACATCAAATAAGTATTAACTTATTGATAAAACAAAGTAAAAGTCAACGAAAAAGAACTAAATATTGCACGCATTTGGAATTTGTAAAATTTATTTAATACTGTATGATACGTGTTTCTAAAATAAATTTATATAATTTAACTACAGTTAATCATAATTTTTTTTAAAAAGAAGTAAAATGGGCAGATCTCTTACTAAAATGCTCACTGAAAATATTTACTTACCAATCTAGCAAAATCCGTTATTTTAATTTGCGGATGGGTGGGTGGTATAAAAGAAATAAGATTTCTTTAATTTTGTTTATTCGTGGAGTTCATATTTTATTTATATGACATAAACAAATAACTTATTTAGTAGATTTTTTAAAGATAAGTTTGGTTGAGTGATTTTGAAAGAAAAAGGTTTAAAGTTGAGTGATTTTATTGATACAAAATAAAGTTTAGTGACTTTGCAACATAAATTTTCATAGTTGGGTGACCTTTTGAGATATTAACTCTGATTTTACGAACCTATTTGGATTGACTTATTTGAAGTGTTTGGATAAAACAAAAAAGTGCTCTTACGCACTTGTTTTTCAGAACTAGGGTCGAACTCTCCTCTTTCTTCGGTGACAACAAGTACTCACTCGGTCACTCCCCTGTTCTTCCTCGTTGATAGTTTATAACACATTAAGGTAAAACCTGGCGCATTTGCTCAACTGATATACAAATTTGGAATGGACCCACTTTAGATAATCGTATATTTACTTACTTACCAAAAAAAATCGAAAATTAACCCAAAATGGATCGAACTAGATGAATGTACACCCAAATCCGATGTCCATCACTAAGTTTATATCAAGTGTAGTGGCACCCGCAACCTTCAAATTTTGGATCCACCTCTACAAGTAGACACTTAAACTTTGCATAAATTGAACAAATAAACACATGTGTCCTATGTGGCGTCCCTACACATGCATCATATTTGCTAATTTGTTTCATCGTCAATTTGACAAATTTGATTTTACCATTGCGGAATATAACAATGTCATCAGCAAAATTTAAATGGTTTATCTGAGGCCCTTTGTTGTTTATGGAAAAGGAAACGAACTTGTCATTATCGGTAAGGTTGTACAAGGAAGGATCTGAAAAGAAGTTCAACAACCAAGATAAAAAGAGAAGGAGAGATTGAATCTGAGACCTTGAGAGGAGTGGTTTGAACCAGATAGACTGACAATTTACAAATAAGTAATAGATTCTCAAAGCGTATAATACAAATAGATTATTGATTTGTTTCCAAAAGAAAATTACATCTAATGAGAGACTCACAAAGAGAGAAACAATTACAAATAACTCACTAATATATATTCAGAAACGGAATGTGAGCAATTTTGTGCCAGTCTTCTCCTATTACCTTTTCACACCGCTTGAACACTATTGGACATTGAGTAATTGTTAAAGTTGTTAGGTGTTGCAATCCCCTGGGTAAACATTTTAGCATCATACAGTAATGGACAGACAACTCGGTGAGTGAAGTTAAACCTTTCACCCCTTCCTCTGGGAGACTCTCTAGTGCGTCACAAAATTCAAATTGGAGACTCTTCAAAGCATTGAGACTAGCCAGGCTGCTAGGCAGCTCTTTGAGTTTCTTAAAGAAAGAGATTTTCAAGTATTTGAGATTTGCAAGGTTTTTGAATATCTCTTCTGGGAGTGAAGTAGCTTCTACGTTATCACTAATGTCGAGGGAAGTAAGAGCCCTAAGATTGGATATGGAACTCAAAATTGTTGCATCTGTCACAAGAACTTTCAATTTTTTGACAGAAGAAAGGGTCGGAATAACAAACATAGAGCACCAGTGAATTGTCATCTCTTCAAGCACAGGGAATTGCTCTTCTCCTTCCTTTTTCAGCAATCCTTTCAGATTACCAAAGTCCCATATAACAAGTTTCCTCAACGATGGAAACCTTCCAGGATGAACATCATCCTCCTCAACATAATCCACCTCCGCAGACCCCGTGTATAACTCTAGTCTTTCTAGACAAGGCAGATCACCAAAGGGTGGTAAGCACGAGCAGTTATCACAACCTCTGATTACAATAGAGACAACATTTTTCAAAACTGTTTGATTCATCCAGTCTGGGAGACGGATTCCTCCGAAGCCAATGATTTCTAAATATTTCAGATTGGGGTGTGGTTTGAGAGCTTCAAGAACTTCTGATTCATATCTATTTGGTCCATCAAAATCCCAACTCAGGCTTAAAGAGTGCAGATTTTCTTTAGCAGATAAGTTAGCTTCTTTTGCATATCTATCTTTCTTCACTCTCTCAAGTTTTGTGATTGAAATTGAGCCATAGAGATTTAGGTTTTTTAGTTCACCAAGTTGATAACCTTTTCTCTTGCCAATAACAAAGCAACCTAGAGACTTAAGGCATGTCAACAATCCTATCCTTGGTAGCGTTGACGTCAACGAACATCCATGAAGTAAAAGATTTCGGAGACTAACAAGTTTACTTGTTTGTTTTGGCAAACAAGAAAGTGAGGGGCATTCATGCAGATCAAGAGTCTGCAGATTTTGAAGCTTGCATAATCTCTTTGGAAGACTACCAATTTTATTGTCAGACAAGTCCAGGTATCTTAAATGTACTAAATCTCCAATGGAAGATGGTAACTGCTAAAGTTATAATTTACTTAGATTAAGCACCCTCAATGAGACAAACTTTTGCAAGAGCGAAGGAGAGTAAGAAGACACCACTTCAGCGAAACCAATGGACATCATATGTGGGTAATTTTTTACATTATTTATTTCGCGGATATTGCTGCTTGATGTGTTTGCTGAAAACAGAGATGTTGCCAAATCATGGATGAGATCATGCATCTTGAAATAAGTTTTACCAGATTTAACTTCAATCTCTTGGAAGAAAGACCTCAAGTATAATTCATTCCATACTTCATTACCTACATCCTCTAGCTCCAAATTTCCTTTCGATAAAAGAAAACCGTGTGCCATCCAGAAAGCGATTAGATTTTCCTTTTCCATTTCGGTGTCCTTTGAGAATACCGCAAAATACACAAAGCATTGTCTCAAATCAAGTGGAAGATGATGGTAACTAAGTCTCAGGGCAGGCAGAATAGAACTTTCATCTTGAGGCAAATTCCAAATCTCACTGTCTCTCACATGTTGCCATTCTCTTTCTTCTCGCTTGAAGCGCAAAATACCTCCAAGAGTCTTGGCTGCTAGAGGCACACCACCACATTTTTTCACAATATCCTTTCCGATAGCCACAAGGTTTGGATTTATTTCTTCTTGGTGTCCAAATGCACGTTGCATGAACAACAACCAACAATCTTCTTGAGACAGTTTGGACAATTCATATGATTGCAAAGTTCCCATAATTGATCCAACATTTTCAAGACGAGTAGTGGTTAGAACAGAAGCACGACTTTCTCCAACCTTCAAGACTGCTCTTAAATTATCCCACTTCTGTTGATCTTCATTCCAAACATCATCTAAGACAAGCAAATATCTTTTTCCATTCAGCAACTCTTGAAGCTTCTTTTGAAGTGGAGCCAAGTCCATGTCATTCCGTGACTTCCCTTCAATAGATTCTACGATTGCCTTTATCAACCTCTTCTCATCAAAATCATCTGAGACACAAATCCATATTTTGGGATGGAAATGCTCAGTAACTCTCTAATCATTGAACACCATTTGGGAAAGAGTCGTCTTTCCTAGTCCCCCCATACCAAGTATTGGGAGGACTGAGAGTTCTTGGGCATCACCAATACTCCTAACATTGTTTATTAGGATTTTCACTATCTCATCTTTTTCTTTGTCCCTTCCATAACTTGTGGTTCAGTTAACACAGAACCTGGTGCAAGCAATGTCCACATGAGAATATTGTTACATTCAAGCTCATTAGGAGAATATTATATTCCACTCTGAACGAAATCCACCCTAATCATTTCTTTTTCTTCCTTAAGACAAAATTTACACTCAGTTGTCTAGAAAGACTACGGTCATCGAGAACGTAATATTAATTTGTTAAACATGCCTGTTATGTTTATTGTTTGTTATTGGATTAAGACCCAAATGCAGCAGAAACAGAACAGAAGAAAACATCTTTTCTCTGAGCTGCTTCGTTAAGAAAAGCAAAACGGATTGAGTCTTCTCTGTTTATATATAAAGAAAAGAACTCAAAGCGGAGGGAATGAGTGGGGATGAGTTAAATGGGTGGGTTTCCTAAAGAAATCAGATGTTTAAAATTGAGGGTGGACATTTGATTCTGAACTTTTTAAATGTCCTTTCATCAAAATTAAGGGAAAATTTGTTCCAAAGTATATGGGAGGAGTATATTTGCACTGAAAGTATAAGAAGAGGTATATTTGCAATAGTACATGAGTATATTTTTGACCCTTTACATAATTTGATCATTGGCAAAAAAAATGAATATAAACTAAGTTGTAATACTAATTTAAGATGAGTACCTGTTTCCCGTCTAGCAGCTTGTCTCTCTATAATCTTTTCTTGCAAATGAAAATTCTTTCTTTCCTCAGCAATTGCATTCAGGTTTTTCATGACTTGGTCCATCCTTTTCCCAACCTTGTGACGGAAAGGGATAGCCTTTGGATGATAACGGCCGTATTCAGATTGCAAGAATCGTGTGGCCTTAGTTTTATATTCATCCAAGATGTCATCGACTTCATATGTAGCAGCATTGAGTTTTTGCAACCAATTTTCTAGTGGCTTGTCGTTGAGTTGCTTCTCCTGAGCATCTTCAAGGACGGCTTGGATCGTAGAGAACCTGCTTGAAAGCCTTTGGAACTCATCTTGAAATCCGAAAAGCAATACAAGCTCCCCTTTGAGGAAAGAAGTGAGATTGTCTAGCAGAACTTGAATGAAAGCTTCAGCCATATGTGGAATTCACTATTAAGAATATTAGATCTGTGACAATGAATGTGCAATTTTGAAACCAAGGTAGCTAGTTGGAAATTTGGAATGAAATAGAAAGCTTGACTTGTAATAATACAAATTCAATTATTTCATGGAAATTTCACATATGGAATCTCTCAAGTTGTCAACTTGTTTTTATTTTATTTTAGTTGTATTGTATCTTTCTTCATTGACGGCAACTCATTGGCAGTTTCCTCTTTCCTAACTCATTAAAGCTGAAATTAGTCATTGGCGGCTAAAATGCATATATACTCCAGTGAGTGGTTATAATATGACATGTCTATCCTTTAAGAAAAATATTTTAGGATAATATAGATAGACACTTTCTATTTTATACGGTTAATAATTAATCATTAATAAATTGACCAATTTTATTATTTTGCCCTTTATTCATATTAATTAGTCTCTTGAAAAAAAATTGGTTCTTCAAAATTTGTTTAAACTTCCAAAGCTATATTAATTGATGGAGTAAAATTGAAAAATATTAATTAATTCTATCTTGATTTAGTAATTGATCAAGTAATATGTGACAAATATTTTCAGTAAGATGTCCATCTAATATGGGACGGAGGTAGTAAATTAAGAGAACTGCTAAATGGCTGGTGGCCTAAAAATGACCAAAACTGTAGAAATACAGTTCTAACCTTTTGCCTCTAAAATAAAGCTACGCCCTCTATTTTATATTAATCGGGGTTTTTTTTTTCATTGTTTAAAATAATTGAATTGTTCATAATTAGGGGTGTCAAAAGAATATGAAAAAATCGAACCGACCGAACCTAAACCGAACCGAACTGATTTATGTTATTTTTTCAATAAAATCGTGGACTTTTATTTAAGTGTATAATTGTCCCGAACAATTGGGATGGTCTTTTTAATTTATGAAAAAATCAAAAAATTCCAAAACCGAATCGAATAATCTTACATGTATGTAAGTATATTTTATATATTAACGATATGTTAAGTTTAATATATAAATATATTTTATAATATTTTTCAAATATAAATATAACCTAGGTCCTAGACTTCTGGTGACTAGAAGACTTTGGGTCTTTGGGAAAGTTTCAAAGATTTTCCCTAAATGTTTGTCTCAAGTGTCTAATCCTTCACTACCTTTTGATGATAGATATATAAAATTTATATATAAATTCCTTTATTTTGATGGATAATATCTATATAATTGAAATTAAGAGAAATGATTAGTTTTTATTAGATCATTTGTGTTCATTAAAGGTTGAAGATTTTGTCTTCTTATTAAATGCTCATGTGTAGTAGTGGGACACTATAAATTTGACAATAAGATGATTTACTAATGTTAATTGGATGTCCACACAAGTTATAAAAAGGACACTTGAAACATTTAAAGTGTGGGGGTGATTGGATTATGATTAATAGTCAATAATATTTGAAGAAGTTTAATATATAAGTTATTTCTTCAATACCCACAAGATAGATCTGTGATAGTTAGTTGATTAAACTACTAATGTGATAATTAGGCTATAAGCCTTGATAGAAATATTGTGTAATTTCATGAAGTAGTATCACTTCAAATGTTGTAATTTTTTCGTGAAAAGAAGTATCTTTTTGTAAGATAACTTTTGTATAGACATGACTAGTTATACATAAATGAATTGGTGCGTTGGTCTATAAATAGTGAATCATCTAATGATAATGATAAAATTCATATAAGTTGGATTTTGTAACATGTATGAAGATGTCATAAATTTTGCATCAAAATAGGCTTGAATTCCATTGTGGAATAAGAATATATTTAGCATATAAATGCTTGAAAAGAAATGTAATGGTTGGAAAAAATATATGATGTTGAATTGTTGTGGCCACAACTGATGCAACCATTCTAAGCTATTGAGATAATGATGATATCTGTGATATACCTATGTGAAAGATTTGTTTGTGATTTATATAAATCTTGTAAAATCTAGTTTCAAAAGATGCAGTATAATAAATGTTTGAATGAGTAAGGTTAAAATCCTTAAACTAAACAAAAGTGATGGGAACCCAACTTTGAGTTAGTATACACTCTAACAATACAAGTTCAATGGGTAATAACAAGTTACTTTGTGTTGCTAAAGCACGAGTCTTCATTTTAGAGCCTTGATTCAAGTTTATTGCATATTGTTATGTGAGAAGTTGAGGATTTGTTAAATGCTTGATATAACAGGGGTATAGTGACAAACTCCATAGTGCAGACTGTTACGCGGAAGTTGAATTAATTCTTAATGAAATTAGTAAAAGTCTACAGTACAGGGACATAGTAGCTAATTTCACCTATATGTATATTGAAGTGGTGCCGCTTCAAGCAAGATCTAAAGGATTGGTCTTGTAAATATTTATGAATCAAGATGAGCACATGGCCATAAATGTGCTAAAGCAAATATTGGGGTTTCTAAGCTACAAATAATATTATATGTGTGATATTTTCGATTTTGACACACGGAGTTGTGGTTCAAATCTTTTAAGATACCAATTACTTCGTTAGAACTTTAAAGTATTTGCACTAAAGGAAAATTCAAATCTATTATAAGATACTCTCTGGTATGCATGATATTATGAGAAATATTACAAACTAGTGGGGAATTGTTGGGTATTTTGTAATATATAGAGGTCTTAAAATGAACAGACTCATTTGTTCGTGAAAGAACATGACTGTTATGAGAAGTCATTTGTTCATGAAAGAACATGACCTTTATGAAAAGTCATATGTTCTTGAAAAAACATGACTCTTATGAAGAGACACATCTGTTCATGAAAGAACATGACTCTTATGAAGAGACACATCTGTTCATGAAAGAACTTGACTCTTATGAAGAGTCATCTCTTAAGTTCTATAAATATAAAGACTCTCTAGAAGTAGCCTAAGAAAATCTGCATGTATAAACCAAGGGCTTTGTTGTATCCTTGAAGAGAATTGTTTGTATTTACCCCAATCTATATATGGGCAATATCTCTTTAAAGAAAGTGTTTTCACGCCTCAAAGCCATCTTCTTCTTCAATCATATTTCCTACTATTATTTTTCTAACATTTCCATCCCAAAATATGGGTTTGTGTCTAGGACGATTTTGATGAGAAGAGGTTGATTAAGGCAATTTTAGAATCTACTGAAGGAAGGCCACTAATTGGTGAGATGGACTTGGCTCCACTTCAAAAGAAGCTTCAAGAGTTGCTGAATGGAAAAAGATACTTACTCGTCTTAGATGATGTTTGGAATGAAGATCAACAGAAGTGGGCTAATTTAAGAGCAGTGTTGAAGGTTGGAGCAAGTGGTGCTTCTGTTCTAACCACTACTCGTCTTCAAAAGGTTGGATCAATTATGGGAACTTTGCTACCATATGAATTGTCAACTCTATCTCAAGAAGATTGTTGGTTGTTGTTCGTGCAACGTGCATTTGGACACCAAGAAGAAATAGTTCCTAACCTTGTGGTTATCGGAAAGGAGATTGTGAAAAAATGTGGTGGTGTGTCTCTAGCAACCAAGACTCTTGGAGGTCTTTTGCGCTTCAAGAGAGAAGAAAGAGAATGGGAACATGTGAGAGATAGTGAGATTTGGAATTTGCCTCAAGACGAAAGTTCTATTATGCCTGCCCTAAGGCTTAGTTACCATCACCTTCCACTTGATTTAAGACAATGCCTTGCGTATTGTGCAGTATTCCCAAAGGACACCGAAATGGAAAAGGAAAATCTAATCTCTCTCTGGATGGCACACGGTTTTCTTTAATCGAAAGGAAACTTGGAGCTAGAGTATGTAGGTAATGAAGTATGGAAAGAATTATACTTGAGGTCTTTTTTCCTAGAGATTGAAGTAAAATCTGGAAATACTTGTTTCAAGATGCATGAGCTCATTCATGATTTGGCTACATCTCTGTTTTCAGCAAGCGCATCAAGCAGCAATATCCATTATCCGCCAAGTAAATGTAAAAGTTTACCCACGTATGATGTCCATTGGTTTTGCTAAAGTGGTTTCCTGTTACTCTCCTTCTCTCTTGCAAAATTTTGTCTCGTTGAGGGTACTTAATCTAAGTTACATAGAACTTGAGCAGTTACCGTCCTCCATTGGAGATCTAGTACATTTAAGATACCTAAACTTGTCTAGCAATCTTAGAATTCGTAGTCTTCCAAAGCAGTTATGCAAGCTTCAAAATCTGCAGACTCTTGATCTACATGATTGCACCTCACTTGGTTGTTTGCCAAAACAAACAAGTAAACTTGGCAGTCTCCGAAATCCTTTACTTGATGATTGCCTTGGATTGACTTGTATGCCACCAAGGATAGGATCTTTGACATGCCTTAACACTTTAAGTTACATTGTTGTGGGAAGGAAGAAAGGTTATCAACTTGGTGAACTACGAAACCTGGATCTCCATGGCTCAATTTGAATCACACACCTCGAGAGAGTGAAGAAGGATACAGATGCAAAAGAGGCCAACTTATCTACCAAAGCAAATCTGTACTCTTTAAGCATGAGTTGGTATAAATATGGACCATGTTTATATGAAGCAGAAGTGCTTGAAGCCCTCAAACCACGTAGATATGAATCAGAAGAAGTTAAAGTTCTTGAAGCCCTCAAACCACACCCCAATCTGACTTCTTTAACAATCATTGGCTTCAGATGATTCCATCTCCCAGACTGGATGAATCACTCAGATTTGAAAAGAGTCGTCTCTATTAGAATTGAAGGTTGCGAAACTGCTCGTGCTTACCACCCTTTGGTGATTTGCCTTGTCTAGAAAGTCTAGTTTTAGAAAATGGGTCTGGGGAGGTGGAGTATGTTGAAGAGGATGATGTCTCCACAAGAAGAAGGTTTCCATCCCTGAGAAAACTTATTATATGGAACTTTCGTAATCTGAAAGGATTGCTGAAAAAGGGAGGAGAAGAGCAATTCCCTGTGCTTGAAGAGATGGATATGATAATTGCCCTATGTTTGTTATTCCGACCCTTTCTTCTGTCAAGAAATTGGTAATTTTTGGGGAGGCAGATGTAACAAGTTTGAACTCCATATCCAATCTTTGCGCTCTTACTTTCCTTCAAATTAGCAGTATCATCAAAGCTACTTCACTCCCAGAAGAGATGTTGAAAAGCCTTGCGAATCTCAAATACTTGAAAATCTCTGGGCTCTGCAATGTCAAAGAGCTGCCTAGCAGCCTGACTAGTCTCAATGCTTTGAAGAGTCTGGAAATTGAAAGTTGTTATGCACTAGAGAGTCTCCCCGAGGAAGGGGTGAAAGGTTTGACTTCACTCACGGAGTTATCTGTTTTTAACGGTGAGATGCTAAAATGTTTACCCGAGGGATTGCAACATCCCTCACAAGTTTAAGCATTAGTCGCAGTCCAATACTGGAAAAGCGGTGTGAGAAGGGAATAGGAGAAGACTGGCACAAAATTGCTCACATTGCGTATTTGAATATATATTCCTAAGTATTATTTGTAATTGTTTCTCTGTTTGTGACTCTCTCTAGTTCCTGCCATGATTTGTAAATTTCTGGTTTTATTTTGGAAACATATTAACGATTTGTAAGATCCTTTTGTATTATAACTACTTGACAATGTTGTAATTATTGGCTAACAACTGTTGATTACCACTTTCTGAATGAAAATTGTGGCAGATGGAAAAAAACACCGAATAAAACTATTCATGTTTTTTTTTCATCTACCACAACTTTCATTTAGTTTTTTTAAATACTTTTTTTCTAGAGGGACTCAATTTCATTGATTTTATCTAAATCAAGGAACAATCGTCAAACAACACTATTTTAATATATATGAAACATCCAGAAGTAAATATACATTAATTGTTTACAATAATCTAATCATTAAATCTATTTGAGAATGCAAAGAGAAAGATCAATGAATGAAATGAATATTGAAATAAAGTAAAAAATATGTAGGCTAAGAAATGAATTTGACATATTACTATATGTATTGTACACGAAGAAAACTTTCATAAGCAAATTTTACTTTGATATAAATAATAGAATTACTTATTAACTATATATCATTCTAGATGAAGAAAAAAAGAATACACAAATATAATGAATGCAAATAATTTTCTTTTATTAATTAAGATATATTATACACTAAACTTCTTGTTTGTTTTTCTTAGTTCTAATTTCTACTTGTGAGAAATAAATTTAAAATATTGATCTTTCAGATAATTACACACAATGACTTACGATTCAATCCAATCTAACATGTTTAGAGGAAATGTACCAATTGATCTTGGAATAAATTTCCGACATATTCAAAGCATCAACTTGCAGAGGAATAAATTTACAAATGATCCTTCTTCTACGGGGGAATTAAGTTTTCTAAATTCCCTCACATTGCAAGTTCTTGAAATTTTTAATGATCGGGGACAACAATAACATATTCAGCGAAATCCCACTAAGTGGGGTGTGGAGAAGGTAGAATATATGCAGACCTTATCACTATCTCACGGAGATAGAGAGGTCGTTTCCGAAAGATCTTTTCCTCTTAATTTGACATAATTAAATACCTTCTTGATTTTGTGAAATATCAATTATTTCGGACAATTTTTAGAGGCTAAAACATCAATTATTTTGAATCAAGGGAGTAAAATATTTGAGATAACTTATTAAGAGGCGTGTGGGAGATGAAAAAAGTTTTCAAAATGAGTACTCCACCTAGCACAATAATTTCATGGTATAATTCGGGGTTATTCTGTAAACACCTGATAATTTTAGGTATGAAAGTCGCAAAACAATGATAGTTTAAAGTTCTTCTAAAACCTATTCACTCAAAAAAGGAAAAAAAACATGTGTACTGCCACTTGGAACTCTTTGAAATTGAGTTTGTCGAACATAATATTCACATAACATGTTATATTCCTTCGAGAGATATTTTAATATGAGTTTATGATAGTTTAAGGCTTTTATCAACACTCAATAGTACTTCATATATAAAATTCTTAAAATGATTGTAATAGTTTAGGGGTTTTTCAAGATTGACTTTGAATCCCCAATTTAGGAAGCATACATGAATTGCATATGATAACTTTCCCAATAAAGGTAAACTTCTTCAAAGTTCAAAGTACAACATAAGCCATGCAGATTTCGTTCGACCTTTTTTATATTTTATAGAGAAAAGTATTGAAAACACGTTGAATTTGGCACAATTTATTAGTTTCGTTTATGAACTATTGACAGCCTTAAAAGCACCCCTCTACATGACTAACTAAACTTAGATACACCCCTTATTTGCCACATGACATAGCAAGTGGTCTCAAACTCTTGTAGGAGCATGGAGCTTTTAATAAAAAACTGAGAGAAGTGTTAAAAATACCCCTAAACTTGGCGAGAATTTAGGGGTGATCAATAGTGTATTTAAGTTTGGTTAGTCAAGTAAAAGGTGTTTTTAAGACTATCAATAGTTCGAGAATGAAACTAATAATCAAATACTTTTCTCTATTTTATATATATAAAGAATATTGACTATCTGTAGATTCTGCACTCGAAGTTAGAATAAGCAAGTAATATAAAATTGGGAAACTCCAATTTCTATTTCATCAGAAAGATACAGCAAATCTTTCTCAAGATTCTCATGTATAATATATATTATAACTTAAATTCTTTGAATAGATTGCCCCCTGTATAGTGATGCCATGCAATTTACTAATTCAAGTTTCTGATTACATAAGTTTTGTCAAATTAAGAAACAGTCTTGAGATCTTGTCAACCTCACTTCCTTTTTTACCATTTCCTCCCATTATGAATGATCTTAATCAGAAGTGAGATTCAAGATTTGAAATTAATGAATTCTTACACGGACTGCAAAATAGTACTATACGATAATAACTAAGGTCATAACGAAATATTCGTAGATCTTTAGTGAATTCCTTAATACATATAAAAGGTAGGGACAAAAGCTACTGAATTCACATGAAACCATACCTTACATGTTAGATTCGCCAATTTGACCGTAACACTACACATTCTTTTGTCAAGCATCTATTCGGTGGAGGTTATATACATTTGGATGATGACATTATATCGTGATTTTATTCTTTAATATTTTGAATGATGAATATACAAGGCATATAAATCCAAGTAAATTATTTACCTATCACTACAAAATTCCACGACCAATGAATTGCAGTCAAGTTCAGCAACATACAAAAAAAAAAAAAGAATGTCTCAAACATGCATATTACGTATATATGTTGATTATTGACATTGAAATCTAGATTCTATATTCCAGTTCTAATACATGATATCCTCATTGCCTTTAATTATAGAAGTACATATAGATGTCATTTGAAAAACAAAAAAAAATCAGGCACTTACAAATTCCCCACACAAATAGCTGCTAGAGAAGTTGCACAAAATGGTTTCCATGACTATGATTATAGAATTGCTAGTTTTGTTAACGTACCTCTCGGATACTAATGCATCGAGCATTTCAACTGATGAGGCTGCTCTTTTAGCTTTCAAAGCTCATATAACTTCAGATCCAAATGGAATGTTGTCGAAAAACTGGACAAAAGGGACTTACGTTTGCAATTGGATAGGCATATCTTGCAGTATAAGGCATCAAAGAGTCACATCACTAGACCTCAATGGCCTCAGATTAAGAGGTTAAATCGCCAAAGAAATTGGGAACCTCTCCTTTCTTCGTTTCTTGGACATTGGCAACAACAGCATCAACGGCGAAATCCCTGATGAACTCGGCTATTTGAGGAAGCTGAAGCACTTGACCTTGTCAATGAATAATCACACAGGTCAAATTCCAGCAAGTCTTGGATTACTGAGAAGGCTCGAGTTGCTGGATCTTTCTAAAAATGATCTCTTTGGATCTGTTCCTTCGTCTATCTTCAATGTCTCTTCTTTGAAGGTCATCAATTTGTTTTATAATGCACTGTCTGGGACTTTGCCAAATGACATTTGCCATAATCTTCCGTGGCTGGAGCGTTTACACATAGCAAGAAATCAACTCTCTGGCCAACTACCAAGCAATTTAGACAAATGCAAAGAGCTTACATATTTGTCCTTATCATATAACCAGTTCACAGGTAAAAAGACTGAACCAAAATATTTCTCTGCTACTTTTGGTTCACATTGAAAATAAAGATCGCAACAATTTTTAGTGAAAACAACCATAGGCTATGAGAGGTATAACTTATTGTAACGTCCTATTACAGGAAACTTGCCTAGAGACATGTGGAACTTGACAAAACTTCAACATCTATTTCTTGGATGGAATAACATAACAGGTACTGATAATGTTCAGGTTAAGCTGAATCTCCCTAACTGCATTTATTGCTGGACTTCTCACCTCGTAGCACTAGAGATCTTTGACATGTCCAAACTTGTTTTTCAAGTCATTTATATGAAATTAGTATTTACATTTCGAAGGGTAGTATCAGAAAATGTTAATTATAGCTCTTTGTTCTTCATTTGTAAACAACAACAGCTACTACTACATCGGCTCAATGCTAGTTTGTGTCTGCTATATGGATCCTCATTATCCATGTTGATCCATTTAGTCCCATCTTCAAGAGGGCATTGCTGAACTATTTAAAAGGCATACAACTAACAGTTTTCTGTTATTTATCGTAATTTAGTGACTGTAATACTGTTACACCTTATTGGAAATTTAAGTGTAGTAACCACGCAATTCGACATATATTTTACAGGACATATCCCAAGTGAAATTGATAACCTATCAGCAATTCGAAGATTAAGTCTACGACAGAACAATTTAGTGGGAATTCTTCCACCATCTATTGGAAATTTGTCAAATCTAGAGATGATAGACCTAGGTCAGAACAGTCTACATGGTGGCATTCCACAGGAGTTTGAACATCTTGTAAATTTGAAAGAATTGTATCTTGGTCCAAACAGATTATCAGGTGAAGTTCCAAGGCCTATGTACAACATTTCTGGACTAGAAAGGATTTCATTTGTAGCAAATGGGCTCTCAGGAACACTTCCCTCAAACATAGGCCATAGCCTTCCAAATCTTGTAGGCCTCTATCTTGGGAACAACCAGTTTACCGGGCTGATTCCTACCTCCATTGTGAATTCCACCAAGCTTATCCAGCTTGATTTTGGTCGCAATCTGTTTAGTGGACCTGTACCTATGAATTTTGAAAAGCTACAACAGCTTCAATTCATCAGCTTGCAATTAAATCAATTAACCAACGATCCATCTACGGGCGAGTTAAGTTTTCTTACATCATTATCTAATTGCGAGTATTTGAAGACAGTTCAAATAGGAGGTAACCAATTTAATGGAAGTCTTCCAAAGTCCTTAGGTTCAGGCAACTGGTCCTTTTCCCTTGAATATTTCATTGCCACTAATAGTGGTATAACAGGAAAAATACCAACTAACATCAGTAACTTGAGGAACTTGGAGTGGTTAAGCTTGGGAGAGAATAAGCTTATAGGTTCTATTCCTCCAGATTTGGGGAACTTGAGGAATTTGAAAAGATTTAGCCTGGAGAAAAATAATTTAGATGGAATTATACCAACTAGCTTGTGTAACATGGAAAACTTGTACCAAATTATATTGGGGAAAAATCAACTTTCTGGGGAATTACCAAGTTGCTTTGGAAATATTTCTTCTTTAAGAGAACTCTACTTAGATTCCAATGCACTAGTTTCCCATATTCCATCAACTTTTTGGAGAAACAAAGATCTTTTAGTTCTCAATTTGTCCTCCAATTTGCTGAATGGATCTCTTGCAGTAGAAATGGGAAACACAAGGAATTTGCGGATGTTAGATTTATCTGGTAATCAGTTCTCTGGTCAGATTCCTAGTACGATTGGCCAACTACAAAGCTTGGTTAGCCTTTCGTTGTCAAAGAATATGTTAGATGGTCCTATACCTGAATTATTTGAAAATTTGGTTTCATTGGAATATTTGGATCTATCTAGCAACAATCTATCAGGCACTATCCCCAAGTCCTTGAGGAATCTTAAACATCTCATGTATTTCAATGTCTCGTACAATGGGCTCATGGGTGAAATTCCAGAAGGAGGGCCATTCGTTAATTTTACAGCTGAATCATTCATGGGTAACCCTGCATTATGTGGATCATCACGCTTCCATGTGATGCAATGCAGAGTCAGTAGCCTTGAAAGAACAAGAAAGAGCAGAGTCTTAACTTCTGTTCTTGCATCAGTTTCCTCAGGAGTTGTAGTCACCACCATTTTCATCATTTGGTTTCTGAAATGCCGGAAAAGGAGTACGGAACTTCCTCTAGTTGATACGTTTGGTCAGGTACATAAGAGGATTTCATACCATGATATTGCTCAAGGAACAAACAACTTTGATGAAGCAAACTTGATTGGAAGGGGGAGCCTTGGTTTGGTGTACAAAGGGATACTTGCAGATGGAATGGTTGTGGCAATAAAGGTATTCAATACAGAACTGCAACATGCATTTAGAAGTTTCGAAGTAGAGTGTCAAGTTTTACGTAGCATTCGACATAGAAACCTCGTTAAGGTGATAAGTAGTTGTGCCAATTTTGATTACAAAGTGTTGGTGCTAGAGTACATGCCCAATGAAAACCTCGAATGTTGGCTTCACTCTACTGACAAATTTTTGGATTTAACTCAAAGACTAAAGGTGATGATTGATGTGGCTTCTGCTGTGGAGTATTTACATGGAGGTCATTTGTTTGTAGTCGTCCATTGTGATTTGAAACCAAGTAACATACTTTTGGATGGAGATATGGTGGCAAAAGTGAGTGACTTTGGGATATCCAAACTTCTAACATCTGAGACACTAATAGCACATACCAAGACCTTGGGTACTATTGGCTACATGGCACCAGGTAAATGTTATTACCAAGTTAATTTGTAGATTTTAAATGACGCTTATTATATTCATTAATGGGATTGCATGAAATATTTTTGCAGAATATGGGTCAGAAGGCAAAGTATCAACCAAGGGAGATGTTTATAGCTTTGGTATTTTGTTAATGGAGACTTTTACAAGAAAGAGCCCTGTGGATGATCTATTCGTTGGAGACTTCACCTTGAAAAGATGGATATGCCAATCATTTCCAAACCAATTGGTGGATGTAGTGGACATTAATCTATTTTCACTAGACGAAGAAAATTTTACTTGTGAAGAGAGATGCTTCAAATCAATCATGGAATTAGCTCTTGAATGCACAAATGATTTGCCGGAAGAGAGAATTTGCATGGAAGATATTACTGTGCGACTCAAGAAGATCCTAACTCAATTTCTGCAAGATGTTGTAACAAACTAAATGGTAGTGCTGAAATCTATAGTGGAATTGTCACATCTTTTCTTCACTGGCACAAATAGTTGGGCTAGAACTTTAACAGATTTAAGGATAGCCCTGCCCCTCTATCCTTCTCCGTTTAAATACTATGACTTTTCTATGTGGTAGGGTTTGATCTGTGATGTGTACCTAACCTACCATATATGATTATGCTTTTAATGAAACAGAAATTTGAATGCTTTAAGAGATGTTGTTAACTGATAACCCAGAAAAAATGATCACTAGATTGGATAGCCTGAAACAACTTATCACACAATACACAAGATACTAATTTGCAATTTCATTAACACTAGCATTTCTATAAAATATTAGCTGATAGAAGCAGTATTAATACACAAAATACTTGCATTATTAATCCCACTCTCTCCTGCAGCGTGAAGGTGATCTATTGTAAATTTTCACAGAACACAAAGTGACTTGTTAGCCAAGATGATATTTTTGGTGATTAAAAGGTTAAAATGACTTTGTAAGAGAAAACCCCTAAAATCTAAACCATAATTATACAGAGGATTGCTGTGATTTGAAAGCATCAAACCAGAGAAGTGTACTGGTTGACCAAACAGTCTCTATTCAACACAAATTTCCTTACAAGATCCTGCTAATCGTAGGAATTTGCTAGAGAATTATGCATCAGAGCTTCAATAAGATCAAAGAAGCTGTCAATGCATCCCAAGAAAAAGGGATATGAACACTCAAATTATATCTGCATAATATGTAAATATGTCCCGGTAGCGTCGCTTTAGACCTCTATATTCTTCAACTTTGAAGGTGTACAAATAGATGTTTAAATTTGTATAAAATTAAATAGTAAAAATGTGACGTAATATAAGACAAAAAATTATCATGTAGAGGGAAAAATATATCTATTTATTAAAAGGCGTATATATCGTTGATGCTAAATTAAATAGCATATTTATATATTATGCCAACTATATCAGTTCATTAGATTTGGTGGTGGTGAGTAAGACAGGGAGGAGAATTAAGGTGGGGACATGGCAATTTAACAGATCGCATAAAAGTTGGGTGATAAGAATATGGTGAAAAATTTAGTGTTGAGTAAATATAAATTTAATTTTTTTAGGAGTATTAAGGACAAGTCTAATTTTTTTAGTTCTTAGTTCTTATATTGTATTAATTATGGTTGGAGTTGGGATAAATAATAGGAGGAATCTGTTTGAGGGATTCCAGAGTGCTCCATCGCGGAGCTTATAGCGACTATTGAATTGCATCAAAGTCTTATTCCAACTTTATATACTAAAATTTTAAATAAATCAAGAACCAATTTTAAAATAATTTTTAAATAAAAAGATATTATTAAATCAATCTTAAAGTTTAAAATTCAAGGTATACAAAATTTTCTTTAAAAAAAGTTTCCTATATATAACAAAATTTATATACTCTCTTAGAATTGTTTTAGGCTTCTAACATTCTACTCTCTGATAATTGTAAGTTTGCATTACCAGTCCCACCGTCCCTATTGTCATGGGATATCATAAGTTTGCAAAATTGAATTGATGATGAATTTTGAAAAGTTTATAATTATAAAAACACATGAAAATTAGAGATGAAATTCTGTCAAATGCAATTGTGATGATACACTACTAGAAACAAATGATTTTTCTATCACGAATCAATAGAAATTGTGTTATAAAATATAACTGTTTCATTCATTTTCCACCAAACCATCTCATTGAAAAACACACGACAAATTTCGTTGTAATACTAGATATATTTCTAATTTTTTCCATACAAGAATGTTACTATTTTTTCTTTTTTTCACGGATTCAATTAAAATATTTGTAAAAATATAGGTAGGGACTCCTTCAAAGTACAACATCACCCACGCAGATTTCGTTTGACTCTCTGCAGATTCTGCAATAGAAGTTAGAATAAGCAAAGTAATATAAAATTGGGGAATTTCAAATTATGTTTCAACAGAGAGATGCAGCAAATCTTTCTCAAGATTCTCATGGATAATATATATTTATAACTTAAAGTATTTGATTAAATGTTCTATAAATAATAGAGTGCATACAAAACTTATATACTCACAAAAGTATCTTTGAATTATTCTACCTGTGTATACTGATGCCATGCAATTTACTAATTCAAGTTTCTGATCATTACATATTTTTTGTCAAATTAAGAAACAGTCTTGAGGTCAAGTCAAACTGACTCTTTTTTTACCATTACCTCCCGCTACGAATGTTCTTAATAATTCATTTAATCAGATCCAAATTCAAGTTAGCAAATTCTTAATACATATAAAAGGTTTAAACAAAAGCTATTGAATTCACGTGAACCGTACATTACAGGTTAGATTCGCCTATTTGACATTCTTTGGTCAAACATCTATTCGGCGGAGGTTATATACATTTGAATAATGACATTATACTATAGCCTAAGACTACAACATTTTAGTCTTGATTTGATTTTGTTCTTTAATATTCTTGAATCATGAATATACAAGGCATATAAATCCAAGTAAATTATTTAACTATCACTACAGAATTCCACAACCAATGGTTTCCCTTTAGCAATGAATTGCAGTCAAGTTCCAAAAAAAAAAAAAAAAAGAGGAGGAATGTCTCAAACATATTACGTATGTATGTTGATCATTGACATTTTACTCTAGATTCTGTGAAACTGCTAATACATGATATCCTCATTGCCTTTAATTAATTAGACAAATGTTGAAGTATACACAGTATATATAGATGGCATTTGAAAGAGAAAACTCAGGTACTTCGTAATTCCCTAACACAAATAGCTGCTAGAGAAGTTGCACAAAATGGTTTCCAGGACTATGATAATAATATTCCTAGTTTTGTTAACGTACCTCTCAGTTACTAATGCCGCGAACATTTCAACTGATGAGGCTGCTCTTTTAGCTTTCAAAGCTCATATAACTTCAGACCCCAATGGAATGTTGTCAAAAAACTGGACGAAAGGAACTCACATTTGCAATTGGATAGGCATATCTTGCAGTAAAAACCATCAAAGAGTGACATCGTTAGTCCTCAAAAGCTTTGGATTTAGAGGTTCAATAGCAAAAGAAATTGGGAACCTCTCCTTCCTTAACATTTTGGACGTTGGAAACAACAGTTTCCATGGACAAATCCCCGATGAAATCGGGAGTCTGAGGCGTTTAACCTACTTGTCTTTGCAAATAAATAATCTCACTGGTCAAATCCCAGAAAGCCTTGGATTTCTCACAGGGCTTCAAGTTCTTGATCTTTCTGAAAATGATCTATTTGGAAATGTTCCGCTTTCCATTTCCAATGTGTCTTCCTTAAAGATAATTGATTTGGGACTAAATCAGATTAGTGGGTATCTCCCACAGGGATTTTGTACTAGGCTTCCAAATCTGCAAGGTTTATTTCTCTCAAAAAATCAATTAGCAGGCCAAATCCCAAGTGGGCTGAATCAATGCACACAACTTATTTACCTTTCCTTGTCATATAATCAGCTCACAGGTAATTAGTAATGTTAATTCAATTCTTGGACTATATATACTTTATTCAGCATCATTTAATCCTTTTACACTCTTATGAGGCTATCTGATTGTGTTCATATATGTATTAACAGGAAGTTTGCCAAGAGACATGTGGAATTTGACAAAGCTTCAAGAATTATATCTTGGATCGAATAACATAACAGGTATCTTGGTTCTAAGTCTAATAATATTCTAGTTTATTAAAATTTGTAATTGCATTTCAAGGGGTAGTAGCAAAAAAATGTTCATATAGCTCCTTGTTATTTGTTTTCAAACAACAACTACTACTACATCGGCTCAATGCTAGTTTGTGTCTACTATATGAATCCTCATTATCCGCGTTAATCCATTTAGTCCCATCTCAGTCCAAGGTTCAATATTTAAGTTATCTAACATTAAAATTTCTCTACATTTTTTGTTAACATACAAATATCTAACAAGATAAAAGCATCCTAGCAAACATTGAGTAAATTGGAGGTACCGACATGATTAAGCTTTAATATCAACTAGTTGGTTTCACCTTTATGGATCTTACTATTCCATTTCGCTCTACTTTTCGCTGAGTTAAAATGGATTCTAACAGATAGTTGGTCTTTCTTTCGACTTCCTCCCATGTGATTTTAGATCTGCCTTGTTCCTCTTTTTAACAAATTCAATCACCATATATAGTTTCATACCTGCAGACCATTGCATCTAGAGATCTATGTGACACTGAACTATCCCAGAGCTACGTATCCAATTGCAAACCATGGTAGTTTCTAATTTCTCATCTCAACGAACTCACACATCCATCTTAATATAGATAATTGACTGACGAACAAATAGTTTAAGTTTCCTTTCTTCAGTTACCATATAAGACGATAGGAAAAGAGAATAGCAGAAGTAAATGAGTAGTTCTCATGTTGCCAATATTTGAAATTTAAATACCCTAATTAACAGAAAACCTTTCCTAGGCTTTGTTCGTCTTTAGGAGGACATTGAAACAGATTACAAGGATTGCTGAACTATCCGTGATTGTAATTCTGTTACACAATATTGTACTTTTTAGTGTTGTAACCACACAATTTAACATATATTTTACAGGACATATCCCAAGTGAAATTGATAACCTATCAGCAATTCGAAGATTAAGTCTACGACAGAACAATTTGGTGGGAATTCTTCCACCATCTATTGGAAATTTGTCAAATCTAGAGATGATAGACCTAGGTCAGAACAGTCTACATGGTGGCATTCCACAGGAGTTTGAACATCTTGTAAATTTGAAAGAATTGTATCTTGGTCCAAACAGATTATCGGGTGAAGTTCCAAGGCCTATGTACAACATTTCTGGACTAGAAAGGATTTCATTTGTAGCAAATGGGCTCTCAGGAACACTTCCCTCAAACATAGGCCATAGCCTTCCAAATCTTGTCGGCCTCTATCTTGGGAACAACCAGTTTACCGGGCTGATTCCTACCTCCATTGTGAATTCCACCAAGCTTATCCAGCTTGATTTTGGTCGCAATCTGTTTAGTGGACCTGTACCTATGAATTTTGAAAAGCTACAACAGCTTCAATTCATCAGCTTGCAATTCAATCAATTAACCAACGATCCATCTACGGGCGAGTTAAGTTTTCTTACATCATTATCTAATTGCGAGTATTTGAAGACAGTTCAAATAGGAGGTAACCAATTTAATGGAAGTCTTCCAAAGTCCTTAGGTTCAGGCAACTGGTCCTTATCCCTTGAATATTTCATTGCCACTAATAGTGGTATAACAGGAAAAATACCAACTAACATCAGTAACTTGAGGAACTTGGAGTGGTTAAGCTTGAGAGAGAATAAGCTTATAGGTTCTATTCCTCCAGATTTGGGGAACTTGAGGAATTTGCAAAAGTTGTACCTGGAGATAAACAATTTAGATGGAATTATACCAACTAGCTTGTGTAACATGGAAAACTTGTACCAAATTATATTGGGGAAAAATCAACTTTCTGGGGAATTACCAAGTTGCTTTGGAAATATTTCTTCTTTAAGAGAACTCTACTTAGATTCCAATGCACTAGTTTCCCATATTCCATCAACTTTTTGGAGAAACAAAGATCTTTTAGTTCTCAATTTGTCCTCCAATTTGCTGAATGGATCTCTTGCAGTAGAAATGGGAAACACAAGGAGTTTGCAGATGTTAGATTTATCTGGTAATCAGTTCTCTGGTCAGATTCCTAGTACGATTGGACAACTACAAAGCTTGGTTAGCCTTTCGTTGTCAAAGAATATGTTAGATGGTCCTATACCTGAATTATTTGAAAATTTGGTTTCATTGGAATATTTGGATCTATCTAGCAACAATCTATCAGGCACTATCCCCAAGTCCTTGAGGAATCTTGAACATCTCATGTATTTCAATGTCTCGTACAATGGGCTCATGGGTGAAATTCCAGAAGGAGGGCCATTCGTAAATTTTACAGCTGAATCATTCACGGGTAACCCTGCATTATGTGGATCATCACGCTTCCATGTGATGCAATGCAGAGTCAGTAGCCTTGAAAGAACAAGAAAGAGCAGAGTCTTAACTTCTGTTCTTGCATCAGTTTCCTCAGGAGTTGTAGTCACCACCATTTTCATCATTTGGTTTCTGAAATGCCGGAAAAGGAGTACGGAACTTCCTCTAGTTGATACATTTGGTCAAGTACATCAGAGGATTTCATACCATGGCATTGCTCAAGGGACAAACAACTTTGATGAAGCAAACTTGATTGGAAGGGGGAGCCTTGGTTTGGTGTACAAAGGGACACTTGCAGATGGAATGGTTGTGGCAATAAAGGTATTCAATACAGAACTGCAACATGCATTTAGAAGTTTCGAAGTAGAGTGTCAAGTTTTACGTAGCATTCGACACAGAAACCTTGTTAAGGTGATAAGTAGTTGTGCCAATTTTGATTACAAAGTGTTGGTGCTAGAGTACATGCCCAATGAAAACCTCGAATGTTGGCTTCACTCTACTGACAAATTTTTGGATTTAACTCAAAGACTAAAGGTGATGATTGATGTGGCTTCTGCTGTGGAGTATTTACATGGAGGTCATTTGTTTGTAGTCGTCCATTGTGATTTGAAACCAAGTAACATACTTTTGGATGGAGATATGGTGGCAAAAGTGAGTGACTTTGGGATATCCAAACTTCTAACATCTGAGACACTAATAGCACATACCAAGACCTTGGGTACTATTGGCTACATGGCACCAGGTAAATGTTATTACCAAGTTAATTTGTAGATTTTAAATGACGCTTATTATATTCATTAATGGGATTGCATGAAATATTTTTGCAGAATATGGGTCAGAAGGCAAAGTATCAACCAAGGGAGATGTTTATAGCTTTGGTATTTTGTTAATGGAGACTTTTACAAGAAAGAGCCCTGTGGATGATCTATTCATTGGAGACTTCACCTTGAAAAGATGGATATGCCAATCATTTCCAAACCAATTGGTGGATGTAGTGGACATTAATCTATTTTCACTAGACGAAGAAAATTTTACTTGTAAAGAGAGATGCTTCAAATCAATCATGGAATTAGCTCTTGAATGCACAAATGATTTGCCGGAAGAGAGAATTTGCATGGAAGATATTACTCTGCGACTCAAGAAGATCCTAACTCAATTTCTGCAGAATGTTGTGACAAACTAAATGGATCTATAGTGGATTTGTCACATTGTGTTCACGGGCACAAATAGTTGGGCTAGTATGTAGAACTAAGAGATTGAAAATATTTTAGAAAGTTTCAATTATTTTAGAAAGTTCATTTGGTGTTTGTTCTTCTTTATATGTAATAATTCTTTTTGTAGGTATATCATTTTTCTTCTTGTTTGTCAATAAAATGTTATCATCGAAGATATATCATAGTCTCACTGCCTTTTTTCTGAACTTGGTAAAATTTATGCTTAGTCTGATACAACATTCATACAAAAAAGGTGAACTTAGAACTTAAATAAGTAATATCATAATATGACATGATGATTATGAAATGAAAATAAACTAAACATAGAATTTGAATAAGCAGATCACTAAATCACATGATAATTTCCAGAGTCATTGCATTTCTGACACCTCTTTCCTGGCCTCACCTAGACTTTCCTAATTCCTAATAATAACCTCGAATCGTCAGTAAATAAGAATCAAGTTAGTGCTTGAAAATAAACCATAAAGATTTGCTGAGACCTATAGCAGAATTCAATACCTCGATCGCCTCCACCAGTCTTAATATACCTTCCAAAGGTTAGTTGGTAATGCTAAGTGCTTCGTTCTGTTTTCGGTTACCCTTAAAAAGTTCATTTAATACTGACTAATGGAGCTAGTGAAACGATATGGATACAACATTTTCAAGCCCCTTGGGCATGTAAAGCATAAAAGTAACAAACATAAACTTTTGCCACTATTCTCATCGATGCATTGCACATAACTCCTTTGATCACCTAAATATAGTGGAAATGTATTTAAAGCACAAATAGAGTGTCTCTAATCGAAACACTCTGTGATCATACTGAATCTTAATCCAGAGTAAATTTCTCACTCAAGTATGTGAAGTTACTTAGTAAAGTCACTTAAGTTATTTTGTATCAATAATTAAAGTGACTTTATTAAGTAATCTCACATAATTGAGTGAATTTTTGAGAAATTTAAGCAAAATCCTAAAATCTAAACCAGAATAATACAGAGGATTGCGGTAATTTGAAAGCGTAGAACCAGAAAAGGATACTGATTTGAAAGATGAAACCTAACATATCATTCGAAGTTACTGATAGAGAAAAAACCTTTGATTTTTCCGCGAAGTTGATTTTTCGCAATACTGAGTTGGGACGGACATGGAAGCTCCTTCGACCTCTATAAGTTGTGAGCGCCATCTCCTCTTCTTCTTCTTCCTTAATTTTTTTTCTCTTTCTCGGATTCAATTGGATCTGATCTCTCTGGATTTTTACATTTTAGGCTCTCTGTTGACACTCTAGTCGCGCATTGTCAATTCATGTCACATTGTATAATAAAATATATATATTGGGATAAATTTAATTTTGATAGTATAATAAAATATAAATATTGAATCTAACTCAATTTAAAAGTTGACTCATAAGTTGAGGAGATCAATCCTCAAATTTGACCCATTTTCAAGTCAAATTGGACCCATTTTTTCAAGTTAAATCGTCTCTCCTCTGTTGCCCTGTTTAAAGAAATGAATTTTTGCTGTAGAATCTGCTGAGTTTTTGAAATTATGTAAATTGGGAATCTGTGATGTCAAACGCACTAGAACTGGCCATTGCGGTGCACTGTGCACCGCCATGGGCAGGTCAAAAAAGGGTTAGATAAGAATCTATTGTACACAGTCTTATCCGGTACAATATCTACAAATTTTCAGAGTTACGATCTCAAATAAACATCCCTGCGTGTCGCCATTGAGGTAATTCCTGCGTTTTACTTTAATGTCTGCCTCTACAAACTATGCATTCTGCAATATATGCTAAGCTGCTAACTGTTAAGTCAAGTTCACAGAAATAGTAGCAAATACCCATTTTAAAGATTCAGATTTGTTTAAAAGGTACAAATATTTATTTGTATATAATGAGAGAGATATTTGGAATTGCATTGAGGAATGGTGTTTGGTATAATTGGCAGCTAATTCTACAATTTTTTATTTTCAGTCAGAGTTTTGGCTATTGCAGAATTATATTACATTATTGTCTACAACTTGTTGTTTAAGATGATAAACTAACTACAAAGACATTGACATATCCTCTAAATACCAACTCCAGTTTGAGTAGTTACGACTTTCATCACCGATACAGGTCTTAACTAACTCTTAAGATCAATGCATTGGTTTGTCCTGTAATATCGCAAAAAGTCATTCCCAACTTGAACTTCTCTTTTCTTACAAATCCATTATTGGCCTAACAATAGACTTTATGTAGAGTTCCGAATTTCTAGTCAGCTTAATTATGAGATTATAACATACAACAACTGCACTTCAATAATTTCATAAATAATCAGATTGTGTCATCAGGGCTTTAGGTTAAGACTTTATCAATTTGCTCTATCGCTGTCAATCTTTAATGTTCATTGCCCTCCATCTAATTCCCACCTGAGTAGAACTCATGTATTGAGTTGAAGTACATATGGCCTACATGTTAAAGAGTTTGACTTTACATATACCATAAATACACTAGATAAACTTGGATCTAACATGTTGCCTCTATAAGGATGGCGATAGAACGATAAGCTATTGAATAACCTTTATCCTGCTATATTATTTCAGATCCTTTACATTCATCCTACGTAACTAGAGAGAAAAATATCTACTTGCACTATGCTACAAAAGCAATATATAGACATTATTGGTGATTTGATTTTTTCAGTCTCTTTTTTGACACCTCTAAATATTGTAACTTGTAATATTAAACATTCAAAAAAGACTCAAATATGCCAGCAAACTTAGTGAAATGGCCTATATATGTCACTCGGTAATATTTGAGCATAGAGATGCCATCGACGTTACCATTTTGGGCTACATATGTCATTACCCACTAATGGACCCCTAATATTACATTATCTAAATCTTTTATTACTTACAGGTCCCCTCCCCTCTGACCCCTTTTAGAGTGGCATTTGTGAACCATTTTGTGAAGTTCAATGGCATATTTGAGCCTTTTCTTAATCCTTATAATACATGACTCTCTTGAGTACGTAACAAAACTAAGTTATGTTATTTTTCTGTTTATCATTTGATGCATGACATTCAACCTTTTAGAATCACATATATTCCTATTTAAACGTCTGTATTTTCTGATTTTATGTAATAAATGTAACAAACTTATAAGGACAAGTTTGTTCCTTATAGGCTTATACTATAACACAATTATTTTATATGGAAAAACTATACTCTCCTATTTCATTGGATTATGAACCTTATCCTATTCTACATCATTCACAAATTTCACGTACTTCACGGCTCTTAAAAAGATTTAAGAAAAACACAAATTTATGTAAGAAAAAATACAAAGACGGGCTTAAAAATGAGTCTACTAATAAGATGTAGCTGGTATGAAATTATATTTGTATGTGTATGAATTAAGAGTATGTATGAATTTTCATGGTGGAATTTGGGGTGTTATAGTGGTTGGGACGTGGTGGTGGCTTGGGAAAAGGACATAAAATTTGTTTCAGAATAAAGAAAAAGAAAAAAATACAAGCTTAAAAGAGAGTACACTAATGAGGTATATCTGGATATGGAAAGTACATACGAGTGTGTGAATTAAGAGTATGTATGTGTTTCCATGGTAGAATTTGAGGTGTTACAGTAGTTGGATATGGCGGTGGCTTGGGAAAAGGACAGAAAAATTGTTTTTTTAATAAGACAGGCTTAAAAGAGAGTACACTAATGAGGTGTAGCTGGTTGTGGAAGTACATATGAGCGTGTGAATGAAGAGAATGTATGTCTTTTCATGTTGAAATTTGGGTGTTATAGTGGTTGGGACGTGATGGGGAGAAGGCTCAAATATGCCACTGCATTTAACGAATGGATCACATATGTCACTCGTAAAAGGGGGTGACCGGGTGAGAGGGGTGGCGGTGGTAAGTAATGAAGGGTTTCGATAATGCCACATAGCAAAATCTGATAGTAGCAAGTAATAGAATAGGCGTAATACATAAACATGACCCTTAACTTGGCATCAACTGGCAACTATGACCTTTAACTTTGGGTGTGCACAAGTAGGCACTTTAACTTGTATAAAATTGAACAAATAGACACACATGTCTTACATGGCACCTACATGGCAATTTTGTGTCCTACGTGGCGTCCTACGTGTATTATGCCATGTAGGACATGTGTGTCTATTTGTTCAATTTTATACAAGTTAAAGTGCCTACTTGTGCACACCCAAAGTTGGATGTCATAGTTGCCAGTTGACGCCAAGTTAAGGGTCATGTTTATGTATTATGCCAATAGAATATATGGCCAAAATGGTAAAGTCGGTGGCATGTTTATGTCCAACAATAACGAGTGGCATAGACAGGCCATTTTGTTAAGTTCGATGGCATATTTGAGTTTTATCCCTTTAACATTCAAAGTCAAGATGTTTTTAACTGGATTACACAAAAGGCGATTGTATCCAAGCGACGCCCATTATATAAAGTTGGATACTTGAAAGGAGGAAATGCATATTAAGAACTTCTTTTCTACTTTTGCATTTTAATTTCCTTCATACCCCAATCAAATACTTTGGTTCTTAAAAAAATAATGATGGCAAGGGCCGCGATGACGGGCCTCCTTTTACTAATCTACTGCATCAATATATCTGCTTCAAGGACAAACTTTACTGACGAATCAGCTCTGTTAGTCTTCATAGCACAAATAACCAATGACCCCGATGAAACTCTGTCAAAAAACTGGACACAAGGGACTGAAGTTTGCAGTTGGATTGGTGTTTCTTGTAGCACACGGCATCATAGAGTTGTCTCACTAAACCTCAAGAGTCTAAGATTAAGAGGGTCCATTCCGAAAGAAATAGGGAACCTCTCCTTCCTTAGTTTCTTGGATTTTGGCAACAACACTTTTAATGGTGTAATTCCCAATGAACTTGGACGTCTGACGAGACTCAAGTACTTGTCCTTGCAAATGAATAATCTCACTGGTGAAATCCCACAAAGCCTTGGATTTCTCTCGAGGCTTCAAGTGCTGGATCTTTCTGACAATGACCTATATGGATATGTTCCATCGTCTATCTTCAATATCTCTTCTTTAAAGATCATTGATTTGAATTTTAATGATCTAAGTGGGAATTTGCCAAATGACTTGTGCAGTAATCTCCCAATGCTGAAATATTTATTCATGAATAGCAATGGCTTTGTGGGTGAACTTCCGAGTCGTTTAGATAAATGCACCCAACTTTTATCTCTGTCCTTGTCTTATAACAGATTCACAGGTAATTAACTAACTTATACTTCTCATTTCCTTTTTTTTCCTCCTTCTTGAATTGATCATTTGAATTTTTTCCTGATATTGTATCTTAATTAATAGGAAATTTACCCCAAGACATGTGGAACATGTCAAAGCTTCAAGATATGTTTCTTGGATGGAATAAATTGACAGGTAATTCTACATGTATGGAGCGTTTAACGCATACAGAATGTTTTAATAGACCATAAGAGCAACCATCAACTAACAACCTGGATCCTCTTTCGTAACTACATTGCTAGAGCAACCCCTGATTGAAACAATCATATTCAACATAGGGAATATATATGTCCCCGTGACAACCTCAGTAAAGTAATACTCGCTCCGTTTCAATTTGTTTGTCTGGTTTTGACTTGACATGGAGTTTAAGAAAGTAAAGAAGATTTTTTAATCTTGTGATCTTAAACTAATTTAACTCTTTAAGATCTCTTTCTTAAAACAGAAATGAAATGTTTTATTGAAAGTTGCTGCTTCATAGGACTTTTCTAAGTCAAATGGACAGAAGATTAAACGACCAGCAGATGTTCTTTTCTTCTTCTACTTTTACATGGTATCAGAGCCAGGCCTTTTCCAATTCTTTGTTCACCGATGTTGGGCCCCCATATTATAGTGTCCATGTTCCAGTTAACGAGGTCTGGGCGTGCGGGGGAGTGTTAAGAATTCCCACATCGGAAAGGGATGAGAATTTGGTCTCCTTATATGGACTTGGACAAACCTCCCCTCATGGGCTAGCTTTTGGGGTTAAGTTAGGCCTAAGATCCATCTTTGCAACACTGATATCAATCCTAGTATCAGTTTTGCTGACAAAACACTAAATATTAAACCAGACATCGTCCGTGTGTGCATTGCCTGTCCGTTTGATCTAGTTCTCCTTATATTACAAGATAAGAACTTGGCTCTTAAGTGTCTAACAACTCCAAAAATATGATATAACTTTCAGGAAGCATACCGAATGAAATTCAGAATCTTCCAGCAATTCAACATCTAAGTCTTCGAAATAATGAATTGGTCGGAACTCTTCCACCTTCTATTGGGAATTTGTCGACTTTGGTGATGATAGATATTGGTGCTAATAATCTTCATGGAAACATTCCTACAGAATTTGCAAAACTCTTTAATCTGAAAGAAATATATCTTGGTTCAAATAAGATAACAGGTCAAATTCTAGACTCTATCTATAACATTTCTGGGTTAGAAACGATCGCGCTTGCAGCTAATGAGCTTTCTGGAAGTCTACCTTCTAACTTTGCCTATAACTTTCCAAATCTTAATGGCCTTTATCTTGGGTTGAACCAGTTTAGTGGGACAATTCCTAGCTCCATTTCTAATGTCTCCAAGCTCACTTTTCTTGATTTGGGCCACAATTTTCTTAGAGGGGATGTGCCGATGAATCTTGGAAATTTACAGCAGCTTGAAGTGATCAACTTGCAGTGGAATCAACTGACAAATGATCCTTCCACAAGGGAATTAGGTTTCCTTACTTCCCTATCGAGCTGCAAGCACTTGAAGCGTATACAACTAGGATATAATGCATTCAGAGGAAATTTTCCAAAGTCCTTGGCCTTCAGTAATTGGTCTGATTCTCTTGAAGCATTCATCGCCTCTGGAAATGACATCACAGGTGAAATCCCTGTTGAAATCAGTAAGTTGAGTAACTTGGTGTGGTTAGGCATTGGAGAGAATGGTTTCAGTGGTTCAATTCCTCATGAATTGGGAAACATGAGGAAATTGCAAAAGTTGACACTTGGGAAAAATAAAATAAATGGTACCATACCAGAAAGCTTATGCAATATGGAGGTCTTGTTTCTACTTTACTTGAGTGAAAATCAGCTTTCAGGTGAAATACCGAGTTGTTTGGGAAAACTTTCTTCTTTAAGAGAACTCTATTTAGATTCCAATGCATTGAGTTCCAATATTCCTCCAACTTTTTGGAGTAACATCGGTATATCAACTCTGAGTTTGTCTTCCAATTTTCTCAATGGTTCTCTGCCTTTAGAAATAGGAAGTTTGAGGAGTCTAAGCAATTTAGTTTTATCAAGAAATCAATTCTCAGGAGAAATTCCAAGCACAATGGGACAACTACAGAATTTGGTGAATCTTTCTCTGTCGATGAATAATTTTGAAGGTTTTATACCTCAATCATTCGGAGACTTGGTTGCTCTTGCATACTTGGATTTATCCGGAAATAACCTTTCAGGTATGATCCCCGAGTCTCTGGTGAATCTTAAACAACTTAGCTATCTTAATGTGTCTTTCAATGCACTCACTGGTAAGATTCCAAATGGAGGACCTTTTGAAAATTTGACAGCTGAATCTTTCATGGGGAATGCTGAATTGTGTGGACCATCTCAATTCAATGTGGTGGAATGCAGAATTGATGGGATGAAAAGAAAAAACAAAAGGAGGGCTTTAACTTTTGTTCTTGCATCAGTTGCAGTAGCATTAGTAGTCACAACTATTTTCATGGTTTGGTTTCTGAAATACCGAAAAAGAAGAAGACAACTTCCTATACCAGATTTGATTGGTCAATCCCATCAGAGGATCTCTTACTACGAAGTTGTTCGAGGGACAAACAACTTTGATGAGGCCAGCTTGATTGGCAGGGGAGGCCTTGGTTTAGTGTACAAAGGAACACTCCAAGATGGAAATATCGTTGCTGTAAAGGTTTTCAACACAGAAGTACAAGATGCATTTAGAAGATTTGATTTGGAGTGTGAGGTTTTGCGTAACATTCGCCATAGAAATCTTGTTAAGGTTATAAGTAGTTGTGCTAATCTTGATTTTAAAGCATTGGTGCTAGAGTACATGCCAAATGGAAACCTTGATGCTTGGCTTTACTCGCACAACAATTTTTTGGATTTAAGCCAAAGATTGAGGGTCATGATTGATGTGGCTTCTGCAATGGAATATTTACATGAAGGCCATTCTTTCGTAGTCGTACATTGTGATCTAAAACCAAGTAACATACTTTTGGATGGAGACATGGTTGCAAGAGTCAGTGACTTTGGTATATCCAAACTTATGACAGCTGATAAATTGATAGCACAAACAAAGACGTTAGGCACTATTGGCTACATGGCACCAGGTATACAACTGTTATCAAGTCTTTCTTATGTTAAATTATTTATTTTTTGTTGATTAAGAAGATAAATATATGAAAAATGTTTGCAGAATATGGATCAGAAGGCTTAGTGTCAACCATGGGAGATGTTTACAGCTATGGTATCATGTTAATGGAAACCTTTACAAGAAAGAAGCCCATGGACGATCTTTTCGTGGGAGAACTCACCTTGAAGAGATGGATTTTTGAATCGTTCCCCGATAGAGTGATGGATGTAGTGGATGCTAATCTATTTTCAAGACAGGATGAGCAGTTTTCATCCAAAGAGACTTGCATAAAGTTGGTAATGGAATTGGCCTTACAATGTACATCTGAATCACCTCAAGAGAGAATCAGTATGAAAGATGTCCTTGTAAGACTCAACAAGATTCAAACCAGCTTTTTGCATTGTCCATCAACAAGCCAACATGGAAGGTAAGAATTCTTGGTGAGGACAAAGTAGGGAGACAGAATGAATACCATCTTTTCTTTTTTCTTGTTTTCATTTTTTTGAACTTCTCTTGTAAAATATATGCTACAAAGCATGGTAGCTAGTGAAATTGTAACTTCAGAGAGTTATAGCCTCCCTACAATTAAAAAGGTCGTGTTTGGATTGGCTTTTTTTAAAGTAGCGTATAAGCAAAAAGTCATAACTTGAGAATACCCAACTTGAGGACTTCAATTTAAAAAAAGGTAAATTTAACCTGAGTTATAGTGTACTACTCTTTATTACAAGTCATTTGTTGATCAATATCATTACTAACTATATCATCATGTTCATATCCGTGAATATTTCATCATTCTTTTGGTATTCTTACAAAATGTTATGTAGATATAAAAAGGTGAGTTTTTATTACAAAATATAAATTTGTGTGTCAATTTTGTATCAAAAAAATATGAAATCATGATATAAAATTCTCAAATCAAGCCTTTTGAAAAAAATTTGGAATTACATCTCATGAAATCGTATTAAGTTCATCTCATAATTTTAAATCATGAAATGAAACCGCATGTGCACGGGTTTCCTAAGTCATTTAATAGGCATTCGTGCTATGTAGGGTGGGCATAAATACCAAAAACCGAACCGAACCAAACTAATTCGATTTTTCGGTTTCGGTGTTTTTTTTTCGATTTTTCGGTTTGGTATTCGGTGTAAGGGTAAGAAAAATTCGATGCACCGAAAAACCGAAATTTTTTTAACTAAATTTAAAATAATATTTTAAATTTATTAATTATATACTTGGTAATTTGTGTTTGTGAGTTGTGACTCCTATTGTTTTTTATTTGAATGAAGTTGAATATTAAGGCCTTTTTAACTTTGTATTGTTTTAACTTTTAAGTTTCAAGTGTTGAATTCTTAGTTTAAATTGTTGGCTGCTATTACAAAGAGTGTTTGTTGGAAACAAAAAATCGGAAAGAGAAAAAAAAACTTCTTTAGTTCTTTGTTGGAAACTTTAACTATTAAATATGTTAATTGATTATTTCGAGTTTTCAACTTTTATGTTTAGTTAAACGTTTTGATAATTTAATTTTCATTTTATTTTTTATTTGCTTGCACCGAAAAACCGTTTTAAAAACGCCGAATTAAACTGAATCAAAGTTTAAAAAATCGAACCGAACCGAAATATTTTGGTTTGGTATTGGTGCACACTTTTTCAAAATCGAACACCGAAACACCGAACCAAAATTTAATAAAATCGAACCGAAGAACCGAATGCCACCCTAGTGCTATGACCCAAAGATAATTAGGGCTACACTAAATGAACCGTTCCAAGATCAAACCCAAATTGAAAGAAATCAAAACCCAAAATTAACTCCCCTGAACTCTCTCTCTCCCCGTTCAAAATTACCCTCAATCTACCAGTAGTTTGTGCTGTGCAAACTCCTCCGACCGGCGACGGCATAAGCAATTTAGAGTCGGCGACTCCTCTTCCGTCACTCCCTGTAAGTCTCTCTCTTTTGTATCTTTCCGTTCTAATTTGCTTACTCCATTCTTCCTCATTTATTTTTAGGCGTAATGTATACAACTCATTTGCGAGTATAAATTTCATTCAGACACTCAGTTATGATTTGTTCCAATTGCAATTTTAAGGCGGAATATATACAAATGTTAACTTTGCGAGTATAAATTTCATTTCGACTACAATTTGTAACAATTGCAAGTTTAAGAGATTATCGATGTGTCCGGGCTTGTTTTAATTTACTCTTCTTGTGCTCAGAGAGATGAGCCGATCAAGTGAAGCAGCCGCCATGAAGCGGAAAAGACCAGATTCATCTACTCAGGGACTTGTAGATGCTGAGCTTGTAGTGCTCAATGTGGTCAAAAGTAAAAAAAATTTGGGTGTCTGGGTAGCAGATGTGAAAAAAGAGGCAAACATCGCACCAGCTCTTGTCGATAAATGCCTAACTTCATTGGTGAAAAAGAATTTGATTAAAAAAGTTCCTACTATCCAAAATAAGGCAAAGAAGCATTACATGGCTGTTGAGTATGAACCTTCCGAGGAACTGACTGGTGGAGCATGGTATTCCGAGGGAAAACTTGACAAGGAATTCATTACTGTTCTTAGAGAGACATGCCTTAAGGTCATTGGAATGATGAAAGTTGCTACTGTGGAGGGGATCCACGACTTTTTGAAGAAACGAAAAGTTGTTGAGTGCTGCACAAGTCAACAAGTCGGGGAAATCTTGAACTCTATGGTTCTAGATGATGCTATTATAGAGGTAAAGAGCACTGGATTGGGAGAGTATTATTCTATTCCTGTTGGATCAGTTTGTTATAGAATTGCAGTTGGAGATACTTCAGGTCCGAAAACAATAGGACCAATGGCTTCGATTCCATGTGGTGCTTGCCCTAGGATTAGTGTATGTACACCAGATGGAATTATATCCCCGAAAACCTGTGTCTACTACACTAAATGGTTGAACTTTGAATTCTGATAGAGTACAACAATGCAACTTGTTGGTTGCTTTTCGAGTTTCTTGTTTTGTCTTTTGGTTTATAGATGGAACCAATCAACAATTTCCATAAACCCCTTTTGGAAGTCTTAACATTTTCTTATAATGTTTGAACTCAGTTGGGAAAATTGTGTGATCATGCTACCTTTTGCTAATGAGAAGATTGCAGCTAATGTGTATTGGCATGACCACTTTCACAACTTTTGACATATATCAAATTGTTATCAGGTAGCTAAAATGTCACTTGAACAAGTCATTCTGTTGTCTAAATTTATTTCCGCAAAATCATTTGGTTCGTGGGCAAAGTTATATCGGGATTATAGTCTTGGGATTAATTTATCCCACCTCCCAATAAAATAATACCAAATTGGATGAGATGAGGTGGGATATCCGTGGTTAAGACTGAAATTAAATTTATACTCTGGTTGAAAGTATAAATTTATCTTAGGCTAAATTTAATACCTTCAATCAAAGAAAGTATAATTTTAATCTCAAACTTAATCTTGGGATATTCACTATCCCGCATATCAAACGACTCCCCAAAAGGTTTTAGTCCCATAGATAGACAAAGCATTGGTACATGGAATCTTGAGTTCTTCCAATGTTTAAACAGACTAGAGCATATTCAAACAAGACATGAATGTACTTTTAAAGACAAAAGCACACTATTTTCTGGGCATAAAATATACTCAATGTAGGTCACATTTTTTTGCAGAAAGTGACAGACTAGCCTTATTTTGACACACAATATATACCATGAGTTCACTGCTAAACACTTTAAAGATTGAAATCTAGCAGATTTAAAATTCTGGATTCGCCTCTTATATGTATAGGCCTTAATGTTTTGCTTTGTGAACGAAGCTCGGTGATCTTTTTAGACTTCAAATACACACTGATCCACTTGTTTTCTCTGGAAATTCAATGACTTGGTGAAGCAACAATCTGATCAGATTCTGCTACTTCCTTTTTCTTGCTCCTTTCTTTCTCAAGTAAATACACCCTCTCTATTTCAGGCATTGCTATAATAAATGCATTCAGTTTGGAGTCCAACTCTTCTAATTTTCCCATAACTCTGTTATTTGTAAACATACCATTTAGCACACTTTGGATTGTTCTCCAGCTTTCCATCAATGGCAAAGCGATAATCACTGCTGATCCAACTGTACCCCATGCAATAGATATTACAGCCCAGAATGTGAAGTATCCCTTGCTAAATTGCCCTGCATTATCGAGTTTGCAACTTTGTTGATCATCGAGTACTCATACTGTGATATTATACACTGAAGCTGAAGAAAGATTTGAGTTTTTTTGACTTACCCACAGGAAGTGTAAGAATAGGCCAGAGAATTACTATCACGAATGTGAAACCGATGCCCCATTTGATTATCCAGGCTTTGGCTCTGTTGAGTTTTTCCTCTCTGAATTCTTCAGATGGCACTTCACTCTTTTCCTTTTCAACCACAGTGATCTGTTTTGTAGTCTCCCAATCATAATTCTGTGGTCTTAAAATGCTGCAAACAGCATGAATAGCTCCACCAGTAAGTATGGAAACAAGGTTTCCTGCAAGCATTGGTGCATTTCTACCAGTTGTGTCAAGGTCTATCCTTCCATACTCGATCTTAGTGACCGATAACCAAGTGATAATACCTAACAAACAGCCAATAACAGTCCCTAGGATTGCACCAAAACCGTTTGCTTTTCGCCATAAAAGCATGAAGGCTATTGGGAGAACAGCTGATCCTATGAAAACTCCCATAGCTAAATACATCCAACCTAGAGAAACACCAGCCTTGTTCAAAATTACTGCTAAAATGCCCATGAAACAGCCAAAGCCTAAGATAACTCCTCTTGAAACTTTTAGGATTTGTTTTCCACTTGCTTCCGGGTTGATGTATGTACGATAGATGTCATACGTACATAATGAAGAAACCGCGATTAGCTCAGATGAACCAGCAGATGTGACAGCCCTAATCAATACAGAAGAAGTCATGTAATTGACAGTTAACAGAACATTTTCCACACCTAATTCTTGATTAGGTACTTACATGAAGAGCATTGTGAGGAGAAGAACTGATCCCCCTTTTCCCATCAAAGCAATAGCTGTAGCCGGAGGAACAAGTCCGTGGCTAGCCTCACTTGCTGTTATCGGTAGATCAAGAGCCAGTGCTCCAAGACCTAGTGATGTTGCCAAGGAAAATGGCACAGCAAACCAAACTAGACCACCCAATAAATAGCCCTTATGTGTTGATGATGGTCTTGCAGCAATTGCACTCACCCAATATCCCTGCAATTTCGACACTTTTGTTATCAGGATTGTTGCAGAAACTTACCATATCCAACGGGAAAAAAAAACTTACATTGTCAACGAAAACTGTACCAAAATTGCCAACGATGTTGATGATTCCAAACACAAGACCACCCGAACTCAACATAGTAACATAAGACCCCTTGAAATTCCCAGAAACAGGGCCACAAGATTGTTCTACAAGGGAGATTGGCTCTTGACAGCTTCTTGACTTGCTTGCTACTTCTAATAAACGTCTGTAAACGATGCTTGGGCTGCCAAGTTCACTGCTTGTAACGTATACTAGGTACACAAAGATGACTAAAACCACGTGTACTGAAATCAATAACCAGAAAATTCTCTTAGATGAGCGCGTAAAAAAGAGTAAAGCTAATATAAAGAGTTAAATTAGATACCTATGACGGAATGTATATAGCTAGCCAAGAAAGTAGCTTTTAGCCCTCCTGCTAAGGTGTAAACTACAACACCAAGAGGGATAAGAAAACTTGCAGCATATATGTTAACACCAGTGAGTGCATTGACGACAGCAGAACCACCAAGAAGCAACATGGCTGTTACTATAATGTTTGTCAAGAAGCAAAACCCCAGAAAAACCAGATGCGCAGCAGTTCCCCATCTGAAAATATGAGTAAATAATAGTCAACAGACAATATGGATACAGCAGAATCATCTTCATCTTTAGTATTGTTCATGACAAACCTTGCTTTTACGATTTCACAGACAGTATGAGCATAAGGGGCTTTCCTTTTGATCTCTATCGCGATCACACCAAAAAGGAGGACCTGTTAGAAACAACTTGACGAATTTATCTTCCTGAGGTCAAGAATTCCAAAGGATGATTTTGGACTTACCTGAATAGTAGCTCCACTTGCATACCAAAAGGGTCCACTAATTCCATACTCCCAGGCTACATTAGAACTTTGCAAGATTGTAGCTGCCCAAGTCCACTGCAAAAGAATGAAGATGTTACTATTAAGTTGATTGTAACATAGAGAAACATAGAAGTTTCAATTCTTGGCTGGATTAATTGGCATTAGACAACAACAAAACATGGTACCTGAGATACAATTACACTTGCAATAAGTCCTGTTTTGACATTTCTACCAGCTGTGTTGAACCATTCTGATGTATGACGCGAACCAACATATCTTTTTTCCAGCCAAACCTTATAGAATTACACAAAAAAAGTTGTAAAAGAAGGAAAATTGGAAAAGGTAGCTCCAAAGACAAGAATGCTTCTTCCCCTCCCCTTGCCTAAAAAGTACTTCCTCCGTCTCAATCTATGTGACAACATTTCCTATTATTATTTTCCGTTCCAAAAAGAGTAACATCGTTCAAACAATTCAACTTAACCTTCTCATTTTACCCATAGTAACAAGTTTTTATAGCTATACAAATGTATAATACGTTTAACACTACAAGTTTTAAAAGTCTTCATTCATTTCAGCGGAACTATGCTACTATAACTTATATCAGTGAGAAAAGTATGAAAAAATGGCACAAGAAAGGGTAAAAGTAGAATACCAGGAAAGAAGTGAAGATTGCAAAAAAAGCTCCAAAACCAAGAATGACAGAGTAGCCAACCCCCTGATTAAGAACAGGTTTTCCTCCAAAAAAGCTGCTCTGCCTCACACAATCATTTCCAGAAACACTATAATATTTTGATGAAAATTGAAAAGGTGGACAGGAAGCCATATGTGAGTGAACTGATAGTAGATCTCCTAATTAATTACACTACATTTGAATAAAACAAACTATTTATAAGCAACAAAGTTAGAATATTTGTAGTCCTAACTTGAGAAGAAAAAAACAATTTAATAGAGGCAACAAAGTAAGCAAATTGTGATTGGAGAGGCCATTTTCTTGTGATGTTATGAAGTACATAAAGTCTATGGAGATTTTTTATGTCAAACTAAAAATGGAGTTTTCAATACATTGGAAGTATAAGATAAATCTCCAAGTTGGCAGTAAAAGATTCAGAGGGTCACTTTCATGGCTTAGAGAATCTTTTGTCATGGGGTAGCTCCATATTTCTAATTGGTTGGATAGTTCCAGTTGAAAATATGTCTCAGGATAATGCAGAAATAAAATAGATAGCTACATTTTTTCTAAAAGATTTCTTTTCAGAAATTTAGTTTATGAGTAGCTAACTTTTAGGGTTTTAAAATTATGTTATTAGAGTCCTACGTGAATAATTAATAAAACAATTCTCTTTGACAATTATTTTTTTTCAAAGTCTTTCTCTGTTATTTTCTTAATTTCTTTATTAATAAACTAACAGTTCCATCAAATAGAACAACAACAATAACATACTATGTGTAATCCCATCAAGTGGGGTCTGAGGAGAATAGAGTGTACACAGATCTTATTTCTATCTTGGAGGTAGAGAGGTTGTTTCTGATAGACCCTTATGATAGTTTCAACACATAAAAACAAATAAGAGTAACATATATAGAGTACGACATTTTTCATTATCAAATTCAGGACTAAAATACTCTTAAGCTGAACTACAGAAACGGTGACTAGCAAAATCAAAACCAATGAACTATAACATGTAAGTCGTTATAAATTGGAATGACTCATGTTATACTCAACCTAGTTGTTATGTTAAATTACTCACAAATCATATCAGGTCGTCCATGATTTTAATGCTACAAGCAAAGAAAGAAAAAACATACATTTCAAAAATTTATGGCATGAGAGTGTGATAGAACGGTATGGGGTAAAAATTGGATGGGATATGTGGGCGAATCAGGAAGCGATATGTCCTAATTACACTACATTTGAACAAAAGAAACCATTTATAAAAGCAACAAAGTTAGAATCTTCATGCTAGTATAAAAGCAATGATGGTCAACAAATTTAGAGCCAAAAAAGTAAGCAAATTGGATTTGCATAGGCCATTGTCTTGTGACGTTTGAAGTACAAAAAGTCTATGGAAATTTTTTAAGTCAAAATAAAAATGGAGCTTTCAATTTATTGGAATTATTAGATGAATCTCCAAGTTGGCAAGTGATAGATTCAAAGGGTCACTCGTGGGCTTTGAGAATCTTTTGTCTTGGGGTATCTCAATATTTTTGATTGGTTGGATGGTTCCATCAAATCAACAATAATAACATACCGTCGCAGGGTTTGAACCCATAACACTAGCGTGAAAAGCATTTATAGAAAAGCTACTCGGCTCATGTGAACCACCGAACCCTCACTTAGCTCTGCCCTTGCATATCGGTATAATCCCACCAAGTAGGGGTCTGGGGAAGATAGTATGTACAAAGACCTTACCCTAAGATAGGTAGAATGATTGTTTCTGATAAACCCTCAATGATAGCTCCGTTAAATAAAAACAAAAAAAGAGTAACAAGAGTACGATATTTTTCATTTTATCAAATTCTGGACTAAGATATTCCTAAGATGAAAGGCAGAAACGGTAAAGAAACATCGACTAGCAAATTCAAAACCAATGAACTATAGCATGTAAGTCGTTATAAATTGGTATGACTCTATGTTATATTCAATCTAGTTGTCATGTTGTATTACTTACAAATCATGTTAAATCATCATGATTTCGATGCTACAAGCAAAGAAGAAAAAAACATGTATTTCAAAATTATGGCATGAGAGTATGACTGAACGGTATGGGATTAGATATGTGGGCGAGTCAGGGGAGCGACATGTGACAAGAAAAATCGGTCAAAATTTATTCAGCAAAGGTGACACCAAATGCTATCCTCAGAACATGACCGGTAAGGGTAAACGTAACCATAAAAGATTGGAGTCAAGACAGTCATGATCGGTGTCACATCAAATCATGTATTTTGGTCACTTCAATCCACGTATTCTTGAATTACTTCTATAAATTTATCTTTATCGTTTTAAAGGTAAACAAGAATATGACCGATCTTCTTGATTCAAAGGTACAAACAAAGAAATAGAAAATGTATTGCAGAATATTTAGTATGCAGTTCATCATATTAACAAATTATTTCTAGGTACCACGAATGAAATATATTTAGTTAAATAATTATTCTCTAAGGTACCATAAATGAAATAGATTTATTTTAAAAAATTATTCTCTGATCATGTACTATGACATTTTGAAGTAGAAAGAATTATTTTCTGAGGTGTAGGTAAAAGTATATTCCAGAAGTTGGCATCAAAATCATAACATCTTATATAACTTCATGTTATATGTATTGTTGCATTATTTATAAATCATGATGGATCGTCATAAGTTTAAATCTATAAATAAAGAGAAAAAGATTTAAGTTATAATAAATTGGTATGACTTATGTTATACATAACTTATGTTATATTGTTGAAATACTCTCATATTGGATCGTCGCTAGTCACAACTATTTGTGTGATCATAAATCCCTTTGACTTATATTGCAAAATAAAATACATCTAGAGTGTATTCAGATTTCAATATAGAGGAAAATATTTTTCATTTTTTTCATATTGGAGTAGATCAAAAATTTTGGGAAGTTCTCTCATAAAATGATTTTGGAAAGTTCTCTGAGAAAATGATTTCCTTAAAAATGAAAAAAATGAATTCACTGATAAAATTAGGAAAAATGAGTTTTATAAGTGATACTTCACATCGATTATGTCTTTTCCATCCTTCAACATACCTCATCTTCACCCCTTTCATGTAGCCCCCATCCTCACAACCTCACACCCCCCCCCCCCTCCACTTCCATAATATATCCAATGTAATTTTATAAGTGATCAGCCTGGGAAGGATAATGTGCACTACGCATATCTTACCCCTATCTAATTGAAAGGTAGATAGATTGTTTTCGATAGATAAACGGGAGAGAAGAGAAGGCATGGTAAAACACTAAAAGACCATGACAAAACATTCTTAAAAGGAACAACTACTACAACAAAATATAACAACAATTGGGGGGACAAAAAATAATAAATAATAACAGAAATTGAATAACAAGAGTACTGCTACCAATACTATTATGAAAGGATCGATAAGCTACACAACACTCAACTCCCCACTAACATTCTACCTTATTGCTTATCCTCCCATCCATTATTTTTTATCGAAGATCATGTCCTCTGTAAGGTGTAGTTGGCCATGAAATTTTTAATCACCAGCTTCCTCCAATACTTTTTTGGTCTACCTCTACTTTTTCTGAAATTATCCATAATCAACCTCTCACACGTCCACACTATGGGCATCCGTGCAGCTACTCTTTACATGTTCAAATCATCTCAATCTGACTTTCTGCATATTTTCCTCCATCGAAGCCACTTGTATTGAAATGTGTTAAATACATATGTTGTGATTAGCATGTTGACGTATATACCACAAATTACACTTGAAAATAAAATGAGGAAAAATGAATATATAAATTTCAAGTTGATGCTCGGATATCTCGCTCTCTTTAAGGAAATTCAAGCACACTGTGATATAATCTACACCGATCCAACAATATAAATCTTGACTTATCCCCTCCAGGATACAACAACCCAACAACATCGTATAACTCAAACAACTTCGAATTAGTTGAAGAGTCCAAAAGAACTCCACCACAAAAACATTTTTCTTCAACACATATAACTTTCTTTTGTACAATGAATAAGTTGGAGAGTTAGAATATTTTTTCTTGTTTCAACTATCTCTTTCACTACACTAACCTCAAAATATAAACACAATAGAATACTTCTCACTCAATTCCCATCCCTTTCATCTTCTTTTTTTACAACACAAGAAAGAAAAACATTATTTATATAGGTGTGAGATTTCTTTCACAAATAAATGTCAAAAATGTGGATTGTCATTTGAGAATTAGTAGGGCAATTAGTAGGAGATAACGAGGGAAACACATCATTATGATTATATGAGTTACAAAAAATTATATATAATATCATTTTCTCCACTTTATACCTTCTAGTTATGATGCACTTAATATTTTAGTTTTTAATATTAAAATGCACAATATCACCATCAACATGATACTGAATTTTGAAACGTTGAAGAAATTTCAAGTGGGTCTTGTTGAGTTAGGTTGAATTCACGCTCAAAAGATATTGAGTTTTGGTATCTAGCTCGGAGGGAAACTACTCTTGAAATTTGAGGTGATTCCGTGAAGAATTAAAGAAGTTTGAAATTTGGGAATTGTTAATGTTCTTTATGTGTTCTTGGTGTTCTTAAGGAAGAAGAAGCAAAAAGTGTACATTTGATCCAAAAACTATAATTGAAAAGTGTTAAAAGTTGTTTGGGATGTAAAAAATGGTTTTGCAAAATCGGAGTTAAAAAAAATGGCATGGATGAGCCTTTTCTTTAACAACAATGGCATAGATGAGCCAAACTTTTAACGGATGGCATAGATAAGCCTTTTCTGAAAGTTCGATGGCATATTTGAGCCTTTTCCCTTGTATATATAGTTCGATGGCATATTTGAGTCTTTTCCTTGTATATATAGTTCTCTCTCGCTTTATACAAACACAAAACACAATTTATACATTTGTATTTGTATAAAGTGAGAGAGGCGAGCGAGATTCCAGAGAGTGGCGAGCGAGATTTTGGGGAGAGAGGAGAATGACAAAGTGTTTGCTACGAATTAGAATTAAATGAAACTGTAGCTACAACATTTATTTTGAATTAATAATTTGCTATAATGCACAATTTTCCCATAAGTAACATTACAAACTTCACCTGAAATTTGGGTAATTAGATGATATGAATTATGATAGTCAACAATTTGTGAAAATTCATAGGAAGAAGAATCGAAAATCCAATTTTCAGATATTTGAAAGTTATAAATACTTAGCGAAATATTACAAGTACTGAAATATAATTTACTTGTATTTAAGGGTAAGGGATTAAGAGCCTATTTGGATTGGTTTATTTTAAGTATTTTTTAAGTCAAAATAATTTTTGAGCATTTTCGGAATGGGTGGATAAATAAATAAAAAGTTTGATTTTAAGCTAAAATAATAAAAATAAGTCAAAAATCATAAGTTAAATTTTTTAACTTTATGACTTTTACCTTTAAGTCAAAAACTAAAAAATCAATTCAAACCGGCTATAAAAGTGAAAATTTCCCAAATATATTTCTTAGACCATCTCCAATCCATCTCTATTTTACCCTCCATTTTCTATATTTGGAGGGTAAAATAGAGAATCCCCTCTCCAACCCATCTCCGTATTACTCTCTATTCTCCATATATAGATATGGGAATAGTAGTTCTCCAAATTTGGAGAATTACTATTCACCTCTCTATTTCACTTTTTGATTATTTTAATACTATTTCTATTATATTATTAATTAAGTCTTTATTATTTGTAATTATTTTTTCATGTAATATAACATTATATTATTGACAAGTTACTACTTCCACTTGAATAAATAATTTTTCTATTTTATTTTATTTTTAAATCGTCACTTTAAATATATAATTTAAAATTATTTTAATATTATTTATATTATTTAAGACTATTGATTAAGTCTTTAATATTTTTAATTATTTTCTAAGTTATATAACATCTAAAAACGTATTATTTATAAGTTACTACTTTCATCCCGAATTAATAATTTTTCTAATTTAATTTTTTAATTTTTTTTGTCACTTTAAATATGTTACTTAAAATTATAATTATTTTTCACTATGAAGAGTGCACAAAATTTACATGATAATTCAAACAATCTACTTTTATGTTAAAATGATAAATTATTAAACTACACTTTTTAATGAGCATTAAAATACTTGATGCAATAGTTCAAAATGGAATAGGCGAAGTAAATTATTAAACGAAATAATTGGATATAAGATGAAATTGTTAATTAAAACCTTGTTTAGCTACACGTTAAAAAATAAGGATAAAGAATTGCTCATTTTGAACTCCGTAATGCATTAATAGAGCATTTATGAAAGCAAATCAATAATCTTGAAAGTTGAGTCTTTACGATGATACAATATTTATTATGTAATTGTATTTCATCAATGATTTCACTTTTATTTGAATTGTTTGTTAATATGTATTGTACATAATATTTTTTACAGATTATGTTATTTAGAAATTTAGAATAAAATGTAATTTTATATTAAACGAAGAATTTGAAAAGAATAAATTTTATATTATATGGATTATAAGGTGATTATTTACGAAAAGAAGAAATGATTTATATTATGAAATAAGAAAATAAGATTGAAATATAAATAATAATATAATATTAAGGAGAAAGAAAAAGATTCCTTTTAAATAGTAAAATAGAGAATTGGGTTGGAGTTGATTGTTTGAAAAAATAGAGATATCTATATTTGAAGAGTAAAATAGAGATTAGGGTTGGAGATCCCTTAGTATCTTCACATATTAGTTCCTCCAAGATATTATGAAAATTTCCATAACTAAAAGTCAAAGTGAAACAAAAATTGGCCACCACCAAGAAGCATCACTCTCCCAATACTAAGGAAAAGTCAATTCCAAATAACTTTCTCATACACTTTCATCTATTACATCATATTCCTCCACCTTTTCAACTTAAACACTATATATAAACCAACAATATTTCACCATAAAAAACATCATCAACATTTTTTATTTGGTTTATAAATTTCAATCATCTCAATATGAGTCGTAGTGCAGCAGTGAAAATGTCTGGCTTCCTTATGAGGCAACTACGGGGCGAGAACCTCGCCCGGTGGAGGCATAGTACAAATTCGTCATTGGAGTAATATGAGTACTTCTAGTAAAACAAAAGAAGAACAAAAATCACATCAACCACCACACACGGTGGCTGATGCAACCAACGACAACGGCGACAAGGCTAAGAAAATTGTTAGCTATTGGGGAGTTGGATCCTCCCAAAATCTCCAAGGAAGATGGTACACCATGGAAATGGAACAGCTTTAGGGTACGTACACAGATAATATACTCTTTCTGTCTCATTTTATATGACTCACTTTCCTTTTTAGTCAGTGTCAAAAGTGTTTCTTTCTTAAAGTTTGTGTCAATTCAAATTAAGTCATATAAAGTGGAACGAAGGAAGTATGAATTTAAATTATGGCTTACTTATAAGGCTATAACTAAATTTCATTAGATAATTTGATTGCGTAACAATATTTTATATCGACTATATATATAACTTAAACTCGTAATTTTAATTATTTTTTTTTGGTTTTGACAGCCATGAGAGACGTACTCAGCTGATATTTCAATTGATGTGAAGAAGCACCATTTGCCTACTAATTTTATGGACAAGTTTGCTTATTGGACTGTCCAATCTTTAAAGTACCCCACCTACTTGTTCTTCCAGATCAACATCTTGACCCTCTTATTATTAAAAAAATAATTTTAGTTAAATAATCTTGTACTACTCCTACTATGATTGCAAGAAGATTTTTCAATAATAAACTAAACTAAAGTAAATCAATCCAATAAATAATTAGAATAAAAAAGAAGACAACGTGAGCTTACCCCACTAGTGGGAGAAAATGACAAAACGGTATCCACATTCCGCGGGTAGGTTTAAAATAATCTCTTAAATATATTCTCAAAAGGCATCAAAAATAAATAAACAAGATTGGAAGTTACACTAGACTCTAAAAAGTGAATCACAAATAATATAAATTATAAAAAATTGCACCTCTAAATATAAATTCCTTCAAAAACCTTCTTTCCCCTCATAGTTTCTATCAAATCTAACAAATATTTTTTTAAAAAAAAATTGATAGAGCAAAACTGCTCACACTCAATTTTAGTGAACTTAATTAAAAGACCCAAATTATTCAAAAATATATTTAAGGAATTAAATTCAACTTATTCCTAAACATAAGGGACCGTTGTGTTATTTTCAAACACTACTTGCGTCTTGCATAAATTGTTGAAGTAAATTACTACCTATTATAGGATCCTTTAATTTATATACACTAACAATATCTCGAAAAAATTGTCTATCCATATATAGCTAATAGTTATAGTGTTGAATTTTTCAATTAATTTGTTGTATATGTTTGTATTAATCTTTGACCTGTTTTTTTTCTTTGTACAAATATGACTATTTCTTGAGATTAAGGCACTATATATACAGTATGTAATTAATTATGTGAGGAGTTTAAATTATATTAATATAATTATTTAAAAAACTTGCATAGTATTATAGTAACGAAGAATATATCGATCTCATAGATTGCTCCAAAATATTAAAATATAGAATTAACTCAATAAAAAAGAGTAATTGTGTTCCTTCTATACACGTTTAATAAAGATCCGACTTTATTAAATTTTATGTGTCTATCTCTAAAATATTTCTATAAAAGATTATTTTTATATACAAGAATCATAAAAAAAATAAAAATGAATCGATTCTTATAATGGCATATAGAGAACATAAGTATTAGGTTTAAAGAAAATCAACATTCCCACTCAAACCATAAAAGAGTGTGAAAACTATTAAAATTTTAAGAAAATTGTAAATTTTCAACCCATTTAATTTTAAATCTATAACAAATTTAGCGATAAGAACCTAAAATATACCTCATTAAATCAGAATTTGGCTCTGATTCTTAAAAAGACATGATTCTAATTGTTAGTGTTTTATTCTTTTGGTATATTAACATATTTAGTAAATTTCATTACAAAAGATGGTGCGTACGCATTTTTGTCACTAATTTCAGGGGCGGCTCTACAGCTTTGGAAAAAAGACAACTGTCTTAGGCCCCCAAATTTGAGGGGCCTCGTTTTTAAAAAAAATAATAGGTTATAAGTATTTTTTTTAAAAAAAAATCAAATTTTATTTGTAGGAAATATAAATTTTTTATATGAGAGGAAAAAAAGTAATAGAAGTTTGACAAATCTTGATCACTATGTCTCAAGAAATATTAAATAATTTGTTATAATAAACTTCATAAAAAATACATATTAGAATTTAAGGCCTCTATTTAGATTTAGCTTTAGGCCACCGATGTATTTGAGCCGCCCCTGACTACTTTATAATATTGATAGGTTAGATCCTTAACTCAAATAAAGCATATCAAACAACTTAGGAAAGAAATACAATAGGAAATATCAATAACAATAAGAAATAATACAATAAAACTATAAAAGAATCAAAATGGATTGTGGTGTAGTAATGAAATTGCTTCACTATTAACCAGATGTCTCAAGTACGAGCTATGGATATAGAAAAAAAATTGTTGGGAGCGTCACCCCAAAATGGGTCTTGCATCACTCAACTATCTACTAACCTTTCACCCAAATCCTCACCTCTATATCCTCATTAATATTTTATTTTTTACCTAATTAAAAGAAAAATAATTAAAAAAACTCTTGGTGTGTAGTGCAATGACGTGTCAGAATTATAGCCGTTTGTGGCTGCTTGTCTTTACTCAGTCTTATTATTGGCAACTACGAAGAATAATGTTAACCAAATAAGTGGTATTTTAAAAACCTAATTAATTAGGCTTAATTAAGAAAAACAATAATTAATTAAGAAAAGTGCTTACTATTTGCAAATGCATGATTCAATGACTTTGGACCAACTCAACTTACTCCCCACGAAACCTCCTTTTTACTTGTTCCCCAAGACCCACTTTCTTCCAAAAAGAAAAAGAGAAATAAAATACCAAATTGTATTCTTTTGCCATTCATTTCCAGAAATACCCTTGGACTGTGTATTTCAAATAAATTTTACACGTTTCCTAAGAAATAATAATAATTCATATGAATGTTATATTTACCACAAGCTAATGTTTGGTCATAAATTTTTAAATACTTTTGACAAGTTATTTTTGGGTGAAGTTTCATCATATGTTTGATCATAAATTTTGAGAGAAATATTTAACTTTTTAAAGAAATATGATTTATATCCGTAGATTCTAAAAACTATTAAAAACATCCATAATTTTGTATTATCATTTTATAATGAACATATTCAATGAAACTGCATGACAACGAATAAAAATAATATGAATCTAAAAAAAAAGGAAGAAAACAAAAAAAAATACCATTAATTTGTATATAAAAAACTACTATTATTACTTGTAATTTGAAAGTGATTACAAAGAGCAAGCTCGAATAAAAATTATATAAAATATGTATATAATTATATAAATTTTGTACAATAAACTATGACTAAAATTCAGTCTAAAATTATAAATGATAAATATTTTATAAATCATAAAAATTTGGTGTAACTTTTAAATTTTAAAAATTTCCAAATAATAGAATTCGACACAAATACTAAAAATTTGTCTAGTATTCTGATGCATGATATGAAATTCTAGTCATATTCAACATACTTGATTTTCAAGTCAAAATAATGGTACTAGCCCAGGTCATTTTAGTCATTTCCTTTTTGTCTAGAATTTACTTAACCTCACATCTTTAAAAAATATCTCAAATGCCAAAAATCATTAGCCATAAAAATTTAATGAAATATACATAACCGCCTGTCCCATACAGTCTTCACGCGAAACTTGAACGAACCAACCATATAAAAAAATTAATTAAAATAGAAAAATCTCAGCCTATATAAAATGAGTGTATTTCGTTAATGAAATTATTACTATCACAGAAAAAAAAAGAAAATTACTTATTTGCCTTCTTTCTCAAGTTTCTTTCCAAACTTCCGGCGAACATTTTTTTTTTTTCAGATATTGATCGGAGTTATCAAACATGATGACCCGTGGAGCAACAAGGATGACCCAAGTAGTCATGGGTCATATGGGTCCACGTTACTTTTCGACTACAGTTCTGCGAAATGATCCTTGGACCGGAGTTGTCGGTGGGGCCGCTGCCGGACTTTTGCATGGGTTTCCGGCGAATCCATCGGAGAAAGTGGCAGTAACGTGGGTCAGGCATTTTTCGGCGATGGGTTCACCGAGCGCTAGTACTGCAGCTTTGAATGATAAGCAACAAGAGAAAGACAGTAACGATAAGAAAGTGGAGAACGCCGCCGCCGCTGCCGCAGCTTCCGGTGCTCCTGGTAAATCTGTGGTGAGTTATTGGGGTGTTCCGCCTTCAAAGGCGACTAAACCAGATGGTACTGAATGGAAATGGAATTGTTTTAGGGTAAGTTTAATTAACTTTTTTCACATATTTTCTGATATATATATACATTTTTTGCGATTAATGGTGGATTTTTGTGATTTAGCCATGGGAGACTTATGAGTCTGATATGTCAATAGATCTGACGAAACACCATGCGCCTGTAACGTTTTTGGACAAATTTGCTTATTGGACTGTTAAGGTCCTTCGATTCCCCACTGATGTATTTTTTCAGGTACGTAATAAAATTCCCAGAAAATTGGAAAGATTCTATGCAATTTCCCATAATTTCGGAATGTTACAATGAATTGCTTATAGTGAATTGAATCGAAAATTTCGAATGGAAAAGGAATATGAGATCGTAAAGATGATTGAATTTTGCGTGTTTTTAATGTGATGCAGAAGAGATATGGTTGCAGAGCAATGATGTTAGAAACAGTGGCGGCGGTGCCTGGAATGGTGGGAGGTATGTTGTTGCACTGTAAGTCATTGAGGCGATTCGAACAGAGTGGTGGATGGATCAAAGCTCTGCTTGAAGAAGCCGAAAACGAGAGGATGCATTTGATGACTTTCATGGAAGTTGCAAAGCCAAATGTGTACGAACGTGCCCTGGTTTTTGCAGTGCAAGGCGTATTCTTCAACGCTTACTTTGCTGCTTACCTTATTTCCCCAAAATTAGCTCATCGTATCGTGGGATATTTGGAAGAAGAGGCTGTTCATTCGTACACTGAGTTCCTCAAGGAATTGGACAATGGTAACATTGAGAATGTCCCTGCTCCTGCTATTGCCATTGATTACTGGCGCTTGCCTAAGGATGCCACTCTCCGCGATGTTGTCTTGGTTGTTAGGGCTGATGAGGCTCATCATCGCGATGTCAACCACTATGCATCTGTAAGAAGATATAAAGCTGATGATCTCGACTTATTTGGGATTGATTGATGCATTTAACTAATTTATTCGATTTTGATTGCAGGACATTCATTACCAGGGACAACAGCTGAAGGACTCACCAGCACCACTTGGGTATCACTAAGCGACTAATAATAAATACAAAGAGATCTCACAAATCAAGCTAAAAGTCGTCACTATTTTGTTCTTTTTTTGAACTGGTAATAGAACTATGTAGTAGTTACTACTAATTCCGAATGTTGATGTACATATTTTTGTGTGGATTTGGTTCGCTCTTTGCTGCCTCATCGATCTCTGAGAGATAGAGGTAGAGTACAATGAGCTCTGTATCATTGGAGCATATATATTCTTGATGAAATTATTTCATCTTTTTGTTTACTTTTGTGACACTTTTGGTATGAATTAATCAAAGATCAGAATGAGGACATAATAACAAATAAAGGTAATTGCGGTTATGAGAGATTGAGGCCAATAAGTTAAAGTTTCCCTTTCTGAAATTCGTGAAACTCCATTGATGATGTTTGTATTACTTTAAGAGTGGCTGGCAGCTGAAATGGGTTCTCCTTTATGGGTACGAATGAATGTGATCAAGTAAAGTAAGCAATACAGGCTCAGTTTTGAAGGTTGTGAATAGGAGGCTGAAACTTTACTAGAAGAATGAAGGGAGCAACCACAAGTTTTCCTAATCAGAACCTGGAAGGTAGGAATGATTGTAAAGAAGTTACAATTTAATGTTAAATCCAAGGAAGGGGAGTTGAGAAATTGCTTCTGATGAAATGTTATGAGTCAGGAGACATAATAGAAGAGCTATGAACAACGGTTTTGTGAATGTGTCGATTGGTTTATGGGAATTTAACACCACAAGATTTGCAGTTGAAAAGAAGAAATAGCGGCAGACATACCACAACAATGCTTGAATTCTCAGAGTTATTCATGATCTTGAACTAATAGATCCTCCTCTCTATTGGGGAAATTATACGTTGAACTAGGGAGTTGATCGCGATATCTTATCAAGAAACGTCAGATTTTTGTTCTCAGTTGAGTGTGATGAGGATTCCAACAAACATAAAACAATCTTTCCTACAAAAACTCTCATCTGATCATTGGTCCCATTTTATGACACAGGGATTTGCAGCTGAAAGAATAAATAGAGACATACTACAACAATGCTTGAATTCTTAGAGATTGTTGATGATGTTGAACTAATAAATCCTCCTTTCTTTGGGGGAAATTATACGTGGAACAAGGGGAATAATCGCGATATCTCATCAAGAACTGTTGCTACTAAAACTCTCATCTCATAATTGTCCCATTTCATTAACCAAAAGTTTGAAAATTGGTGGCCTTCAACGCTAACCTACACCATTAAGGGATCCACAGAAAAAGTGAAGGGCTAGTGTAGTAGTTCTTTTGAGGTGCAAGGAAAGACTTGACTACATTTTAGCTTTGCTAATTGAGATTGAATAAATCCAAATTGAAAGAAAGGAAAAATAAGCAATTTTCTTGTGAAAACTAGTTTACTCACGGAGGTTGAGGAGATTGCCAAATGAAGGCAGAGATCAAGGGTAAAAATACCAAATTTCATAATTAGATTTTTTTTTAGAAAAAAAAAAAAAACGTTAATGCGACAATATGTGACCTTGATTCCAAAAAAGAATGGAGCTAAGGGATTATCATATCAAAATTATTGTTGTAGACTTAAAAATTTAGTGAATAAACTTGTTGATGGACATCAAATGGCATTCATTATGGGCCAACAGATTTTTCTTTTTCTTTTTTTTAAAGCAAATTTACCTCTAGACAAAGTGTCTAGCGGCCTTTTATTAAAAATAAAAACATATCAATCGGAATGGTCTTACCTTACCAATCCTAATGAAGTACCTAACAACACATTATGAATGCAGCACGAATAGCTATTGAATTTGCGGATACCAGACTGAAAGGATAGATACCAGGGATTCTTTGCAAAACTAGAGACATAGAAAAAGACTAATGATCACATGAATTAATTTTTTTCTTATCAAGTATATAAACCTATATTATAATTTTTTTTGGACAAAGTTTCTTGAGCTTTACAGATTAAGAGTATAAGCAAAATTAGATTAAATATTATGAACGGTACTATTCAATATTCATAGACCAATTTTTGAATGAAGCAAGGGAGATGCAAGTTCACAGCTACTTAGCTTTATTGTCAAGAGCTTAAGAAAACACAGACACACCAACAAAAAAGAATAATTAAAAAATCAATGATCGGAACGACCTGCTGAATTCACATCAGAAATCACTAACATGAACACAACAGCGACCTATATGAATGGTGTAACGACTGCCCTGCTGTCTAAGACATGGATCCCGTGAAATAGAATTCTCCGTGAAGATGTGGATCTTAAAATGTAAAAATTGCTTTTCCACAATCCCTTCGCATCAATCAGCTACTCATCTTCCAAAACAAAATGAAGGGAAAAAAAGGAGTACAACATGATATATAATTAAGTATATATTACACTTCCCCTTCATCCCTTCATCTCCAAAAATCAATTTGAAAGACTAAGAACACAATGTAGTACTAGTATACTAATACCAAACTCTAGCTAGTACTACTAGATTGACTAGAAAAGTTTTCTCTCTTTATTTACAATGATGGTGTCATGGTCAGTTTGCTCGCGGTTCAATGATTCCACTGAGTACTTACTACATCCACCAGCACAAGTACCAGGTAACTCTGTCCACCGATCAAGACTTACTCACTAAAGAAGTTAAATAAGAAGTAAATAACCAAACCAAGCAAGGCAAGTCCCCATTCATTACCTTGTGTTGAAGAAAACATCACTTGAAAACCCAAGAGGATCAAAATAATATACAACCATCCCCATCTTCTAAGCTCATCTTCATGATCTCTCACCCTGTAAACTCTACTCTGCTGATAATAATAATTATTATAATTGTTGTAACCTTGTAAAGAAGGTGCATAAATAATTATCAAACATAGTAACACTACTAGTAAAAGTGGACCAAGAAGGATTTTTAAAATAGTGTAAGTTAGTAGTATAACAATAAGACATGCCAAGATTGATTGAGTAGTATAATATACAAACGCCATGGCTAAAAGAGGGATGAAAACATAAAAAGTGAAGTTTATGTCTTCAATATCAAATGCTAATGAGATTCCTTCAATTATGTTTTGGCCATTGAGAAGTAATCCTAGGCTGAGTACAAGAAGAAGAGGGATAAATGGAGAAGGCCCTTTAACCATATTTTCTATTAGAAAAATGGTGTCATAAGTTTAGTCTTTTTATTTTTGTAGTTTTGAGATAAAATGGATGAATGGAGTTGAGCGTATTCAAGAAATTGGATTAAAATAATGTGGTTGTTAATAGGGTGGTTATGAATGAAGCTATATGCAAAGGGTGGGGGTTTATAGGCTTTAATTAGTTGTTTAATAACTTTTTTGGTTATTGATCACCAACTTGACTTGTGTGGTATGGCTACTTTCACATAGGTTATGACCTAAGCAAAAAGATTTACATCTAACAATATCAAGGAAAAAGATAAAATATTTTGTGTGTGAGATATGTTATTAGCATAAATATTAAAGGTACGTTTGATACGAAGGAAGAAAAAAGTAAATTTCTTATTTTCTGTTGTTTGGTAAGTACAAAAAAAATATTATTCTAAAAGTATTTATATTGTTCACTTGAAGAAAATATTTCGAGTAACCAAATATGGATCTACATTTCCATCTGAATTTTGCTTATTTTTTCAAGTTTTTCATTCAAAATGTTGAAGGATTATTGAGAGAAGAATAAAAGATGACAAGCTAAGTTGTCAATTCCTGGACTATGTAATGTACTTTATTTGTTGGGTTACGAGCAGGCATGTTATAAGAAGTTTTAGATCGGACCCCAGCCCTTCTATAAGGATGTAAGACAATGACTTATTTTCTAAGAAAATATTTCCCTGAAAAACATTTCCCTTCATTTACAAACACACCCCTAGAGTTATTCTTTTTCCCAAAGTCCACCTTTCCAGAAAGATAAAGGGAAGAAAAAATTAAGAGGAGGTTTTTAATTGTCATTATGCCATCTACATAGCCAGTGAATTGTCAACTATAGCAGGAGGCTTGCATTAATTTTATTGTTTGGTCTACATACCAAAACTAATAAAATTCCAGGACCATATACAATGTCCTCTTATGGCAATCTTCTGTCGCTTATTCCTAAAAGGCCTTCCCTGACTAGCAAGTTTTTCTCGGAAAACTCTATTTATTCGTGTTTAGTTGCATCATTGAGTTTGAAACCCTGAACAGACTGCCAATAATAAGCTGGAGGAAGGTGAGTACCATAGCTTGTGAAAATGTATACTGTTCTTCAATCCCGGAAAATGCTCATTGAACAAGTTGTCAATGCTGGTGACAGTTTTAGGCTATCTTTTGCACTTCGTACTCGTGAGATATTTTAAGAGGTGATTCCTTTGAGACGGGCCTCTCTTCAGACCAGAGCTCTAGATTTACTGTTCTGGCACCCCAATGCACCATACATTTGTGTACTTGATCGATGTTGAATCGATTGACTAATCCCAGACCAAGAAATCTATCAACAAGCATCCATTCACCTGAAAAGGAATTCAAGAAAAGGCATCAACATAGTAACACTGGTTCAAACATTGCAACCCCGATTTTACTCATGAACACTGAACATATTACCAACGGATCAAGAAATATTTTGTTAGTTAGAGTTGTTTTACCCAATCCGGGAAAGACTTGGTTCAAACCACAGTAGAGATGAAAAACATTAGGTGATTTATTTCCATCTGCCTAAGCATAAGTGATTAGAATTACCCCTTTTTTTGTATTTGTGGAAGATAGCAGGTACTTAATGGAATAGTCAAAGTGCGTGCAAGCTGATCTGAACACCAGCGTTATTTAAAAAATCCATATCGGCAAAAATAGAAATAGGCTAAATAGGTGAACATGCAAATAGATGATTGAAGAAAGCAACTCATATCGAACATTGCAGCTAAAACCCTTCACTCAAATTGGTTTAAGTCTTCAGCATACATTCCCGAAAAGGATGCGTCCTTCAAATATTTGCAGGAGATCCTTAGACATTTTACTTGTAGCTTTATTCTTTCCCTACATAATAAATGACATCCTGTCAAGCTTTTGATCCCCGTTTCTTAAGGTGTCTGAATAGACCAGGTAAAGCATCTCCATGCCCCTTTCAAATCTTCATGAACCTCTTACATAAAGTTTAAATAGATGAAACTGATGAAGAGGGAATAAGCATGAAGAAACACCAAATGGGGAGAATATTTCTGAATTACTGGAACAGGGAATGATAACAAGCTGCTTACTGGAAGTTTTGCACATTGACCGGTAACTCGTGCAATTTGTGCACTTCCCTTCATTTGGAATCTTTTCCGTTCTTCCAGTCCCATCTTACTACTATATTCCCCTAAAGAAGCAAGGCCTGGTGAATTCACTAGTCTTACTAAGGTACCATACTAATTCAAAAACTGGTCGAGCCTCACAGAAATTTACATATGTTGGCATACCTACACCACAACCAAGTTCAGGCCAAACCACTATAATCTACTTTTACTTCCTGCTATGCTTTTACAAAATGATATGGTTTGTGCAAAAAATGTATCCTCTAGTCAAGCAAATCAGGTTTCTTCGGAGTAAAATGAACACAAATATGTGTGCACAATAAAAATAAAAAAAGCAGTGCAGGTGAGCAAAAGTAAAGAGTAGAATGTACCCTTTGGGCGAAGATCTCCTTCAAACACTTGTTCTCCAGATTCTGGCCAAAGTTCATGCTTGGACCCATTGATGGAAGTAAAAGACACATATGATTCCGTTGGGTGCAACAATGTGAACATTGGATGCACACGCAAGCACACAAGCCTACCAACGCAATAAAAAGTATGAGATGCCAAAAGCCATCAGAAATAAGAGAAGAGGGAATGAACAAAATTGAGGCTCTAGACCATAATATACAAGTAAGCTATGTTGCTCGGACTCTCCAAAAATGTTGCCGCACCCATTTTAGATCATCCAAAAATGCACACTTTTGGAGAATCCGACAAGCACACGACAACATTTTTGAAAAGCCCAGCAGCATAGCCAGTAAGAAAATCAATATTTCAACAGGTGGTTATTAGAGATCCTACAAGCAGTTTTCAATAATAAGATGTAGGATAGAGCAGACCTAGAAAATCCTCCAGAACCAGCACCAACTCCACGAGCTACAATTCCAGAATCAATGCGGAAAACCTTGGAGTTGTCTTTTGTCAAAGATATATACCGTTCCATAACTAATCCTCCACCTATATCACCTTCCAGCCTAAGAGACTCCGATTCTCCTTCCTGTTCCAGATCTCGTCTGCAAAACAGGAAGGGTTACAGTGAACAACAGAGAAGAAAAAGTCCCCTTGTGGATAAAATATACAATAATGAATCAAAATTCTAACTTTACTAGTAAAAAGTACGGAAAGAAAATTCCCGTAAATGAAGAATTAGCATCTAAGACCAAATTGAACTGCTTTATGAGATGGGACAAAAATGAAGTGCAATAGCATAATCACACAAAAACTTTTCGAGGATGTCATATATGAAGAAGTTCTATCATGCATTGGCTACAATTTCGAGAAATATATGCCCCTTCCCAACGTGAAAAACAATATCAATTTTCCAAGTCTCTTTTTCGTATCAATAACTAGAAACAATCACCCAATTCAAATCCATTTTCACTCTAAAATGATTAACATATCAGAAGCCAAACAGTATACCCTTCCTGATATTTAAAAGAGTGCACCAATTCACTAAACAATGTGACAAAGGAAAATCACAACAAGATATTTTCAAAAATTATAGTACTATCTCCTGGATTTGAGTCAAGAACAATCCGGATAATTTCATTACCTAAGAAAAGACACTCTCTGACGATTGATTGCCATACAGGGAGCCGCTTGAGAAGCTTAACGATCAATAAATTGTTTGACGATCAATAAAATTGTTTGACAGATTAATCCTACAATTTTAAAAATTCTGGTTCTCTTTTCTCTGCTTCCAAATCAGCAATTCATTTCCAAGTATATCCAAAGACAACTAATTTTCAGACCTAGTTTCACTATGTCTACCAGGATTTACAAAAACAAGTTTACCCTACAAGGCTGCTGGTTTCTCTCTTTCACATTTCAATCGGGAGTGTAAAAAAATCCCACCTTAGCCAGATTTCAGCTCAATCCCAACAACGGCTCCTTCTTTATTATGTTCACTCATGCTTTTCATTGCTTTCACATTTTGGAGCCATTAATTTCCAAGTTCAGCTACACTTTCTTTCTTTCTTCTGGACCACAAGACATACACAACTTTCTATCAGGTTAGGAGATAAAGTCTCCCTTATAATCGAATCTCAAAAGATCTACCAGTTTATTCAACGAAAATACGAAACGTGAATTCACACATGCAGCATTTTCAGTTTTCCATTTTTGATCAATGAAGAATAAACATCGTCATTACTAGAACTTAATTATCACTAATTTATAACCTCTGCTACCAAATAGAAATTATTTGAAACAAGCTGCATGAGGAACTTCTTATTTACTTACTCAATAACTGAATACTCCTCAGTACATCCAGCTGATCTGTACTCACGTCCACTATATTCTTCGTACCCATTTATTTCCACCCGGCTATGAAGCCATTGAGTTCCTGTTACAAGGAAATAGATGAATAAGACAGTATAAATAATCAGCATTTCTTCTGATATCAGTATTTTAATCAAGCTTATAGGTTTCCAAACATTGAGAAAACAGGGGAGGAATCTGGTTGGACAGAAATGCTAAGTACAGATAAGAGAAAAAAAGATGAGAACTCAAACAATAATGCCTCATATAGCAAAACAAAGGATAAAAATGTTTAACAATGAAAGGCTCTTTAATCAGATAGAAATATAGAAAACCCATTTCTCAATTCAAACCTTGTATGAATAACTGAGGAAGGACAAGAGAGCCACTGTTCACTGTTCAGATAGCGAAAGATTATAAGTTTGATTAAACTGGTGCTAGTTTATAATGCAGTCAAAATCTTAACTTGTTGGTTGTGGAAAAGATTCTAGAGAAATGAATTGTTGGTAGTATCACATATAGTAAGTGAGCATGTATAGTCTGGATTTTGATTAAATTATCATTTTGGACTAGTGGACAACTAAAAGAACCTTTCGAATATATTTAACATGACCAATTTAAGTAGTGTCCAAAAACTTTTCAGTGTACAAGTCCACAAATTAAATAAAGGATGCTTACAACGTAAATGGACTTGAATAAGCTTGATGAATACCAGCAAAAACGCAAAGAAAGTGAAAGGTTATAGAATTACTGAAGAAAAAAAGAACTATGGAGCTCACAATACCTGAAGGAATATGGTCCATAGAAAGGATTCTACCACCTATCCAAGGGACCACTTTCAGCTCCCAATCACCACTCTTCAGAACAACTGGGGTGCTTGAAAGTTCTACTCCTTTATGTCCAGAGACAGTTTCCACATCTGGTATACTTTTAGCTCTTTCTGCAATTAATTAACAACATGGAAACAAAACTTTCTTTCAGTTTATAAAATAAAAGAAAACTACTTGCACCGAAAGAAGTTGAACTGAAAAGAATAAGATGTCCAAGAATAGGTAGACCTATAAAACAGACATCAAAAGTAAAGAACCCCAATTACTCTGCAAATCTGTATAATTGGAAAACCAGCTGCTTAGTTCTCGTTGATAGAGAACACACTGCATTCAACAGCTAATAGGGGTCCCATGTAGTGTTTTCAAAATAAATCCTTACATAACTCGGGCATCACCACCCTGAAAAACATGAAAAATGAAAGACCTGCAAAAGATTTCCCTTGAATCCTCCTTCAAACCCCCCATGTTTTCAAGATTTACTATTCAAGGCTGACGTGGCAATCACTCAATCTATCTGATTACCAACAGCAGCAGCCAGAACAAATGTAGAATTTCCGATCAGAAATTAAAATATGTTTTTTAAAAAGTGAGACATTAAATATGTACCGTCAAGTTGGTAGTCATTTCAGGCATGTATGGGTGATACATTAAAAGAATTTCGAAAACCTTTACCAAATCATGTTTTTTAAATTTAACCAGAACCTAATGATTATTTCAGATCGCTTTTCCTAATACCTAATAAAAAAAATTTAATAGAAGCAGCAATACTGTAGCATTCTCTTGTGCATCTGCATCCAGCACGGTGCTTGTGAAGCACCACAAATGGGTGATACCAGTGTTGATGCTAAAGAATTACAATAAAAGTTCTAGGACATGCTTTTTGTGTAGAACAGAAACCACAGAGAGTGTTCAGTGGGTGCAGGTGTCTGGCTTGGGTACTACTTTTAAACAGTGCTGTGAATATTCGTAAAGCAGAAACATAAACGCACTCTTATGAATGTGGAAAATATTAGGAAATAAGCTTGAATAACAATTAAATTTTGCACACTTCCACTTAATCTGATGAGAGATCCACTTTAGATGCAAGTCCAAGTAAGAGTTGTCCAGTAAGTTAGAGAGAGAACAAAAGATTACAAAAAAGCGAAGCTGGACAAGTGGAAGAGCTGGTTTACCCAGACGATTTCTGTACTTCTCTTCACTTTCAGAAACCAAATTTGATACATCAGTTTCTGATGGCATTGCTAATTGTATAATCTCTCCATCTGAACCCCAAGCATCAAGCTGGATAAGTAGATCCATAGCAAACAATCATCAATTAAACACGTCTTTCTTAAATGGTCTCTCTTTTTACTAAAGCTAATATATGTGAGGAAGGAGGAAACATACCATAGCACCTTTACCCAGCAATATCTTAACATGCAATCGGCGCTTTGGCCTTCTCCAATTTCCTTCCGTTTTGGAGACTTGCACAGTAACAACAGAAGACTGAAGCTCAGCGACATATGTTGTCAAAAGATATCCACCTTGGCTATATTCATATCCATCACCATCATCTTCGAAAAGAAGACCTTCAGCTTTACCTGAAATTGCAAAAGTATGGGTGATGCTGAGTGCTGTAGGTGCATCTCATAATAAATTGATAATTCATGAATCCTTCCCTTTTATCAAGTAAAATAACTTTTGATTGATCTTTCCTCTTTCTTATTTTTTGGCTAGGTTGTTTGATTGATCTTTCTAGGTGTTATTCATATTCTGAAATGCAATTTTGAAAACTTGGAACACTTTTGAGGTTTCCTCTAAATCTAGTTTTATATTCTGAAGGCATTAAAAATATTATATTCTAAAATGAATTAATTAATTTAATTACAAAATTTGGTTGACTTTGGCACTCAACAAATGAAATAGGACAAATTGGGATGGAAAAAGTAAGCTGAGATTCCTGATAATTGCTAAACCAACTAAACCTAGTTAACCATAATTTACCTGGAGTTTTGGAGTCGACTATGTTACTATGACCTAAAAGATAGAAATTACCATTTTCATCCAGGGCGATGAGTAATGTTAAATCATCACTAGGATTAGCTTGACCCACATGCTGATAAAGTGGACCAACAGGGATGATTGATCCACCAGGCAAATATAGTGCAGGTAAATCCTAAAATTTTGAAAGAAATAAAAACAACGATGATTTAAAGCAAATTAAAATAGTGATAATGTGAGTGCTAAATCCAGTTACTAAGTATAAATACCGGATGTGAATCTTCAAAATCAAAACTCAACCAAATGCCTCTTGGTAATTTGTGATGAACTGCACCCAATTCCTCATCACGCTGAGTGCTGCCCAAGTACAACATGAGTTAGTATATGCATGCACATGACAGATTAAACCGTCACACGCTGATCCATATATATGAAAATAAGCAGTCAAACGAAGTAAATATGGATCAGGTTAGGCTAAATGAACCAACTTTCTCCATCTGAAGTCTCAATTTCTCAACTGCATCATAAAGACTTAATAGTTAGTAATGTCTCGTTCACACTTCTAGATCAGTCACCTCTATGAATGCCAATTGCCTAGTGAATACGGAGGGGCTTGAAGATGGTCATTTGGAAAGTGAAATTTGAACATTAATCCACTTGATCATTGGTTGATAAGCAAATCTATGAAATAGATAACAGACCGTGTTGCTTAGACAAGGATGATTGTTGCCATATTATATGGAGATCATTGTATAGTCAAGGTGGTGTAAGGTATTTAGCAGTCTGGTTTTGAGACAAAATCCAATCAGAAGCATCAAAGAAAGAGGTTTCGCATGATAGAGTTAGTATCGTCTCTAAAACCTGATACCAAACACTTAACAAATAATAAAAGAAATTGTCTGTTAGGCTTATAGTTATTGGAACAAAAAGTAGATCACAATAGATTTACAACAGGGTTGAATATGTAATATCCTAATTGTTTACTAACCATAATAAAAGCCGTTTTTTTTTATCTCTTCTGATAGCATTTGCATAGCCACCTACCGGAACAAGAAAAATGTTTCGGTTTTCCCTTAATCTACTTTATAGATTAAATGACAAACCAGAAAGATATGCCACCTATGGGTATATTGTAGAACACAAACAAAGGATAGCACCTACTCAGAGTTCTACAGTCAGCTACTACTGCATCTGTGAAGAAAAAGAATTAAACCTTGCATATATAAGAATTGGTCCAAGCAAAAATGAGTTCTCAAGTTTCCTCAGCTCAGGGTCTTTTGGATCTGCAATAGTAAGCAACAGATTACTACAAAATTGATGTTGTTCATTTAACAGTAATAGATTTGAAATTATTGATAGGGAAAGGAATAAACTGAAACAAATGATCAAAAAGAAACCAAAATCATCAAATAGAAATATCTAATTCGTTATTTTCGGATTAAGTAACTTGCACAAAAGCCACAACCATAGATCAACTTTTCGTTTTTTGGGCTTTACAGAAAGTAAATGAGAAATTCCTAGAAAAACAACTAACATTTGAAAACTCCATTCAAATGATTAACCTGCCAAAACTCCATAAATCCTGTATAATTTGACTATCTTGTCCAATATCAGCCATGCTTTCATGCACATTTATTGTGGAGCTAAATAAATTGAGTTATGAAAAATTTACCAGCAAAAAAGATAGGAGCAGACACCGGAGTACCCCTCGTGTGTGCTAAGTAAAAGAGTGTGTAAATGTGAGGTAAAAGACGGTAGCGCCGCTCCAATGCCAAGCGGCAAACTTCCTCGCACTGTTAAGATGTAAGGTCCCAAGTCAAATCAGAAATCTTACATACAGAGAAGACGTGAAAAAGTATACATTATTCTGGTTAGTTATCTAGAAGACATTTGAATAAACTAGAGTAATCCAGTGTGCACAATTAGCTATATCAAAACATATCCGTCTTCATCGATTTCCTTGAGTGAACATGACAAAAGGGAGATCACCCATTCACAAGGGGAATGCCAACAAGAAAGAGTGCTATTAGCACAACTACACCAGTCATCAACCCATACTTCAGGAAATGAGGTAAACAGATACCGAAGTATATCAGGAGCAGATAGTACATCCGCAATTAATAATGTTTCCTCTTTCTTTTTTTGTTTAAGATACCATTCAACGAGACGAAGCAATGGAAATCTTGACAAAACCATCTAAAAAACAATGGTTGACTATTTAAATGTACATACAGTTATAAATTCCACTTTTCTCCAAGAACCAACATACTATGCTTGCATCAAAAGTGTAAAAACTAATGCAAATAAAATGGCTATTTTACACCATTTAAATGGAAAGTCAATCAATATCTCCATTAGGGTGATTGTACGGATTTGTATCACCAGAGTGAATTGGGATTTGTTCCTCTAGAGTGATCGGCAGTTATTTTGTATATTTAATTACTTAAAGAAGTCCTAGAAAAGAATTTCATATAAATATGTGGGAAGAATTGCAATCATCCATGCAATCAAATGCGTAACAAAATCACACTTCTATACATGGTATCCAGATAAAACATGTGAATTACTATTGTATCATTGTCATGAGACTGGTCTTATAAAATCTACATGTTTGAAGCTTCAGAATAAGGATCAAGAATGTTTGAGACTCGATCAACCATTGAAACAATAACAGGCATTGAGAGAGTGCATGCACTTGAGGAAATGAATGAGTATAACTTGAAAACTCAAACTCCCATCAGGGACCAGGTTACACTCAGAAACATATGCAGAGCCTTGATATTTTTTTTGAGGATGAACATAAGCAGAACTTTGATAATCTTTCACGCTGAACCACGGGATATGACATAGAAACATTAAATAAGTCATTTGACTAAACAGAACTTGCAAAATTGTTGACTACTCATAAATCATAATTATAGAAGCGAAATGAACCTCCTCCCCAAATGACCAAGGCTCATGATCATTTGTGTCAGCCTCAGAATGCGCACGGCAAAAGGGAAACAGGGAACCAACACCCATCCACCTCCCAAACATCCGAGGAGTTGCATTTCCAGCAAAGCCGCCTATATCTGGTCCTGTAAGTGGCTGACCACTGAGCCCCTGAATATAAAGCTGCCTCATCAGAAGAGTGCAATGCATCAACCCAGTACAATGCGAAATCAAACTAATATATTTGTTTCAATAACTGTTACTCGTAAAGAATTTCATACATGATACACATGTACAACACACACGCGCGGGGTGTGGAAATTAATTATGCGAAAATTGACTACGATAAAGAGCGAAACAGATTTACGTCCTGTCATGTAACTATAAATGCCATGAATTCTTAACAGAATAGGGAAAAATGATACGAATATTAATAGCTTGAAATACCAATTTTAAGTACTAGATAAAATAACCTATCAATATGGCATGTTACATCTTTGCATTGACATAACCATGTCCTAATTAGTTGCACAAGATGGAACCAAGATAGGAATCAGATACTAATATCAAGCAATAATCTACCATAGCAAAACACATAAAGGACATTTCTCATTGATACTTTATCAACTTTAAAAATTCTTCAATAAAAAGCAAGCAGTTCATTGACTAAGGTCTAAGAGAACATCAAAACACATTATTAATTGTCCTATTCCCTTAGCAAACTTCATCATTTTTATAATTGATTTACAGCGAGTCAAATAGAAAATATTGAAGACTCCATTTTAGTAGATCCTTCATAACTTCTTAAAAATATTAGTTGAAGCTGCCTAAAATGCAAGAAGTGAACTGTTGGAGTCTGCTTAATCAAAATGAGTCATATTAACAAAATTAAATTAAAACAACAAATAGATATTATTGGATTAGTGTCAGACACGGGTACGAGGGGTGGCAGGCGGTATAATTCAAAAGGGAAAAGCCTGCATCTGACATAAACTTAGAGACATAGGTGATTATACTTAGCTACTAACCAGTTGAAGAACCATGGGGATACTCATCTGCAAGTGCTCCCATGTAGAAAGGTTATCCCCTGTCCATGTAGCAGCATACCTCTGGCTACCCACAAATCCAGCCCGTGTGAGAACAAAAGGGCGTTTATTTCCATTAGCTAGCTTCATTCCTTCATAGGTTGATCTTGCCATGAGCATCCCATAAACCTTAAAAGGCAGCCAAGTCAATTTATAAGCATATTACATTATTAAGTAACGGAGCAGGGGTATCATCAGCAAGCACACCAGTAGACCTCTCTCTCTCAGAGCTTCTATAATGTTTTCACATTCAACTTGCACATAAAGCTACAGCAGGAAAAGTAGGCATACATTGTGATAGTATGAATGATTCTGGCAACCTCCAAATTCAGGATCTCCCCTGTGAATATTGCTCTCCGGCATTGTCTTTGTTACTGTCTGCAACAAAAATAGACTCAGATGAAAAAAGCAGTGCAACATTATAAATTTTTTGACGTTCAATAATTCACCTTAAAAATAGCTGGTTCATTCATGTCATTCCATATACCATCCACACCATTGGAAATGAAATCTTTAACTAGGTTAGCCCACCATGATCGGGCTTTCGATTGAGTGAAATCCGGAAACACACAAGGCCCAGGCCACACGTCACCTAAAGATGGAGATAAAAATATGACAAGTCTGAAAAATGTATACAAACAATTAAAAAAAAGGTTTAAACTGCAGGATAAACACATACCAATATAAGGCCTCCCATCCGCTGTTTGAACCCATACATCTGCTTCAGAACCACTATCATAAGCAAAATATCCCTTTTCATTCTTAATCCCTGGATCAAGCATCCAGATTGCTTTGAAACCTGATTGATGAAGTTCTACCACAAGGGACTTTGGATCTGGAAAACGCTCCTGACAACCAAGTCCAGAAAATTTTATAAGATATGTCAGTTTTGACATTGGTAAACAAAAAGCATTCACCTTAGTTATCATAACTAGATAAAAATGAGAAAGAGGTGACACTATCTAATGCAAATGAAGTACAACCTGTTTAATATCAGATACCAAAAGCAAGCATTTCCATAGATCCAAACACTCTCAAAAAATAATTTTGATAAGTACATTGTAAATTCAGAAATTATGTCTATTTGTGAATATTAATGTTTCAAAACAAGTGCAAAGAATCGAGAAGGGGAGAGAAGCATCCAGCTGTAAACTTCCCAAGTAAGTTAAATACTCAAAAATGTAATGCTTCCCAGATAACTGGACAGTAGGAAATATGACATAGTTTACAACTTTAAGTAGCTTGCAGTCCCAAGAATGTCAAACCAAGGTAATAGAAGAGAACAAAATTCTCTTCACGGAGTTTCAAGGAGAAGAAACAAAAATCCTTTTCCCAGTTACCTGCTTTATGCATTATTCCTTTTTGGATAGATAGAAATTTAATCAACAGAAACAAATGAAATATATGGGTTGGAGGTGAGAGTTTTTGCTATTATATATACAAAAGAAATATTATCAAGCAATCCTCTCCAGACTAAGTGCCTGCAAGTTAATGCCAGGTCATGAATAAATAATGTCAATTGGGAGGAGATGAAAATTTTGATCAACATCTGACAAATAGATCTTTGATTTGGACTAACTGGCTGTAGAATCAACAATATCAGGATTAAGTAGTAAGATCGTGCCTTATCAAATGTAAAACATCGAAAACCGTTCATGTAGTCAATGTCCATCCATATGACATCACAAGGAATCTTCTTCTCCCGAAAGGTCCTTGCAATCTGCATGAAGTAAGACACACTGAAATATAAGATTAGAAGGCCAGATGCATACCTGGGGGGGGCCAAAGCATTACGTATGAGGAGGATAAGAAAAAACAAATGAAATCAAGCTTTGAAATAAGGGACAAAATTAAAGCTTGTATGGTTCCTAGGCCCCTAGCTGAGTAATACTCAAATATTAGATTCCTCCGCCCCTAAACACCCACAACCCAAGTACTCAAGGTAAAAAGAAGAGGATAAGAAAATTAGCAACAGTTGGTGGCAAAGGAAGAATGTGAAGTGCATCCAGGTAGCCAGAGTAAAGCAACAAAGTAAACAAAAATGCAAAACAAGCACTATGAGGAGAGCAATAGACTACTTCACATAAAAGAAATGACCATACCTCTCGAACACGAGCATCCGGAACATAGCTCCATCGGCATTGGTGATAACCCAAGGACCACTTTGGAGGCATAAACACAGTTCCTGAGTTCAAAATTATGTGACTGTTACTTCAAACAAAGTAGTATGATAAATAGGGAAAGTGAAAGTGTTGTGCTGGTTGGGAGGAATGGAATATAGATTTTTCAAATTAGAATTTAGAAGTCTTTATTTTGAGCCATAAGAATGTAGCAGTAGGCTTAAAACAGCTTCTCATAACATGAAAATTGAAATGCATCAAAAATCATTCTAACAAATGCAGTAAGTTGAGTGTTATCTAAAGACAAAGAGACATTCTGGGTTCTGGAGAAAGCAGCAGCAGAATCAAAATATAGGTTTTATAAAATCTCTCATTATATAAGATGCATCAGAAACCATTTAAACAACTCTGTCGAACAGAATTCAACTAATTTACAATTATATTTATATTTAGACTGAGACCTGAGAGTTGGACTTTCCACACTTAGTTACGAAATACAAACGAGTGAAAAGATACCTCTCCTGGCCACTACTTTCTACTCAGAAATAAGAAAATCATTTTAAAGAGGAGATCGTATATCCCTGAAAAATGAAGCATAATACTGTAAGAACTTACCGATTGCATGAGAGAGGGATACAAGAACATCACTTGGAGAAGGAAATGGGCCAAATGTAATAACAGGATAGGATTGTCGACTGATAAATCTTATACTGGATTCTTGTCGCAAGTCAACCTGCTCAAATGATAACAATCATTCAGTGACACATCAATTGTAGTTTAGTAAAGAATCTGTGAATAGATACAAATACACACACAAAAAGACAGACACAAAACACATGTGCTTGCATGGGTGTAGGAAGTAGAGTGTAGCTATACCTCACAAAGATGTGTTGTATCTGCCAGAACTCCAAGTGTCTCGCCACTGGGAAGAACAGCAAGCACCCACGGGTGTGATTGATACAAGGAGGTAGTTCCCGGACCATAACCCCATGCATCAGTATTCCATGTCAAAATCTGAAATTAATACAATTAAATTTGCAGGTGTTTTAACTCTGTTAACCACTTTCATCTTGTGATTTGCTCTTGGAAGGTCATGTTTCTTCATAGGTCTTTTTTTACTGGTGTTCGTAGGTCTTTCTTATCATGCTTTATTCCAATTATTAAAGGGACCAACACCTTAAATTTTGGTTCTTTAATTTTGCTAAGCACCAAATGATCACAAACAATGCATTTGTTTGATTTATGTATCATCACCCGTTCCAAATCAACACTACTGACCAGTAATTAGCAAGCTGTACACTGCTGCTGATTGTTCACCTTAGGCACTTTCTAGAAGTTCATTTATTATGTGTTAGAGACCGCAGAACTTGAACTTCTTTTCCAATTAATTCAAGGACTGTGTCAAAGGCGAGTGAAGCTCTTCCAAGATGTGAAGTATGTATGGTCTGCCATTACATGATCTCATAATCTTGGTCAAAATAACTTTCAACACCATAGTCCCTAATGTACATAACAACTCCACATGTGCGAGCTTGCTCACATTGCCGGCCACAAACCCAAATAAAGGAGGAGAGTTGTGGTAGGCTGGAAGCCAACATAAGCAACCTATTCATGATGAATCCTCACAATGACCACAACTTGTTACAGACTAAGACCTAATCGTTGTCATTGTATAGTCCACTAGAATGTACATGTTCAGGACAGGAACTACCCTTTGCTTCCTCAGTGCAAGGCTATAGTAAACAGTTTTTTGTTGATATGTCATGAGATCAGACTGGCAGCAGGGGCATATCAAGGTGGATGGGTATGGGTTCATGTGAACCCATGTAATGTTATAATTTTATAAAAATACTCCAATATATATGTGTGTACCTATGCTCAAACTGTCCTATGGTGCAATAATCATTGGGTGCACCTCTATATGTGAAGTTGGCAGTGTAAATTCCATGATTATCTTGTTATTTTTTTCCTTTCTATTTTTAGAATTGAGCCCAAATGTACTTTTCTTTTTCCTTCTTTCTTTATTTGGTTTATTCTTTCAAAATCCCAATTTTGACAGATTTGAATCTCTATTCTACTGTTGTCACCGTACAATTTAATATCATGTAAAACAAATGTATATATTAAAACTAGTAGCAGTGAACGATGTAGCATAGTCAACTAGCTCTACTGATCCCAACATTTTCGGGTTTCGACGTGGAGTAAGATATATATATGTGAAAATCATTAAAATTGTAAAAAGAATTTATTTTTGATCCTATAATTTCAAAAAAGTGTAATGAGTTAATAGTAAGAACCTAAAGGTTAAACCTGTTAAATATAAATTCTAGATCCGCCTCTTCATAATAGTACATCCATCCACTTAAAATCTTGGATTTGTCTCTGACTGGCAGTGTCATCTAAGTTTCATCTTAGAAGTAGCTTTTGACTGATCTTTGTATTGAGGATAGTTTGCTCTCTATAAAGTCCTTGTAAATTCTTTTTCTATTGCCTATATTTCATAAAATATGGAGAAAATAGAACTAGATAAGGTAGAAGAGCATATAGAGTATATCTTGATCAACAGAATTGTATTTGAAACTCACCCTTTTACCCGTTCTTTCGAGCTGACCACTAACCTCCCCAGTTCCATAGAATGAGGTACCTGGTGGAAGCTTAATTGAAGTAGAAACAATCTTGATCAATAACATAGTCAAAAAAATTTAACTATTAACATGAAGAGAAGATGCACTCAACCACCAGGGCCTCAAAGTACCTCAATATTAACAATTTGTTGTCCCGTGACACATTCAAAAGTAGGAATATGTGATGGAACTTTATGTATATACATTATCGGTGTCTCCCTAACTTTTGGATCAACAAAGGAAAAACTCGGAAATGCTGCATTTCTATCATCTGCAGAGCAATCAAAACGAAAGACTCCTTCCTCCAAAATAGATTCGAAAATCATGTTCCCCGTTCTCACATCTGACATTGCAGTTGTACCATCTATTCCACCCATCTTCGACACAACAAAACTCGCACCAGTAGACCTCTTACTAACACTCCTCCCTCTACATACGAAACAGTAGAATCAGCATTCGTCACAAAACATGTCTTTCTTAAATGATCACGCAATACGTCTCGCGGAAGAACATACTATATCAAACAAAATTTCAATCCAGTTATCTCAACAACAGGACCAATGAAATTCAAGTAAATTACATCAATTTGATCAAACTCAGAAATTCAACCAAGTTGTAAACTTTCTAAGCAAATAATTTCAATTCCAGTCAATCATGATTTCAATTTAGCACTACTAACAAAGTGAAGTTAATTCAAAATTTAAATATCGCTACACAAACACTTTTTTAACCAAAAAGATTAAAATTTTAGGTTAAATTAACCTGATTAAATGATTAATGGAAGATATACTTGTAGAACAGATCAGCTTAATGCGATGTAAGAGCATTGACTTCTTCATCTCCTTCAAAGACCCATTTGAAACCCTAATATTGACAAAGCAAAAAGTAGTGGAGTGACATTTTGGTGATATAATAATGCTATTTGGAAACTGTAGTTTGTCCATATATAATATGAGTTCGTCAACCGAAACCTCCAAAAAATTTAATCTAGTAGCAATATATACATTCAAATAAAAAAAATATATGTTAAATCAACACGAGTCAAGTAATATAAAATGTTGTGGACATTTATCAGCAGAGATAATATGTGAATGATTGATCGAACTAATATTATAATTATTTACTTTTGGAGGTGGTAGTTTTTTGTCCACTTGTGAAGGCATTTTTTCACGGTCCATAAATCATGGATTTGTTGGCTTTGAATAAATAGGCGTTTAGGCATACATTTCAAATATCACCCTTTTAAAAAAATAAAAAAGTTATAAAGTTGGGATTGAAGATAAAATTATTTGATTAGGTTTTTTATAAAGAAGTATTGAATCATGTTTATATTCATTGGGGAGAATTTATTTTTACAAAAAATGTCACCCAATTATATTTAAAAAATTTAAAGTGACCTTAACTTGAAAATATTTGTTGGGAAGAATTTATATTTGCTTATCAAGCATAAGTTTTAATGTTTGTCTATAAAATATAATTTGTTGTCAATTAAACAGGTTTATTATTTTAAAAGTCTTAAACATCTATCTTACTAGTTTCAGTTTTAGAATGCAACAACGATAAATAAATCTTTAAAAGTATGACAAGAAATCCCAAATGAGGGCATATTTTAATATTTAAAATTAATTGTTTTAAAATAACCAACTATAAACTTTAAATTTTGGTTAGTAGTTCACAAACTTCCAATAAAGTCACAATTCAAGTTTGAGCTCAAATAAAATTCATAGAAAATTAAATTTAAGAAGTCCAATAGAGAGAAAATACACAAAAAATAGAGAAAAACACATACAACATACACATCTTTAATTCTTAAAACTTTAATCATAATAACATAGATGAAAAAAATAATACAGAACAATATATAATTTTTCGAGTTCTTATCGATATGCTCTCCTATAACCAATCAAAATTCAAGAGTTTTTTTTCATCAAGTCAAACTAAAGCATAAATCAAATAGTATAATAAAGATGTAAGTGTTTTATTATTTTAACTATAGAATAAAAAGGATAGCCTTGAATAAGGGTCTCATAAAATAAAAAAGATGGATTTAATAAATAATATGAAAAGCATGAGGAGTAGTACCTGAATAATTTATTAGATATGAATTATGAAGGTGAAGATGACGAACTCAAACTATACTATAAAGAATGGATTCATAAAATTAAAATCATGAGTAATTGGGAGAAACCTACTCTGCAAAGTTATAATATTGTGCTTAATTAAAGCCTTCTGCGTGAGTGTAAAGATGAAGAGCCTCACTTGAGGATAGTGAAACTTTCTTACCTTTATATTGCTTTTCTTTCTAATATCTTTTCATACATTAATTAAAATTAATATGCATTTAATTATTCAACTCAACTCTTCAAATTCTCTAGAATTTATGCTTCTACAAATGGCTAGCTATTGTTTACTGAAAGGTAATTGAATTATTATATGTTTAATCATTTCATCCAACTTTTCAAATTCTTGCTATTTATTTATTGAAGGATATCATAATCTCTCAACTTAATTGATAGAATTATTTTGGTTGTTTAATATTTAAGTATAGGACTGCTATTTCTAGAATAGTATAAAAATAATAATATATATATATATTAATTATTATAGTATATAAATAGAGATTAGAACTTGTGACGTGAAGAAAACAAGCCTATCTTACTTTCTCACAAATATGAATACATATTTAAGAGCACTTTTTTTTATTTAAATCAAGTTACAAAATGTATAATCTCAAAATTGTAATAAATAAGAGTATTGTGTGATTAATTCTATGAACAATTTTTCAAAAATAAAATTGGAACAAAAGGTGACTATTGATTTCCATTATTTAATGAGAAAAGTGTTATGGGAATAATGAAGGACCAAATGAAAGACTCCTCACTGGAGTCATTGAGTTAAGCATCTAAAGCACTTAAGTACTATTACTGCATTTATAATATTCTATCAAAAACTATTTTTAAAATTTAAAAGCAATTAATCAAAATTACATTTCCGTACATTACCATAAAATAGTTAACTTGATGTTTGAAATATGATTATGATTTAATATTTAATTTATTTAGATGTTTTATAATATTTTAATTTAATATAAGGGTAAAATGGTAATCCAACTTTGAAGTTTGAAGTTTCCCACTTTTAATAATATATGACGATGATGATATGATATGATATGATGATGATGATATGACAAGCAAAAGTAAGAACTGATGGATTAAAAAAAATGACCACTCCTTATAAATGTTTTTTTTGTAAGACCTTTCAGGTGAGGAACAAAATATCAATATTAGCTCATTTTCAAGCTATTTATGAACTTGACTCAAATCTAAGTCCATGCTCAAAATGCCCACAATAGGATGACTCTTTTAGACCTAATCTTTAACTAGCAAAAACTTGGATGTCTACTCTAATTTGGAGGGGAAGAAGGTGAAAGAAGTAAATTGATGAGGACTACATGATGCAAGAAAATTTGTTAAAATAGGTAAAAATGAGCTAAACTATACAATAAAAAAGAAATTGGCTAAAATTGTCATATTGATTCGAATAGCCATGTAGTGTCAATCTACCTAGTCATGCCAAATTGGAAGTTGTATATAACTTTCTTTACCATAATCATTCAAATCAATTATAATTAATCAATTGAAGCAATGCTAATAATACACAATTGCGTTGAGACTTGGGGTAAGAAATTAAATAAACGAAAGTGAATAAAGTAGCAAGGAAAAAAATTAAATGCGATATTTTATTCTAAATCAAAATCACTTTTTAAAAAAATCAATTTTTTTTAAAAGATGAATATAAGTTGCAAAATATTTTGAAAATTAGACCATGGATGTATGGAGCAAAATGATTCATTGTAGCAACAGGAAAATCAAACCGATCAAAACAGTAAATGTAACTTGCTCACTAATTTGTTATGGTATGTTTTTTATTGTTATACTAGTAACTATATCAGTAATATTATATCAGTAACATTATAAGAATAATAATGTTTACTACTAATTATTTCAGTAATACTATGAATATAATGAGTTTTATTACTTTCTCCGTTCATTTTTATTTGTTTAGTATTTCATAAATAAATTTTCACCTTTACTTATCATTTTTAACAAATCAAGAAAAGACGGTTATTTTTTCATATTTTACCTTCAACATTAATTATTTGTTCCTTAAATCATTTCACAAGATCTAAGACTGTACATCAATTAATATGTATATTATGATAAAATATTCATTAATCGTTATTTCTTAAGAAGACGTAAAAAATATAAAGTGGACAAATAAAAATAAACGAAAAAAGTACGAGTTCTAAAGAAAAGGGTGACAAATGAAAGAAAAAATCACTATCACCAATAAAATCATTATTTATGCTGGTGGACAAAATCATTCTCTGATAATGAGATAAAATATATATAAAAAAAATGGTGAACAATTATACTTGTTACCTAATTTTTCGTTGGTTGGGGGATTAAATACAGACTAGATAAGGAAATTTGTTTTAAAGGCTAAAAATTGTAAATTGAGTAATTCTGCTAAGAATATGCAAATACTTTTGAAATGTTACACAATTATATTTTTACCCGAAAATATATCACTCAATTTTTTTTTGTACTTGAAAGTTCTATAAAACCTAAACTAACGAGACTAATTAGAAATAAATGTACAAATACTCTATTTCAATTACAATATTTTTAGGCCAAATACATAAGTAATGACTCATATAAAAAAAATTGACTTAGTAAAAGTTTTCAATATAAAAAAATAGTTGGACGACATTATTTATCTATAGTCTTTTTGAAATATGCAAATATTATAACAAATGCAAGTTTTATTCATTTTGTAGTCTCACACACACGAAAAGTTTAATGATGTAGAGTTTGTCTCGATACGTGAAAGAATGGATTCAACTCTTATTATGTAAAAAAAATTATTGAAAATAATTCTTATTTTTATTATGTTGAAGAACGAAGAAAGAGTTGAACAACAACATTTTAGACGATCAAGGTCATTTTAGTTTAAAAAAAATTATTCAGGAGCAAATGTATCCTATTACTCATAATATTTCTTCTTATTGTGTGTTATTCTGATCTTTTTTTTCATCTTACTCTTTTAAGTTTATTGTGCTGCTCTGATATTTTTTCATTTCAGTTATGCTCTTGCATGCAAATATACCATTTTACTTATTTTTTTTGTTTTTCTAAACATTTCCTCCTCCTAACCGTTTTAATTCATAAAATGTCCTAATCAAAAAAATATTTACGTCTGAAATAAAAGCTTGTGAATGTTATTTCATATTTTGTGTATACTTTCACTAATTACTTATCTTTTTGGCTAAATTTCGTAGCGAAATCTTTTTTATTACATTATATCGCCTTCTGTGTAACCATATGATGAATGATGTATGTATTCCTTTGTGTTTTTATTCTTTTATGTCGATTTAGCATGATAATCACTCCTTATAACGGTCATTTTTATAAAACTTTTCACATAAGGGACAAAATATGAAGATTAGCCCATTTTCAAGCCATTTATGAACTTGACTAAAATCCAAGTCCAAGCTCAAAATGCCCACAATAGGATGACTCTTTTAGACCTAATCTTTAATTAGCAAAAACTTAGACGTTTACTCTAATTTGAAGGGGGAGAAGGTGAAAAGAGTAAATTGATGAGGACTATATGATGCAATAAGGTTTGTTAAAATAGGTAAAAATGAGCTAAACTATACAATAAAAAGGAAATTGGGCAAAAATTGTCATATTGATTCTCGAATAGAAGAGGAGTGTAAATTCATCTAATCAATTGTTGCGACATTGGATGTTGTATATAACTCTTTATAACCATTCCAATCAATTATAATTAATCAATTGAAACGATGCTAATAACACACAAGTAACAAACATAAAAAATTGATCCATTTAATTAATTATAGTTGGATCGCTAATTTAAGTAGGTGTAAAAGCTTGGCAATCTCACTCTGATAGCAATTCATGAATTGAAAAAAATTTCATGATTACTTGAGACTTGCGTAAGAAATTAAAAAAACGAAAGCGAATAAAGTAAAATGAAAAAAAAAAAATCGATAGTAAAATGAGAAAAAAAAAATTCGATGATTATTCTAAATCAAAATCACTTAAAATAAAATCAATTTTTGTGTTATATGTCTTTTTAAATGATTACTAGCACTAATAGCATGAGAGAATACAAGGTACCTCTTTTATTAATTTACAGTAATAAGTATATCTAAATGTGAAAAAGACGAATATAAGTTGCAAAGTATGTTGAAAATTAGACTATGGAGGCATGGGACAAAATGATGTTATTCTACGGTTTTCAATCCAGTAAATCAGAAAAAAAAATTAGAAAACTTTTTTAGGAAAAATATTTGAGATCGTAGAATTTATTGTGTGTACTTAAGAAATTTAATCCTCTCACTGTACCCGAGGTTATGGATTACTTTCTCTCAGCATAAAATAGATATACATGTTATTGATGTAGCAGTAATTTAATAATTCGCGGAACAATTTTCAACAAAATTTGAAAATGTCTTATTCCTTCCTTCCAAACAAACATTGTTGGATAATTAATTTGGATTTGGGTCGTCCATGTAAACTGACCCGGCCCATTTAGTTTTAGATAAGATAGGAGAAGGTTTACTGCCTTATTGAAACAACAATACTTCTCTTAAATGTAACTTACTCTTAAATTGTTACCATACTTCTCTTCATTTTTGCTAAGGAGGATGAACATTCAATTTTTTTATTTTTTTTATTTTTCATCTGGTGTCTGATACCTATATTAGAATCTGATTAAATTTAAATTTGTGTTGGAAAGTCCTACATTGAAGGTAAAGCGAACCTTAACAAAGACAACTCTATACTTAGAAAAACTCAAACTTTAAGCCTTTGATTTAAGATAAAGGAGAGAAAAAATTATCTTCACCAATAAAATAATCATTTATGTGAGTGGACAAAATCATTCTATGAGAGTATGTGTTATCTAATTTTTCGTTGGTTTGGGGATTGGACATTAATTAGATAAGGGATAAACTTTCAGGCCTCATTTATTTTCACTTGAATAATTAAGAATCGTGCATTCTAATGCCATTTTTCTTCCATATCCAAGAAATTGGAGTATGTATATTGAGAGATTAATAAATGAATAGCTCTACTATTAGACACATAAATATATTTTCAATTGTACAATCACAAATATCAAGTTTAGGTGATCAAATTCATGTGCACTTCCATGGTGGAGAGATGTAGTTGATGTGCGCTACCAAAAGATATATCCCTTTCAATATAGTTTTGCTCCTTTAATTTTGCTCTTGACTTCCTTCTTTACACCACTGCAACAAAAGAAGAAAACGGCAAAGAGGTAAAATGTAAATTTAAATGAAGAATAGTAAACATACCTTAATAAACACTGTATATGCAAGGGTCATAAGTACATATAGCACAAAAATATAAAATAAGAAAGCAAAAAAGATAAGCTGGAATGTTCAGAAAAATGTAGAGATTATTAGAAGCTTAAAACTTAGTTCTTTATTTGTAGCTTCATACCATGTAGTTGAAAAGAACATTTCTCACCTACTTGAGGTAGAGGTAAGGTCTGCGTACACTCTATCCTCTTAGACCCCCTTTGCAGCTCCATATCATGTAAATGATACATTTAAAATCCATTAGAAAATTAGTTACCTTAATCCTAGAATCTATTTTGCAGCCGAAAATACATGAATGCAGAAAGTTATCTAGGGATACAATATGTAAATAGTCTTCAGTTGCAATGTGAAATCACTAAGTTGAAAATATACTGGCCAAATAAAATGTCAAAAGCCTAAGTTATTTTTTTGTCTTGTTCACAATTTTTGGTGCGAGTTGAGAAGTGACATAGCAAAGATTCAAACACCATAATACAAACTTGTACTCAGAAGTCAGGCCTAAAATTTCATTCCCCGTCATCCTCTGTCAAAGTCATGCCTTCAAGAGCTGAAGTTGGAGTGGCACTTTTGTTGATCCTATGGCAGTTATAACCATGACCAAAAAGTAGAGGAAAAACAATTTTTTCAAGACTGGTCAGATAAAAAATATTTCAACACTATCAATTGTGTCTATTCAACCAAAATGAACACATAAAACAAAAGCTTTGAGAAAGTACAAGATCACATGACAGGCTTTCAGAGCTCAATGTGGTAATAGAATTTTCAATGTTAAAGTTGCAGCTTTTATCCAAGAACAACTACTAAAAATAAAGACCACCAAAATCAATCACAATCCATTATCAATACATAAAACAAAGCAAGGAAAACAAATCTTTTTTCAAGAGAAAATGATAAAAATTTAAAGGTTCTTAAAAGAATGTGGAATGGTACCTTAAGGGCTTGGATATTGGAGAACTCGAAATCAATCCTTTCACCTGATTCAACATGCTTATTATTCTAATCTGTAACTCCAATATTTTTTCTGCGACATATACCCCTCAAATTACTATATTAGTAGCTGATTTTTCGAAAAGCTAGTACAACAACAAAAAGATTAACAGTGAAAGCTTACCCTGAGTTTCAGCCTTTGATATAACTGCTAATTTCATGGAAGCACCAAAAACTTCGACAACTCAAATTCTTGCTCAACAAATCACCTGAAAGTTGTAAAATTTATCAATTTTATTTAGGAAACTACTAAATGAAAAAAGATATCAAGAGTATAAATATCTACTCAACCAAGTAGATAGTTCAACTTCATTAGCCTTGAAACATCTGCCAAGACAACCAACTCTTGAAACTAATCTCTTTTCACGACACATAAGTGTTGCCTTCATTGGGAAATTTCGTCAAACCCGTGACTACATCCATTATCTGCAAAAAGTATCATATTGGCAAGAAAATTTAGTATTTAAGAGCTTGATAGTTGATACTACAAAATAGAAAGAGTAGCTATGCTCTTGGAACCAATTTGTTGTTACTATTACAAAGTAAAGATGTTTATCAAAGACAAATGGCTATCTACTTTCTTGTAAAGCAAAACTACAAAAACTACTTCACTACTCATTTAACTAACTTTTAGTGTCAAAGCTTAGCCTAACCTACTGATAAAAAATTAAGGGAAAACATTTTGGTATGGAATTTTATCAGGTATTTCCTTTAACATGTCCACACATAAAAGCTTTTATAAATATTAGCTTAGATACTTGGACTTTTTGGTGTTTATAACTTCAAAGCATGTCTTTGCCCTATCATCACACCAAGTGTATCGAGCACAGACTCACAAACATATGCGCATATAAGCTCTGTCCTAAAATGTAAGCCCCTAGTAATGAACAGATTCCAAATAATTGAACATTTCTTTAGCAAGCTTAGAGTCACTTTTGTATAAATCATAAGCTCAAATAAATATTTTACATGATTAAAAATAGATAATTAAATCACAAATGGGACTATTAATTTCCTACAAGCAAATTTAATTGCAAGTTTTCAAAGGAGAAAAAGCAGAAATCTCTTCTACCGGTTGACATATTCTAAAATGGACCTCTCTATCACGTCAACGACAATATCATCAACAACAATAACACGAAGATAATTAGATACATAAAAGGCAGAATAGCTAAAGACCATTCTAAACTTGATGTGTTTTATTCACCTCTACTAAACTATCATTAGTCTTAATTATCTGCAAAATTTGATTAGTCAAGGAAAAAGTAAGTTGTTTTATAGAGTTTTTCACTTACCGTAACCACAAGTGCATCTCTAACAACCAACACGATAATATTATCACAAGAAACAACTCCAGGGCATTCAGCTTCAACTAATCTCTTAACGTCATCGATGAATGAGAAGCCTCTCAAAGTCAAATTAGGATTGACTTGCTTTTCAATCCGATTTCCAGAACTTGAAGTGAAATTAAGAAGCACAGGTCCATTACTACCCTGCAAAGACCAAATTTTTAAATAGAAAAAACAAAACAGAATCAGGAAAAAAGCAAATTCAGTAAGAATGTATGTAAAACAAGGCAAAAATCATTACTTCCTCAGTTTTATTTTACGTCATGGTTGGTCAGGATACGGAGTTCAAGAAAATAAGGATGGCTTTCAAATCATATGATCTTAAAACTAAATAAGGGTATAATACATCAAAATTTTATCTAAACTCTGGTCTTAAACATGTCATGTAGAATGTCGGAATTTAAGAGTTAGTGAATATAGAAAGAGACATTTTTTTTGTTTTGAACAAACTAAAAAGAAAGTAGGACACATAAATTGAAATCGAGGGAGTAATACTCACACTAACAAAGCAATCAAGGAAATGCATTCTGAGTATGGTGGCTGCTGTATTTGTAGCCTTTGGAACTTGCTGCTGAACTAAGTCTTTAATAATTTTCTCTGCTTTTGGACAGCTTTTGGCTTAGAAATTAAGCTCAGATCAATTAAACCTATTAGACAACTGAACTTTTCTGGTTCAAGAATAATAGTTAGTGAGGTCAATAACATGTAGTATTTAAATATACCAACACTAATAAAGGATTCATGTACTGTTGATAGACATATTTGTAGTTGAAGGAACATTTCAAATTAAATTAAAAAGGAATAAGATAATGAAATTAGTTATTACATAATTTGAATGTATCTGTAAATGACTTGTATTTATGGCTTTCATACTGAAAGCACATTACGTGACAATAAATATATCAATTTTAAGCCTTCTTTTCTTTCTATTTTTCTCCCTTCAATTATTTTTAGATAAATTTGCCAAGAATTAGTCAAGAAGCCCAAGGCAGATTAAATACTCCACAACAATTTGAAGTCAACATTGAAAGTGAAGAGAATAAGAGTGCAAATAAACTTGTAAACACAAAGAACAGTGAAAAATGACTACAACCAAATTAAACATTTAATAAAAATCTATAGTTAGATGTTTGATATCGCTCGATACTTAATTAATGTTTAGCTACCAAGTCTACATCACTTTGTATGGTGATTTTTTGCAATTCATACTTTATCTTCTTGTATGCATGCACAATATCTTTACTGCATCTCGAAGTTAGCAGATGAAAGGACTCTAGGAGATGAGACAACCCGCTCTCAAGAACTTAAGACAAAATAAGAGAAGTGCACTAACCAAGAAAAAATGCAAAAACAGGCTCATCAAAAAGAAGAGCTCAACATTTAAAAACTTTCCAATTTTACAGTTGCTCCTAGATAGACAGTGACAAAACTTACAAGGTAAATGCACTGAAATTATTATCAGTAGAGGCGCGAGAAGCAAGAGCCATCTGAGGAGTTAATACTTTCCTATGAAAAAAAATATTTACCCAATATAAGAGCAGATAAAACAATGCATAAAAGGAAAGGGAAAGGAGAATAAAAACAAATCATTACGATTTGAAGGCCCAACAATTTGGGCAGGATAACAATTTAGCTCAAGTAATTTTTGTAAGTGCAAATCATTGCACTATATTTAACTGAATGTACAACTGAAATTCATACGAATAAGTTGCAGAAAGTAGCTATTACTTCAACGACACCAAAGAGACGATCTTTAGACTCTATGCATTCTACAAACACACTGAATTTTCAGACCTTCAAATGACAACAAAAAAGATATTCTGAAAAAAGCACAACCACCTGTACATACATCCTAAATTACTTTCAGCAGAAACAATATTTAACATTTGTGATATTCTCCCATTAGTAAAAGACACTTTGGCCTTCTCCCACTAGTGTTATATTCTGCCCTTTGAAGCATATGTATTCACGTAGTAGTACTCACTCTTCAAAGCTTTTCTCTTTTGCGGAAGGAAGGTAAACAGTAAGCTCGGCTTAGAGACTTCATCTAATTCATCACTTGTTACGCTTTGATAAAATACTGGTTGAAGATCGTATCCTCTAAAAATAGGTAAATTCTTCAGAGGCTTTCCTGAAAAGAGCAAAAAAATTTCTTAGAATATGGTATTATGTTCAATGCAACCAGATATTATAACTGAATAATAACACAAAGCCTAAGGTGAAAAAATCTATGATAACTGATAGTGCCTGCAAGAGTGCAGTATTAATTTGCACCTTTTAGTTTTCTAAAACTTCATTTCCTTCTCTTCGACATAATTTGAGAGGCTCTGCTATAAGAAGCGATGGGCTAGGATTCAAAAATTAGGAAATACATTATAATATATTCTATATAATTAAGACAATTAATTGATAGCTGATAAACAATATAATGTGCAATGAAATAAGAACAGAGTACCCATTCCTTATCTGGTTGTAACTCCACTGATTAAGCGGGGACATAATTTGAACCTGCAATCTTCAGTCCATGAGCCTAATGAGGAGCGGGAGACCCTCCCAAATGAGACGTCTCAAGTTCGAAACTCCTAGCATGCTTTCTAGGTCGAACTTGTCACACGGGACTTGTTTAATATGGTTACCTCAAAATTGTGATTTGCGGGCTATTACCTTGAAATAGCTGTGGATTCCGTAGTCATTAAAAAAATTGAAGAACTTTCTTGAAGAATATTTACAGATGAGCAAGTTGATAGGCTATTCACTACAGATACATATCCAAGCTTTGATCTAAGCACTATAGAGAATACCATCATAGTACCTTTTATCATACTAAAGTATAAGAACAAATGACTGCATTTGTCATTGGCGACAAAATATTGGGTATCGTATACACCTCACCTCAACTGAGGAAGTGCAACTCTGTTACTCTTTCACATTTACAAATCAGCTTTTGGAAAGATCATTTGAGACAAAGTACAACAAACTCTTGAATCATCCAGTTAAAAAAAAAGAAGCAAAACAATAGATACCGTAAGCTAACTTTCATTACTTTATCTGGAAACCATAATGTATGTATTACAGATGAAACCAAAGAAATAAACTTCAACTACTATTTCTATTGAAAGAGTAGTTTTAAGAGCAGGGGACACACACTTTTGTATTCTCCCTCTCCTGTTTTACATATAAAAAATAGTCAATACCTCCAAATGCAATCACAAATTTGGAATCTATCAACTTCAAACTTTCACAAAGCAAACTAAAGGATATTTGCATGAAGTACTCCACAAAAATAAACTTGAACCGATGCATATATAAACGAAATAAGAGATATATATCTGACGGTAGAAAAATACATGTTTCTTGTTAAAAGAATCAACTTCACGGAAATAAAAATTGGACAAATCCCAACAGCCTTACTATATTAAGGACAAAGTATTGAAAGCTCAAATAAAGAGGTAGAATATCCTATGCAGATTGCAAACTACTGGTTCAAGTTGCTAATATTATCCATATCGGTATCTTTCAAAGGTCCAAAATGTAAGCTACCTTTTGAGCCACCTGCCATTAAAATTATACATTGATATGTCGCTAAAGAAATACCTATTCATTTGACTATTAAGACCTTGCAAATGATCAATATAGATAGAATATACGTTTATAGCAAACTGAATTAGCACATAGCCGAGACCAATTAATATTTCTTTCATGTTGCATTAAGTAGCAAATCCAAGAAAGTATATGATACATCCAATGACAGTAAACAATTTGAAGTAAAATGGAGCACAAGAAGGTGTATAGTTTTTATATTATAAGAAGATATACTACATGATTTACTGAGCACAAGGAAGATTTAGAACCTAAAACTCAAAAAGAAAATTTTTTTTCCCACCAAGTCAATCTGATAAAAATTCAATGTGGACCTCACCTGAACAGTAAATCCATCAGTATAATGAGAACGAAAAAAATAGTAAGCAGATAACCTGGAGAGCTCCGTGAAACATCACAGTTGATCACAAGCCAAGAAGAAAAGCTCTTCTTGTGGTTTCTCTATAGTTTCAACAACTTCAGTTGGGAGTTTCAACTACAAAAAGAAAATAATTGAAGTACTCATCAGAGAATTAAAAACTAACATATACCCCACCAAATGGAGATTATCAACAAATAAAGTGCAGTAATCAAAGAAAGACGGTAGAAAAATATTATCAGGAAAAATTCAATATCATGAAAATTCAATACAACCTCCATTATAATCTAGTCAAAGTTTTATTTTCACAAGGATTCATATTTCATATACAAAATAACATAAGAAACTGAAAACTAAAGTCCATACCTTTACCTCATACAACTTCCACAATAATAGAAAAGATTGATTACTTGAGTCACTTTAATAGCAGTTAAGTACAATTCAAGAACATTAAAAATCCAAGATAAATATTTTGTGTGTAATTCCATCATTTTACCTAAAGATATATGAAATATGCAGAAAACTTTCAATTTCTACCTAATATCATTGATTAGTACTAACTATTATGATTAATATTTTTTCCAAAAAAAGTAGGTAATCTCTTCCATAATCCCATGAGGATGTAGAACAATCAGAGATGGATTAAGACTAAAGGAGTAAAGAGTGAATTTCCTTACATTCTCTTATTTGAACATATAGACACTAAGTAGGATTAATTGTCAGAAGCCACTGTTTCAGAACCCTTTCTGATGATAAGATTTCAGAAATTTTGGCTAACCTGGAAAATATGTCCTTCCCTGTATCACATGGCACATGCATTTCTAATAAATGGTGTATTAGTATTATACACCACAAGAACATGACAAAAGAAGAACATCAGTACATGAAAATAATTGGTTATTAAAATGATCATGGGCCAAGGGGAGAGGGAAATTATGAGCTACAGTACCCTTACGGCCACAACAAACAGACGAAAAACAATGATTTTTTCATTCTGGAATTACCAACAGATTAAATTCAAAATGAAATCAACCGAAAAAAGGGGAATTTGTTTATTACAAACACACAACAATGAAGGAGAACTCATGCAAAAACACTGAATATAGTCAAACATCAATACATCTCAAAGTCATTCTTTTGAGCACTGGAACTTCAATAGCTTCCACATCAAACAAATCAATACCACGCCCACTACAAAATAACTTAATTTCATACCATTCGTGAAAGTTGAATCATCACCCCCATTTACAGATCGTCCTGAAATACCCCCCGTGATTCTATGGAGTTCACAAACGTTGATTCACCTTTTCCCTCTTTAATCCCTCGTCGGTCATCACAAAATCACTTTCAGACTTGTTCTTTTTTGAGCTTGTGAATCAGAACAATGTCATTCCGAATCAATTAACGGCAAGAGGAAAATCCTTGCAAAAGTATGTGTATTCGTATACGTATGTATATAATGATGTAGTATCATAGTTATAGCTTGGAGAGTGCAATCAAATGAAACCCTCATAGTTGAGAAAGGGTTTGGATGAGATTGTGAAAAAAGAAGAGTACTCAACTGTGAATTTCTGCTTGTTGCTTTGATGCAATGGGAATGGAAAAGCAACGTGGATGTTCTACATTCATTATACAATTGCATATATTATCACTTTTAATATTTTATACCACATATTTTAAAAGATTCAATTAGATATACAAATTCCTTAAAAGGGATTGATTAATTATCTTTACATTTAAACATCAAAATTAGTGATCCACTTGCAATTAATAATTTTTCTCTCTCATCAACCATTTTCCTCTGTCAATCCCCTACTCCAACAGTATCTCTACTCCACCCTCACGTCCTCCACCACCTCCATTATTTCTCTCCCTTCCTTCATCCTCTTAATACACATTTTCATGTCCAAATATCAAAACTGATTCTTGCTCATCTTCCGACGAAACTATTAAGTAAAAGAGGCTAAACTTTTACTCTCTTCTTCCGGCAAAATTATGGCGGCGTTAAGTCTCCGAAAGGGCAATACCCAGCTACCGCAGGAGGTTAACAGAGTACTATACTTTCGGAACCTTCCACTCAACATCACGAGCGAGGAGATGTACGATATCTTTGGCAAGTACGGTGTTATAAGGCATATTCGTATTGGCACAAATAAGGATACACGTGAAACTGCTTTCGTCGTCTATGAGGATATATATGATGCAAAAATCACCGCCGTTAAATAAATATGTGAAACATCTCTGTGTTCTATAATGTGTTTGCCCATGTACTCTTCTCTAAAACAAATAATGAACATGATACATTTAAACAATTTTAAATAAACTTATAAAGGCACCATCATTCGATTTCAACAACACATATTTATGAAGTTGTTTTGCACTTTAATGAAATAAAATTTTACAACAAATTTTATCAATTCTTGATAACACAAGCAGCAAGAACAAAAATTAAAAGCTCAAGGGAAATAATTTGAATAACTAATAAAGTAGGAGAATGAGAGAAGCTTGAATATTTTTGAATAAAAAATATAGAGCACAATTTTTTTCCCAAAATAAAAGTCTCTTTAAAAAGAGTTTGAATGAGAATAAGACTCTGTCACAAATCTGATTCATTATGACCCATTAAGGGACTTTTAAGTAGAAAAAACAAACGTAGGCCTAATGTCTGAACCATTTAGATTCAGACCTCCATTAAGTACAAACGAATAAGGCCTGAAGTAATTTAATTTGCTGAAAATATGCAAATGCTTTTAAAATGTCACAAAATTATATTTTTACCCTACCTAAAATATATCACTCAATTCTGCGTGTACTTGAAAGTTCTACAAGACCTAATCTAACGAGACAAATTAGAAATAAATGTCCAAATTCTCTAATCCAACAATATTTTTGTTTAGAACAACTAAATAAATGATCATATAAAAAAAATTGATGTTAAAAAATATATATTTCTTGAATTCAACAATGTTTGACACGTGAAAAAATGGACTTAACTCTCACAAATTGAGCACAATGTTCTTTTTCATCTTAATTACTAGATAAACCATGGATCAATTTTAAAATACTCATGTTTATAAATAAAATTAAAAAATTGCTGGGAAAATCTCCTATATTAATGTATGCATTTTATTTGTTAGTATATATACAAATTATTATCAAATTCCATCTTCTCTGGGCATTGCATTCATGTCCGCAAGTTATAAGCGATATAAGCGATGATTAGACAGACCTGTCTAGCACATTCGCTTGTCCTGATTGATGGCTTCTTTCTTCCAGAGGGGGGTTTCAGAGGTTACCAAAATTCCAGAGAGGGTTTCAGAGGTTGCCAGAATTCCAGAGATTTACTTGTTTTGTTGTTTAAAGATTTTGGGTAGGCCGGAGTCCTGTCCCATCCAGTTGCAGAGCTGCCACCATTTTTTCCTAAGGATGTATTATATATTGTTAAAAAGAATCTCATGGACAATTTTTTTTTAAAAATGGGTAGAAAATATAATAACTTTTTATCTTATTTAATGTAGAAATCATTGTAATAATTGATAAATGAATAGTCATGTTTAGTTAAGTGTAACATCCTTTCTTACGTGGCTATCTGATCTGTTGCCTCATTTATATCTTGACAATTGTCATGAACCCACATTATTATTCTTATATTCACCTTTTTTTATTCCCCTTCCACTATTTGTATCCTCTAATTATTGAATATTCTAAAGTCTCTCAAACTGTCAAACTCTCTACATTATGCAAACTCTATTGTTCTGTGTTTATAAAAAAGATCGAATTTATTTTTTGGTGTCTTCTTTGAATTTCAAGTACTGTAAAAAATCAACACTATTTTAATATCTCTATATCAACTTATCAAATTCACTGCAACACTATTTCGATATTTTATTATAAAAACTTTTCGAGTTAGGTTTATCATGTAACTTTATATTACATTTTTTCATTGAAAATTTACATTATTTACGTTCTTATTTCATAAGGTCCGCGTATGTTCTACCCTCTCCAAATATTATTTATAGGATTACATTGAGTATGTTATATATAGTTATTCAATTTATATATGTCAACTAAAAAAATAAAAAATAAGGTCTCTCTATGAAGTTTGGCTTTAGGCCCCCAAACTTGTTGAGACAACCCTGTCCAAGTGTTATACTCATAGAAGCTTGCAGACATATTATTACTTTTAAAGGAATAATAAACATTTGTATCGACCAATGAACTAATTCAATACTTATAAAGATTATCTTTCAACAAACACGTTTTATCATGAAAATAGCAATATTTTATGTGTCATTTAATCATAAAAGAACATAACATTTTATCACAAGTGACATTCATTCACGAAATTAAAGAATTTGATCTTCTAATGAAAACACATATGATCAACCATCAAATGAGTTCGATCAACTAGTTCTTGTCAAAATGGAACGAGTTATGTGAAAATTCCACTAGTTACCACATCAATATTTATCAAGGACATATATAGATAATGTCAATAATTTAGCATTTTAATTTCAAATCCTACTCGAAAGATTAAAATTGATATTCATATTCTTTAAAGTGAAACGATAGATGTTTGTGTAAAGTTAAAATGATAAACTAAGTACAGTACTGAACAAGTTTGAGGTACATTTTTTGTATTTTTCCTAACAGAAAGAAAATATGTACGTTACCTTAAGGGTGCGTTCGGTATGGAGCAAAATATTTTTTAGACTTTTTTTTTTGATTTTCTTATGTTCAGATGGTCAAAATTTTCTTTAGAAAAATAAGTTGTTTAAAATATAAGGAAAATAATTTACTTAATGAAAGTAGGAAAACAAGTTATACCAGTAATATTCCCCATTAATTTTATATTTGTAAATAAAAATATAAATAACTAATCCTCTTTGATGTCGTAAATAAAAATGTTGTATTAAACTCTAAACAAGACAATAAGATCTGGTCAGCAGACATGCTCTCGTGATCCCATTATCTCATCTTTATTTTTTTTTAATTCAGGATATTTGTATGAGTCTGATTAAATTTGGATTTACACATTTTTAGGAGCGATGCTTCAAACATGATCTTTTCATTTTTTGGAGCTTAAATCTGAGACCTCTAAAGGTGAAGGGATCACAATTATCTCACAGTAACTCATGTTAGTGTGATCCCATTATCTTTATGGGTAGATCTAGAAGTCCTGCTATATGGATTCGATCAAACTCAATAATTTTTTTCTCAAATAATGTATTTTTTGATAAAAAAATTTATCAAATATGTACAAATATTAAGTTTAGAACCCAATAATTAATACTTGAAAATATCGTTATAGTATTCAGAATTCATAAGATTAAAATTTCGACTTCGCTCCTGATTATATGTAAAATATACTGGTAGTTTCCAAGAAGTTGCTACTAAGATTTCAGCTGAACAATAACAGTGTTTTCTGCACATAAATTATTTCTTCAGCTTTTTTAATTCTTTAAAATTACTACACAACCCAAGTGGGTAAGTTTTTTGGCATATGATAATGATCCAGTTGTTAATAATTCCCCTAAAACAAGGAGAATATTCTAATTGATAGAGACTTGATCACTCATTTGGGGTTATTTAATGTCCTAATTATTAATTAATTAGGTGGAGTAAATAATTTTAAAATACATGTTTGATAATGTTACATAGGTCAAAAACTTGATAAGAAAAAATTCCAATAAGTTGTTAGGAATATATAGCTGCTTTTCAAAAAGGGAGAGTCCCTTATTAGTTAGGAAAAGTTTTCTTGTATTACTTTATAAAAAAAGTAATTTTTAGTTGATTTAATAAAGAGCAAGTGTCCTTAACAATTAATTTTTTAAGGACAGTAAGTTCACCCACCTAAGTTTTTTACTATTTTTTTTAAAACATTTACTTATTTAACTAATTGTATATCCCGAAAATTTAAAACATACATACCAGCTGAGTATTTTATAGATTTTTTTTTTCTAAATAAGCATATAATATAATACTTATTTTTTAAAATAGATTTTTTGGGTAATCTCTTTTTATAGCATATGATAAAACTCCAACCAAAACTAATTAATTTAACAATCCTTCCCTTTCAAAATAAGTGTTGCTTTAGCGAGAGAGAAAATTGTTTCAAAATATGTGTCGTTTAAGACATTTAAGACAAAGATAATAATTATTTCTAATTATATTCTTATATTAAAGAACTAGTTCTTTTAATAATATTCAATTCTCAAAAAATATTTTATAAATAAAAATAACTTAATAAATTATACAATATATATTACTCCTTTTTTTGATTTCTCATTTGATGTCCAGTATCAACACTGGAGTTCGACTAAATACAAATTTATGTCGAAAAATTCCATGTTAAAGTCTTTCCTAACAAAAGCGACTCCAGTGTGAAATGGTCGACAAAGAAGAATTGGATCCACGTAGGTACATAATAAGTACAAAAAAAACAAAAAAAAAAGAGGATCCGCATATTGAATATGGATCCCTGAATTTTCCACAAAAAGACACTTAAAACTTTATACGCAAAAAAAGTTTGGCACTATTAAACTTTTGATTTAACCTCCTTAGGCTTCTTATAATTACATTGATGCCCTGCCAAGTTTCCAATAATTACATTAAATACCTTTTATGATTTTACTAATGAAATTCGCTTGAAGAAATGAGATCTCTTGCCTTTTTACAATTTGAATAAAAGAAAAATAACTTTTTCAGATTTCTTATAAGTAAAAATGAAAATCTCTTGTAAAAATGACATAAAACTTTAAATAAATTATATACGGTTAGAAAATCATTTCTACAAATTTGCTTATTATATAACTTTAAAATGACTTAAATGTCCTTCGAGTAGACTGTGCCTATAAATAAATTATGCTTTTAAAAACAAAAATCCTGGGCTTTATGCATGAATCGATTAAATGGTCAAGCAAAAGAGAGCATGCTATCCATTGTTTTATATAATTTGAATTACTAATATAAATTGTTTGGCTTAATTTAAATGAGAAGAGACACTAATACGGAATAACGATTAGTCACTTCTCCAAAATAATTTAAATAGTGACATATGTGCATGAATACGCCGATAGATTATTAAATTCATGGATAGATTTTATTTAAACACTTGAATTTTGATCTATTTCAATTTATAAACACTTGAACATACGATAAAATATTTCTATTAAATATTTCCAATTTAAATTTTTAAAAAGTTTCTACATATATTAAATAAAAGGAAAAAAAGGTTAAATTTGCTCCTGAACAATAAGAAAGAAACAAAGTTGAATAAATGATACTATCAATTTATACAACTAATTAGTAATAACCAAGATTAAAGGAAGCAAATAAAATTTCTTGATCAACTTGCCATCCAAAGAACTAGAAAGAAAAAGACATCTTATATAGTCAATTTTTATATGTACTATAAACAATAAAATCCACATAGACAATAAATGGTATGTAGATGCTGAGTCATCAATTATATTAATAAAACATACTATATGGTGATCTAATAATTGATAATACAAAAATAATAATAATACAATTAGGTAGCAATAAGTGGAGTTAATTAGTGTGAATATGTTATAAACTTAGTTTATAAGTGCATGTAACGTACGCGTGTTGATATGCTTTGGCCATGTGCCTTCACACTCCAATTTTCTTATTTACCTCATTACATGTATTTATGGCACAAGCAAATATTATATTGGCGTGTACCATACTATAATTTTACTCACGAGTTACATTATAAATTATTATATGTAGCCTTTTTTTCCCTCTTTAGTTTAACGATCGGTTATTCAAAGTCTATTGAAGACTGATTAATTCATGTGTGAGAGAGTAGGGTGGGTCATGCAGAAAAGTTTTTACTATGCTCACGCTTCAAGAAGTATTTTTTTTTGAATTTTATGTTTGTTACTAGTATTTGTTTTTATGTGCGAGTTGTTTCGGGGTTGTTTTATTTTGTTATTTAGACATTTATGTGTTTTGCTTTTCTAAGAAACAATTTATTTATTTATTGTTTCCAAAGAACTCATATATTTTTGGTATTTCATTTTTTAAATAACAAAACTTGGAGATAAATTTGTGCATATGCAATATAATCACAAAACTCCATCCAATACACTCACCGAAAATAAGTTCAAAACGCAAATAACATTAAGCAAAACTTTAGCCTAAGTCAAATGCATATCTTTTAATTATCATATCATACAATTCAGTGTAATTCCACAAATAGAATTTAAGAAGAGTTAGTATACACATACCTTATCCCATCTTTATAAAAGAAACTTGTGGGCAATTTATCGGCCAACTATATATTATAATAATAATAATAATAACAACTTATACCGATGGTTCATGTATGTCTCACAACAAACAAGAACCTTCAAGGAAATCATCTACAAACTTTTGGGCTTTGGCCTAACTTTGGTTGGCGCATAAATTCTAAATTTCGATATGAACCTCTTGATGTATTTTAACTTTAACTTGGATATCAAATTTAATCCCATCAAAAAAATCAAACTTATAATATTAGTATCTAATTCATATATCATATATTGCGTCTTTATCATAAAAAAAAGGTCACAAGACTCCTAACAAGATGATCATTTATCGGTCATATTTCATAGTTCCGTCGATAATTGTCTAATTCTAGGGCTAAGAATAGAAAATTTTAAAATATAGCCTATATGTGCGTAAATAATTAGTAGGCATTTATATACATGAATTACTTGATATTTGAAATCAAAGTTGGAAAAAGTAATATATTTGATATACCACGCAATTTGTGTTTGACATGGAAAGATAATTCAAAATTTGTAAATGAAACTTAAGCAAACTTTGAAGAAGAATATCTAAAACTTATTTTTTTTTCAAATTTGAAATTTAAAAATAAATAAATATTTTTAAATATTTTTTGAACCAAAACTATGGATAAACAAGCTAGAGTGGAATAATTATGTTGGTGGGGCAAAGAGTGGGGTGTTGCCCATAATACAATGCCTCGATAAAGTCGATTCAATCATAGAATATATACGCAATGTTTGATTATGACTTATGAGGATATCCTCATTTGGATAATATACAAACAAGAAAATTAATAAAATACCTCTTCCTTTCTTGATGGAAGTGCAATTGCTTTTGTTATACATATATAACCTATATTTTAATTTAAGAAAAAATAACAATTTTATGGATCAAAATAATTAATATTGGATTCCATTTCGATATTAATATTTTTGAAGAAAAGAAAATTTTTATTACTAATATATGTCAATATTTTTGAAAAAAATAAAGAGATCATACCATCTATTTCAAAAGTTTTAAACGGATATATAGTAGATATAATTTTAATTTCAACATCTTATACTTCTTGTACAAGTATTACTGTATTCATTATTCTAATCTCATTGAATAATAATACTTATTATTTCCTTATTATAATATTATTTTTTATCAAAATAACTTTAAATGTATAACCAAAAACAAAAGGAAAAAAATACATTCTTCATTTAAAAGTATCCTATTTTCTTTTTTAGTCTATTTTAAAAGGAATGATTCTTTTTCTTTTTTCAGCTGTCTACTCAAAGATATTTTGATATATTTAACATATTAAAGAGCATAATTTTAAATGTATAACCCAAAAAAAGAGGAAAAAAATACATTCATTGTTTAAAAGTAATATATTTTCTTTTTTAGTCTATTTTAAAAAGAATGATTCTTTTTCTTTTTTCAGCTTTCCATGTCAAAGATATTTTGATATATTTGATATAACTTTAATTTAAGAGCATAACTTTAAATGTATAACCAAAAAAAAGGAAAAAAAATACATTTTTAGTTTAAAAGTAACATATTTTCTTTTTTAGTTTGTTTTAAAAAGAATGATTCTTTTTATTTTTTCAGCTTTTTAGGTACATTTTGATATATTTGATATAACTTTAATTCAAGAGTTATAACTTTAAATGTATAACCAAAAAAAATAAAATACATTCTTAGTTTAAAAGTAACATATTTTCTTTTTTAGTTTGTTCTTTTTTCAGCCTTTAAGGTATATTTTGATATATTTAACATAACTTTAATTTAAAAATATAATATTAATTTTTTTTTTATTTTCTTAAACTCCGTATCAGTTCAAACTAGTTCATTCTTTTGAAAAGAGTGAAACTTTTTGGCTTTGTACAGTTCAGATGTACAGTACAAGATGATGATGATGATCATTGCTATAAAGAGTACCCACAAGAAGAAGGAAAGATGAGCTCTTCAATAGTTTCATACCCTTTTCTTTCACTTTTCTGTGAGACAAAGAAGAGAAGGGGTTTATAGTTTTGAAAAAGAAAAAAAGAGGTGGGTTTTATGAGCTGATGCTGAAATTGGGTTCTTCCAATAGCATGGATCTTGGCAAATCTTGGAATAGTAGTAGTAGTAATAGTGTTGTGAGCTCCTCCCATAGTTTTAATTTCAGTTACTTCCATTCATTAACATCAGCTCTCTTGTTTTTGTCTTTTGGGAGTTCAGTTTCAGTACCCAAAATGGCCTTATTTAATTTCTCAACCATTATACCTTCTTTTGATGATGATTTATTAGTAAAGTTTTCATCTTTTTCATTTTCTTGAAGAAGAAAGACTCCAATTTAATCACCATCACTCTTTCCTCAACTTTTTCTTTTGTTTGTTTGCTTAGTTTTCTTGATTGTTTAGTCTTGTATCGTCAGCCCCCCCTTTTGTTTTGTTCTCTTTTTAAAGACCTAGAGAATGCTGTGTACATCATTGCCAGGGTTGGGTCATCAACAGATGTTGGTCGGTGGTGCTGTCAAGGAACTTTCAGCAGCTATGACTTCTTTGAATGTTTATAGCAGGTAAAGATTTGTGCTTTTTGTTCAAGAATTGATTTGGGTTTTGTTGGAGTTTGATTATTGAATTGTTTTTTTAGTTTTGCTGTTTGAGATGAGTTGATTGATGGGTTGTAAGTTTCATAGTTATTTGTTTATCTATGAGTAGACCCTTTTATTGTTTGAATGTTTACAGCAGGTAAAGATTTGTGCTTTTTTGTTCAAGAATTGAATGGGGGGTTTTGGATTTTGGTTATTGAATTGTTTATTATTTTTTTTGGTTTGAGATGAGTTGATTGATAGGTTGTAACTTGTAAGTTTCATTATTACGTGGTTATTTATGAGAAGAAGAAGCATTTTGTGTTGCTAGTACTAGGTAAATTCCCAGACCCTTTATTTTTTACGATCATCAGGTGTGGTTTTGATGGTCGTGTTGGATGTTGGATTGGGAATGAGAAAGGAAGATGGAACAAATTGGCTGCTGCAAGTACAATGGCACCAAAGAAGAGGAGGTTGAGCATTTCCCCTCTGGCTTCCTCTGCTCTAGCAGAAAACCGATATACATCTAGAGCCGAATTCTACCAGGAGGTTGGGATTATCATTTCTTGTGATATGCCATCTATATTCAATGTATTGATGTTGTTAAAAAGTCCTGGTTTGGTATTATTAGTTCAATTTCTGCACTTTAATCAGTTTATTCCACTCAACATTTAAAAGGGACTGTTGTCATTTGTCAATTGGAGTATGGTGGTTTAAATTTTGGCGCTTTCATTGAGGATTTCGCGATTTGGCAGGTTCTTAATGATGCTAGAGAAAAATTTACCCAGGAGATATCTTTCCAATCCAAGGACAAAGATATTTCTTTGGCAAAGGTATTTATGTGTGTTGCTCACCTCTTTTTGTTGAAAGCAGTTGATTTATTGCATTTTCAATTTCAAATAGCAGAAATGACTTATTTCACTTTGCGAGCATCAGTTTCGCTTATTCTGTTCTTAAATAGTTTTTGGCATTGAGTGATGGAACGGTAGTGTATGAAATGTTGACAGTTGTCATTAAAGTAAAATCGTAAATTGGTTTTCTCCTTTGTTTTTAATTGTATTGATTGTCCCTCACGTGTGTTTGTTGTTTCCTATTTTATGTATAGGCTTTGCTTTACGTGGCCTCTGAAGACGAGGCATTTATGGCTTTCAACCGGGAGATGGATGCTCATTCACTCCAAAGTGAGAGGAGATCTGCTTCATTGCCTTCTCATGCCACAGATTGGACTTGCGTGGAGGCCATGCCTCTTGCTGGAAAAAATATGAATGAATGGATGGTTGAGTTGGATGTCATTGCGAGAGAAGTGGAGGCAGAGCTAGTTTCAAGAGAAATAGGATGCGATTTGGTTGAAGTTTTAGATGCTGTGAATATGGTGCTTTTCAAGTCAAGGGGTTTCAAAAGGTCACCTGTACTTGTGGATTCGAAGTGTGCATACCTGCATTCAGTATTAAGCTCTGGATATTGTAGTGGTATATTTCCTTGTTCCCTCCCTGCTATCATCGTTATTTTGCATATGTACGAAATCCTGCAACTTCAAAATACTTTTTAACCGCTGATAATGCTATCTGACGTAGTGCTTACTTTCTTTACAGCAATTTTGCTTAGTGTCATTTATATTGAAGTTTGTCGAAGACTTAATCTGACCATTGTGGGATCCCGAGTTGGGGAAGATTTTTTGATATGGCCTCAAACTGGAAACCCTGAGGTGTGTTGTTCTGAATTCATAGATGATGTCAACATTTGTCTTTGTTCATCCATCCTGTACCATTTCACTTCCTTTATATTCTATTCCTTCAGAAGTTTGTAAAGCATGGTATTAATGTCCAATGATCTCATTGAATTTGAATTGTTTTATTACTCTTATAGGAGCTATTCAAGGTTATCTCTGGTCATAGCTTGTTTGGTATTGTTAATGGGAAGTGTGTCGATGATCCAAGAGCAAAGGCTTCTGACATCAATAGCAATTCTTTGCCGGGGCTTGAGTTAGCAACAAACCGAGATATTATTGGAATTGCTTTGGCTAATTTGATGGTAAGATTTATTCTCTTGTGAGGAGAAGTTCGTACTGCTGTTTAGTTTACATTCATGCATCTCACCATGTTGATGCCGTGGTTGTAACCAAAACTATTCTTTCAGAGGCTTCACTGGAAACGTGCTTCAAGAGCAAATCATGGTTTGATGCTGACTTCTCCGCTTAGATCTGTTGATCATGCAGATGATAAGTCTAGCAAGACAAATTGTCTGAATGTCCCATTGTTGCGGCCTCAGGATTTGAGGTAACAATCTTATCCTCTCTTGTTTCCTATTTACAACTTTCGGGTCTCGTTCCTGATTAAGCAGGCGCCACTTTCTGTTGTCCCTACAGGTTCAAGATGCTAAATTGCAACCTTTGGCATGAGAAAAGGAGAATTGAGAATATTGGACGCATATTGTTATTTTATTGATTCTGACATACTACTAAAATTCTAACATTCCATTAAAATAACCATTTAATCAATCTTGCTGCAACATAATAGACGCTTATTCCCCCATTTAAGTTTATAACAAAACAAACTTTAGGATTGAAAGATTCCTCACTGATCTAGCTTCATATAGGTATTAAAAGTCCTTTCTATTTCTATATACTGATCAAATTGAAAATGACTAGATACTGCATTATGCAGTTTGACTTTCCTTTTTACATACTTTTAGTCTCTTCGCCCTTTTACTCCTTAACTGTTGTTTCTCTTCATCTCTCCGACATTCCTTCTAGAAATCCAAGAAAGCTAACCTTATCTTCTCCCTCTCTGATCTTTAGGATTTGATGCTCTTTTTAGATACTGTAGATACAATATACCCTTGTTTGGATGCATTTACTATATTTGATAGCTGAGGCCAACTAACTATACAGGGTTTTTTCTTTTCCACTAAATCTATTGTTTCTTACAAAATCAAGTCAATTCTTCTAACCAAATGTTGTTAAACAGGCATATATGCTTGACTGATGACCAACCATTAATTACTTGGAAAAGGAAGTGGTATCCTGGGGTGGGGTGTTACAGAAGTAACAATGATACCTCATCCACTGCCACTAGAATAGCATGGTGATCTTTTTGCATATACATTCTCTTTTAGGGAGCATCTGTTTCTGTTTAGAGATATCCATTCTACACTCTTTCCTGCTTTTTCATTACATTGTGCATAATATTAAGGTGGTAATAATTGGTACCCGTTATTTCTTCGTTGTATATTAAGTAACAACGAAGTAGGAATTGAGTCATTTGCCAAATTTCAGTACACACATGGGACATATAAAGTTTTTAACCTATCCAACAGGCCCATGACACTAATTGGCATTTAATGATTATCTCTTAAGCATTGAGTTTTATCTGACGTGCAGAGTCATGCTCGTCCCGAGTAAGGATGGATCATTTTCCATCTTATTATTCTCGGTGATAAGCAAAAAGATCCAAGATTTGTGTATTTTCTTAACTAATTGCAGGTGTTGTGCTTAATTAAGGTTTTTCTGGTTATCACACCAAGATTTCTGACCTTTGCATTAAGGCATTAACTTGTATGTAATATCTGTTCACTTATAATGACATTGTGTCTCTCTCTGGAATGGCACAATACTTTCTAGGCTGGCCATTATGGCTTCAGAAAGATTGCTCATTCTGCAGCCACACAATTGGGCTCTGAGGAGAGACCATGGAATGATGTTGTACTATAGTAGGTATGTCTTATCTGAATTATTTTTTTTCTTTCTCATTTTCGACATGCTTTCACGGAACAGACAGTTGTTTTGACATATAAATAACATGCATCAGGGAATATGAAGAGGCAGTTCAGGAGCTTAGCATTTTCATGGCCTTTGCACCAGAAGAAGAGGCAGAAGTGTTGGAACCATTTGTTGAGAAACTACACTTGCTGCGTGTCGAATCGTCGTGGAAGTCTCAGGGAAAGAAAGGCCATTTAACAGTTTCTTGAATTGTTTCTGGTTTGTAGAGGCTATTGAGTTTGTATTAAGAGCACAACCAGTAGAACTTTAGCTGTAATATCTTTTTTTGGCCTTCTGTACATATTTTACTTCAAACAGGCTAAATTTGCATCCAAGTCCTACAATGCGCAAATTTCGGATTTAATTGGGACACCAGTGGGGAACCAAAAAAAGGAGAGGTCTTATCATTTCATCTGCAATGTTATTATTTTTTTTATATGAAAATGCAAACCACTAGTTTTAATGGTAATCTAATAAGATTATGAAAAGAAATAGTTTGAGAAAGCTACTTCTCCACTGCCAGTTACATCAAATTTGTTATGTGATTACTGATTAATCATTATTTATAAGCTGAATATGGCTGTTTAGCTGATAAGATTAAGTGGAATTATCCTAGTTATTAGTACCCTCCAGACATGCAATGTGGTCCCAAGTTCACAAAGAAATCTAACAGTATTAAATGAGCTGAGTTAACTGAATTTGAGTGAATCAAAATGCTGAGTTAATAAATGAGCAGATTATTGATCCACATAAAAGTTACCTGAACGGAATTGTGAGTCATAATCCAATTTGTCCACTTTTAGTCATTTTATTTATTTATAATTTTTTAGTACTTTATTAATTTTTTTAATTTATTGTGACTATATATAACTTGTCATATGTTGTTTTTTGGGTTTCGATTATCATACTATTTTGTTCTAGTTATTGCTTCGTATGTCGATTGTACATTGCTTTTCTTATTTAATTGTTATGCTTTCTTCATAGTTTTCTTCTTCTATTACTTGGGGATTGACACACTTGAGTGGAGGGTCTTTCGAAAACAACATCTCTAGTTCTATGATGTAGCAGTAAAGTTTGCGTACACTATACCCTCCCCAGATCCTATTGAGTGGATTTCACTTGATATGTTGTTGTTGTATTATGATTATATATAACATGTCAAATAAAATAAAAAATACTTTCAAAAATATTTTGACAAAACTTATGATTGATCAATTTAAGGTACATATCAATTTAATTTTGATATATAGACTGAAAAAAATTAGGCTGAAATGGAACAAATAAATTAGCAGGTCTATTTTCTACCTAAACATAGACAGATTGGACGAATTATATTTTTGGACTAATTTTATCATCTTTAATATCTATGAAGATCACTAGACATTAGGAAAAATTGTACAGCAAAGACATCTTGGACTTATTAGCAAGAATCATGAAAGCTATTAAAGAATTGCATGATATGTGCTTGTTTTCTAGTAAACAAGTCCGTTTTCAATGAAAATCACATGAATAATAGTTAATATATATCATATTCATCTACATGCATTATTATTATTGCCACCCGACAATCGTTTAACTGACTACTTTTGTGATGTCTGTCACATGAAGATGCTAAACAAATATTGATGAGATTTCTTCGATCTCAATAATTATGGCTTCAATTGAGTGTTTAGAATGAAAAATCAAGTATCTTATTGAGAACACTTCTCTTTTAATGAATTATTTTTTACTCTAACATAATAAGATTATTATGCAAATTAATGAAGCGTGACAAAGTGTCCATATATCCAATGCTTATAACATGAGAACTAACGCAACTAACGTTTCCACAAATTTTGCCTAATTTTCTGAATACAATGCATATTGAATGACACAAATTAACTTTCTTCATTCAGGTTTTGCCTTTCTTGTTGCAATTCATAAATCTACTCTTCTTCAATAGTCTCAAGCATGGATAGAGTTGTCTTTTTTTGTTCTTCTTATAAGTTTTCTAGTTGTAGCGTTAATTTTAGCTGTTGACTTGTTATGTTAATTGTGGTGTTCGTATCAGCTTGCGTGTATTTTGATTAATTTTACGGGATATCTAGTATCTCTCACCAATCCATAATATATATAATTGGATAACTCTGTTCATCAAAGACAGTGTTAAACTAGTGGTCCAACTATAAATTCGTTATTTTTGGTCCACTAATTCATCTAATTTGGCCTACATTTTAAAATTTAGACGTTTTATTATTGGTTTTTTTAGGACACATTCAATTTTGAGACCTAATAGCATAAGAAAATCATGGAGTGCATACTTCCCTTTAGAGATAGTTGGGTAATGGGTATATTTCTAGTGATAGTAATTGAACATGAGCAAGGGAATATTCCTAGTATCGACAATACAAATACAAAGAATGACCAAAGTAATAGAAACAATAAGAGGAATTAAATCGAAGCATAAGATAGGACACCGGATGCATGCGAGCCTCTACTTCATCCACCTCAATCGATCGAATACAATGTGTCACGTCTTCATCGATCTTCTTATTTCCTTGGATTATAGACTATGGTAATAGACACATATATATTTTGCGTGCGAAGGGCATGTAATCAATTTGCCTTGTCCTGCAAGTCCATTTCTTGTGACGTGGGCGCAAGATCACTCTCTTTTACTAGCTCTTTACAAACTTAATACTTCAATATAAGAAGGGAAAAAATTTTCTTCTCCAATTAACGAGGGACACTTTGTCTTTCACATAGGACAAGAAAGAACAAAAGAAAAGAGATCCACAAACCGGGTTGTGATGGTGGTGGGGTAACTTGAAGTATACATTACTAATTAAGAGATAATTTCAGAGAGATAAACATAATATCACAAACATAAGGGAGATTAGTGTGAAATTATCCAATTAATTAATACTACAACAACAAATCAATATTTAGCAACAATAAATATGCACATTAACAAAGAGCACTAAAGCCTTTACCAACATTAGTTAATTGCCATTAGATCCTATGTTGGGCTTTAAGGGCATTTACAAAGAGTTCCAACTGCCTCTAAAAAAAATCATATTTAGCGAAATTAAACTATTATTATTAATTAATTACCGCTAAAGATTATTCCTGACTTGGTGTAATGTGATTCAATGAGATGGAGATTTGCTCACGCTTCTTTCCATAATCTTATAGCTTAAATAGACCAGCTTAACCTTAATCTCTTTATCTAAGAATTCTTGCAAATTACTACTACTAAATAAAAGGTGGGCATCAACTTATATTATGAAGTTTATTATAAAGTTTGGATTAGGTATTGTTATGATATTATTGATGATGGTATTAGGTGCAAAAGGATTTTCTGATGTTCAAAGATGTGCAAACGCTTGTATTACCAAGTGTGGCACTACTAATCTTCAATGTTACAATGCTTGTCTACATCGTTGTGTTAAGCTTCTTCTATAGATCCATTTGTTCACTTTCTATTTGTTGTTTTCTCCCTTCTTTACGTAAAAAGCGGGGAACAGATTGAATCAAATTCAAAATTTGTAATTCATGGATTATTATATTCACTTCAAGTTAGTATTATAATATTTATTAAAATAATAACGATGGTGTACTTTAAAGTTGTGCAATTTGAATTTTTATTCATGTTTAATTTGTTGGGATTTTAAAAAAAATATTTATATCGGTTGGTAAACATATTGGTGGAGATTGATTTAATAAGAAAACTTTGTTTGACCACGTATTGTGCATGACTAATGTTCGAGCGATGGTCACTTATCATTTTATAATATATTGCATTATATTATATTTTTAAAGATTAATTTAATATTTAAATAAATTGAATCATTTTTTATCGTTCTGTTATATCATACTCCAATAATATATGGACTGAGTTTATAATATTACATAAATAAAATAAAGGCATAATACATAAATGTGCCATTTAACTTGGCCTCATTTCACAATTATGTCTTCCAACTTTGAGTGTGCACAAGTAGAGACTTAAATTTGTATAAAGTTGAACAATAGACACATGAGTTGTAACACCCTGAAAATTTCTAAGTTAAGACCGAACCATTCTTGAATTGCGTATAAGGTCGTACCGAGTGATTCTAAATTTTTTTCTTAGATTCTAAGTCAATTCATTAGTGTGGGAATGATTTTGGATATCAATTAAGGTCACTAGAATCCCCTAGCACAAAGTTGAGTTGAAAGCTTCCCTACCGAGTGAGTTTTGACCTAAGATTCTACTTAGGTCAACTTCAAACGATTATATCTTTCAGCACATAAAGAATTAGGTGACCCATAAACTATAAAATCGAAGGTCTTTGAGTCCTCTTTCCAACGCCACCAAGTTTGCTCCATTTGAAGCTCGGAGTAAAATGTTATATCCGTTTGAGTGAAGCCTCTCTAGTTAAGGCTTTTCATCCGTTTAAGAAAAGGGTAGTTTGGTCTTTTCCTTACACCAATAGGCCTACCGACGTTTTTCCTCACCCAATTAAGGGTCTAATCATATTCTAAACCACTCATGGTCATTTCCAAACCCTTAGAAAAATAAGAGAAGAGTTCAAGAGGAGAAAGAGCTAGGTTTTTGAGTGTTCGTCAAAATCCTGTCAATTCTCGCCAAGAACATTGTTCTTTCCAGGTATGTAAGGCTTTCCATAGTGATGGATTTGTTCATCCTCACGCCAAGCAAGTAATTCTTGTTGACACCAAATTTTGGTCTGATATTTTTTAAAGTTGATACTTTTAAGTATTTTATTCATTAATTGTTCAAAATACATGTTTTGCAATTTTAATGCAATTTGTCGGTAATTATCCTTATTTCTCAAAATATTAGGATTTTTATCGGTTAATCTTGTTTACATTATTTTTTGGTCACAACCGGTTTGAATATGTTCAAATATTTATTCCGTTTGATTAAATCATTATTTTTTGTTAAATTACATTTTTATATGTCGTTGGTTACATTCGTTACATTTTTAATATTCATTTATTCGTTACATTTGTTAATATATCCATTTTGATATTTTTCTGCAGTCTAGAAATTCATTCAAATATGGATAAGATTTCATACACAGATATTTTATTAACCGGTGATTTTGACCTACGGTTTTAAGATAGTGGTATTGTACTATTGGTGGTTTTTCAATTTTCTATTTAAGTAATAGCTTGTTTATTAAGTTAGGGGTGGTGGATAAAATTTTAGGGGTAATTTTCAGATTTTAATAAATTCTTTAAGCGTTCATATTTTTCCGGTGATAAGCTCACCGAAGCTCCGCCGAAATCCGGCAAATCCACCACCCAAAGACCCCCATTTTTCCCTTCTTCTCTTTTCTCCCTCACTTCTTTTTCCAACAACCAATGAACCCAGACCATCGAAAACCATCACCACCGGAGCTCTTCCCAAAACAGCCTCCTCCCCTCTTCCTTTTCCATTTTTCGGCCAACGAAACAACAACCAAACAGCCATCTCCTTTCCCCCATTTTTTTCGGCGATCTCCAGACCCACAACCACCATCAGACCTTTGTTCTTCTCCAAACAACCACCTGATACCAACCAGACCACTCACACACCACCAAATCTCCACCCGAAACGAGCCCAAAACCACCCTTAAACAACCCACTTTCTCCTCCAAGCAACAACCAACAAACTCAACAACAACAGCTCCGACCAAACACGCCACCAACAATGCCGACCTCCATCTCCAGCGAGCTCTCAACGCTCCGGCAAGTTCGAGAATCAGAAAACAACCATCAGACCCCACCTTCAACCCATTTTCCGACCATATTTAACCCTCAAACGTACAGACCACCAACATCCAGTCCCTTTCCCTCTTTCCCCTTTACGATTTTTGTCTATTTTTGTAGATCTCCAGTGGAGCCAAAGCTCCGAACAAGACTCAAACATCCCGAACTCCGGCGAAAAGGCCAGACCCAACCACATCTCAACCAAACCACACAGTAAAGGACAGATCCGATCGGAAAATACCTTTCTCTTTCTCCGGTGATTTTTCTAATTTCGTATTTCTATCTTTTTGATATATTTTCAAGCTTCAGTGGTTAGTTGTGTTGATAAGTGTTTGTTGTTATTGTTTTTTGATGTTACTGTTAACTCTAATATTTTTTATGTTTGTTGGTATTTGCCAAATGTTACTGTGATCTTTTGCTTTAAATATTAAGTAATATTGTTTTTTTAGTGGTTATTATTGGTTAATAAACAAAGTTAATGTTATTCTATTATGGTTGTTGTTTAAGTTCTATTATGGTTGTTGAATGATTTATTTACTTTCTTTCTTTCTTTCTTTTTTTAAAATTGTTGTACTCCGTGAGTTTTGATGATAAACCATTTTGGTTGTTTTTCTCATTTTAGTGATGTTGCTACATTTATTTCTATTTTTGTTGATATGAGTTACTGCTTGCTAATTGCCCCGTATATTTTATATTATTTTTCTACATTTATTAGTTTATTATATTAGTTGGCCAATGAAAAAATCTCTCCGTCGGTTTTCGAGGCCTCCCCATTTTAAAAGACGGAAATTTAGTTTAATTTCATAAAAATTTTAAGTTAAAATTGGCCGATGAAGAAATTACCGTCGATTTCGAAGGCCTCCCATGTATGTAAGACGGATTTTTATTTTTTAAGTTATTATTTGATTCATTTATTTTTATTCATATTTATTTATTACTAACACTTTTACTAAGTGTCTTTACAGGTATCCGGAGTTACTTCCCATTGAAGCTATTCGAATGAAGTTCGAATTATATTCTTTATTCATTGTTTTGTATATATTGATGTTAGGCAAACTTAGGCCGTTTTTTATATTATTGTTTTACTTCATTATTTGTTTATATTTCATATTTATTATACTTGTAAATTGTTGTTATCTTCTCCTCAATTTGAAAAATAAATAAATTCAGTCGGGACCCACAGTTGTGGATTCTGAAGGATGCCTAATACCTTCCCTTCGGAATAACTTGAACCCTTACCTAGAATCTATTGGTTTCGTAGACATTATTTTTCTTTAATTAATTAAGTGGTTTCCTAGTTTTTCTAAAATTAGGTGGCGACTCCTTTTAAAATTAAAATTCTTTTATTCTTTAAATTCTTTAAAATTTGATTTATTTTTTGTGAGTCACCGCGACGTTACGCCTTCACAGGATGCCAACAATTCTTTTGTTAATTCACCCATATAATCGTTTGTGTAAATATTCTTGAAGAGTTCTTGAGTTTTAAGCTTCATTATTTAACAATGGAGGTTTGAGTTCTTAAGGTGATGGTTTTGCGAATGATTGGTGATTCTTGATAGAATTTGAGTGGGATTTCGATAATTTCATGTTGGGTTTGTGAATCAAAGGGAGTTTAGAAGAAACCAATCGATTCTAGATGAGTTAGGATCCAAAAATTGAGCAAGAAAATTCGTCGGGTTTCTGGGTAGGGGGCTGGCGTGGCGCGCCACTATAGCGCCATCACTACTAATCAGCAGTTTGGGGCCTGGCGTGCCATGCCAACAGTACGCCCCAAACTCTGGTCAGTAGTTTGGGGCCTGGCGCCCCACGTCAGCAGTACGCCAGGGTTCCCATGCTTTTTTTCTTTCGTGTTTCATTCCGAACGTGTTCCTTTGAGTTGTGACTATGTTCCCACTCTATATTAACTCCTATAGGCTCCATTTATCATTGAAAATTCATGCATTATCCTACTCATATGTCTTAATGCATTTTCAAAACTAAAGTGAGTTTAAGAAAAAAGTTGGAATGAACTTAATGACACCAAAAGATATTGTACTGCTAAATGTTGATTACAAGGGAATACCACTGATAATGAATTGCAGGGAAATTAAACTACAAAGAAGGAGATGAGAGCAACATATAGAATGGGGATGAGGGGATACATAACTTTCACATAAAACTTGCCTACCCTAATTCTTATGCTACTGCGTATTTATAGGTAATGCCAGCCCTCTTAATTTCTTGCTTAACACTTCACGCGTTCCATCACTTGGATGCCAAACGAAATCCGTTAATTTTGTTGGATGCTTTCTCACTCTTGTACTGCGTCTCACGCTTTCTGTTACTTGGGGAATGCTGACCTAGCTGCTATCTCGGTTAGGCATATGTGTAATTTCAGCTGTGTTCGCGTTGTTGTTCATAACAAGAGTCAAGAGCTATTATTGAGAAAGTAAAGAGAAGTTTAAGAATCTTTTTAGAACAAATATTTTGTCTTTAAAATTGATTCTGAGAAAGAGTAAAAGATGAGTTTCAAGAAAAGTATAGGGAACTAAGTAATTCCCTAAGATAACAGTTTTAAATTGAGAAAATAGAAACTTTGCTTCTAATTGAGTTATGAATATTGAGATACTTCAGAGCAGTTACCTATTTTAAGATGATAGTTTGAGCAATTACCTCAAACCAGAGAAAAAACAATGTTTTTATACATTTGAGCAGCAGTATATATATATATCATTGGGAGTAGTATTGAGCATCGATATGGGGGAGAGTTTCAGACAACTCACAGCCCCCATAAATCATGTCTTGCCAATATGGGTTCAGGATCATACTTTTTAGATGAATCCTTATAGCTTAGTGGATCCACTTAGTTGAGAGGTTCTATATCCCGGCACGATATAGGACAGTTCTGGCACCGTGGACAAGACGTTGTATCATCACTTAGCTCACATTGATGGTTATCGGTTAGAGAATCTCCCAATAAAGTTAAAGTATATTTTCATATGACACTTCTTATGTTGAGTTCAGAGATGAGTAAGTATTTTTGTAAAGTTAAATGATTTCATTCCTTTAATGCTTTACATTGAGTTGAGTTGAGTATTCTTTTCAGCCCGGTCAGTTCAGTATATGCCATTATTGCATTTTTTTGGGAAGAGTTTAAAGGATTTTCTCGTCATGATTTACATTATATTTCAGTTGCGTTACTGTCAGAGTTTCGGTTCAGTTATTTGTTATTCAGCTATATTACATACTCGTACATTCAATGTACTGATGTCATTCGATCTGCATCTTTTATGATGCAGATACAGATACTTAGGATCCTCAACAAGAGTTTCGTTGAGATCACTTGATCCGTTTGTCAGTTTTTGAGTAAGGCCTCCTTGGTTTCTGAGGACTCCAGTTTTATAAGTTGTTAGTAGTAGATCTCTTGAGGAGTCGTGGGTATTGTCCCGACACTCATCTTTGTATAGTAGAGGCTTCATAGATAGACAGTTTTGAAGAGTCTTTCAATTACAGATGTTTTACCTAAAACTTTAAGTTCCATACTCAGTATTTTCAGATAGTTTTGAGATTCAGTAAGTTGTATTAAACTTTTCTTCAGTTTTGATACTTGTGTATGCTTGAGTTAGTCTTCCGCTTGTAGTCAGCCAGGATGAGGGTTCACTTGGGGACCAGAAATGGTTCTCGAGTGCCGGCAACGTCCAGGGTGTAGGCTCGGGTCGTGACATGAGTCATACGTGACATAATACACATAGAACACCACATATGACGGAAATTGCCATGTAGTATGCCACATAGGACACCTTTGTCTATTTGTTACACTTTATATAAGTTTAAATGTTTATTTGTGCACATAAAAAGTTGGAGGGCATAAATGTGAGGTCAAGCCAAGTTAAAGGGCTTATTTATGTATTATGCGTAAAATAAAGTACAAAAAAAATGCATTAACATTAACATCAACAATATATCTAGTATAATCTCATAAGTGTGATCCGAAGAGGATCATAAGTGAGGTGTGAGGTCTTTGGAGCAACGCACAACTGAGGTTCTAAGAAGATAAAATGTAGGCAATAGATTTTACTCTTACGTAGGCAATAGATTTTACTCTTAAGTAACATGTGGTTACATCAAATTAATTACTTATCTAGTACCTCCATGAGGTAATGGTAAGGTCTGCGTACACTTTACTTTTCCCAAATCCCATTTAGTGAATTTCACTGGGTATATTGTTGTTGTTGTATTATGATTTTTTTTATATATATATAATTATACCATGTCAAACAAAAAAATATATACTTCCAAAAATATTTTGACAAAATTTATGATTTATCAATTTGGGCTACATATTAATCTAATTTTGATAGACTAAACAAATTAGGCTGAAATGGAGCAAATAAATTAGCATGTCATTTTTCTGCCTAAACATAAACAAATTGGACAAATTATATTTTCGGACTAATTTTATCACCTCTAATGTATACGAAGATCACCAGACATTAGGAAAAATTGTACAACAAAGCCATCTTGGACTTATTAGCAAGAATCATGTAAGCTATTAAAGAATTGCATGATATGTGCTTGTTTTCTAGTAAACAAGGCTGTTATCAATGAAAATGAAATGAATAATACTTAATCACTGTATAAAGTTGTAGATATATATCATATGCATGTACATGCATTATTAATGCCTCCCGGCAATCATTCAATGGACTATTTTTATAATGTCTGTCACATGAAGATGCTCAATAAAAATCGATGAGATTGTTTGACCTCAAAGAATTTGGATTCAATGGAGTGTTTAGAATGAAAAATTAAATATCTGATTGGAAACACTTCTCTTTTAATGAATTATTTTTTTACGCTAACATAATAAGATTATTATGTTAATTAATAAAGCGTGAGAACTAACGCAACTGACGTTTCCACAAATTTTGCCTCATTTTCTGAATACAATGCATATTGAATGACACAGATAAACTTTCTTAATTCAATTTTTGCATTTCTTATAGTAATTCATTAATCTACTCTTCTTCAATTGTCTCAAGCATGGATAAAATTGTCTTTTTTCTTCTTTTTCATTCTTATAAATTTTCTAGTTGTAGCGTGAATTTTTATTGTTATCCTATAATTGTGGTGTACGTATCAGCTTGCGCGCATTTTGATTAATCTTACAATATCTCACCAATATATAATTATTGAATAACTTTGTTCATCAAGGCCCTCTCTAGCGTTAAATTAATGGTGCAAATATAAATTTGTTGCTATGCAATACAAATAATCATTTTTGGTCCGCTAATTCATCTTTAACCAACATTTTAGAGTTTAGCCATTTTATAATCGAATTTTTTAGAACACAACTAAATTCAAATTTGAAACCTCATAGCATAAAAAAATCATGAAGTGCATAAATTCCTTTAGAGATAGTTGGGTAGCTTGCTAGTGATAGTAATTGAAAATGAGCAAGTAGGGGAATTATTCCTAGTATGGACAATACAAATACTAAGGATAATCAAAGTAAAAGAAACAATAAGAGGAATATAATCAAGGCATAAGATAGGACATTGGAGGTATGCGAGCCTCCATTTCATTCACCTCAATGATATTCAATACAATGTGCGATGTCTTTGTTGATTTTCCTATTTTCTAGACATGTATATTTTGCGTGCAAGGGGCATGCAATCAATTTATTTTGTCTTGCAATTCCATTTCTCACGTGTGCGAGATTACTCTCTTCTACTAGCTTTTTACGAGCTTAATAATACACAAATCAATGTAAGAAGGAAAGAGGTTTTCTTCCTTAATTAATCAACGAGAGACACTTTAATTTATCTTTCACATCGAACAAGAAAGAATAAAAGAAAAGAGATTCACAAAAATAAAAATGTCAACTAGTGGGGGTAGCTTGAAGTATACATTATTAATTAAGAGATAATTTCAGGGAGATAAACATAATATCACAAACAAGGGAGATTAGTGTGAAATTATCCAATTCCTTAACACTATAACAAAAACAATATTTAGAGGCAATAAACACGCACATTAACAAAGAGTGCTAAAACCCTTTACCGACATCAGTTAATTGTCATTGGATCCAATGTCACTATATACTTTAGGGATATTTACAAAAAGTGCTAATTACCTCTAAAAAACATATTTAGCAATTTGAATTATTATTTTAATTAATTATCGCTAAAGATTATTCTTGACGTAATGTAATGTGATGCAATGAGATGGAGATTTGCTCACGCTTCTTTCCATAATCTTATAGCTTAAATAGACCAGCTTAACCTTAGTCTCTTAGTTAAGAATCCTTTCAAATTACTACTACTAAATAAAGTTGGGATCAACTTATATTATGAAGTTTATAATTATAAAGTTGGGATTAGGTATTGCTATGGTATTATTGATGATGGTATTAGGTGCAAAACGATTTTCTGATGTTCAAAGATGTGCAAACACTTGTATTCCCAAGTGTGGCACTACTAATATTCAATGTCACAATGCTTGTGTACAACGTTGTGTTGAACCTTATGTATAGATAGATTTGTTCATTTTCTATCCGTTCCTTTCTCCCTTCTTTAGGTTAAAAGTGGGGAGACAGATCGAATTAGATTTGAAATTTATGAATTGTTATATTATATCGCCTTCAAGTTAATATTTTACCTTATTTCAGGTAGGTTAGTGCGTATCTGTTCGGGCGGATGCAGACAATGAAAAGACAGAAAGGAGCGAATGATGCCAACCAACTCAACAAAGACATTCAGATATGAAAAAAATAAAGAAAGACGTGTTAAGCTTGCGTTTTCCCAGACGACTCGCACACGACCGTCTTTTTTTCAAGTTAATATTACAATGAATACTCTATTATAATAGATACTATTTTGCAATGTACTTCAAGGTTGACTATGTGTTGTGCATGACTTAATGTTTGAATATGGTCACTCATTTATTTTATAATATATTGTATTATATTATATTATATTTTTAAAAATTAATATATTATGTAAAGAAATTATGTTATTTTTTTATTGTTTCATAATATTACATACCAACAATATGAAGAATAAGCTTATCATTTTATGTTAGAGAAAATAAAATACCTAGTAGAGTTAACATAACAACATATTTAGTGTAACGAAGATATATAAAATGTGTATAACGCACAAGCGAAGTCTAAAGACCCCATAAATAAATGAGACAAAATACCTAATAGAGTTAACATAACAACATATTCCGTATAATGAGAATATATAAGACTACACAATGCACAAGTGAGGTCTAAAAACCCATAAATAAGATTTGAAGAGAATTAATATAAATAAATATAGTTAAGATTATCAAGCTGCAACTCTAGCAGGTGTTCATAGTGATAGAGTGTTACTTCTTCATCCTTGATGAGAGTTATTGGGTTCGAGTTTCTGATTAATGAGTCGCCTTTGTTATGAACGATTTAACCCTATTGTAGAACTTCCCAGTGTTCGGAAATCAAAAACAAAAAATAATCTAGAGTCTCTGTAGACTGTAAATTGTAAGCTAGCAGAGGGGTTTAAGCTGCACAGCCATGGAAGAAGAAGAAGAACTCATACAAAACCTCTGGCAAGAAGTTCGAGATCTAACCCTAGGCACCTCAACCCAAATCAACCACCTCTCTACCCCACCCACCCCTCTCCAATTCCTCCGCGAATACGTTTCCCCCAACAAGCCTTGCCTCATTTCCAACGCCGTAAACCACTGGCCAGCCACCACTTTATGGAAATCAACTCCTTATCTAACCAATACCCTCTCTTCTTCCACTGTTTCACTTCACCTTACACCTACAGGCCGTGCTGATGCACTTTCTCCAAACCCCACTTCCCCTTCTTCACTCTGCTTCGCTTCTGCTGAAGTGAAGCATCTTCTTTTTCCTGATGCTTTGACCAAGGTAATGGAATCGGAGATGGGTTGTGTGGGTTATTTGCAGCAGCAGAATGATTGTTTTCGGAGTGAGTATGGGGCGTTGAGTAAAGATTGTGATTCTGATTTTGCTTGGGCTTCTGAGGCTTTTGGGTGTTTACCTGAGGCTGTGAATCTTTGGATTGGGAATGAGTTGTCCGAGACTTCGTTTCATAAGGATCATTATGAGAATATATATGCTGTTGTTTCTGGGGAGAAGCATTTTTTGCTTCTCCCTCCTACTGATGTTCACAGGATGTATATTCGTGAGTATCCTGCTGCGGAGTACCACTACTCACAGGTTCCATATTTTTTCTTTAATGTAGTTGTTATGCTCTTGAAGCTTGGTTTGGTTTTATATGTGAAATTCTAGGAAATGAATGCATTTGTAGTGCTTTATGGTTTATATGTGTTGATGTTTTCCAATAAAACTCGTAACTTTATTCCTCATTCTTGTCTTTCTTGTGTTAATGCGCTATGTCCGTGTAGTTTTGTTGGGTTTTTATATGGATTCTCGGATTGTAGTACTTTGTGATGTATATGTGTTTGCATGGAAGTAGCAATTTAGTTGTAATTTGTTGTGGAGAACTCGACTTCCAGTATATTATCTTGTTCTTTAATGTATTCATATGTTATGTTGTTGATGTTTGCTGGTCTTTAATGTGAGTTCTAGGATTGAATGTCTTTCTAGCGCTTTATGATGTATATGTGTTGATAATTTGCAATGGAAATGTTAGAATTGAAGAGTTTTCAAATATAGAAAGTTGTTTAAATATTCTTTTTGGGGGGAATGGACCTAAAGAAAAGAGTTCCATATAAAGAGGCAATGAGGAGATATGTGTTATTTGTATATAGGTTATACGGGTGGGTTAAGTGGATATGGGTGGGTTTTTAAAATTTGGGTTTAATTAATTGGTCAAATCGGGTCCCTCCGTAGGATTGCGCCACGTGTCCCTATTTGGTCTTCCGTTAGTGTGAAGGGCAAATATGCTCTAGTTTTTGGACAGCAGGGACACCAAAGTCCCAAAAGTATGATGGAGGGTATCTGTATACCATTTACGATAGTTCGGGGGTATATTTGTCCTTTTTCCCTTGAATATATAATGATATTTGAGCTATGGAAAGTACCTTGGAAGATCAAGTGACTTAAGGCCATCCAGATTGGTTGTTCATTTATAGAAATAGGAGAACACTTACATTATTTCTCCTAAATTGGCAATCGGTATAGCTGTGTACCACTGCTCAGGTTCCATGTTTTCCCTTCATATATTTATGTACTTGGTAGTTTTATTGGGTTTTATGTATGAATTCTGGAAGTTGAACTGTGTTTGTAATGTTTTGTGATGAATCTGTGTTGCTGAGTTGCCATGGAATTAGCGATTTGGTTATAATTCGTTTCAGGAAATATGAATTTCAGTACAGTGTGCTTGTTCTATTGTGCTGATATGTGTTCTGCTGCTTTCTTGGTTTTACAGGATACTGGGGAGTTCTTTTTGGAACTGGCAGAACCTTTAAGGAATGTGCCATGGTGCAGTGTTAATCCATACCCTTCACCTGAGTTGAAAGTGAAGGAAATGGCCAAATTTCCCTTATATTTCAATGGACCAAGACCATTTGAAGTTACAGTAAAGGCAGGCGAGATTCTTTACTTGTAAGCTTTCAAGATTATCTTTACTTGTAAGCTTTCACAATTACACTGGGTATGTTGTTGTATCTCTTTGTTTATTTAGTTTCGACTTTCCCCTTCCTAACAGGTCCAATCATTGGTCTCTTGATTGAATTTTATATAGTTGGGGACCTTGATGTTTCTCAATGTAGCTTGGGCATTTGCCTCATTTTTCACCCCCATTCTGGCAAAAGATTTTTTTTTTTTTTGTAAATAATCTGGGTTGGAATTTCAAACTCGAACAATTATATGCACTTACAGTGCAATGAATAAACCCAATTAGCGAAATGGGATGGAGATATCACAATGTCTAGCTGAAGCTTGTTCTGGCTAACGGACAGATAGATAGCGAGAACACACTCAATATGAATTGCATGTGGGCTTTTCTCATTCTCTCTTGACAGGTCGAATGCCTTGGCACTTTCCACATATTAAGCATCTAAATTCTTATATATACTTCATTCGAGTCAGCAGAAAATGCTCTCTGCTCTGATATTGGGGGAGGACTCCCATTGTTCTGAAGAACTCTTGCATCATCATGTCTTTCTCATATTTACACTATACCCATCTTCTTCTTTTATTACCATTCTCTTTATCTATAATTTCCTGTGGTGCAATACCATTCTCCTGGCATAAAGCAAGAAAAAGAAACTTTAGTTTTCCTTGATGGAAAGAGACCTATTATGCAGTTGAAAAATCTAAATTGGAAATTGACGTGAGTTTTTATTTTTAATTGTATGTATTTATTATATATACATTGTACAATATTCAGGATGACTAGGATGGGTAGGGCTGTTTGTTTTTTTTTGATGACAAGGGAAACCCACAGCTGCTACCCTTTGGGTGCGCATAGGGTAAAACCCCAGCTCCTATGCAATAGCTCGCAAACCACATAGGAGAGGTAACCCGCACTAGGCAAGCCCGGTGCAACGAGCTCGACCCAGAAGGCAAACCTCTTGCTTTCGCTGGCAAAGGGTTTTGAACTTGAGACCTCCAACATGGAAGTTCCAAACCCAAACCACTCCCGAAGGGTATGGGTAGGGCTGTTTGTAATGAGGTAAAAACCAAATTACAAGATGAATCGAAAATTTCAGTTTGGTTTGGTTCTCTATTTACTTTTCAAAGATTCAGTAATTTGGTATAGTTTTTGGTTTTTACAATAAATTACCCAACAAACCGAAAAACCTGCCCAATACCTGATGTGCTAATTGTGTGGAAGAAAGATATTCAGGCCTTTCAAAAGTTTTCTGGCATTTTATGATGCTGTTTAAGTGATATCTGTACTTAATGGTGTTACGTAACCATATTATTCTTTTATGCAAATTATCCAGGCCAAGCATGTGGTTTCACTATGTTAGACAGAGCCCAGACAGCAGAGGACTCACCATTGCTGTAAACTACTGTAATACTCTTCTCCTATTTAGACAAAAAAACTGAAAAAGACAGAAAAGAGAAAAGATAAAGAAAACTTAATATCTTTCTCTTTCATTCCTTTCCAAGGATACCGGGAACTAAACTGCTGTTTGTCTGACAGGGTATGACATGCGATTTGATATCAAATATGCTTACTTCAACTTCTTGCAATCGCTGCCTCACTCCATGCTGTGTAATCCTGCGTCATCTGGAAAATTAGGCTTGGAGTCACAACATAGTTCATCTATATGCAACTCTGAATATGAATCCAGCATGGGTGACGTCACTGCTTCTGCAAATGATAATTTATTACACGATCCTGATGACACTGCAGAAAAATAAGTATCACTCATTGTTAGGAGCTCAATGGTGAGGAGAAGCAAAGGAAATTTTGAGTTCACTGAGATCCACTTCTGCAAGCATCGTTTGTTTCCCTATTATATCCTGGATTGCAGAGTGTTTTTGACCTGAGATGGGAAAGCTGAAATGAAACTCCCCGTCATGATTGTCCTACTGTTGACAAGTCAACTCTGTATTTATCAGTAAGGTGAGCCCTCAATGTGCCATTTGATATCCAAGTGACACTACCGGTGATGGAGATTCAGGTGTCCTAATTTACTGTTACGTTTAATTTGCATGTTATCGGCAACGAAAGGTCTAATCTGGTTCGTTTGAAGAAGCCATAGTTCTGAAAAGGCTTGCGCTTTGTAGGTTTTCTTCTTTAAAGCCATGCCAATCATCACTTGTCATGACAAAGCGGCATTAGGATGTCCCCAAATCTCCTCAAAAGATGCAAAGCCAGTGCTCATGGCTGTTGCCATAGATTGGAGCAGAGTGTACTATTTTGAGCTTACAACTTGCACAAATCACATTCCAATATTTGACTATCTATTGTATGAATCTTTACTGATTAGCTGGGATGAATGTGCCTTCTGAATTGTGTAACATTTGTTTAAAATGGATAAAGCCAAAGCTGGAATACTTGTTAAGAATTGTTGTCAAGTGAAAATACCAGTGTTGATACTGACAATTTGAAAGATGGTATAAATTCATCATTTTACAGTTTTTACACCTCACTCATATACGCTTCCTCATTCAGACGTCTTGGGTTCAAGCCATTAATCCTCTAACCAAACATAGTATTACGATACCCTTGTTTTCATTTTTGTGGCATTCTTTTTCTTTTGCTGTGTCCCAAAAGAATATTATACTTCCTTATTAAGAAATAATTTTTCTTTAAATTTTTTATTAAAATTAGATAATTCATTAACCACATAAATATTTATAACTTATTTTAAATTATGTCTCAAAATTCCTTTTGTTTTTAAACTTCATACTCAATCAAACATAGGTACATAAATTGAGATAGAGAGGTTTATTATTTTATCTATTGTTTTATGTTTCAATTATTTTTAATCCCTCCTACCAACATATTTCACATGTTATTATTGCCTGGAAGGGTATTAAGTGGTTATTTAGACATAAAAATTACAGTATGGAATTTGAATTTTTTTTAGTATTAGGAGAAAAGCGCAAATGATATTTGGAAATTGGAGTTGTAAATTCTAGCCATTTACGTGAATATAAATATATATTGGAGTTGTTTTGAATTTTTGAATGATTTGAATTGAAAATAATATCTTTGAAATTCTTCAAAAAATTCTGAAAGATTTCAAAAAATTGTAAAGATTTTGTGTTCAAATAGTTCTCCGAATAATATTTGAAAAAAGTAAAAAATATTCGTGCGACACTTAAATTGAGAAGTATTTATAGTTGATTCCTACTGAACTTGGCGCCCAGTGATTTTCTTCACTATGAATTCCAGTAAACAATCCTTCTAAAAATCAATGGCGATCACATCATCCTACCCAAAACCACCATTGTTGCATACCAACATCTCTTCAAGAAACTCCAAGAAATGGATACCCATCACTACCTACTCCATTTCCAACACACCCCTTCAATTCCAATTGCCTCTACATAAACCCCACTACAAAATACACCAACCCATTAAGCCAGAAATCAAGAAAACTACAAATCCAACTTGCACAATCTCTGATGTTTTAAGGCTAATGGATAGTCTTGGCCTTAACATACCAGTTGACATATACGTTTCCCTTATCAAAGAATGCACTGAATCTCGTGACCCTTTAAACGCGATTGAAGTCTATGAGCATATTTGTAAAAGTGAAGTTGTTCCTAGCTTGCCGTTACTGAACCGTTTGTTGTTGATGCTTGTAGTTTGTGGTTGTTTTGAACATGCCCGCCAACTGTTTGATAAAATGCGTGTGAGGAATTCGAAGTCTTGGGCTGCGATAATCGCGGGGTGTGTTGAAAATGGAGAGTATGAAGGGGTTTTGGGTTTGTTTATGGAGATGCAGAGTGAGGTAGGGAATTTGTGTAAATGTGGTGATATAATTGATGATGGGATATTGGTGTGTGTTCTAAAGGCTTGTGTGGAATTGATGAATTTGGAACTTGGGAAACAGATTCATGGATGGTTATTGAAGTTGGGTAATTGTGAGAGTATGGCTTTGAGTAGTTTTTTGATCAAATTTTATGGGGAATTTGGTTATTTAGAAAGCGCGGATAATGTGTTTGATCATGTTCCACATTGTAATACAGTTGTTTGGACAGCTAGAATTGGCAACTTGTGTAAGGAGGAGCAGTTTGAAGGCGCGATAAGGATTTTCAGGGAGATGGTAAGAGAAGGAGTGAAGAAAAATAGTTTTACATTTTCAAGTGTTCTTAAAGCATGTGGGAAGTTGCGTGATACTGGATGTTGTGGTCAACAGGTTCATGCTACTTCCGTCAAGGTAGGACTTGATACAGATAGTTATGTGCAGTGTAGCTTGATCGACATGTACGGAAAATATGGGTTGCTAAGGGATGCTCGAAGGGTTTTCAATGACCGAGAGGATAAGAGCAATATTGCCTGTTGGAATGCAATGTTGATGGGATGTATACAACATGGTTTCGGTGTTGAAGCCATGAAGGTTCTCTATGAGATGAAAGAAGCTGGTTTGCAGCCACATGAATCTTTGATTAATGAAGTGTTGTTGGTTTGTGGCAGTAGTAATATTGAGAAAATGAATGCTTGACTTAAGAATATCTCTTAGTTTCCATGAAGATGATTTGCTGGATCACGAATTTTTTCATGGAATATGATGCAGCCAACGCCAATGTATTGGCTAATCTCTCTAGTTTCCTTGATGAGTTTGTTGCATTTGAAGGATCAACAAGGGTATGTATATAATAATGTTCTGAAGAGATGTTAAGCAATCTTGCACATGGAATATGTCTTAGTTTCCCATGAGTATATGAAGATGATTTGCAAGATCAACGATCAACATACTGGCTGATATCTCTTGTTTCCTTGATGTCATCAACTTGATGAGTTAGTTGCATATCAAGGATCAACAAGGGTATGTATATAATAGTGCTCTTTGAGTTGTGAAACAAGTTATAGCACTATACTGTACCACATTTGACATGTTGCCGAGCTAACATATGCTGGAAGGTTTTGTTAATACACAATCTATGTGGCACAGAAATGCAAGTTACTACAAATATCCAATATTGGTCGTTGAAAATTTAACATTAGTTCTATGATCTTCGATCTTGAAAAACTTGCAGCTGATATGATTTAGTATGACAATGGATCAGTGGGGGCACAAAAGTTATTGCTTGATGATTTGGTGACTGACCTTGTAGTGCATAGCAAGTCTACTTACTTTTGCACAAGTGCATATCGATGAGACATTGCCCTGGGAGAACTCGAGCATGTGGTACTACTGGACTTGGCAATGCAGGAGAACCCTAATAATGAGCAAGATCAATTTATGGAAAATCCAAGACTAAGCAGATATTCTTGTTCTTGTGATGGCATTAATCAGCTGTGGTTATTGTGAAATTTCTGAATACACTATCTGTAGATATATATATGAGCATTATTGTAGTTGTTCATGTGCTCGAATCTAATCTAGTTTATTGCAAGCCAGGGAATGCTGAATTGTGAGAAGGAACTAAAGGTAACCTTAAGTAGTTAGGTGCACTCTGTGTCAGTGTTGTAATGTTGATAATATTTACAAAATGATACATTGTTTATACATATCCATGAGAGTAATTTATTCTCATATATGTGTAATTTACATGTCAAAATATTCTGCAGTCTTTGATAAGATATTAACACATGTAGTCGTTTGGGATGAGAGATAAAGGGATAATAATCCTATGATTATTTTATCCTTCGTTGGGCTAGAGGTATTAGTTAGTCCTGCCCACCATTTATACCATAGTGATGGAGGGATAACTAATTCCATGGGATAACTTTATTTTTCCATCTTCAATACCAAACGACCCCGTATAGATTATTTGTTCTATAAGTCCATGGGATACCTATATCGTTCTTTGCTCTATTTGTTGTGCTTTCTGGTTTTGCCATTTGACCATTTGTTTACATTTCATCGCTTACCATATGGTAAAGTTTCATAGTGATCTGGTAAGGACTCCTTCATAAAATGGCGTTCTGAAAAGAAAAACGATGGTTAACAAACTCAACGACTTCATTCGTTGCTTGGTTTGCCTTTTCCATGAGTCTTAAAGATAAGAATGTGCTATCATTTGTTGCGAATCATATTCATTTCGTATTAGACACTTTACCATGAAAATATGTTGTTACTTTTGTGTAGTATAAGTTTCATTAGGCGATGGACCTATATTTGATCGAAATTATATTTGTTAGAGTGGGTCAAAACTCCATATTGATTGGGGAAGAGACTAATGCTCTGCTTATAGATTTGGACAATCTTTCTTCGTGAGCTAGTTTTTTGGGTTGAAGTATTCCTAGGTGCCATAATGCGTGAGGTGGGGTGTTAAAGAATGAAAAAAAAAGTCTCAATGGTTAATAAGAAGGGTGGTTTCTTATATTGGACAATCCTCCTTCCTTTGAAGCGGCTTAACTTAACCTCAAAAGCTAGCTCAAAGGACAATCATTATCTGCTCCTTTGAGATGTGTTTGGAGGAGCGTCGTCATAAGCTGTTACGTTAATGTTTCAATGACAGAAATCAAACAAGAGATGCTCTCTGTTTGGCCTTCCTTTTTTATTCCTTTTTTAATGTTTGTTTGTGGGAAGTTGTACATGAATAACTTATCACGAAACATAATATTACCTATGCAAAATTTAATATTTGTGTGACTCACCTTCAAACCAACTATCAAAACAATCTCTTAATATTCGAGTTGGAAATTTATTGCTTTTGTTGATGGGGAATTCTTCTTCCAATAATCTACCTCAAGATAATGAGGAATCACAAAATAATTGGTAGTACGTCCAACCTTACCATTTGGAAGAAATTTCCTCAAGTGGGTTGGCTTGATCAGAGGTGGATGTATTATTAAAGGTACGAGTTCAATTGAATTCAGTAATTAATTTTTGGCTGACAGTCCGCAAGGGCATGATTGAGTGTCTGACATGTGAATCTCTCATGTGGGATATCTGAGACAAATTCAGCCTCCATCTGTTACTCAGTCATGATCTCGTCATATGAAGCTTGCCTAATGAAATTTATATCTTTAGTTTGCTTTGCGAGCTATCTTACAGTGAACAAATTATCACAAAATGCTCTCAAATATTTTTTTTGATAAATTACAAAAATTAACTACTTAAAATATATTAATTTTTTTTTGATAAAAGTTAGACTTGATTAATTTTCAAAATTGCAATCATGTCACATAAATTAGATCGTAGGAGTAGTACTACTAAATACTAATAGAAAGCTGGCCAATAAAATTTTAGGTACGTTCTATGTCTTTAATTTCCTCCCCCACAAGAAAACTTTTTGACCCTACATTTCCACCTATTGATATTTTGGTGCAATCTTGTCCTCTTTCGATGAAAAGACGATGATATAGATTCAAAATTTAAATTTTTACTATAATTCATTATTTAGAAATTTCTTAGAACTTGGAATTATTTGAGCTAATGCTATTGGATTTAAAAGAACTCATGTGTTATATACTATGTTTGCCTATAATAATCGAGTTGATTTATCAGATTGTCGTTCAACTAGTAGTTATTATCTTATAAAATCATGTTTTTTTGAAAAAAAATTAAGAAAAAGATGATTTTTAAGATTAAATGAGTGATCCTACGAAAAAAGTCAACCGTGTTAATAATCTGTCATGACAATTATTGTAGTGAAAGAATAGTGAGAAGCTATAAATAAAATTTTGAAACATAAGTAATTTTCGGTTGTTTGATTACTAAATACTTGATAATTTTCAAAGAAACTATTTTTCACCAAAAAGAAAAAAAAAAGACTTCTCTTAATTATGATCGAATGATCAGAGTATTATCAATATTTAGTATTCAAAATTTTCAAATATTGTCAATATTAATCTTGAATAAATGAAGTATTCAAAAAAAAAATCATGATAAATTACAAGAAAAGACTTATATTTCAAACAAATAAATGTTTATTAGAAAATGACTTGAGGAGAGTAGTTCAAGACTTGCAATAATGTCCTCAGATAACTTACTGTAGATATTTTTGGAAAAGCATTTTCCATAGCCACAAAAGGATTTGAGAGTATTAAAAAAATATCAGAAGGAGATATTGTTGAAACTGGTTTTGTTTTTTTTAGGGATGTGTTCGATATGAAAGGAAATGTTTTTTTTTATGTAAAATATGTTTTTGGAAAATATTATTGAAAATAGAGATTTTTTTTCATTGTGAGTTAATGAAAAATTTATGTTATAAAATATGATTTTTTTCCATTCATTTCGATCGAATCAGTTTACTAGGAAAACATATGATGAATTTTTTTTGGTTGAAATATTGGGAAATTTCTTAATTTGTCTGTATGAAAATACTACTATTTTTTCTTTTCTCACTAATTCAATCAAAATATTTGTGAGAATAGCCGCCATATATTGAACATTTTTTAGTGAAAAATAGTGATCTTTTAGTAGTGAATAACTGAGTTTATTACCTATTTTCTTGTGTTTGTTTCGTAAGAAAAAAATATCGTCCTTAAAATATAGAATGATGGGTGGGGGTTCGGGAGAAGATGAGATCCGTTTGAGAATACGAGGATACAATCAATATATATAATGTCAATTGTAACATTTATTTTTTCCATTTCCACTAAGCAAATTATTTTTTTCGTTTTTAAGAAACATATCTTCCTTGAAAAATGTTTTGCAATTTTTTTTTTATCAATTGAACATGAGAAAATACTATCTATATGAATTCTACACATTAATTATTTTTTTTAAAATGATCAAATTTACTTCTCTAACGTCCATATATGTAAGAGTTTTATTTTGAAAACATTTTTTTGTTTGTTAACATTTTGGGCTACTTTTTTTAAAAAAACTTTTCATAAAAAAAGCTAAACAATGTTATAAGATCAATCATAATAAATAGAATAGAAGACAAACAATTTAATTAGATGATGTATGCAATTTCCCAATCAACAAATATTGACTATCAATCGATTGATTGGTCTAGCGTTAACTTTGCATGGTTTATATTAATTGAACATTTTTCTTGCAGCAGATTTCATAAATCATATTAGTATAGTTGTTAATTACTCAACATATCAATATTTTTAATAATTATGTATCATATTTGAGTTTTTCTAGATACATTGTAATTGTCTTTAGATATAATGTGTTTGTAATTAGATCCACGGTATATGTAATGAATATATCTCGCCTTCTCATCTCTTGCTCTCCTCTCTTCTCTCTCCTCTCTTGCTAACCTCTCTTCCTCCCTTGTCCATCTACTTCTTTGTATTTGTATTTATATTTCACAATTTCATATATCGATGTATTCAATATCAAATATATATTGATATATCAAATATATATATATGTATATCAATTTCATTCAATGTATTCGATATCTATTTCATATATCCAGCATAAAAAAATGATGTATCCAACATATATATGCATAGTGTCCAGAGTGTATGCGATAGTTACAAATTGATTATGAGAGGGTCTTGATGTATCCAGTGTATCTATATATGACGCATGTAGTGTATCTCTGCATAATTTTCTAATTGCAAATTCAATTAGACAATTCTGATAAAACAAGCTTCATTTTTAATGGATATCATAACATGAATTTAGATTAATCGAATTATCTGACTTGAATCTTCAGAGATTGTGAAAAACCAAAATAATAATAATAATATATACCTTGATCGAAACAAATTTATCTAAAATATTTATATTTGCATGGTCTTTATTGAGACTTTGTTTTCCTTTCTAGAAGTGAATTTGATGAGAAACTTTTTTTTAAAAATTCTTTCGAATTGGAATACTTGAATTGACTAGACCAAAATAAACTGAGATCCCCAGAAGAATAGTCCCTTTCCTGTATAGACGGAGGAGCTAGATTATAATTTACCAGTTCAATCGAATTCAATAATTTTTTTAAAATTATTTAAAATATATCAATTATTAATTTAAAATTTAATAATTATTTTAAGAAATTAAAATTTCAAACTCATGAACTTTAAATCTTATTTTTTGCTATATCTTTTTATGCCCAAAATGAAGAAAGTGTGATGCTCCGTAAATGAGTAGTCTCTTTCTCTATAATAGATACTTTCACAACACCCTAGATATGTTGCGTGAACTTGTGCATATTTATTTTCTAGATTAAAAAAACATTATCCACACCAATTAATTATCTTACGTCAAATCAGTAAATACATAAAATGTGGACACATATATTTCTAATCACTTAAATATGGTTAATATTATATATTTTTTCTTATGTTAAGATCATTCTTTAGACAAAGAATTGTGAGGTAATATGGTAGGATGTATTAGCAATCACAATACATGTATTGATTTTGGTATTATTTAATATAGTATATTGTTTGATAGTATTTTTAGTATATGTATATTATATATTACTTACGTGAAACTATGGTATTAATAATATTATGATTATTAATACATGAATATATATATATGGTTAAAGATAAAATTGCTCTTTAACACATCAAATCAAACAGTGAATCAAAGATAATGCCAATATAAGTACTAATTTTAGCGTTACTAATTAAAAAATTATTAATACCATATATTCAATATTGTTTTTATATACTCTATCCAAACGATACTAATTAATCAAATTAATACTATTTTTATATGCTCTATCCAAACGATACTAATTAATCAAATTTATACGAAAAATACATTTGGATTTTCTTTGCAAATTTGACATCTGGTCATGATGGTCCTGGATTAGTGATTGGAATAAATCAAGGTCTATTCTACAATTAAAAAAATATTTTTTTTGGCTGGAAAAAGATACTTATATTATCAGTCTCTCTGTCCCATTGGATTTTTTTGATTTGTTAAGATTATTTTAGAGTTAAGTTTTATATACTACTATTATTATTAGAGTAAAATTTATCAATTTTATGTAGCGATTATAAAAATTATTTAAAATTTTCAAGTTTATTACAATATAATTGTAGGTAAATGATTTAATATTCACATTGATCAATAATGTAAAATAAATGGTAAATAATATGTTATAATAAGTTAAATTATACTGATGATCGATATTATTGTTCTATTTTTTTTCTTTACGCCATCACCATTCACCAGTACAATATAAAGGTCACTACTTACTATCACACAAGTGTTTGTGCTATTTAAATGTATTAAATGATAAAATTATAAAATAGATTTGGATAATCCTCTAAACCAACAAATAATGAAGGAGATTAAAGAAGAAAAAAATAAAGTAAGAGAAAACATAAAGTAAAAGGATAAAGAAAGTCTAATATATAATGCTCTTCTTGCCTAATCTTTGGTGTATGTATCTATAAGGTGTAGGTTTACAGGTAAGCAAATTAATAATCATTTTATTTTATTGTTTGTATATATCTTGAAATTTAAAAATTTGTTGGGTTGGGTAACTAAAATATTTTTTGCTGTCAACTAAGTCACTATTTAGTGATCCAGAAGGAGAACTAGAAGGATATGTACCAATTCGATTAAACTTAGTAATTTTAATGCAAATCATGTATTTAAATTAAAGAACTTATAAAATACATATAAAAAGAATTAAATGTACTTAGATTATTGAATTCATCATAATGATAAGTACGCTTGATTTTAACCAACGAGGGTTGTGGTGGAGTGATAAGTATTTCTTCACCTTTAAAAGAGGTCTTGAGTTTGAGTCTTCCTGAGTACGAAACTACCTTTGTTAGAAAGTGCTTTACATCAGTGTGGGACTTTCCGGTACTTGATTTTTTTGTTTAGATGTTGTGTAGATAAAGCTTGATTTTTTTGTTTAGGTGTTGTGTAGATAAGGAGTCTCTTTTCACTATACCCCACTTTAGGAAAATGTGATGTTCCCTCAATGAATAGTCCCTTTCTTTTGCTATACTCCTCACTCCCCTTTTTAATCTATAAATTGGCTATGGGACCTCATACGAATACTTATTCTTTTTTCCTTTATACTCTTTAGTATCATCATATCTTCTTTCTTCTCTTCAAGTAGAAACACAATGGATGCTTTGTCTTCAACTTTCCTTTCTACATTATCACAACACCCTAAATCTCTTCTTTCTCCTAATAACAATTATTATTCTCCTACTCTAAAAGTCTTGTCTGTTAGAATTGAAGAAAGACCACAAACAACCACTACTATAACAAAACCACAAGAAAAGCCAACCCCTTCACCACCAAAACCAACTCCAAAAAGAGAACCAATACCCTCAAGAAAACCTCTTGAACCATCATTTCCCTCTTTTATCTTCAATGCATTCGATGGTTTCGTAAATACTTTCATTGATCCTCCTAGGAAATCTTCTGTTGATCCAAGGTATGTTCTCTCTACCAACTTCGCTCCAGTAGACGAACTTCCTCCTACTGAATGCGAAGTAGTGGAAGGCTCCCTTCCATCTTGCTTAGATGGCGCGTACATTAGAAATGGACCTAATCCTCAATATCTTCCACGTGGACCTTACCATCTTTTCGACGGTGATGGAATGCTTCACTCTATTAAAATTTCCCAAGGCAAAGCTACTTTATGTAGTCGATTTGTCAAGACTTACAAGTACAACATCGAAAATGAAGCCGGTTCTCCCGTTATTCCTAATGTGTTCTCCGGTTTTAACGGTCTTACTGCCTCGGCCGCGCGTGGGGCTCTCTCCGCGGCCCGGGCTATTGCGGGACAGTTCAATCCCGCAAACGGTATAGGCCTTGCGAATACAAGCTTAGCTTTATTCGGGGGTAAACTTTTCGCCCTCGGTGAATCTGATTTACCGTATGCGGTAAAAATAGCCCCAGATGGTGACATTATTACCCTTGGCCGTCACGATTTTAACGGAAAACTTTTCATGAGCATGACGGCACATCCGAAAATCGACCCGGAAACTAATGAGGCTTTTGCTTTCCGTTACGGTCCGATGCCTCCGTTTTTAAGTTACTTCCGGGTCGACCCGAACGGTATAAAAACCCCGGATGTACCTATATTCTCAATGACCCGACCATCATTTCTTCATGACTTTGCAATCACAAAAAAATACGCGATATTTTCGGACATACAAATTGGAATGAACCCAATTGAGTTAATCACCAGTGGTTCACCGGTGGGTACTGACTCGGGGAAAATTCCCCGAATTGGTGTGATTCCACGTTACGCTAAGGATGGGTCGGAAATGAGGTGGTTTGATGTACCAGGATTTAATATTGTACACGCGATCAACGCGTGGGATGAGGATGGAGGCGATACGATAGTGTTGGTTGCGCCGAATATATTATCGGTGGAGCATACATTAGAGAGAATGGACATGATACATGCAAGTGTTGAGAAAGTGAAGATAAATTTGAAGACAGGGATGGTGAGCAGACAGCCAATTTCTACTAGGAATCTTGATTTTGGAGTCATCAATCCAGCTTATGTTGGGAAAAAGAACAAGTACGTTTATTTATAATATCCAATTAATCTTCAGTAACTTACTTGATATTCATTAGTATAAGTAAATATACATAATAAATTAGTTTAGGAAATTATTGACTTAAATATTTAAACCTTAGATTAGATTAGAATAAGAGATCTATTCTAGGATTGAGATAGTTTAGGTGATATATGTCTTCTAGTTCCTAATTTATCACCATATGCTCTGCTTCTCGAGGGTCATATCACATGAATATTGACAAACATGTTAAAATATATTTTTTCATCAGATAAACATGAAAAAATTTGCAACTTGTACCTGTACTTTTCGTATATTATTTGTGGGATAGAAGGAGTAGCTTAGTACTTTCACATATTGGATAGAACAAACCACATACTCTCTCAATCCGTTTTACCTGTCTACTATCATTTCGAAAAATCAAGAAATAATTTACTAATTTACACATATTTTACCTTTATTATTTAATACTAATTATTTAGATGACTTATTACTATTAATAATTACACAAGTAAACACGTATAGAGGGAGTACTAGTATATAACACTATCAGAAATTTATTGATTTTTGGTTGGACCATCTATAGTGCAGCATATGGACATGTGTAGGTCCTTTATGACTAATGATCACATGATTTCTAAAGTCCAATTTGTTTTTGTCAAAGTTAAAATTATACAAATAAATTGAAACTACGTAAAAATAATTTTATGTTTTTACTACTCGTACAGGTACGCATATGCAGCCATTGGGGACCCTATGCCCAAACTAATAGGGATAGCAAAATTAGACTTATCCGTAGCAGAAGTTGATCGTCGCGATTGCATCGTGGCATGTCGATTATTTGGAGAAGGCTGCTTCGGCAGTGAGCCATTTTTCGTGGCTAAAAATCCGTCAGCTGATGAAGACGATGGCTACGTAGTGACGTATGTACACAATGAGAAGACAGGGGAATCGAAGTTTTTGGTCATGGATGCAACATCTCCTAATCTTGACATTATAGCTCATGTCAAATTGCCTCGTCGTGTGCCTTATGGTTTCCACGGTCTTTTCGTGAGTGAAAATGATCTTATCAAGCTATAGATATAGATATTTATCGATAATTGATTAAATTATTTACAACCTATGTTTCCTTTAATTTGTATATAGATAATATATAGGTCGATTCCTCTTTATAATAGTATTGTAAATAAAAATATCAATTAGGGACAAATAAATGAACTTCTGAAGACAATTGAGGACTCGTGCAAGAAATCAAATTTATCTCCTAACTAGTCATGATGTTTTACCGTTTATTGAATTCATAATGGATTCAATCAAGTCAGGTGAGATAAACAAATTTGATTTCCTTTTAGTGGAGTTTAAATGAAAAATGACAAACACCAAGTGACTATATGTATATGTAAAATTAATTCCACTTTAAGAGTGTCGGTAAAACTCCTCCTTTTTTTTTTCTAGTTTAAGTAGAGTTTCAGCAAAAAAAAACTAAAAACCACCCAACCCACCGTAGTTGAAATTAATTTGCCATTGTCTCATTTAAAAAAAATGTGTCGCCTGGTTCAGGTGTTGGGGTCGGATCTTGGATCAATTATCGAGGTCGTGTCCTGGTTTGGATGTCGGGTTGGGTCCCGAATCGGTTATCAAAATTGGTTTTTGAGTCAGAAACTATTTTCTACTCTAGCAAATATGAAAGATATTTTTTAGAAAATGTTTTTCATTCATCAACAAAACACTAAAATGTATTTTCCACTCATCAACCAAACATGAAAAGATAAGTTAGAAACCAACTTGAAAACATTTTCCAAAAAAAATATTTTCCTTCGTACCAAATGTTTCTTTAACGCCGTGCCATGTGAAGAAAAAGTTAGTATAGTATAGTATATAACACTATCATAAATTTATTGATTTGTGTTGGACCATCTATAGTTCAGCATATGGCCATGTTGGTAGGTCCTTTATGTCTGTTCAATAAGTCGTTTAACGACTAATGATCACATAATTCATACAAACCAAACTCTATGAAATTAGCAAATTCCTTACCAGCAAAGGCAGCTTTTATTCATTGCAATGTCTTTGATACCCCTTGTTGTCTACAACTTCTAAAAATATACCAAATTTGTCAAAGTTCACTTCTAAGTAAAAATTATTCCTTTCCTCTGTTACAATTTGTTTGTCTTACTTTAATACTCCTGTAGGTACGTATATGGAGCTATTATTGGGGACCCTATGCCAAAAATATCAGGCATAGTGAAATTAGACATATCGATACCAAAAGCTGATCGTCGCGATTGCATAGTGGCATGTCAAAAGTTTGGAGAAGGATGCTATCGATATGTACCGATAATTGATTAAATTATTTATAACCTATGCCTCAATTTCTCTGTTCTTCAACATCAAATTTAGTTAAGATGTTGTGGATGAAAGAATAACTATGTATATATAGATAATATATTGGTTGATTTCTCTTTTTAATAGTATATCAATGCAAATATCAATTTGGGACAAACAAATGAACTCTGGATGACAATTGAGGACTCCTGCAACGTAACAAACATGAGTGTTATTATATTACTAATAAAAATAGCTAGCTTCAATATAGAAATTTGGTACAATTTTATTCCAAATATCGAGTTCAATAAAACTACATTCAAAATTAACCGTGGATCTCATAGTCTAAATTATATTTTAAGTAGACTTTATAACATCACAAAAAATAGTAATCATATTTCTATATATACTAGAGGTGTATAACCCGTGTCAACCTAGCTAGGCCCAATACAAAACATATTTAAAACAATGAAGAATGAGTCAAGGGCCTTAGCATCAAATACAATTGATTTGGATGAGGATTCTCTTGATGAAGATGAGGAAGAGCTAGGCATATGCTTTGATAGAGTGACTAGGAAATGGGATATATCACGTAGGCAAAAAAGAAGTGAAAGCAACAAAAGTAAAAAGAAGACACACGAAACACAACATAGTTGGGACGGTAAAGTGACTGAGGAGTTTGTTCCAAGGCACCTACCAATGCGACGGGCAAAGCAGAGCCATATGACAATATCAATAGGTTCAACAAGATTCAATAAATCCATAAAGAATGTATGAATTATCAAGTGTTGTTGGAAAGTTTGAAGAAGAAAACGAGAAAAAAATACTACAAGTTACTTTTGGTGGGCAATCAATCTTTTTTAATTCATGCTTTCGTATTAGAAAGTTTGAGATTGATAACCCAACCTTCTTCTTGATTGTCATATTTTTACATTATTTAAGCATCCTCATTTGTAATATCATCATGGAGTGTATTACAAACTCTGTGGTGATATAGCTTGTTAAGGAATATGCAAAACAAATATGACATATTTCTTGAGGGTATTGGTTCTCTTTTGGGAGTTGGTTTTGATGGAGAAGGGATTGACTCTTGATGTGATTTTGTAGTGGTTGTTTGTGGCATTTCTTCACTTAGAAGGGAGGAGTCTTTTAGAGTATAAGAAGATGTTGTGTTGGGAGAATAAGAAAGAAGAGATTTAAGGTGTTGTGATATTGTAGAAATAGGAAAATTGAAGAGAGAGCATCCATTGTATTTCATTTTGAACAAAAGAAGAAATAAAGATTATTTGATACTAAAGAGTACGTGTTTGCATGATCTAATTTATAGAGGTGGACATATGAGAGAGGTTTGCATTCGGTTTTCGGTTTTGAAGAAGTGTAACCCAATTCGAACCAAAATAAATTTGATTTGATTTGGTTTTTCTCTTTTCGGTTTGGTCTTTTTCGGTTCGATTATTCGGTTATATCAATAATTAGAAACATAATGAAAGTTATATTTGCAATTTGAAAAATAGAATATTCCCTCCGTCTCAATTTATGTGGCACTTTTCGAATTTCAAGATTCAAACAAGTCTATCTTTGACTGTAAATTTTTCATATATCTTTTAAATATTTTAATTGTCAATTATTGTGACTTATAATACTTTTTACGTAGTTTATAAATATATAAATTTCATTTTAAAAAAAATGAAGATTCCATGCGCAAATTCCCGATCAAACTTAAATTATTTGACTCTCAAAAAATGAAAAGTGCCACATAAATTGGGACTAAGGGAATATATATATAAAGAGAGAGAGAGAGCTAGCTGCTAAATGGTCATAATTTGATCAGAAACATGTAAAAGACTATAATAACCTTTTCTTTTCAAAACAAAGTTAAAGTCTTTCCAAAACAAAATTACTAAATTTTAGGATGCATTTATTATTTTAACCTACATGAACCTAGGGGTGTGTATCGGCCGGTTCGGTTCGGTTTTAAGTATTATTGGTTCGGTTTTCGGTTTTTAAATATGCTAAACCGATAACTAAACCAATAAGATATTTGTTATCGGTTTTCGGTTTAACCAATAATAAAATGCTTTCAAAATAAATATACGACTTCTTCAACAATTTGACGTAATACAAGAATACATCGAAACAAGCAAATCAGACTGTTGCAACTATAAAAGTCAAAACACAATATGAATTTATGATGTTAATCGAATTGCAGACATTTACAATCGTGCAAAAACTATTATTAGTCAATTATAAACTAAAACTAATTAAAACCAAGAAGTCCAATTGTGAGTTGTGACCCGACTTTGATCTGGATGTCACATCTCCATAAAGAGTAAATCGGCAGTTTATCATCCACTCTCCACAATATTTTTTGTTTGATACTTATGTATGACTAAAAATTAAAATAGTAAATTATTATATTCTTAATGGGCTATCGGTTAACTCAATAACCCAATATTGAAAAACCAATATCAAACCGATAACCCAATAATTTTTTTTTATAAAATCACTAAATAACCAATAACCCAAGAACCCAATAACAATACACCAATAACATTTTTTTCGGTTCGATTTATCGATCGATTCGGTTTTTGCACACCCCTACATGGATCTCTTTGGTTCCCACCTATTAAAGCATTTAATAGTTTCATTTCTTTTTAAATTTTTTATTCTTTTTTTTGCGAGTTTACTTCTTCTTCTTATAATAAAAATTTCTTTCGTTGTCTCTTAAAAAAGTGAAAATAAGTGATTTTATTTTAAGCACTCAAATGGCTAAACTTATGTTATAAAATGATAAAAATAAAATGAAATTATAAAAAAAATTTGTTTATGGTTCTGTGAAGCTTCACTAAAGTAAAACATTTTTTTAAATCACAAAAAAAATTATTTATGAGATTTAATTTCATATTCTTCATATATAAATAATTAACACATTAAACACTTTTATAATACAACTCAGTTTTAAATACACTCTTTATATATTAAAATCAAACAATTACACTTTATGAACTAAGAAAATTTTACATTTACACATATGATGAAATTTATCTATAATTAAATATATTAAAATATAATTAATAAACGACAAGATAAAATCAGAAATAGAACATTTTTTTTGAAATTATTCTTACGAAATTTTAAACAAAAATAAATAAAAATTATTAATGCATTTGATTAAAAGAAGAATTAATATTTTTTGAAAATATTAAATGAGACAAATTATTTAATAAGATATACCAACTATTAATAAAAACTTTATTTTACTTTAAATATGTATGTTATTTGTAATTTTATTTAATAATAATATTTTATTATATATTATCTCTTTTTATTTTTTATTTTTATTATTCTTTCACTTTAAAATTATTTAATATATAATTATTTAAGAAGAATTTCATTTATGTAGGATTTCTATTCTATACAAGGTTTGAATGTTTTTAGAAAAATATTTATAACTTTATAGGAGAATGACGAATGTAACCGTATGGTATTCATGAAATAAAAAAATGTATGTGTTTTTATAAAATATAAAGGGTCTATCTTTAATTGAGTCATAGTGTAGAAATATTTAGTGTAGTTAATTAGTGTCAACACTTTAAAGTATTTTGAGTTTTGGTTGTTTTATTAAAATATTTTTGATTTGTATTTAAAAAATTATTTAAATACGTAGTATAAATTTATTTAAACATATTAAATTTTATAAAACTACTTAATTGTAGATAATATTAATAACAAATATAAATTTATTCGCAGGTTAACAATCGTCATAACATAGGAGTACAAGACTACAACATAACGAGTGAGTACTCCCTTGGGTTGCGGTTAACTAGAGTCGTTACTTAATTATTTAAATATTTAATTTAATCTTTCTAAAATATAATAATTAATAAATATGCAAAACTTCAACATTAATGTGTAACTCGCTTGGGTTGATGTTAAATGAAGTTGATACCCGATAGTACTCTTGAACTATATGATATTTATGATTTCTATAATATGTCGATATCTACCATATTTAAAGTGTTTTGAGTTATGATTGTCGTTATTAAAATATTTTTAAATTTTATTTTAAAAAATTATTTAAACATGTAAAAATTTAAATTTAAAAATCTTAAATATTAGAAATTCTTTCCTTTATTCATTTTTCTTATCATTTATATGCAATTTAAGTACAAAATTTATATAAGGTGAGATTTTAATGATATTGAGTTTTAAATGTCACTACTTTTTATATTGTTCTACTAATTATAAAATATTTAAGCAAAATTTTCAAATAACATATCAACTTTCTCTCAGTCCTACTTCTTTCTAGTATGATGTTGAGATGAATGTCAAATCAATCAAATCATTACTAATATACCCATTTGCCAATACTTCAGCAACCTCCCAATCTAGGTTTCTCTTAAACCTTAGGTTCCAATGGATTCCCCTATGTTGCACTCTCAGGATTTGTTGTTCTATCATCTTCCTATATTTTTTATCTTTACATATATAAAATTATGAAATTTTATATATGTTTTTTACATATATGAAATAAGCAATTGGGGCAAGAATAGATATAGATAGAAGGTCTCTATACAAACAGAAGACAATTTCATTGATGCCCACATTAAGAGCCACCATAGACAAGCTGTACCAAAGCCATTGCAGCATGGGCTTTCCATACATCACCCCCATTTCCTAGTGCCATTTTGCTCATTTCATCCCCTCCACACCCACCCACCCCCTTATATATACACTCCACCAAGTGTAATAATGGGTAAGGTGAATCTTGATTTAAAAAATTAAATAATACAAGAATCAGACAAAAGGAGTGAACTTTTTTTGTATGAACCTCAAGTTTTTCTTCTGAGTTTGTATCTGGGGATTTTTGGTCACAAAACATTGAGGAAGATTTTGGACAAAAAAAATTGGAACATCTTTTAATATTATGAAATATCATGCATTAGTAACGGCGATATTAGTAAGGTTTATATTAGTTATTTTGAGATAATTGTTTTTTGTAATATTTAGTTTGATGTATTAGACATAATATGCATAGCATTATTTATAAAGAAAATTGCATTATTTCTACAAAAAAATGTGCTAGAAATAATATGCATGGCATGTTATTAATACTATAAATTTTTATGTATTAATAATACATACCTCAATATACTTTTTTTTTAAAATATATATATATACCAAACATGATACTAAGAATATACAAAATTAATATAACTTGAGATGTACGTTAAGTTGGTTCAATCAATGATTAAAAAAACAAATAATTTATTAACAAGTGTACTTAATAAAAATAATTAAATAAAAAATGGAAAAATTGTGTAGAATAGCAAACATTTAAATGATATTAAATGCTATGGCTATTGTTTTGGAAAATTGTGATTCGCAATCATAGTTTTCTTAAATCTTGCTATTTGTATAATTCGCTCAAAATTTGTATAATTTGCCTGATTGTATAAATCAGAATTTCGTATAATTCGATTCTTGATTGTATAAATAAGAATTTTGTATAATTCGATTCCTGATTGTATAAATCAGAATTTTGTATAATTCGATTCCTGATTGTATAAATCTCTAATTTGTATATGCTTACCCTAGCTATTTGTATACGATTTATGAAAAATTCACAATTGTTCATAATAAAAATGACAAAGTATAACACATAGAACATATACATATACAAATTTACGTAAATATACAAACGCAATTTTCAGAGATACAAACGAACCTGTAATGTATATGTATACAAATCTAGAAAAAACTAAAACGTTCCATATACGAATCATCCAATTATACAAACTTGTTCGTTCGTGTATACAAATTGATACGAAAAAATATACAAATTGATCTCTAATTCGCGAATTATACAAATTAGGGCCTCCATAGCAAACCAAACTATAGCTATGGAGCGTAATTATCAAAACTATAGCTATAGAGAATTAATATGATTATTATGTTTGTTATTTCTAAAATTTTCAATAATGCAATTCACACGTCATCCAAACAAATTTTAGTCATTTTAGTAAAATATTTTTTTGAACAATACTAACACTTAATAAATAAACTTAATATAAAAAGAAGTCCATGAACCATAGCATAAATAAGCTCCTTTGATCAGTAGGGAAAGGAAAAAAAGAACTTGATAGAACTGCAATACATATTTATCATTCCTTTTAGCTCTGAAATATACATATTATCATGAAGAATATGAACAAAAAGGACATGCAAATGATATCTATCGCAATATCTAATCACTGATCTTTGGCATTGAGGAAGAAGGAACAGAGGAATTATGTCCCATCTGATGTGGGATTAGGGGATCCGTTATCCGAGGATCATGAGTAATAGTTTCCATGGCTGCCTGTTTGTCTCTGTAAGATGCCCAAGTTACTAAATAAAGCCCTGATATAATGAGAAGTCCTCCCAAAATGCTGCAATCACAAAGCGTGGAGATGCCTTAGCTAACGACGAACAACTAGAAGATGGAATGTAAAAAAAGAAAGATCATATGTAATATTTCATAGTTTCACAAGAACCAATCTCCTAAAGAAAGCAAGTCAGAAAGGAAACATGGCAATTTCCAGCAGGAGAGCTTCACTTCACCCTCATGCCGAGTATAAGGCAAAGAAATGAGAACATACACAGATATAAAAGTGGATTTTGTTTTAGGAGTATGGTGTGCATTCAGAATAAATCAGAGCACTAACCTTCCCAGATAAATAGCGCTCCCAAGAAATATACTAGACAAAATTACTGTTGCAGCAGGTTGAAGCGGATTGTATAAAGAAACTAAAGCAGGGCCAAGAACCTTATTGCACCAAGTCGTAAGTCCGTAATTCAGCGCAGATGTAACAATTCCCTGAGAGACATTAACCATTGTGACGAAAACTATTTTCATTTCATCCAAACTAAAAGCTTTGTCCATCGATATACTTACCATATGAGATGAGATGTTATGGACAGATGAATGAGAATCCACTATGAAACATTCAAAAGCTAATTTAATACATGATGCATTGATGATTGCAAATTGATATAGCAACTTAGGGGAAGGAAGTATGAAGAGCATTGACCCTATTCTTCAAAGTTCAGTGGCAAATCTGGATCATCTTGCATAGTTCGAGAGCAAACTTAACCATTTCCCCTTGTATAAAAAGGACTATGTTATAGGGATCAGTCCGACTTTAATACCATGTTAAATTATTTGACCACCTTAGGTAACAAGTTAAGTTGTTCGAGAGTGCACGGATTACTTAATTATGATTTCAACAACCAAAATTCAATAGTTGATTTAAAAGCAAATTATACCTGGTATGACATTTCTTGAATTTTTTTGTAAATCATTGTCTCAAATTTCTTCTTTATGTGAGACAATCATTTTGATACTTTGATCAAGATAAATACAATCTCATTTCATACATCAGCGAAAATGAAGATTGGGACTTAAAAGAATCTTACAGCATAGCACACAGCACCAACTTCAGATTGTGTCAAATACCAATCTGTTGATCCTTTGGTCATAAGGAATGACGTCCCTATCATTGGTATAACGCCAAAAAGGTAAGAATATGCTGTCAATGATAAGCTTGCTGGGTATTCTCTCAAAACTGGAGCCTGCAAAAATTTCTTTACTCACTCAACTCTGCATACATTTCATAATAATACACACACATACACTGACAAATTCAGGAATTTTCCAGACAATGCTTCAAGCTAGCCCAAGATCTAATGTGTCACAGATATCTCAGAATAAACTGTTTGTACAAATCCTGACTGGAGGTCAAGCTACCAACCAAAACCAGACTGTATCTATGGATTATTTCACAAAAATAATCATTATGTTTGTTTTTTGGACTATTGGGTATGGATTATTTCACAAAAAGATCAGTTTTTTTAATACATCGATTCTGTTGACTAGAATTAGTATCTAGCTATTGTTCATTAATGTAATCTTTCTTAACCAATTGTCAAATGATCACTAAGTTATATAATCTGGATTAGTTCACATAATCAAAACTAATTCACTGGCCTAAGATTAAGTAAAAAGTGTCCAACAAAGTGGCAAGATGAGCAAATTGATCTCTTTCAGATGAATAGAAATTGGTAGATCAAAGTTCACATGAGCAGAAACCAAATAGGAGAGTAAATATCATGAAACTGAACGTGATCACCTTTAACTAGGAAAGGGTAAAGGACATTATTTTAAATCTTTTATGAAATGGTAAAATGTCAGGGTAAAGGGCGTTATTATTTCCGCACACTAGCTATAACCAGAAAACTTCATGTATTCATCTATTAACACACACTTGGTGGTAAGAGTGAAGTTCAATAATAAATCCAGTAAGGTTTAAAGCTTAGTCTACATACTGCTGAACCTTGGGGTCAGCTATGCAATCTCCATCGTCCATGTTCCCCCATTTAAGCTCATCCTAGTCAAATATAACACAGTTAAACTAAGTAACATACAATTTGGAGGGTGTCACATATATTTTGAAGGATATATCACCAGTCCTAAAAAACGAAAAAAATTGATAAGGAAAATTTTAGATCATACCAGTCTTCAAAAATTTAAACACTGACCATACTACTAGATCCAAGCCTCGTTGGAAGGAAACGCAGACAGTTCACTCCACAAGTTTGTTTGTGAACTGCAGACAACTTGCAGTCGAACTAGAACACCTATCTACCTATTTCCGTTCAAGAACTAGAATATCTGGAGACTTTGGAAAGAAAGTTCTGACTAGCTATGTAAAAGGCCCCAAATCAGCATCCTTCTGTTATGTTTAGTGTTTAACCCTAACTCACTCCACGAGATAACAAATCATTTCTGTGAACTTAAATGTAGTTGCAACTTCTGCTCTGAACTGAATCTAAGACAGCGAGCCTCTTGGAACAATTACACTATATAAGAATATGAACAAGTTAACGAGTTTTCTCCCTGTTGGTCTAGACTACAAATCCTGCATAAATCATAATTGTGCCTTTCTACTATTTACTTCACAATTTCAAAGGCCCGCCTGCAAATGCTAGTGCATCACAGTCCACTCACCCAAAGCATGCCAAAATCACCTTCATGAGCATATTATTAGAGAAGGAGGTCTATTGTAAAAGGTCCATTATACAAGGAAGATTGGGGGCAAACTTTTTAAGGGATGACTAGATATATATGTAATTTATATATGTGCATAGATTTTCAGTATAATCATTGAGAACGGTCTGCTATTTATTACAACCAAGCCAATCCGAATTAACAATTGAAATGATTATCTAGTTACCTGAAGAGCTATGTATGCTGCCATGCACATACAGTTTCCTATTAAGCATAAGACACCAAGGTGCCAATTGTCAAATCCCAATTCCAGAAAACTAGACATTAGGCATCCAGCAGGCTCTGGTTGTCCCTTAGCACTTATGTCAATTTGTGTTGTGAAATCTGATGTGCCGTCTCCAAACACCACTGTACCACGGAATACAGCCATTAAAATTGCCCCAGAAACACAAACAATGGTACCTCCAACTTTTGCCTGACCTTCCACAGTAAGAAGCTTCGTGGTTTCTGTACTGCATAAATAACACATATAAATGATGTTGAGCAGGTCTACAACAGCGACAGATAAGTTATGTGACAATTCTAGAAATGCACAATGGACTAGCTCATGTTCCTTCCTGTAATGACCAATGACTTAAAAAGCACGGAACATGGACTACTGCACCGTGAATACTTTATTCGGAAGGCCGTCCTTTGCATTTCCATTTTTTTTATACCAAGAGATCCCCAAGGGCAACGGCCTGCATCTCAACTAAATTAAGGCATTAAAGTTTCTCTATATCATAGATGCCCATCTCATTGCCACTAAACTATTCTGCAATAGCACCATGTTCTCTGTGAGCCACTTCAGGTGTTACCTTGACGATTGAACAACACCCTGTACTCTATCATTGATCATAAAATTACAGTTTAAATAGCACACTATTAAAATAAATAAAGGAGCACCTACATTGTTTTTTGGCAAACAGAAACACCCTTTCACGGTTTCACCTCAAATGTTTCCAAAACAGTACCACATAAATCAATTTCCTGAAAGTTTACCCTTTTGAGATCCATTCAAGCATTCCCCAGTTACATGGAATAACTATAGCTTTTGGAAAAATGAAAATATTTCAATTAAGACATTTAGAGGATATAGATTCTACAATTGATTGTAATTATTCTCATTCTATGCACAAAAGAAAATACTTGTGATTGCTCCAATTTAAAGCACAAAACAATTTTGGAATTAAGAATACAACATTTGACACTTGATAGAACTATGATTTTATACAGCTCACAAAGTTAAGCAACACAAGATTCACTCAACACCCAGGACATGCAAGAAATGGGAGTGATGGAGACAGATACAAAAGCAAAATCAAGAGATGAAGGGGTTGAATGTTTACTGACCCCATTAGTACAGCAAGTATGAATGTAAAAACTGGTATTGCAGGTTGCAACGCAGCAGCGTAAGTCGGATTTGTGTAGCCAAGACCAACAAGGAACAACAGTTGGTTACCGAAAATACTGTCACAGTACCAAGAGAGAGAAAAGGCATTTTCAGGAATAGGCTTTTATCAAGTATAACAAAACTAAGAAAATTAACAAAACAAATCCAAATATACATGCTTTGGACATCGAAACTTACCCAGTTAATCCTAAAATGAAGAATGACAGTAGAAGCCGTTTATTAAGAGGAAGCCTCGACCTCCTATACATAGAGAAATGATAAATAGGGTTTAAATGGTATAGAATCGCAGAAAATATTAACAATAGCTACTTTAACCAAGGTTGACTGACAACCTTTTAACATAAATCTATTCTTTATACCCAATTCTTTTTAGCTCTTACAACAAATCTTCTAGATGCAATATGGCACAATTTTGAGTGGAACTTACAAGGGGCAATCCACAACTCTCTAATACACACAAACTAGGGGGCAGTCCACAACTCTCTAATAAGCAAAAAATAGTTGATATTGCAGCATCAAGTAGTTTCATACTTTCATTTGATCAAGACTAACCTACTCCTTTTATAAGGTAAAATAATTTTATTAACAGTAGAAAAGTCTCCAGTATACAAGCAGTTTATCAAAAGGTTCAAATTCTACAACTTCACCAAAAAAAAACAAAAGGGTAGAGAATCTACAAAAGAACATGATTTTGCACAAAAGTCAAAAAGTTTTATTCCATGATGTTTTAGACTTTCCAGTTAAAAAGAACCACCAACCCTTTTATACAAACTAAAACTCCACAGAAGCACCAAAGAGATACTAGGAATTAGGGAATAATAGGTTATTCCTCTAATATACAAGATCATTTCCTATCCCCCTGAAGGCTCTCATATTTCTTTCCTTGCCCATGACCCTCAGTAGTCCTAATGGAGCCACATCATACGCCCTCCGTATTCTCCTCCCCATAAAGAACTAGTTGAATAATGCCTTTTTCATTATGCCTAGTATCGTCAACTGTAATCCGAATATTTCAAAATCTCCCACATAAGAGAGTTTCTACCTTGCAGCACAAGAGTAGGTGATCCCTCCCCTTGATGCAAGCCATGTAAAGAAGCTTATTTTCCTTGATGCCCTAGGAATTCAAGCTGATAAGTAGGGGAAACTCTTCTATCTTACCATTACTAAACCTATGTTTTGTTGTCCAGGTGTTTATTCAGTTTATGCAGAGGCAATGCATTCTCACCAGGATGCTGCATTGAGGGTCCTCAGATACCTCAGAAGGTCACCAGGCCTAGGTTGTTTTTAAACATATAGATCACTGAATTTTTAACTGAGTTGGACTTTCCTATCCCCACTCTAGTTACCCTATTTAGTGATAAAGAAGCAGCTATTCAGATTGCTTCTAATCCTATTTTTCATTAAAAGACTAAGCATATTGAAATAGACCAGCACTTTGTCAGAGAGAAGATCAAACTTGGGCTCATCAAACCTCAGTTTATTCGTACTTATTCCCAACTGGCAGATGTCCATCAACGTAACAGTGAAGTATTCATTGAAAAAATATCTTCTTCTAGCTTTTGTGCTTTGCATGTATAAAGATTGAATAAGATTCATCTCAATTGAGCTCACAAGGCTCAATTTCTCACATCAATTCAATTGCCTATCCACAGAGTGGCTGAATGTAACTAAAACTACACTACTTGGATTGCAGATTTAACAGAAACATAAAAAAGGAATATAGTGAAAGAGATAAAAGAACTAACTTTTCACGGAAATATGCAATTGGGGCAAGAATAGCTATAGCAATAAGATCTCTATACAAACAGAAGACAATTTCATTCATGCCCACATTGAGAGCCACCTTCGTAATCACATGGTAACCACCATTGAAAAGCTGTACCAAAACCATTGCACCATGGGCTTTACATATCTCACCTCCATTTCCTACTGCAACTGCTGCCATTTTGTTCACTTCATCCACTCCACAACCACCCCCTATATACAGTCCATCAAGTTTAATAATGGGTAAGGTGAATCTTGATTTTAGGAACAACTTTCAATGAATTTGAGGTTAAAAGCTTTCCCACATACAGATATTGTATTTGTCTTTCTTCTCTGAAATTGGCAAAGGCCAAATAAGAGAAATTTGTTGATGGAGCTTTATAGGTTACCTTTTCTGATACTTCAGAAAATTCTACACATGGTGACTTGTCCTAGAAAATAAGGAAACTTTGTCTCTTTCATTTTAAGAATATTTTATTCAGAGCTTTGTGTCAAATTAAAATCGAACAAATAAATTGAAACAGGGAAAGTAATAATAGTTCCTTATGTTTAGGGATAAGTTTAAAAGTAAACTTTTGAACATGAGGAAATGACGCCTAATATCTCTCAAAGTGTCTGGTCTTATTATTTTGTCCTTTTTTTTTTACGTATTATTATAGATCAACCTTTATTACATTTTTATGTATATAAGCAAATATATTTTTGTCATTATATTATTAGTTGTGTATTCATTATATCCTAGTAGTGTATTGGTTGTATCTCTTTCGATGAATTAAGTTACCTCTCGCTCTTCTCCTTTTTGTCTCTCTCTTTCCTTCATTTTCCTTCACGACCCAATTCTTATTTATAGAGGCGAATTTAGGATATAAACATTATAGATATCATGTTTAATATAAATCTACGGCTAGCAAGAAAATTAACTTGAGGTGTACGTTAGGTCGATTCAATTTATATATATTATTCAATTAAAAAAAATTATTAAATGGTATATTAGACACAAAAATAATTAAAAAATCAATACTGCAACTCATACGTTATTCGAACAAATTTTAATCATTTTAGTAAAATCAATACTGCATTTATCAAGTGTAACAAAACTAAGGAAATTAACAAAACAAATCCAAATATACATTATAGATATCATGTTTAATATAAATCTACGGCTAGCAAGAAAATTAACTTGAGGTGTACGTTAGGTCGATTCAATTTATATATATTATTCAATTAAAAAAATTTATTAAAGGGTATATTAGACACAAAAATAATTAAAAAATCAATACTGCAACTCATACGTTATTCGAACAAATTTTAATCATTTTAGTAAAATCAATACTGCATTTATCAAGTGTAACAAAACTAAGGAAATTAACAAAACAAATCCAAATATACATGCTTCAGACATGGAAACTTACCCAGTTAATCCTAAAATGAAGAATGACAATAGAAGCCATTTATTCAGAGGAGGCCTCGACCTCCTATACATAGAAAAACATAAAACATACATTTGTGAGTGATGATCATATAATTCCAAATATTGTAACTAACTTTTCGAAATATTGTAACTTTAATAACCGTGGTGTCAGAATCAGTACCTCAATTTCCACCCAGTATTTCAATTTTATGCATTACATCTTCATCTATCATGTCATTCACTTTAGAAGTTAGTTAGCCATGTCAGTAGGATTGTTAGTGACAGTTTCAAAGTAGTTAGAATTAGTTACCTAGTTGTCAGTTAGAGGATAATATATATAAAACAGTGAGATGTACAGATAAAACTCATCAATATACACTATAAGATTTTTATCAAAATTGTACAATCTTATTTCATCTATACAGGTACAAATATATAGTAGAGAAAGGCAAACAAACTAATAATCTGATCGCTTGATTATTACGATGATTTTATTTGATCTAATTTACTAAACTATATAATAGCATATCAGTCTATCGGATCCGATTATATCCTTAAACTAGCAACCTGCTACTTTTCATAATCACTATCTGAATAAGCAGTTATTTTACATCTTTCAGTACATAACCACAGATAGCAAAAATTCATGATTTACATGTACATCAATTCAACTGTCTATTCACAGTGGCTGAATTTAGCTAAATCTCTGTTATTATTTTTCTAGACAGATAAAGACACTCAGGGTGTGTTCGGTATGGAAAATAGTTTCTAATTTTTCTATGTTTGGTTTGATCAAAAGTTTTGGAAAATATTTTTTCTAGAAAAACAAGATCCTTAAAAATGAGGAAAATGACTTCAGTTTGAAAAACAAATTCCCCATTAATTATGTTTTCCCGACAATCCAACAAATCTTATCTTCACCCCCACCGGTTAGCTCCCACCTCCACCACCACCACCACTTCCAACTCCACACGTAAAAATATATTCTTAGAATAATATTTTTTACTAAGGAACAGAACACAAGAAAATAAGTCACTTAGTGGTGATTGGCCATGAAAATAAAAATATAATCACCTTATTTGGAATTTTCAGAATTGGAGTCGGAGTTGGTTGTTGTTGTTGTTTAACGTACTTTTCCTAAACAACATGAAATATAATTTAAATATGGTTATTTTTATATATTAAAAGTGAAAAAGGTAAAAACCAGATTTTGAGTGTTTTCCAAATTCTAAATACAACATAATCATGCAGATTAGCAATAAAAGAAGACTACAGTACTATTAATAAAAGATGCACCTTATGTTATCTTTTATTTAATACTTAATCTTTGACAGAATGGGGACTCTATTCAAACATATTATCTTTTCCTATATGGTCCCCTTAATTGTGTTGTGTACAAAATTCCATTAAAGTTGCTGTTTTATGGGTGCAATAGTTGATGAACTATATGGGTGTTATTACAATGGAATCACACTAATTAGAAAATTGACTCAAACTTATATTAGGTAGAAATAAAAGAAAATCATTAAATATCAAGAAATGATGTATGGCATCCCCCAAAGTGTCTGGTTTTGAATTTGTCTTCCTTTTTACTCTGTCCCAGATTATATGATAGTCAGTTAAAAAAGAATGACATATTTCTATATTAAGTAATAATTTAACTTTAAAATACTCATTTTACCCTTAATGAAATAATCTATAGACACACAAATATATATCACTTATTTTACACCACAAGTTTCAAAAATCTTTCTTTTTTAAATTCCATATTAAGTCAAACTAACTCACATAAAATGAGACGAAGAGAGTACATCTTTTTTTTACATGTTTTTGCTGGAGGGAGTCTTTCGCTCCTCTTTTTCCTTCCTCTTCCTTAATATTATTTCTTCATGACTCGATTTTTATTTTAGATGTGGATTCATAATTTGAACGTTATGATTGCCATCTTTGATACAAAATGTATCACTAGCAAGAAGATTAACTTGAGGCGTATGTTAGGTCTGTTAAATCTATATAGATAAAGAACAAATAATTTGTTAACTAGTGTATTATACAAAAGATAATTAAAAGAAAAATAGATACTGCAATTCACATGTCATCTTAACAAATTCTAATCATGATTTTAGTATAAATTTTTTTTGAACAATAGGAAGTCATGATTTCATAGTATAAATTTTTTTTGAACAATAGGAAGTCATGATTTCATCCACTCAACATGTAGTACACCAAATTGAGAAGCCCAAGTTCATTTCTTGATTACTTGTTCTATCGTATTGTATTTTATCTTAGCTTCGACAAACATTAATTCTTGCTTGACTTAATCTAATTTCTCAAAAGATTGATCATCTTCTTTTTGTGTTGAGTTAATTCTATTTTATTAAACTCTCAAATTTCAAATGCTCTTAACTTTTTACGTGCCTTCAATTAAACCAAAGTTTTCTCTTTTCAAAATAAAAAAAAATGATTCAATTGTTTTATTTAATTAGTTATATTTTAGCTAAAGTGTGCTCTTCAAATTACTTTTAAGTGTTCAAATTAATTTCTTTTCAAATGATTTCTATTTGCTTTAAAAAAAATTTCCAAAAGTTAGTCAACGTTGGACAACTACATGTTAGCGGACACTTCAAATGCCTTAAAAACCTTCTTGAAGTGTAAATGAGAACCCCGTACCCTTTTCTCTAATTTTTTAGACTTAATTCTGTTGAAAGTCTTTAAAATTAAAGTTTTTTTAATTTCTTTTTAAAAAATTATGTGGCGACTCCTTTAAAAAATTGATTTTTCTTAAAAAGTTATATCGGTTTTGAAAACTATTCTTATTTCTCTTTAACATATGAAAAGCAGTATGTACAGTTTAATTACTGTTGTGAGAGTTCATGATATATTTGAGTGATTAGATGACTATATTAAATGGTTTACCTTTTGGTTTATATTTATGGATGGTGAGTTGTTCTATGTGTTGAAGTCTGGTCTAATTGTTGTTGGCTTATATGTTGCTTGTTTTTTATTTGAGTTGGTATGTGATATGTCTACTGTAAATAGTGGTTTGTAATGATAATATCTTGTACTTTTTTTGTTGAGCGTAGATCATACTCCAAAGATTCCTTCGAGACCTCAATTTTATGTGAGAAGCAGTTTTTGATCCAAGAGTGCGCGCTCCGTATTCAAACTATCGTGGATCACTATAGCAACTCTTGTCAATTCTTTCGGATTTTGAGACACCCTATCTTAGTTAGATATTGGACATTTTTATAGACTTGCTTTAGTTAGAAGTTCTTGTATGACGACATTTAGTTCTTGGGGGAGTTATTTAGATATTGAATTAATCGTACTTTAATTTAGAATTTGACATTTATCTATAAAAACTCAATTAACTTCAAATATTATTTTATTTCTGAATGTTCTTAAGTTGGTTAAGTCTTGGGTTCGATTGGTTCTCCCACGGGAGGGTTTGTGTGAGTGTCACTCACGATCATTTGGATCGCGACATAAAGAGATAGCTAATTGTTAAACTAATACCAAATCTTAAACAAATAGAATGGAGAAAGTATCAAAATATTATAGAAAATCATCTTTTGCAGCGTAGCAAGTTTAAGCGGTGGATTGAGGTTTCTTTTCACATCCCCTAATTTATTTCGAACTCAAAAGTCGAGAGATGAGAAAAATATACAAGAAGTTAGGTTTTAGAACATTAAACTCAGAATAATTCAGGATTTTAAATTTACCTTTTCAAGTTCATCTAAGTAGAAAATACTATTTTTGTGCATTCAACTATTACTTGCACATATGAAATTGGGGTTCTACATAAAATTCCAAATGGATAGGATTTTAATTGAAAAACGGCGAGGGAGTCTGAATTTGAAATTGAATTTCATTTCTTTGAAGAAAATTCAAAATATTCTATTAGACCAATATTAATAATCTTGTACCTATAAGTGAAAAGAAAAAAAAGATGAAGTTATCATTCAATTGATGAAGAAGAGAAATGACTTAAACTCATTACCTCAAATGGACAAATCATGACTAAAGATAATGAAAGTCCGCAAGATTTCAATCAAAATGATCAAATCGTGCTAGGATTTTGAGTAGAAGGGGGTGCCGCGTGGATAAAGAAGCTCCTAGGGTTTAAAAAGAGGAGAAATTAGGAGGAAAAAGTTTCTATATTTAAATATAATTAGTAGCTTTTTCATTTTAATTTTAATCAAATTTCAGATATATTAGTCAAATTAAATTCAAATTGAGGTAAAATTGAGACGAATTAAAAATTCAATCAATAAGTTAAACTTCTTGACTCAACAAGGTAACTAATCATTCGCAATAATGAACTTATCAGTAATTAACTAGTTAATAACATTAATTTGACAAAATGAAACATTGTTTTGAATATAAATTGATTTTTCAAATTAATAAGATTGACATAATTATTACTTAAAATTATATGTTAAATATATCTAATATATATTAGAATATTATGCTTAAAACGACAAAATAAAAGTCAAAATGATTTAAAAAATATTTTTAACTTTTATAAATATTTATTTTACTATATTTTGAATTGAAGAAGGTTGACCAATTAATTGAAAATATGAAGGTCCAAAATTGAGGGTCAAGTAACTTATACAAAGGATCTAAACTTGGAAATGCAATAAATTACTATACATAAATTTTTCACAACTCAAAACAAATAAGAAGGAATCCAAGATATTCTACTACCGCTTATGGAAACATAATTATTATACATGAGTTCATTTTTATCAAATAATGTGGCTTTTTAACACTATAAATACACCCATGATATCGATATGCTACATCACATTTTCTTACTTCCTCAAAGTAAAGTTTAGCTGTGGAAACCAAGATGGAGCCTACCAACATTGAAAGGTTGCTAAAAACTCCCATAGAAGAATTGAAGTATCATGAGCTTCAACAACTGGAAGAGCTCCTGGAAGCAGCAATGAAGAAATTAGCTGAAGCTGCGGCGAAGCAACAAATGGAGCGTGGTGCTGTTTTTCCATATGAAATCGTTGGAAGTGATTTAGCTCCTGTAAAGGATGAGTAAATTTTTTTGTCAAGTTTCGATGTTTGACCAACTAGGTCTTGCTAATCATATTTATGATTTTAATTTTATATTTCAATATGTTTATCATCATATGAAATGAAATAAAACTTATGTCTTTTATTTAGTATGTGTTAATTTTTCATTCATTGACATTGGATTTATATGTGTTGAATTCACAAGTAATAAAAGATAAAAATTAAATAACACAAAGAATTAAAAATCATGTTAGTTAGCTTGAAGTAAACATAAACTCATTTAAAAGTAAGGAAAATTGTGCAGAATAACAAACATTTAAATCATATTAAATGCTATAGCTACTATTTAGGAAAATTCTAATTCGCAGCTATAGTTTTGCTCAATCTTGCTATTAGTTTGATTTGTATAATGCGCCTGATTTGTATAATTTGTATAAATTCAGAATTTGTATAATTCGGTTCCTGATTGTATAAATCCAGAATTTTATATATGCTTACTCTAGCTATTCATATACGATTTATGAAAAAATCATAATAAATTACTCTTACCCGGGCACGGGCTGGATTTTTTCCAACTCTTTCACTGTTCAGATTGGGACCGGACCAGTCCATTAATGGGGGACCGGGTTCGGCCCGGCTCAGTATGTCGGTTAGGATCCCGGTCCGGCCAAGTAAACAGGCTTACCACCAATTAATGGCATGACCATCATACTCAAATATTGTATAATAATATTTTATATAAAAATATTTAATATACATTAATGGTATGCACACGATAAATTTTAAATACGAATATCTAAAAGGAAAAAATTATATTTACATGACGTCTCAGTCATTGATCATAGTTAACGAGGAAAGACTACCTATGTTTGCTTGCCTCTTTTTTACATTCATACTTTAACATTTTTTTCTTCATTAAATTGGTTAACAAATAAGTTCCTTCTTTTTGTACAGAAAAATTATTAAATGTCATTATAATAAGGGAAAAGGGCATGATATACCTTTCTTGATATTTAGAGTTGATATACCTCTCGTTATGAAAGTGGTTCATATATACCCCTGTTATTAACAAATGACTCACATATACCATTTTTCTCTAACGGAAGTGAAAAAATAATTTTAAATTATTTTTTTAATTTTGCTTATTTAAAAAAAAAGGATAATCCATATAGAGGTATATTTGATCTTTCTCACACGTTTCTTTCTTTTGACTATTTGTATTCATCGACTAATTTGAATTTATTATTTTGATGATCAAATTTATTTTTTCACTTATTTTCTTGTAAGATTTATTATTGATGCCCCAAATATTTTTTTACAGATATAAAAACTAAATTACAATATATCCTTTTTCAACTTTTTAATCTTTTTTCATTCACATTTCTTTCTTTTTATTTCTCTAGTATTTTAACTAAATAATGAAAGAAAAAAATAAAATAAGAATAAAAAACTCAATAATAATAATTAAAGAAGTCAGAAAATAATTTATGTGCGAAAAAAATTAAATACATGATTTTCTAAAAAAAAATTAAAATTAATTTTTTCACTTTTGTAACGATAAGAATATATATGAATCACTTTTATAGCGAGAATATATTAACTCTAAATGACAAAAATGGGATATATCAGAGCATTTTCCCTCCTAATAAAGTTTGACTGTCTAAGAAAATAACAAAAAATGATCTCTTACATTTAGGGGCAAGTTCAAAATTAGTCTCCTAAATATGCTTTGAGCGATTTTCATCTTCTAAACTTATCAAAGTAAACATTTTTTATTTTTGTCAAATAATTAATTAGTTGAATTTAACTAGAACTGTGAAACAAAAAATGTTCTAGGAAAACTCACATTTAGATGTATTGTTTTTATTACGAAAAAGGGTTATATTTGTTCCTATTCTAAGACAAAGAGCCACTGATTAATCTATTGGTTCATCAATGCTATCTTCTTATTTTTCTAGTATCTTTTTTATCGGGTGGTGTATAACTTTTCTAATTTAGGAGCTAATTATTTAGATGAATGTTAGTTTGTAATATTACAAATTTTATCAAATTTTGGACTTCAGATACACGTATCTGGGTGTCTAGATACATGTATCTCAAATACATGGGTCAAAATTAGGTATAAGTTGTTCTAGATATACTGTATCTAAATGGATTTTCATGTATCTGTGATACATAAACAAATCTCACTCACCTTCCTCCTATCACGCTTGCCACTTTCCTATCTCGCTCGTGTATATGATATCCCGGATACATATATCTAATGGGATTCACATGTATTTGGGATACATAGACAAATCTCGCTCGCCTCCCTCCCATTCTTGCTCGCCTCTCTCTATTTTCAGTGTATTTGATAGCAAAAAACATGTATTTAGATATATCTAAATCCAAATCTAATTTAAAATCATCCCACACATCTATTTAAGGGTTAATATTACAGCCATTATATCTATTTTTTTATTACTACTTATAAAGTTTTAATTACAAGTATTAACATATTATTTTTAATTTATAAATTAATTGATTACATTTTAATTAATTTATAATATATAATGTTATTATAATTAATAGGTGAGAGAAATAAAATTAATGAGAGAAACAATAGGTTATCTATTAGACCTTTCAAGGGATTTTTTTAACTTATCACATGCCACCACCACCCAGTGGCAGATCCAGGATTTCAATTAAGGGGATTCAAAAATCTCTAATCTTACATTTAGGAGGTTCAAAATCAATATATAGACATAAAAATTCTTTAAAATACCTTAAATATACAACGTAATTTTTTGCCCGAACCCCTCGACAACCTCTAGGTCCGCCCCTGCCCCACCCCCACTCCCACTCTCACATACCCACGTTTCTCTTTCCACCCACAACATAAGTTTAATGTATTAAACTTCCATAATGCAGTAGATGGGGGTGAAGTGTATGTGGATGTGAATGCTCTTAATATTATTCATTCACACATTCAGCTAAAGAATGTGGTGCCGTGGATGATCGAATTTCTCAATATAAAAAATATGGTTAAATGATGTGGTGCAATAGAGGATTGAATTTCTGAATATGAAAAAATCTTAAACAGAGAGACGATTAATCCTATCCCTACTCCAATTACCCTATTTTGTGATAAGAAGCTAATCCTCTTTTGAGGTTAAAAGCTATCCCACATACAAAAATTCCTTCTCTGAAATTGACAAAGGTGACTTGTTTGAGAAAACAATAAGAATTAAGAAATTCATTGAATAAAATTGTCTTTCGTAATGATTTGATTCGAAAATGTATCTTACTATTTGATTGGGTCAAAAAAAAAAATTCTTCACAAACATATTGTTATTTTATGGGGTTAAATGTATCCTTTTCTCATAAATATATTATTATAATTAAAACATATTTTTTCTTGATAAAAATATTATTTTTAAAGAACATTTTTCTTATTTCTTTCTTTTAAAAAATAGAAAATTCTTTAATGGATAAAAAAGTAAGACGTAAATTTTTTTTCTTTCTTAATGTCGTTTTATCAATTAAAACAAAATTTCATATACTTCTAAACTGATAATATAGGTCATATATATAAAATCATACTAACTCATCACTAAATTTTCATTTAGATAACAATATAAAGAATTCTAATAAAATAGAAAAATACTTTTCTTTCTTGATCTTTTTTTAATTGAAAAAGGATAAGTATTCACTAATATAATCCTTGATTTTGAAGTTAAAGATACAAAAAATCAAAATGCCATAAAATGAAAATTTATTATATTGCTTCGAATAACAAACAATGGTCTAGCAGTTTATTAGAGTCATTTGATAAATGATTCTTCTAGACAATTTTGAGTATGAATCTGAGCAGTAGGATGTTCAATTGTTATTTGCTTAACATACAATAATCATTAAAGACTTTGAAATATAAACTCATCAAGATAAATTATCTGAATTGCATAATCTGAAAACTGTGTTCTTAATCTTATTATTTGAGCAAGCAATTCTCGCAAATATCAAATTAATAGACTAGCCTTGAATACTATCCATCTTATCATCACATCAAAATAGATATCAGAGAGTGTTCCAACCCTCTATAATCGAGTGACGGTGGAATGACCATTTTGAGTCTCTGTTACTGTGCAACTGTCAATCACAGCTTGCAACTATATGTATTACTTGTTTTGTCTAACTCAGATTCTCTTGTGAAGGAATATAAATGATGACTACAAACTATAATGTTTTGGGGTTGTAAAGTTCCAGAAGAACAGCAATCACCTTTAGATGATTTGAGTAAAAATTAGTAAATGAAATAAAATTGTTGGCAGTGAAACAAGACAGGAACATGAGATAAAAGTTTCTGCAGGAAGAGTTTCCTTTTGGGAAAGTAAAAAAACTTGATAGAACTGCAATACATATCTGTCATTCTTTTTAGGCATAATACATAAATATATCTTTTAACTTGGCCTCATTTCATATTCATGACATCCAATTCTGGGTGTGCACAAATAGACACTTAAACTTGTATAAAGTTGAACAACTAAACACCTGAGTCATACGTGGCATAATACAAGTAGGACGCAAATTGCCATGTAGGATGCAACGTAGGAAATATGTGTCTATTTGTTCAATTTTATACAGGTTTAAGTGTCTTCTTGTGCACACCCAAAGTTGGAGGGCATAAATGTGAAATGAGGCAAAGTTAAAGGGCATATTTATGTATTATGTATTCTTTTTAGCAGTGAACTTACATATTATAATAAAGAAGATGAAGAAAAGGGCATGCTAATGATATCTGTAGCAATATCTAATCATTGATCTATGGCATTGAGGAAGAAGGAACAGAGGAAATGCGTTCTATCTGATGTGGAATTAGGGGATCCGTCATCCGTGGATCATGAGGAACAGTTCCCTTGGCTGCCTGCATCTCTCTGTAAGATGCCCAAGTTACTAAATAAAGCCCAGCTATAATGAGAACTCCTCCCAAAATGCTGCAATCACAATGCATGGAGATTGCTTAGAATGAAGGTAACAACGAACAACTAGAAGATGGACCGGAAAGAAAAAATCATATGCACTCGGCAAGTGGAACATTTCATAGTTTCTCAAGACGCAATCTCCAAAAGAAAGTAAGTAAGAAAGAAAACATGGCAAATTTCCAGCAGGAGAGCTTCACATCACCCTTGTGTCTTTTTGGTCCTCATTGTGCCAAAACAATTATAAAACAAAGATATGAGAATATACACGGGTATATATGTGGATTTTTTTTTTGGAGCATGATATACATTCAGGAGAAATCAGAGCACTAACCTTCCCAGATAAATAGCGCTCCCAAGAAAAATACTTGACAAAATTGCTGATGCAGCAGGTTGAAGCGGATTGTATAAAGCAACTAAAGAAGGGCCAAGAACTTTATTGGACCATGTCATAAGTCCGTAGTTCAGCGCTGATGCAATAATTCCCTGAAAGACATTAACCATTGTGACAAAACTATTTCATTTCATTCCAACTAAAAACTTTGTCCATCTACATACTTACCATTTGGGATGAGATGTTATAGACAGATGAATGAGAATCCACTATGAAACATTCAAAAGCTAATTTAATATAGGATGCATTGATGATTGCAAATTGAAATAGCAACTTAGTAGAAGGAAGTATGAACAGCATTGACCCTGTTCTTCAAAGTTCAGGGGCAAATCTGGATCATTTTGCATAGTTCAAGAGAAAATTTGATCATTCCACTTGTAAAAAAGGACCACGTTATAGGGATAGGTCTTTGCTTTCATACCATGTTAAATTATTTGACCACCTCATGAAAAAAGTTAAGTTGTTGGAGAGAGCACCATCTACTTAATTATGATTTTTACAACAACAATTAACCTGATCGATCTCAAGCTCTGGAATAAGGCTGCCCTACTCGAGAGCTTCTGGGATTTGACACACAAACAAGATGCTATGAGGACGGAGTGGATTCATATATTTTACATAAAGGGTCAGCAAAATTGATGATATGTTGAAGAAAATCATTAAAACAAGGGTTGTGAATCACAGTCAACTCCAGAATTTGAACAGGAAGAGTCTTATTAGACGGGGACAATATAAGTGTCTTGAAAAATGTTTCATGTTCAGGAATGAAGAAAGAGCTAAGTCTATCTTCACTATGTGGCTTAATTTCCAAGGTAGGCTGCTCACAAAGGATAGATTGATCAATTGGAACATGGAAGTAGACCCTCAGTGTGTGTTTTATCAAGCAATACTAGAGACAAGAGATCATCTCTATGTGCTGTCCCTTTGCCAAGAGTCTATGGGATAGACTATTAAGATGGCTCCATAGAGCACCTTGTAGACCAAGAGACTGGACTGATCATATGCACTGTGCAATTACGCGGCCCAAAGGGAGATCTCACAAAGCTCCTGATTTCAAGATGGTATTTGCAGAATATGTACATGTTGTCGGTAGGAGAGAAACCAAAGAGTATTTGAAGATAAGTGTCGATCAATGGAAAGCATTGCCAGGGAGATTGCCTTCACTTGTAATATTCGAGCCTCAACTCCCATACAACAACTACTGCATCAGTGTCATTTCTAGAACTATCCCTAGTGTATTTGCTATTCTTAGTAGTTGAGGTACCTGTTCTCTAAAGGAATCAGAGACCCCACCTAGGAGGTGAGTCCAGTTTGCTTTTCTTCTGTAACAGGGGTGTTTTTGTTGTTTTTTTTGCTCTTAGACAGCCAATGTGTTAATTGGCTGTGGTCTTGTAAAATCAATACTTTGGTGATAAATAAAATATTTACTTACCAAAAAAGAGGCAAATTATACCTGGTATCACATTTCTTGAATTTTTGTATATCATTGTCTCAGATTTCTTTTTTATGAGGGATAAATCATTTTGAGACTTGATCAAAGATAAATAAAATCTCATTTCATGCAACAGAGAAAATGAAGATCAGGACTTAAGAGAATCTTACAGCATAGAACACAGCGACAATTTCAGATGGTGTCAAATACCAGTTTGTTGATCCATCAGTCACAAAGAATGATGTCCCTATCATTAATAGAACACCAAAAGAGTAAGAATATGCTGTCAATGATATGCTTGCTGGGTATTTTTGCAAAACTGGAGCCTGCAAAAAAAAAATTCTTAAACTCACTCAACTCTGCAGACATTTCATAATAATATACACGCATACACTGACAAACTCAAGGATTTTCCAGACAATGCTTCAAGCTAGCCCAAGATCTGAAGTGTCACAGATATCTCTGAATAAACTGTTTGTACCAATCCTGACTGGAGGTCACGCAAACAGCCAAAAACCAGATTGTTTCTATGGATTATTTCACAAAATAATCAGTATGTTTGTTTTTTGGCCTATTGGGTACAGATTATTTCACAAAAAAAATCAGTCTTTTAATACATCAATTCTGTTGACTAGAATTGGTATATAGCTATTGTTCAGTAAAGTCATTTTCTTAAGCAATTAACAAATGATCACTAATTTATATAATCTAGATTACTTGACATAATCAAAACTTAACATGCTTAAGATTAAGTGAAAGGTGTCCAGCATAGTGGCAAAATGAGCAAATTGATCTCTTTCAGATACATAGCAATTGATACACTTGGCACACTTGGAACCCATACTGCATCACGTGGGAAATCATTCTCCTACCCGACTAAAGGTTTCTCATAAAAAGACTTCACAGAGAACACTCCATTGTTAACTAAGCCCTACCACCAAACATCGGGAATATCCACTGGATTAGCTTGCCTATGGAGTAAGTCTATCAATCTTTGAAACTCACTCACTTCCCAATCTTGAAAACCTCTTCTAAATCTCAAATCCCAAAAAATCTCTCCACCTAGTGTCCTCCCTAATTTGTCAGATTGTCAAGTCTCTTTGGCAAGAAATTATGTACAAACTTTGGAATTTGTCTTTCAATTATACGTTCCCACTCCATTTCTGTCCCCATAAGTAAACTCTCCTCCCGTCTCCGACCTTGAATGAGATATTTTCCAGGAAATAATCCCATCCCTTCACGATATTCCTCCACAACCCCACAACCGAAAGGCAAAACAATATCTCTAGTTTTCCAACCCCCTCTGTCATCCCAAATTTGTCCACTATCACCCCCTTCCAAGCTTGTAACTCCACCCCGAACCTCCATAACCATTTGCCCAATAACGCTTTATTAAACACTTTTAGATCTTTAAGTCTAAGTCCTCCCCAAATTTTTAGAAGATGTGACAGTGTCCACTGCACTTACTTCATCTATTAACACAGACTTGGTGGTAAGAGTGAAGTGCAATAATAAATCCAGTACGGTTCTTAGTCTACATACTGCTGAACCTTGGGGTCGGCTAAATGAATCTCCACCATCCATGTTTCCCATTTAAGCTCATCTAAGTCTAACGCAGGTAAACTAAGTAACATACAATTTGGAGAGTGTTACATATATTTTTGAAGAAAATATAACCAGTCTTCAAAAATTAAAACACTGATCAAACTACTATATCCAAACCTTGTAGGAAGGAGAGTTCACTCCAGCAGTTTGTGTGCGAACTGAAGACACTTGCAGTCGAACTAGTGTACCTATCTACCTATTTCCATTCAAGAACTAGACTATCTGAAGACTTTGAAAAGAAAATTCTGACTTATGTTCTGTTTACCCCTAACTCGCTCCATGAGCTAACAAAATATTTCTGTGCAGTGATTGCAACTTCTGCTCTGAACTAAATCTAAGACAGTGAGCCCCTTGGAACAATTAAATATGTCTGTACATTATATCAGAGTATGAACAAGTTAACAAGTTTTCCCCCTATTGGTCTAGACTCTAGACTACAAATCCTGCCTAATTGTGCTATTTTACTATGTACTTCCTATTGAAAGGCCATCTAGATATAGAGGTTTCATTTCATTTTAGGACATAAGAGTTGTTCCTGTAAGGAAACAGTGATACTAAAAGGCAATTCAAATTTAAGCAACATCTTCACCCCCAACAAAAGAAGAAAATAGAAAAAGAAAGAAAGAAACCCACTAGACTATAGTTGAGATTCTACAAATGAAAACCAGTCAACAATCAAGATGAATCAACAAACCATTACCATCCTTTCCTAAGAACCAGTGAGTGAAAAATAAATCCCCAAACAAGAAGACAAGAAAGAAAATGAGGGAAGGAGTATTGGACATAATTAAGTTACATTTAGTATTTTTTACAAGGTAAATTACATCTCTATTTTACATAGCAATGGTACATTAAACTTTTTATCAGATTTTAATCAGTTGTATAAATTCACTCAATACCAATTTCATAATTTCAAAGGCCCCCCTGCAAATGCTAGTGCATCACAGGCCACTCACCCAAAGCATGCCAAAATCACCATCATGAGCATATTATTAGAGGAGGTCCATTGTGAAAGGACCTATATACAAGGAAGCTCGGGGCGTACCATTTTAGGGATGACTAGATACATATATAATTTTTATATATGCATAGCCTTTCAGTATAATCATTGAGAACTGTCTGCTATTTATACCAATCAAGTCGATCCGAATTAATAATTGAAATGATTATCTAGTTACCTGAAGAGCTAAGTATGCTGCCATGCACATACAGTTCCCAATTAAGCATAAGACGCCGAGGTGCCACTTATCAAGTCCGAACTCCAGAAAACTAGACATTAGCCATCCAGCAGGCTCTGTTTGACCCTTAGAACTTATCTCAATTTGTGCTGTGAGGTCTAATGTGCCATCTCCAAACACCGCTGGACCACGGAATAAAGCCATTAAAATTGCCCCAGAAACACAAACAATGGTACCTCCAACTTTTGCCTGACCTTCCACAGTAAGAAGTTTCGCAGTTTCTGTGCTGCATAAATAACATACATGAATTACACAATATGAATGATGTTGAGAAGGTCAATAACTGCGACGGACAAGTTACGTGACAATACTAGAGATGCGCAATCGACTGGCCCATGTTCCTTCCTGCGATGATGGAAGACTTTTGATGACTTAAGAAGCAGGGAACATGGACTACTTCACAGACAACGCTTTTTCCATAAGCCTGTGCCTAGCATTTCCATTAATTATTTTTGATATCAAGAGATTCTCATGGATCACCTGCTCGCACTTCAACTAAATTAAGGCATGAAAATTTCTCCAAATCATAGATGTCCATCTCATTTCCACTAAAATATTATGCAACAACACCATGTTCTTTCTGATCCACTTCAGGTGTTACCTTGACAGTTGAACAACACCCTGTACTCTATCATTGATCATAAAATTACTTTTTAAATGGTGCACTATTAAAATAAATGTGACACCCTAGCTTAGGATAAGAGTCCCTCATGGGCAAAACACAGAAAATATGTTGAGTATATAAGTAAGCAGGCCTTTCACCCTAGTGACACGTTTTAAAGTCGTGAGGGTCTAGGACCAGAGCGGATAATATCACTAGAGGGTTGGGCCGTTACAATAAATAAAGGAGCACCTAATTTGTTTTTGGCAAACAGAAACACCCCTTCACCTCAAATGTTTCCAAAACAGCACCACATAAACCAATATTCTACACTTAATGTAATATCTAGAATATCTCTTACATATATTCTACAACTAATGCTACACGATATTCAATACTAAATGTAGTATTTATAATATCTCTTACATATTTACCATATCGAGAATATCTTAATGTATATCCTACAAGATATTCTATGATCTGTCCATCATGCGAATACTTGTGACTGCTCCAATTAAAAGCACAAAACAACTTTGTTATTAAGAATACAACATTTGACACTTGATAGACGACTATGATTTTATAAAGCTCACAAAGTTAAGCAACACAAAACTCACTCAACACCCAGGACATGCAAGAGATGGGAGTGATGGAAACAAATACAAAATCAAAAGATGAAGGGGGTTGAATGTTTACTGACCCCACTAGTACAGCAAGTATGAACGTGAAGACTGGTATTGCAGGTTGCAAAGCAGCAGCATAAGTCGGATTTGTGTTGCCAAGACCAACAAGGAACAACAGTTGGTTACCGTAAATACTGTCTCAGTACCAAGGGTGAAAACAGACATTTTCAGGAATAAGCTTTTACCAAGTATAACAAAACAAATTCAAATTAACAAGTGTAGGACATCAAAAGTTACCCAGTTAATCCTAAAATGAAGAATGACAGTACAAGCCGTTTATTCAGAGGAACCCTCGACCTCCTATACATAAAGAAACATAAAACATACATTTGTGAGTGATGCTCATATAATTCCAAATATTGCAACTAACTTTTCGAAAGAACTTATAGAAAACAATATGCAACATATTATAAGACCCTCAGCTTGCATAATATACCACTTATCAATGCTAATGCTTTTTTTTAACAGGAACCGGGTCAACGATAATGCTTTTCTTTTAACAAACTCAAACCCTACACATCATCACGAACCCAGATCACACATCATCATTAGAGAGCTAGACATGGTTCTAATGGTATCTAATTAGCCTAAGTATATCAAGGTTTTACACCCAAATCTCCTTTTTTTCTAAAACTGGTAATGCGGTTTCAGTCAAATCTCCAATCAAAAGAGTAGCAAAAAAATCATTTATAGTCTTTGCTTCAGTTATTCTGGACTACCAAATAGTCAATAAAATAAATATTTTATTCAACCAACTACTCGTAAAATAATTAGGATCTGCTATATCCACCGCTCTCTATTCGAACCCATTCCATTTTAATACTGGAAAATAAATTGATTCTTAAAAGAATTAAGGATTCTCTAAAGCTAAAGGTTTTCTGAATCTCCTGCTTATCCCTGTACAGACAGTGACATACAATATTTAATCAAACTAAAAGAATTCTTATCAAACATTAATCTTAATATACAAGTAACAACAATAAATAAACCTCAATCTCAACTGGTTGGTATTGCGTATATGGATTCTGTTGGACATTTTGTAATATGTAGAGGTATTAAATTGAACAGACACATCTGTTCATCTGTTCATGAAAGAACATGATTATTGTGAAAAATCATCTCTTAAGTTCTATAAATATAAGGACTCTCTTGAAGTAGCCTAAGAAAAATTTGCAGGTATATACAAGGGTTTTGCTGTATCCTGAAGGGAATTGCTTGTATTTTCCCCAATATATATGGGGGCAATATCTTTTAAGGAAAGTGATTCTTTACGCCTCAAAACCATCTTCTTCTTCAATTATACTTCCTAATTTTTCTAACAGATTCTGTACTTCATCATGTTCTATTCTTAGTTAAATCCACATTGACTCCAAGAAATTATATGTTTTTTAAGGTAATTTACATCCATGTGATAGGTCTATATTATCCACTTCTAAAACATTCAACTACTATACTTCAAGTTTTGCATCAACTAGTATGCTCCAAGGTCTATGATCAAGAAACCCTTCTCTCAAAATTTGTTACTTGCAAACTTTGTCTAATGTGGTCATTTTTAATCTTTTCCAACTTATATGATCACATATCTATCTCAACATCTATATTTCTACTACATTCGTGATTCCTCATTGATATGCTAATCCTTAGAAATCCAACAATTATTCTCATAAAACACTGTTGATCTCACAACTATTCTAAGGAACCTGTCTTTCACTTGGTATAGCCCTTTGCCCCTTTCCTATCGCATAACACAGTTGTAACACTCCTCAATTTTCACCCCCCGTTTTCAATTTTATGCATTACATCTTCATCATGTCATTCTCTTTATAACTAAACCCTCTTATTGAACTGTCAACATTTAGAGACCATCATACCATTGAATCTTACTTCACTATATTATCAGAATATGTAGTTGAGGGTGAAAGTTAGTTAAGATCCAGAAGTTAGTTAGCCACGTCAGCAAGGTTGTTAGTGACAGTTTCAAAGTAGTTAGAATTACTTACCTAGTTGTCTAGTTAGAGGATAATTCCATCGTATTCATTTCATATCAAACAGTGAGATGTATGTAATACACTATAACCAAAACTCTACAATCTTATTCATCCGTAGAGACACAAAAATATATTAGAGAAAAGCAAACCAACTAGCAATCAGATCCCTTGATTCTAGGAGATTTGAGAATCAAGGGATGATTTTATTTGATCTAATTTCCTAAACTATATAATAGCATATCAGAATTTGGCTGTTTGAATGTACTTTTTCTCCTTCAGAAACAACCTTTCTAACTCGAAGAAGTACACCTTTCTCATACCCCACTTTGTGTGAATTCACTAAAGAACATGAAATATAACTTATTTTAATTATAAAAATAAATTTTTTACTATAAATTTGAAAAAGAAAAACATATTGAAAGTGAAAGAAGTAAAAACAAGATTTTGGGAGTTTTTCAAATTTCAAATACAACATAATCATGTAAATCAGCAATAAAACAAGACTACACTACTTAAATTGCAGATTTAAGACAAACAACAAAAAAGGGGATATATGTAAAGAGATAAAAGAACTAACTTTTCACGGAAATAGGCAATTGAGGCTAGAATAGATATAGCAACAAGGTCTCTATACAAACAGAAGACAATTTCATTCATGCCCACTTTGAGAGCCACTGTAGTAATCACATGGTAACCACCATTGAAAAGCTGCACCAAAACCATCGCACCATGAGCTTTCCATACCTCACCTCCATTTCCTACTGCCATTTTTGTTACTTTCTTCCACTCCACACCCACCCACCCGCCCCTATATATATAGCACACCAAGTTTAATGAGGGGTAGGTGGTGAGGGGGTTTTCTGGGTCTGGGTCTTTAATTTGAAGCAGGGCCACTTATATTGCCAAAAAATCTGGTGATTTGATTATAATAACTACTAATTGTGGATTAAACAAGTGTGAGTTGTTGGAGGGATCAGAGACCTCACATTGTTCTACTGAGATTTGTGTTTTCTTGCATAGAAAAATTGGATCTTTCTTTTATCACATGCTCTTTTTGTTTTCTTTTCTCAAATTGGTAAAGGTCAAACATGGCAAATTTAGTTGATATGGTTTTTTTCTTTTCTTCTCTGATTCTGTTAAGAAAATTCTAGCACGTATCATAATACAGTCAAATCGCGTTATAATTATTATTCATTTATTCATTTATATCTATCATGTAAATTTCAAGTATACAAAACTACTTAATCATAAATTCACGAAGAAAGAGCATTGGTGTTTACTTTTTTTTAACATTCATACTCTTATTTTCCTTCTTCTTGGTACACAAAATCGATTAATTAAATTTTTACATACTTTTTTATTTATAACAATTAAATGAGATTTGAATTTCAAATGTCGATATACTTATATAGCAATATCTTACTATAACAATCATGAGTTTTTCAAACAAATATTCACAATAGCAAAGTTTTAACCAGGTTTGACTTAATAAGAAAATAAGAAAAAATGTTCTGTTACATTTAGGTGCAAGTTCAAAAGTAGTCACCTAATATGCTTTGAGCAGTTTTTTATTAAAAATAAATTTTAATATTTGTCAAATATTTAATGAACTTTCTCTGTTAGATTTAAATTTTGGAACAAAAAATGTTTTTTGCAAAAACTCCTATTTAAATCCCTATCTATACGAAAAAGGCCACCAGTTAATCTGTTGGTTCATCAATGCTCCTATTCTATTTTTGGCCTCATATTAAACAGTTAAATATCGAGTGACGTGTAACTTTCCTATTGGTTCTTATATAACTCAGTTGAATTAAAATATACCAAACCATTCAACTGGTAGGTGGGATTTTTTTTATTTCCATATTCAATATCTACTTTGGAACCCAACTAAATTTGGATCGAAACCCGATTAAATTTAGATTTGAGTCGAAAAATCCCACATTGGGGGTAAAGTGTTATCTAATGCAGGCAACATACAGGCGACTCCGTATCCAGGGGAATTCGAATTCAAACCCAAAATCTCTAATTAAGAATGAAGGAGTACTTACCACCCGTCACAATCTTTTTGTAAGTGGTAGGTGAGATTTTATTTATTCAGATGAGGTCCTCTTATTCTTTTTGTGTAGTAAAATTCATTAAAGTTACTGATTTTGTATGTGTCTGATAATACCATCGTTCAAGTACAAGACAAACTCACTTTAGTTAGGTGATGCATGTTAATTCATAAACATACTTTAGTTAGGTGATGCACGCTAGTTCATTTTTTTTCCTTTTTTGTTGAGACCAAAAGGAGTTTAAAGAACATCACTAGGGGTGTTACAAATGGAAAATCACACCAAATAGACAATCGACTTAAACTTACTCCGTCTCATATTAGTTGATCATTCTTATATTAGTTGACCACCTTACTAAATCAAGAAAGCATTAATTAATTTTTTTCTATATTATTACCCTACAATTATTCTTTTTTAAAGTGTTCACATTTGTTTGTAAAATTCCCAAGTTTATTAAAGGGTGAATTAGTAAAATCATCTTCTTATTTATGATTTCTTAAGCACCGTGCAAAATGGAAAGTATCAACTAATATTAGGACGGAGGGAGTATTAGATAGAAATCGATTCAATTAATTTGGTTTCCTTCCAAGAAAAATAAGACTGAAGTGAGAAATCCAAATTTAATTAATTTGCAGGTTTTTTTTTTTGACGCATACAAGTATATAAAGTTTAACGCGGACGTTTTTTTTCTAAGAAAAGAAGGAAGAAAATATGAATCAAAAATTGAAAAATACAAATATCAGACATAACTAAAAATTACATGTATAACTCAGTTTATCAAATTCCCAAAATTGTTCTTATCTGATCAGGTGGATGTCTAGCCAATGACTTTGGATCTGGGTAGCCATTCTCAGGGTCCATGATAGCTTTGTAAATAAGCTCGTAGGCTTCGGCAAGGGACCTAGCTACCTGAACACTTGTTTCTGATCGCAATCTTGGAACTTGCATCTGCTCAAATTCAGGAATGGCAGTTTCACTGCCTAAAATGAGACCAAATAAAGCCTTCAAACTGTCGGCAACAGAAACCGGAGATGTATCCTCTTGTTCTGCTAATGGTGTACTAGCTATGGAGTTGCCAGATTCATTAATTTCTAATGACTTGCGGAAATGTGACATCTTATTTAATAAACCACATCTTCTTAGAATAGCTTCAACTTCTTTTTCCACGAGACCATTTATGTGATTGTCTATCATCACACCTAGCTTCTTCACATAGCCGCTTGCAACTTCATGTCCTAAAAGTGGTTGCTGGATTGCACATAGGCAGTTGATAAGGAAAATTTTGGCTGGAGTTTCACTGGTCTGCATAAAACAAGACAGAAGGTTAACGCTAGGGATAGCAAGCATAATGCAACCGTCTGATAGTACTATGTTATACCACCCTCATCAATTGACAGTTTACTCATGGTAGAAGACATGGAATAAACACAAAATCAAGATTTCAGTCAATCGTCTAACATAAGGTGGTCCAGCAAATCACACTTGAAAAAAATACTATTGTTAAGAGTAAAATGTCCCAACACAGCTTGGAATGTGTCAGATGGTAGGATGACTCCACGGGTTCTTGTTTTTCCTTTCTGTTTGGTTTCTTATTTTTTAATGGAGGACAGAGAAGGGGAATGAAATTTCATCAGCCAAGATTATGATGCAAGAAGCCTAATTGGACTTTGACCTTCAAGGAAAACAAGACCAAAAATACCTGCGGTAAAGTTGCTGAATTGCTGGCATCCAAAAGAGCATCAACAGATGTCTTGCGATGTTGACTTGGCTCAGAAGTAATTCTGTTCCTTCTTGAGGAGTGCATGGAACCTTTTGACTTGTGCGCCTCTGCTGCTTGCTCACACATCTGCATGGAAGATAAATATTAAACATAGAAAAGCATAATAAGTCTGATGTGGCAATACTCCAGAAAAATCAGCAATGGTGCATTTACAGTCTGTCACACGTCAAGAACTCCAAATCAAACAATCTTAAATTCTGAAATTACTCAAATGGGAGAATGAAATCAATAGTGAATTCTAGTTTTTCCGATGTATATAGCTGATGCACTTCAGTTTTTCAAATAAACTAACTAATTGACTTACTTTCCCCAACATACTCCTCTTTGCTGCACACGAGAAACAAAGCTCAGTGCTAAGAATTCAGCAGAGAACATATTCATTCCCGTGATCAACATCAACCAAGGTTGACATGTACTTAACATGATTTAATATTTGGTCTCACTTTAATGGAAAGGCAAGTGATTCAGCTGTGAATAAGTTACCTTTGTTTCTCTAATTCTTGTTAGCAACTTTTTCTATAACTGTAGTGTCTAGGCCAGCTTACGCACCTCAATTAATTTCACAGGGTACTAACAACCTCTCACCAGCACAGACACCCGGGTTAACTTTGTTCACCAATGATTGGACAGACGGGATGAAATCACCTGGTGTTTTTGCCTTTGCTGGGATTTGAACCAAACCTCATGGTTCTCAATCCATTTCATTGACAACAATTAGAGGCCACATCATTTGGGTGCAATTCTTTATTTATTTTTTTAAAAAAATCAATACCCTCCCAGAAAAAAAGAGAATCATAAACAGCGGGCGTGTCAATTCTTAGAAGTCAAATCATAGCCATTGTCATGGGTGTCCTACATTTCACAGGTATCTATGACTATCGTAGGGAATCTGAATGCCATCTTGCAATAAACTAGTCCTGCACTGTTAATAGGGTTAAACTAATGAAATCTAGATGTTTTTTCTTCTTCTCTTTTTTTTTATTTTTCAAAAACAAAATAGAATATATATGATTAATACTAATTATTCAATAGCTGACTATTACAGTGAAATTCCTGTATCTAGATTTCCTTCTTTTTTTCTTTTGATTGTTTTCCTGCAGCACAGGGGTCAAATATTTAAAAAATGCTCGCAGGCACAGTTCCCAACATCTTTCACCCTCCTACTTCTTAGGAGAGCAGAATCCTCTTTTCTGGCAACTGCTTACCGGATTTGAATCCTTTCTTTCCTTACAGTGATATGCACCTTATGGATTATTATTTTTCAGCTTTTTTAAAAAATTATTTTTCAGTTTTTTATTTCAAGATTTTAGAGCTACGGTGTTTGTTTCCCGGGGCATTTCTCAAAGGATATATTTTACGGCAGGGGAAAAATCTTTTGATATTTCTGAAGAACTCTCAAGTTCAGAAAGATGGTACAATTGGTGGAAAGGAGAAGGAATTTATAAAGCAGAATGACAGCAAGAAAGTGATGCAGTGGTTGTGCAATTTAATGCATATTGCTTCCAGAACCAGGGGAATAGTTTAAGCACATGGAAATTAAATGACCATCTTCATTACATTTATTGCTCACAGAAGTACAACAAATATGGTATATTCCTTAGTGTTATTGCAGTACAAGGGGATCGAGCTCCAGAATAAAGAAACTTCTGGAGAGCACTCAGTCTCTTATACAGGGTCAGTTAGTCAGAGAAAATGGCGGCCAAGGAAAGTCTTCCTTTCTTAGGTTCGAGTAGTGATTGCATTACCTTCGGAAATACAACAACATACCAGTGAGGGCTAAAGTGTGAAATTAAAAGAAGAATCCTCACATGTCTTTCCTATTAAATGGACCAACTGAATTAAGAGGATCGTGCAGTTTTTACTTATTCAACACAAAAAACCAGGAACTATTACATAAGTAGTAGACTAGTAATTTTTTTTTTTTTCCAAGTAATCGTTTACTTTAAGTAACTTGATGGACACTAACCTGAATAATTGGGTCTAGCAAAGCAGATATAACTGGATCAAAGTCGGGCTTCTTTCCTGATGCAGGGAACATCATGCTATCATGTGTTTGAATAATTTCAAGCAGCACTGAAACTCCTTCCCTTAAAGCTGGTGGTGGAGAAAGATCAACAGCTACCAATGGAGGATACCTCAAAAGCTTCTCGCCTCGACCTTTTAGTATGTCAAAAAATGTTTTCTGGGCTGCTTCCTTGAGAACCAATAAGGTATTACATAGAGATGTTTCTATCCCCAGCAAATCCGATATCTGCATTGGAAAAACAGTTGAGGGCAAGAACAACTTTAAAATGGGGATGCAAGAAGATTGGGTTCACTAGCAGCAGATTTCAACTCACTGTGTAGAAATAGAACTCCAGTGTATTGCTAAGCTTATAAGAAATTATAAGATTAGGTTGGGAGTGCAAAACTTGTTCCACTCTAACTTTAAAAGGGCGGCAAACTCCTTCAAATATCCTGTCTAGAACAAAAGTCAAGTCAGATTCTGTCTTCTCAGACTCGCTATCTACGCCTTTGTAGTAGTTATGACTAGTTGGTCTAGTATCTGATGCATCTGGGTCAAGCAATGCAAGGACAAGCTCTCTTTCAGATGCCAATGCCTGTCATAAAGCAAAAACATGTACAAAATCAGATGCAGCAAGTCAATGCGCAAAAGACTTTTTTTGCTTCACAGGACGATAACTTAAAACACTACGTTAAATCTATCACCTGATGCAACCATCCCAGCATGTCACCAACGTATCTTAAAGGATCGTGAGCATGCACTTCAATTGGCCTGGGAAGTCCACCAGGTCCTCCACGTGTAAGAGCACTTATAAATCTCCTAAACAAAGCATTGTGCCTCATGTTTGCCACCTAATATTTCAGATTGTATGAATATGAAATGCATATGTCATTGCAAAGTTTGTTAAATTATTACTCTAGCTTATATTTAGTTAAGATAAGTTACCTCTTCTGCACAATATTTAAAAAGCACTGGTCTTTCTTTGAGACACCTGACTGCTGTTCTCAAAAGGTCGCCAACTTCGGGGTTATCAACATCACCAAGTCTCCTACACTCTGTCTGAACCCACCTAGAAAGAAAAATCAGCATAATGTCAAACATAGCAGAAAGCTCAGATGACCACCGCACCACTTGTTTAAGCACTTTTAACTATCCATATAAGAAATTAAACAAATCATATGACTTACTAATAGTAGACAGACCAATGTGAACTAAGTCACAATAACCCAGACATCAGTCACCGAGACAAAACAGAGGTATGCATAAACAAAGAGAGCACTAAGGGGTTGTTTGGTAGAGTGTATTAGAAAAACTAATGCATGCATTAGCTCTGTGTATTATTAGTACCTTGTTTGCTAATTTTTTAGCCTATGTCTAACTAATGCTTGCATTTGTTATACACTCTATTGTGTATTGAGGTGTGTATAACCAATACCATGGATTTCCATGTATTAGTAATACAAAGGGTTTCAACACATGCATTAAATTGATTAATGACATACCTACCCCTCAAATCTCACTCAAGACATTTCCCATTTACTAAAGCTAAAGAGTGTGGAGGGTATTTTCATAAACAAACATTTTTTTATATAAGCTATGTAATGCATTTTATTTTTAATACACCAAACCAAACATTGCATAAGAAATAATCTCAGCATAACTAATGCAAGCATTACTAATATACTCTATTTAGAATTATTATTATTATACACCCTACCAAACAACCCCTAATTGTAGATTGTTTGTAACCATGGATTGGTATTCTTGTAAGAAGCCCAGAATAGATGTTCCAGACACAAGGAGCAGATTGACAAAGGTAGATCATACGAGAAAAAAATTGATCAAAATGGGTGTCTGAATACCCTGCCATACAATATGAACTTTTCCGGATAGCTATACTGTTTTACGTTCCAGACATCTGCTGACCACGACAGAAGTTACATTTTCTGATAGGCACTTAAACGAGAGGATCCTATCACAGGAATATAATCTGAAATGTCCCAAGTTCAAGAGTCCACTGAGACAGAGAAGAGTAACCTGCAAAGGCGTTCATATGCTCCTTCTTGATACATGGCCATCATATCCATGAGCTCCAAACCAGCACGCTGCCGAAAGTATTTGAGTCAATTAAGCAAAAATAGATAAATCACGTTTGTCCTTGCCTTGTATATTTTTTTTATTTTTTTTTTGAGAATGGTAACAGTATCCTTGCCTTGAATACAATACTAACATTTGGAAAAAGCTAGGCTATCATTAGGAAAATATAACTGAAACTAGATGAATGAACTCTTTTCATTAACCTATCATGTAAGGGATCTTGAAGGGAAAAAATGCTCTTTTTCCATTTCAGTTAATTGTGAAGTTTCCCATAAATCCTTGGGTCACTCATGTAGTTCAACTTGTATAGACAATTGGCAGTGATTTGTTAATAAAAATTTTGACTAGCTCTGTACAAGGTGCCCCTTTTTTGTCAGCAAAAATTTTCCTACCTTTTTTTTTGCGAAAAAGGTGTTCACATATATCTAAGTTGGACTTGCTTCTATAACCAACACACCATTAGATGGACACAACTGTTAAGTGATTGGAAAAGCAGGACGTTAGATAATTAAAAGTTTCTAGAACAGATGAGCAGATATTGCAGGAGCAATTGGTAAATATGTTCCTTTTTTGGTATATATCAGTGTAATTGGTTAATCTGGCCTGAGATGAATTTAAATTGTGAAACATGGTTAGTGAGGATTCATATAATCAACCCAACTTATTTCAAACTGATGCATAGTTGTTGTTGTTTGCAATTGGTTAATCTGCTATAATTAGTGGGATAAGAAAATAAAAATAAATAACAATATATGTCCTGCATAGAGTCCCATTATTCCATGAGTAAATAACCGATTCTTAATTCAAGGATCCTTCATTTGCCATACCAAAAGCTGGATCAAACTACATGTAGTCTGCATCAGATCATGTCACTCTTTAAAGACATAAAGAGAGAAGTTTACTTGGTGGTGTGTCCTGAGAAGCACTTTGCAGTTGGCATGAATTTCTTGAACATGAGCAAGTGCCTTAAAAAAATTCTCATCCAGGTCTTCTTCTCTTAGGGCATTAATCTACATCAACATAAAAGTTGTAAAGCAGTATGCTAATAACACAAAGAAAACAAGTAATATAAGAGTGATATAGGCTTCAACTCAAAAGGAATGACTAAAACCTCTTCTGGGGAAAGCTGATAATCACGAAGAAAGCATGACACAATTTCTTGCCTCTGTGTAGTAACTTCAAATTCCTGTTTCAGCCGTTCTGTGGTACTGATAATATCGCCTGTCGTGGCATTGCAACTGCTTAAAGCCACTGCAATTCTGGAAAATGCAGGCATTGCAAGAAGACATGTCAGCACAACTATTTCTTTTTAATTGATGTAACGGCAAGAGAATGTAATACATAATAAGTCCTTATAATACCAACTATGGGAGATAATAGCCAGGTGGGAGCAAAATCCATGATACTGGTATAATTATTTGACTGGAAAAGAGGGGAAACTCAATACATGAATTATTGATCACATTTATCATATACTTGGTATTTGGAAGCTGCCTTCTGGCAAGATAGGTAGACATGTTTGTACGGAAACATGCTCAAGAAGATGAGGTCGAACAAGAGAGGATTCTGTTCGGCTAAGTTTCTAACTACAGAACATCCAGTTAGTACTTAGTAGGATTCTTTCCAATCAAACATTAACTTTTACTCATCCAATTAGGCAATCAGCACAAACCATCTAAAGATATCATTCTCTGCTCTATCCATTTGATTATAGTGTGCAAAAGTATTGTCAAACTTAAAAACTAAGACCTACAAGACAAACTTCCAACAATAGGATTTCACCTTCACAGGCACTCGTCCAAGGAAAAAGTTCACTTAAGATGACTTTAGGATTTCACCTTCATAAGTAACTTCCAATGAATAAGTTCATTCAAAATGATTCTTTTTTCTTCACCAGTGCAAATATGTCCATGCTGTCAAGTTAATTATCTTAATCAACATGATCAGACTAGTTTTGGAACCAAGTTCCCTACGCAAAATTCGGAAGTGGTATACCTTTGTAGTCCATTTGACTATTTCCTATCCGTCCAGCTAATCATAGTTTCACCAGACCATGATACTCTGTACAATATCTTATTCTAGATGAGTCTATGAACTCCATATTTCAACCTCTTATCAGCTATCCAGGCAACTACTTCAGGGAGATCATTCCATTTTGCCGCCACCTAAAAGACTCAACCAAACCAGTTCTGTAAAAGGCTTGCTGCAAAATATTTTCTTTTTTGGTAGATATCTTACATCTCAAATCCCCTATCCACTAGCAAGTCAAAATTTAAGTCCAAAAAATCCTTCAGTTAAAACAGTCATCATGGCTAAAACAAAATATCATTGTCTGGGATAACGCGTACTTTAGTGATGAATGGTTTCTTTGGGATCACATCCATACACATCTGATATATGTCCAATAAAATGTCCTACATACGATAAACAAGGATCCCTATCCTCACAAATATCACCCTTTTTTAATAACACGTACCAAAATTAACAAGTATTTACGGAGAAAGAGCATGAAATATCGCGCACCAAATTTTCCTCTCCTAAGAGCATCACAATCCCTCCACTTCTTCCATACATCACATGCACTATTTACAGCAACAACAAAAAAAAGCAACATTTCATTCTCAACAATTCCAAATATGAGAATGAAAGAAGGAAAATAAAATTTTAATTCTTTAGAATGTAACTTGTTAACTTCCTATCAACACAAGTCAAAACTACATCGTGTAAGTAACATTCTCAAGCCAATAAGAACCAAATGTATTTAACTTATATACGTCAACAGTGCAAACAGATTTAAGGCTATCCTAGTAACCAAATGGATTTAACTTATATATGTCAACAGTGCAAACAGATTTAAGGCTATCCTAGTAATTTAACCGGTTTTAGTATGTTGCATTCCTAATTTTCCAAGTAACTATTTTCACTTATCATGGGTAACCAGATAGTTTAAGAAATTAACTTACATTTGTAGAAGTTAAACTTCATCCAAAAATATTAATCGGAAGAAAAAATGGTAGAGTAATACTTAGTAATTCCTTACTTGTCACAGCATTCTACGATCTCATTGACTTCTTCTTCAACTCGATCCAACGACTAACAAAATCCATTTAAGAAAAAACAAAGTTAATTCACCTGAGAATTACTAAACTAAGAACTTCTACAGAAATGAACGAAGGAAAAAACTCAAATTTTAACAACAAACCGTACCTTTTGAGCAGCTGTGGAGGAAAGGAGGAACTCTTCATTGATAGATAGAGAACGCTTCTCAATAGTGGATCGGAGGTTCCGGCGAGAATGGGGTGTGTTTTCGGTGTAGAATTCAGAGAGAGTATTCAGCGAGGCGAGTAGATCCGGCGTGTCTGTTCGAGTTTCCAACACTTTCTTCAGCTTCCGAGATAGCCCCGGTGCCAATGCCATCGCCGGCGACCGTTGATTTCCTCCACCGATTATTATCTATAGATATATGAATTCGTATGTATATGTGAAGCTCTTCAAGTGAACTGATCGGAGTTACAGATCTCTTCCTCTTCCTAACGTAAACAGAGTAGAAATGATTATGGTTTGGGCCCAAAACATTCAAATGGGCCATATCATATTTTGGTTTGGGCTGCTTAGTAAATTGGGTCAAAAGCCTACCCCAATCATATATGGGAAAATTGTATAGAATAGCAAACATTTAAACGATATTAAATGATATAGCTACTGTTTTGAAAAATTGTTATTCGTAGCCATAGTTTCCTTAAATCTTGCTATTTGTTTAATTTGTATAATTCGCTCAAAATTGAATAATTCGCCTGATTGTATAAATCAGAATTTTGTATAATCCGGTTCCTGATGGTATAAATCCCTAATTTGTATATGTTTACCATAGCTATTTATATACGATTTATGAAAAATACACAATAAATTACCATGTTTGTATATTGGCAAGCGAAATATACAAACGGAGTTCTGAAAAATTCCTAAGTGAATAAATACAGAATTTGTATATATTTACCCTAATTGTATATTCGCAAGCGAAATATACAAATGGGCAAGCACCACGTGAAATATACAAATCAGGGCCTCCATAGCAAATGAATCTATAGCTATAGAACCTTATTATGTCTTTTATGTTTGCTATTTCTAAAATTTACTCATCATATATTGCAGGTCGAGGTAAAAATATGGGAATATTTACGGGATAATCACTTCTCAGATCGATCTTTGAAATATAGCCACTATTTGTAAATTCATTGGGAATTAGTTACTTTTTATGCGAAAACACCATGAAAATGTCATAAATTTCAAATTCAAACAAGTGAAAAATTCAAAATACTATTATGAATTTAGAACTTAAAAAGAGTGAAACTTCATGACCTACGTGCCGGATTATAACCAGGATACTATGATGGAGTTTCACTTTTTAAGTTCCAATTTCATAACAGTGTCATTTAATAACACAACTTAAACACTAAAGAACTTGAGAATAATTCAACTCTTCATTACTTTGTTCTCTTTTTTCATTTGTTTCTTCATGTAATAATTGATTGGGTTCCTAGAGTTTTAACTATAAAACAGCCCAAAATAATCTTGAAACTATGATTTGGGCCTAAAGCATACAAATGAATGAGTGTAGCTTCATATAATTCAGAAATGGAGGAGTATTATATGTACTATTAAAATATATAATGTATGAATTGTATATTTAAAGGTATACAACGTACACCTCAACCTTTCTATAATATCCATTCTCTCTAACGATATTTCATTATAAAACTTTCAAGTTTTTTTAATATCGATTTTCATGTTATTTTATATTATTTGTTCTATATAACAACATTTCTCTATAATTAGTCAAAAAATATTGAGACAAACAACACCATTGTAAAAAGGTTTGACTGTATATATACATATTGAATAAAAATTGTGGTAAATATTTTTCTCTAAAAAATATGAATTACAATATTAAAAAATAAATACTTTTTGATAAATAATTCTAGTCCTATGGACATTCCCATTAAATTCCCTTAATTCTATGTGATAATTTTAGTTTTACCAACAATGTCAAAGCTCCCGGAACGAGTTAATGCCCTGGGTTTGAAAAAAAAATATTATTGGAGAACGTTTTCTCCTTAAATTGGCCTTACATAGCTCAAATCCGAGTTGGTAGGGATCAATATAGCACACAAACCTCTTTTCTTTTTTTTTTTGCTTCGTTTTTGGCAGTGGTCTCATGTACGTGAGAATGAATTTTTTGTAAGCATAAGCTAATTAAGGCAAAGTTTATATATATTTTTATTTAAGAGTTAAGACACACACAATGATACCAAAGTAGCTATCATATTTTCTTCCACTTACAAATAACTTAATTAAAACTTTATCATCTTTTTCCCCTTCTATATTTATAATTCTCATAGCCAATTATTATTATAATAATTACTAAATACTAACAACTAAACTATCATTACATATCTCTTACTATACATCCCTTTAGCTAATCATTAATTGAAGATCATTCAACTAAAATAATTAGAAAAAAGTAACTTAAGATCTTTTCTTTTCTCTTTATATATATTCGATATGAAATATTATAAACCCTTCACATTTTCATTTAGCAATAAAGTTCTTTAATGTTTTAATTATATATCATTCTCAATTAATTATGTGATCTTCTCAAGAATGGTAAAGTTGCATCCAGAATTATTATCACATGAAGTCGCACATATAAATTGATAGCAATTTTCGAAAAATAAAAGTACTGTTTCTTGGACCAGTTGGTTAAGTGTCTAATCATTATTGCTAAAACGTTCTTAGTTAATTGAATTTTCTTACGATTCGTACCCGAATGGGATTAAAATTTTGTCCATCGCTAATTTCATTTTGCTCATAGAGGTAGGTGGAGGTTCAAACCTTGAAAACTTTGCGTATGGTAGCTGAAATGACTTGACAATATTATGATCATATGAGCCTTTGTAATATGTATTTACATTAATAACATGATCCTTCTTGCCTTAAATAATTATTATAGCTTCTAAAGACATCGTTTAAAGTTTAAACGTCAATAAGTAATGATCAATTAAATACTACTCCATATCTATCATTCTTCTCTCTTTTTGTTATCTTTTTCAAAAAAATCTCTATTGAAAATAGTTATAATTTGTTCGATCGAGTCCATCCATTAAGTGTGCTAATCAATCGATTAGCTTGTCTTTCTTCTAAATCCTAATTCTTAACGTATAAATATGTCATTATGTGCATTAAAAAAGATAATTTTTTCTCACTATAATATGATGATTAGTGGAGGTGGAGCCAAAATTCGAAGTTTATTATGGACGTTCAACATTCTAATTCTTTTAAGTTATTAGGTTCTAAATTAATAATTTGTACATTTTCAATGAATTTCTCACTACAAATTCAGAGTTTTAAACTAAAATTACTAGACTCAATCGAACCTGTAATCAACACATCGACTCCATCCCTAATGGTTAGGGTTAGCTATCCAAAAGAGAAAATCCTCTTCATATTCGAAGTATGTCTTTGGATCGACAAAGAGATCAATTCATCCACTTCGTGATTCGATAACTGGTAATACAAGTCGTGGTTTCCACTAAGGACAAACCTCTAAATCTCCTAACTAGTATTTCAATCAAATACTACACCCTCTTTTTCTTTCTTTCTTTCTTATCTTGGGACATTTTTAAAAAATTATTCTTAAGAGTTGTAGTGGGAGTACAACTAAGCAAAGAATCAAAACACACATGGTCACGCGTGGGTTTGTGGGTTCTCTTGTCTTCAAATCTTAAACCTAATAAGCTTTGTATAATTGCTTCCATATATGTCATTCTTCACCACATCACCCCACTTAACTTCCCTTTTTATATCTTTTTCTTCCCTTCCATCCAAAGGAATAAAATAGTACATGACTTCAATTTATAACTTCTATAATATGATAAAAGATTCATGCTCCTTTATTCATTTCTTGAAAAGGTATATATTTAATTTCTTTCTACACCTTAATTATGATCTTTTTTAAAGGTAGAGCATAAATAAACCAAAAAAACTTTCTCATTTATGCAAGTCGGAAAGTTGTTTATTTTACATTATTAAAAGATTCACAATTTTAAATTTTGCTAAAAAAAAAAGAAAGTTTATGGTTGAAGTGAAGAGATTATTTTGTACCATGTAGTGGGATTTTATCGAAGAATAGCTAGTTACTACTTTGTTGATTTATTGAATAAGTGCATCTTTGTAAAATTATGTGTATTTGAAAGTTTGTAATAATATGTAATCGCAATATATTGTGATTTATTAATTTGGCACCTTAGAATATACTGATGTCTTGTTTATGAACTATTGATTTGTTCATTTGGTAAGATTGTACGTTGGAGAAATTTTGATAGTTTTTACAAATTATGAGGTTTTCATCTTTGTAAGAAAAATTAAAATTTAAGAAATCTAAATTACATGTCTAAACAAAATTTCAAATTTCAAATTAACCTAATTTCGAATTACTGAATTTGAAATCATATATATCAAACAGACCTAAGTCATGAACTCATGGTCAAATGACTTTTGAGGTGGACTTTTCCTTCTTTATGCAGTAAATTAATACTGTGAATTGTGAAAATTGAGATTATTTATCCTATTTGAGGCATTAAAGATGGAGTTGAGGAAAAGGAGGGACTCCTTAATTATGTTGGGACTACTTAGCTCTAAGCTATTTAATTCATTTGGATATACACTCTTATTCTCTAGTGAAAGTAAAAATTAAATAGAGGTATTATTTTCGATGAATCTTCTATTTGAGCATAATAAATCAATATGAAACAGAAGAACGATAATTAAAACAACATAGCAATTAATATAGAAACAATAGCAACACGTTGTCTTAAAAATTTAGATTAGCGAATTGGTTTAAGCTCTTTGAGTCTCAAATTTTGTTAGTGAAACCATCATTAGGGTTTTATGATCTTTCACATGAGAAGTACGTAGATCATACACAAAGACACGCACTAAGCATAATTTAGAAGTTAAAAACAACTTAAAACAACCTTTTTGATGATTATTTCATCTTATTCCAAATTATAATAATCATTTCTCAGCAATCAATAAGTTAAACACTTTTAGGGACATGGAAATTAAAATGAAAATAATGAATATATTGTTAGTACACCATATATATACCTATATTCATTTTTATTTTAATGTTCATTTATTTTTTATTTTAGTGATCACCTTTGGGAAAATTTATATTTCATTCTTTTCCATCAATGGTATCTTGTCATACAATCATTTATACATTATAGTCTTTCTTTTTTTGCGGACAGTTCATCAAATTAGATAATTATGTATTCTTGAATATATTGTTATGCATGTGTTGGATATTTTGTAATTTATAGAGGTCTTAAATTGAACAGACACATTTGTTTGTGAAAAAGCATGACTGTTATGAAAAGTCATATGTTTATGAAAGAACATGATCTTTATGAAAAGTCATATGTTCATGAAAGAACATGACTCTTATGAAAAGACACATCTATTCATGAAAGAACATGACTCTTATGAAAGGACACATCTGTTCATGAAAGAACATGACTCTTATGAAGTGTCATCTCTTAAGTTCTATAAATATAAAGACTCTCCAGAAGTAGCCTATAAAGAAAATCTGCATGTATAAACCAAGGGCTTTGTTGTTTCATTGAAGAGAATTGTTTATATTTACCCCAATATGTATATGGGCAATATTTCTTTAAAGAAAGTGTTTCACGCCTCAAAGCCATCATCTTCTTCAATCATATTTCCTACTATTATTTTTCTAACAATTTTAAAGAGATATTGGGTTTAAAGAAAATAAACGAGACAAGATCGTTGAATTCTTGAAAAAGTGAGCAGCAAAAAAAAAAAATTTGATTGATTTAAAGTATGATTCTAAGGCAGCAAGTCATATGGAAAAAGTGAGTCAACAATGGATCACGAAGGAAATGACATTTATCGGGTTCTGCTTTCTTAACTTCTCTTATTATTTATTTATGAAGTTTTATCCTTTGAAATTTTTGAGAAATGATTTTTCATAAATGTTAGGATAAATTAATTCACTTGTGATGATCTTGAAATGCTTTTTAAATAAGTTTAGGAATAACATATTTGATATGCCTATTATAAATTTGTTATTTGGGACAAAGAAAATTATTATGGCATAATAGTGTTGCATAAAGATCATGTGAATTGTATTTTCAAGTTGTGAGATGATATATATAAATTCCTTTATTTTTATGGATAATATCTATACTTGAAAGCTACTAGAATAATTGAAATTAAGAGAAATGATTAATTTTTATTAGATCATTTCTGTTCATTAAAGGTTGAAGATTTTGTCTTCTTATTAAATGTTCATGTGTTATATTGGAACGCTATAAATTTGATAACAAGATAATTTACTATTGTTAATTAGATGTCCACACAAGTTATGAAAAGGACATTTGAAACATTTAAAGTGTGGGGGTGATTTTGAATTATGATTAATAATCAATAATATTTGAAGAATTTTAAGATATAAATTGTTTCTTCAACACCCACTAGATATATCTTTTATGTATTTGACATGGTAGTCAGTGTTTATAACTTGACAATTTTAGCGATGATTAGTTGTTTAAACTACTAATATGAAGATTAGGCTATAAGCCTTCGTAAAAAATATTAAGTAATTTCGTGAATTAGTGTCATTTGAAATGTTGTGACTTTTCATGGAAAAAAAAAGTATATGTTGTAAGATAACTTTTGTATAGACATGACTATTCATACATAGATGAATTGGTGCGTTGGTCTATAAATAGTGAACCATCTAATAATAATGATAAAATTCATATAAGTTGAATTTTGTAACATGTATGAAGATGTCATAAATTTTGCATCAAAATAGACTTGAATTCCATAGTGGAATAAGAATATATTTAGCATATAAATGCTTGAAAAGAAATGTAATGGTTGAAAAAAATATGATTTTCAAATGTTGTGGCCACAACTGATGCAACCATTCTAAACTATTAAGATAATGATGATATCTGAAATATGCCTATGTGAAAGATTTGTTTATGACTTATATAAATCTTATAAAATCTAGTTTTAAAAGATGCAGTGTAATAAATGTGTGAATGAGTAAGGCTAAAATCCTTAAACTAAACACAAGTGATGGGAACCCAACTTTGAGTTAGTATACACTCTAACAATACAAGTTCAACGGGTAATAACAAGTTACTTTGTGTTGCTAAAGCACGAGTCTTCATTTTAGAGCCTTGATACAAGTGTACTGCATACTGTTATGTGAGAAGTGAGGAGTTGTTAAATGCTTGAAATAACAGGGGCATAGTGACAAACTCCATAGTGCAGACTATTACAGGGAGGTTGAATTAATTCTTAATTAAATTAGTAAATATCTACAGTAACAGGGACATAGTAGCTAATTTCACCTATATGTATATTGAAGTGGTGCCGCTTCAACCAAGATCTAAAGGGTTGGTCTTGTAAATATTCATGAATTAGGATGAGCACATGGCCATAAACGTGCTAAAGCAAATACTGAGGTTTCTAAGCTACAAATAATATTATGTGTGTGATATTTTCAGTTTTGACGTTTTGACACATGGAGTTGTGGTTCAAATCTTTTAAGATACCAATTACTTCGTTAGAACTTTAAAGTATTTGCACTAACAGAAAGTTCAAATCTATTATAAGATACTTTCTTATATGCATGATATTATGAGAAATATTACAAACTAGTGGGGGATTGTTGGATATTTTGTAATATATAGAGGTCTTAAATTGAACAGACACATTTGTTCGTGAAAGAACATGACTGTTATGAAAAGTCATATGTTTATGAAAGAACGTGATCTTTATGAAAAGTCATATGTTCATGAAAGAACATGACTCTTATAAAAAGACACATATATTCATGAAAGAACATGACTCTTATGAAAGGACATATCTGTTCATGAAAGAATATGACTCTTATGAAGAGTCATCTCTTAAGTTCTATAAATATAAAGACTCTCTAGAAGTAGCCTATAAAGAAAATCTGTATCTATAAACAAAGGGATTTGTTGTAACCTTGAAGAAAATTATTTGTACTTACCCCAATATGTATATGGGCAATATCTCTTTAAAGAAAGTGTTTCACGCCTCAAAACCATCTTCTTCTTCAATCAGATTTCCTACTATTATTTTTCTAACAGTACATATATTATTCAACTTTTAAACATTTTGCTCGTGCCAGGATAGAGAATGATCATCTTCGGAAAGATCTTCCTTCTATTTATTTTATCATCAATGGTGTCTCATCATACGATCATTTAGAAAAATATTACTGAATATCTAGATAATGCGCCAAGACATCGTTGCTCAATATTTACTTTTTTTACCTTAGTGTAAAGGACATATTCATTACCAAATAAGGAAGCATTCGACTTGGACATTTGTTGAATATATATAAGTTCGAGTCAATTAATTATTATAAGCAACGAATTAGTTATATACATTATTAAAGAACCATATCATGGGCTAATTTTTAATTAAGCTTTAAATTAATTATCTCTAACTAGTCCATCGTGTAGCAACAAGACAAGTTGCATAAAAACATTATGATTATATCTAAATTATAGATTTAAGAAGTTTATCACCAATTTCATCATGATTTTAACAAAACATTATTAGGTAATTGATGAGATGGCATTAACAAAATTAAGATAGCATATATTTATATATATAACTTAATTAAGTAATCATGATAAAGTTGTGTTTGTGTAGTACTATTCTCATAGATTTTCATGACAAGGTTGACTCAAACTAGTCATAAAGATAAACTTGCCAATAGTGTGGATGGAACATGACAATTAATATGCACTTTATATACCTAAAAGATTTTGCTCTGTCAATTCTTTATCATTTGATTAGACACTCTCTCTCACTTTTTCGCAGATGATCACTCAGCTAATGATTATTATCCGAGTATATTACTATTTTTTCTATGAATCAACCCTGATAAAAGGCTATCCATTCAACTATTGCAATGTTAAATTATCTAAGTTTTGCTTCATTTTATATGTCGATGTTTGATTTAGTATATAGATTAAAAACGAGTTCTTTTTTATATGCGTACATCAGAATTCAAGTATCTTTAAAACTTGTAATCTTAATTGAATATGTCAGGATATTTTTCAGGACTATTATGGATGTGAAGAGCAATCAAAAATTTGTTTATGATGTAGTTTAAGAAAGAATTATCTCATTTCTTTAATTTTTTTCTAATCCATTTACTTCAAGACTGATAAGATATTAAAGATAAAATTTTGAAAAATAAAATAAAAAATTCTTATATATATAAAGATATCATTTTTTTTAGAATGGAATAAAAAAGAAAAAGTATCATATAAAACAAAATGAATTAAGTTTTCCTTCAATAGCACTAAAAGGAATTGATTTCTTTTTTTCAATTATTAGGAGGTTGGTGGTTTCCCTTATCTTGAAGCATGTTAACCAACTTGTCACCTTACATTGCACATGTAAGCTAACAAAAATGTGTCCTTTTTTGTGTGTTTTCATTTCAAATGATCGTGCAATAATTAATCACGTCATAATTAATTAATTAAAGGATAGACTAAATATTTAGGTATTAATTACTTATAAAATGTTCATGTTGTGTGATTTACTTGAGGACAATTTGGTGTATAGATTGTAGTTATTTTTTAGTAAGCAAGCTTAAAAGAATAATCCAATTTCGTAAAGGATTGTTCATAAAATAATTATCGAAATAAGAGAGTTTAATTATATTGTCAAGTGGCATGTTATGGTTTTAATAGGCACAAATTAAGGTTTATAATGGAGCCATTAGTAAAAAAAAAGAAGAGGATAATGTTAGTCTAAATTATTTAAAGGAGGTCAAAAGTAATTATTTTGCAGACCACAAAGACAATTTTATAAACCTATATATATATATATATATTATTTTTTTTCTTAATAACTCTATTAACTGAGTTAGAAAACAAGGACGTATGTATGCCTATTTGATAATGATGAGGGCTTGAACCAAACTATAAATAAAGAGTAAAATTAGCCATTTTTACAAATTATATGGACAATTTTGAACTAGGGATGGCAACGGGGTGGGGCGAAGGTGGGGCGGAGCGGTTTATAGCATTTGCGGGGCGAGATGGGTTTTATCTTTTGCAAGTGTGGAATGGAGCGGGGCGGGTTCAAAAACTAAATTAGCAACATAAATTTTGAACCCAATAAAAGAATGAATATTAAGTCTACTTTAACTTCAAAAAGTAGCTCAATATTATTCAAGTCCTAAAAGAGATCAAATTTCTTATCCCTCGGCCGATGCGGGAGACACAACAAAACCTTTTCCCTTTAAATTAATAATGTTTCACTCATTATGTTGAATGAGATTTCATCATAAAATTACTATTTTCCCACTAAAAGTTTTCACTGAAAAATATCTAGTGACTATTTTCATATACATATATTGATTGAACTGCTGAGAAAAGAAAAAAAAATAGTAAACATTTTCATATATAAATGTTTAGAAGTTCCCCACTATTTCAGTGAGAATTTAATTCCCGTCATGTATTTTTCTAATGAAATGATTTTGTGACGCCCTAGTTTAAGATAAGAAATCTCACATCGGCAAAACACAGGAGAGATGTTGGGTCTATAAGTAAGCAGGCCTTACCAACTAGTAATGCGTTTTAAAGTCGTCGTCCAGGCCTAGGCCTAGAGCGGACAATATCACTAGCAAGCTGGGCCATTATAAATGGTATTAGAGTCACTTCCGTGTCAGCCTTGTCAATGTGGGCCAGAGTTCTATTGAGTTTAGGTAAATCCCGATAAGGCGGGCAAACCTCAATGCTGAGTCTAAGCAAATCTCATGTGGTGAGGCAAACCTCAGCGAGGACGTTGAGTCCATAGAAGGGGTGTATGGGACACTCCAGCTTAAGATAAGAAGTCCTACATCGACAAAACACATGAAATATGTTAGGTCTATAAGAAAGCAGGTCTTACCAACTAGTTACACATTTTAAAGTCTTGCAGGGCTAGGTGCAAAGCGGACGATATCACTAGCAGGCTAGGTCGTTACAAATTCAATAGAAAATGAGTAAAAAATCATGTTTTATAACATAAATTTTTACCAATTCGTGTGATGGAAAAAACCTTTCATTTCTAATAGTGAATCTCAATTAGATCTAACAAAATATTTTTTATTAAAATTATATAACTACTACTTTCATCATGGGTTAGAAGATTACTAGAAATTGGGTGGATCATATAATGTCGGTTAACAAGATTTAAAGTTTGCATAGCTTGTTTTTATTATCACACTATTAAAGCTAAAGTTAAAGTGTAGGGCAACTATTATATTGGCTGCTTGATGAACAAGTGTTTGGTCTCCATGTGGTTGAAAGTGCCAATTCTATAGGAGATTAAAAACTATCCTCAATTATAAGTGGTACACTAATCCATATATAGTCTATTTTACCTAATTAACTGTCTACAACTTAGAGGCTTGGTAGGAAAAGAGGTAATCTAGAAGTGTTTATAGAATTTAGAATGTGTTCGGTACGAAGAATATTTTTCAATTTTCTCATGTTTAATTGATTAAATATTTTTAAAAATATTTTCTCTAGGAATATAAGTCCTTAAAAATGAGAAAAATATGTTCCTTAATTAACATAGGAAAAATAAGCTGTGGTACTCCATATTGATTGTGTATTCCCAAGAGTGAAATAGTCTTTTATTTTCAATGCAAGAAGCAATGTAATGAATCATGGCAATGAGTTTTGTTTATTCTCTCTTATGTCTCTTCCATTTCAGAACAGTGATATCAAAGCGTTCATCAATTGTCTATGAATTTTGCTAAAGTAATAAAAAGAAATCAATCATTTTTAACTTACAATTACAATTGCTTATTTTTAATCTTGTAAAGGACTTACTTTTAACCCTACAAAGGGCTCATTTTTAACTTGGAAGGGCTTGTTTTCAACCCTGTAAAGGACTTACGCTTAAGTCTACAAAGGGCTTATTTTTAACTTGAAATGAGTTAACTTTAACTATTTTAATAGTTGGAGGGTATTGTTGAGCCAAAAACATATTGATAAAGGATATACTTTCAGCCAAAATCATAATGGAGACTAAAATTGACCCTTTTTGAATAATTTGAAGATATATTTACCCCTTTCTCTAAGTTAAATCAATACTAATGCACACAATATCTTTTAGGTCCATAAAAAAGGAAAAAGAAAGAAGTAAGAGTACCTAATATAATATATATATCCCTCCACAATGCATGGACCTCGGACTTGTCCCTTTCTTTGATGTTGAAGGAGTACATTGTCGACACACTTAATAGAAGCACTAGTCCCTATGTAGGGACTATAGGATCAAGAATGCAGTGACGTGAAATCAGAATTTTTATTACGAGGTTCAAAATATAAAAAAAGTAAACACACGAAAAGTTAAAGATTGCTCAATATTTACTATATGTATCTACCTGTATAAATAATATATATTTTTCGTCAAAAAAGTGTTCAGATGAACGTCTCGATCTAGATCTGCCTCTATCATATATGCGTTTCTAGAAATTACTGATATTTACTAAAAGAAAATCCATTTTGTCCAATGGGTGAACTTAAAATCAAGCCTAGTTAATTAGTAGCATGCTAGCTAGTTAGGTAAAGATTATATCAAATGCAAAAAGAAATCAAATCTCTCAAAATTAGATTTGTCAAATATTTTTGATTGTGATATATTGAGATTTTCAAGAAACGTGTAATCCTTTCAATGTGTGCCCCTCTTTTTTTCTCTCTTTGTTTTGGCATTTCGGACTGTGATTTCACTTGATCATATATCATAAAATTGCTTTAGACAAAGTAAACTTTAATTTGCATTTTTTCTTTTTGGTCGTTAGAAAATTCAACTGCTATATATATAGAGAGAGATTTTACTACAATAAAAATAACTTTTAGTGGTAATAAATATGCATATTAGCAAGCTAGAGTGTTAAAGCTTTTATCGGCATTATTAGTTAGTCATTAGATTCAATGTCGTCACTATAGGCTTTAAAGACATTTACAAAGAGTGTTAATTGCCTCTAAAAATATATTTAGTGGCAATTAAACTATCGTCATTAATTAATTATCGTTAAAGATCATTTTTAGTGTAGTGTGTGTCTTTGCAAAGAAAGTTTATACAAGAAATTAAATCACTATAGAGAGTGTCTTGATTATTTTATCTCATAAGGCGAATCAAACAATTTAGGGGTACTCGTTTGTTTGAAGCTAAATTATGCTAGTATTAATTAAATCATGTATAAGTAATATCATGTTTGGTAGTCTTCTTTTGTTACGTATAAAATTTAGCACACCTAATAGGCTAATACGTTATTTGGTTTGTAATTTAGAAATCCGTGTAACTAATACGATATGTAAGTTATGAAAACATCTATATGTACTATTTTATATAAGACAGAAGATGAAATAATAAATAATACATGAATAACTACCGCATGAACATAAAATAATGGCATACTGTACATAGTTTATAGGGTAAGTTACATAAATCACATAGTGTAAAGATGAAATTACTATCTATCCCTACTTTTTTTCTAATTACAATAATCCCTTAAAATTAACTCAATCTTGATACATTAATGAAAGCGCGGATACATTAATACAAGCACGGATACATTAATACGGATACATTTATAAAATAAAAATTAACTCCATCCGGATACATTAATGAAAGTGCGGATACATTAATCCAATCACGGATACATTATTAAAATAAAAATTAACCCAATCCGGATACATTAATAAAAGCGCGGATACATTAATACAATCACGGATACATTATTAAAATAAGGGATTTTAGTTATTTTTAAAAGATATAGGGACAAATAAAAAATAATATACTTAAAGGTGTGTACTTTAGTAATTTTTCCTAGTTTATATTACTAATATCTGCATAATTCTAATTAACTGTTAATGCATTTAATTTTGGTTGATGAGCTAGTCTTACCTGAAATGCTCACGCACAAAAGGCTAAAGGAAGTGTGTTGATTAAAAGTAATAGTACTATTTAAGTATTAACTAGGAATGAAGAAATAAGTTAAAGTTGATGACCAACATGGGTTGTAGTGCACTTGTGGGAGTGCTTCACCCTTAATCAGAGGTCTCGGGTTCGAGCCCTGGGTAAAAGAGAAAATCCTGTTGGGAGAGCCATCCCCTGAATGGGCCCTGCAGTGAGCGATCCGAATTTAGTCGGGGCTCCAATGTGGGCTCTGGACACCGGGTGGGAAACCAAAAAAAAAGAAGTTAAAGTTTATGTGTTGCGTCATGCTGCAATTGTGGATTTGAATGAGGTGATCAATGGAAGTGTCATTAGCAACCTAAATAAGACCAAAATAAAGGATTACGTTCACTAATTCTTTTGGATAAACAAAGTATTAAAGGATTAAATGTGGAATAAAAGTAGATTAGCATTAGTTACTATTAAATAAAGAGTGGCTATCACAACCTAATACAGTGTCATCTATGACCACTAACTGTTGATAAGGACTAGCAAATCTCACACATCCTTTCATAGTCACATAATTTTACACTTTACCAAATTTTAGTAGCCTTCACTTAAGAGTCACACATGACTTACACTTCACCAAATGGGTCCTTTTGTGGGGTATATAAGTGCGGGTTCGACTTAAAACAGATATTATCATATCATGTTAAAAGCATCTTTTGATAATTGTGTCGATGTGGATCCGAGCTTAGCGCCTTTATCCATTTATTCTCCAGTTTACTATTTTTATCCCTAGCTTTAAAGATGTACATAGTATATAAAACAAAAAAAGTTAATGGGCTTTGAGTGACCTTAATTATAAGGGTAAGTTATATAAATCACATAGTGTAAAGATGAAATTACTATATATCCCTACTTTTTTTCTAATTACAATAATCCCTTAAAATTAATCCAATCCGGATACATTAATGAAAGCGCGGATACATTAATACAAGCACGGATACATTAATACGAATACATTATTAAAATAAAAATTAACTCAATCCGGATATATTAATGAAAGCGCGGATACATTAATACAAGCACGAATACATTAATACGGATACATAATTAAAATAAAAATTAATCCAATCCGGATACATAAATGAAAACGCGGATACATTAATAGCACGGATACATTAATACATTAATACTGATACATTATTAAAATAAGGAATTTTAATAATTTTTAAAAGATATAGGGACAAATGGAAAATAATATACTTTTACTTTAGTAATTTTTCCTAATTATAAACACTCAATTGATGTGGGTGTGACATAATTAGTTTACACATAAGCCTATGAGATGATGGATCATGTGTAGGGGAGGTCGTTGGGTATTCGAACAAAACCGTACATTAATATACTAATTGTTGAAAAGAAAACAAAGCTATCCATAAGGTGTGACAATACTCTTAATAGTGTGAGACTTTTTTGGAGACAATCATGTGAAACTTTATTTAAAACAAACAATATCACATAATGATAAAAATATCTTTCACTTATTTTAACCTAGCAACGATTCAATCAAATAGGAAGTTAAGAAATTTTTCACACTAAAATTAATTAGTCGAGCCTAGGGAGTGTTCGAGCTTGCGCACGGATTGATAATATCTTAATAAAGAGGGTCATATCTACGAATTTGAAATGATTGAATAAGTGAATTTCAAATATCGAATACATGGTGAGGGAGAAAAAACACCCACAAGAACTCCCACATGGATAGAGTTGTCTCTATTAGGAGGATGTCACAAAGAATGTTCATCTTCAACAAGAAAATTATGAAATCATCACTATATATTAACTTTTTCTTTGGTTTTTTCATATATTTTTTAAAAAAAATTAATAATAACAAATTAGGTGTGGTACTTAAGAGATGATGGACGGTCACTATCAATTCAAAAAAAATGAGGGGGTTAGATTAGGGGTCAACAACTAATTAAGGTTGTTAAAGTGGCAATAATTAGGACAAATGAGTGAAAAAGATAATAATTAATAGTTATTATATAGTCACTCAATTAAAAGAGGGGTGTGTATGAAATGTAAGTCTATATAATAATTGAGAAGATAATGAATTGAGTACTACACTAGACACTTTAATTTGTGTAGGGACAGCCCACAATTATAATCCACCAAATAAAAACATGATTTCCTTCATCATCACCTTGAAAGTTTCACAAAGATTCAAAGTGAAATATACTACTATATATATATTATATTATACTATATTTTATACGATAAGTAGCAGAAAAATCCATTACAATATTGACAACATGATATCTCAAAAACCCCACCACAAGTTCAGTGTGCATACCACGTTTCGTCTTCTTAACTCCTTTTATTCATATCACTAACGACAACAACCACCAACTAGTTTTTGTTGTGAACGGAATAATAAGATGTCATGTGGAAGCTAATAATAATAATTGTATTTTAGTATTGATAAATTAGACGGTAAAAGAAAGAACTGTTGTGTGAACAATCTCTTTTAAAATAAAATTCTTTAAACGACTACATATGTGCGTAGAAGTTCAAAACGCCTTCTCCAAAAGAAAAACCGATAAAGATTTCTTTTTCATCAAAAAAAATCTTTTGTACCAAGAAATGTTTTTTGAGTAAAAGCTTAAGCATAGTCGAATCCAAATAAAATAGGAAATTTAGGACAAGTCCTAACATAAATTTTCTAGTCGAAATTGAAAGTGAATTTAAATTTGATAAATTTGACATTTAAAGTTTTAATGAATTCAATATATTTTTATAATTATGAGTTTTGTCATTCAGATCTAACGTCTTAAAGATTTTTGTGAATTTTCTCTCTCACACATATGTGTGAGTATTACTATTGGATAAAGATTATCAATCTATACAATGTAGTCGACAATTGAAATTTCTTCACCCTTAATTAGAGGTCTACGATTCATGATTCATCGTAGAAAACTTCTTGATAACTAACTCTTTGCCCTTTTAATGATTTAATTTATCAGATACGAAGTAGTAAAAAAGAACTCCTTCAAGACGAAAACCAATATTTTACGTTTTTGTTAGCATTACACACGCAAAACATGTATATATACATAATATAACTTCATAGAAAACCAATAAGGCTTTGTGTTAATTAATTCTAAAGCCATTAATTATCAACAAATTAAATATTTCCACATACATAGCTAAGAAAAAGAATTAGTCCATACAAATTAAATTAAGCATAGCGTAATATCGACGTAACATAATTAAAGAAGAAATGTTTCATCTTTAATAGTTTAAATTTTAGACGATTCTTATTAACTTTCCGACTGTCTAAACCGACCAACTGTAATTAGTATCAGAATTTGGAATGCCTCCAAATTGGAATATCAAAATTCTAGATCATGTGAGAATACATTGCTTTCCATAAAATAAAGATTTATATTCTATTTCCACAAATTTAAGTTACAACTTTATAATGTGAAATCAAAATTAGGTTAAAACAACATTTGACCCAAAAAAAAAAGAAGATTAAAACATAATAATAAATATGAATGGTTATAATCAGCACTCTATATAAATATCGCTAAAGATTTTAGTGATTCTAAATGCAAATGACATTAACTCAATTGTCGTTAAATGTTTTCGCGACAATAAAAGAAAAATCAACCGTCACTAAATATCTCTTGTGTAAATAGTCGCCTTCGGTAGGAAGCGTTCTACCTCCTAATATAAAACTTTCTGACATAAATTTAAATATAATCGAATTTCAACACAGATATCCGAACACCGGATGGGATGGAAGGGGAGAAAAGTCTTCTTGAGACAAGCAGACATTCATTGAACTATAACTCCAGACATTAATTACTTGATCCAAATTAAATTCTAATCTCCTACATCTTTCATAAAATTAGTGAGAACATCGCCCATTGACATGTCCATATCAATTAAAAACGAATTTCAAGTTATATTGTACTTATAAAGCAAAAAATAAATAAATTATACTATTAATTAATGTAATTTATGACGTTACGTTACCAACTATTAACGCACATTCTAAAAAGTTGCCTATCATTTTCTTATAATTATATAATTCTAAATATAGTTTTTACATATAAATTCTATCAACATTTTTTAAAATTATTAGATGAAAACTTCCATTAACAAACCAAAAATCATAAGTATATATTTGGTTTTGATAATCGTGGTGTTCAGATCAGCTTTAGCTTACCGTGATTAATTTTGTAGAATATTTATCACCTCCCCAATAACCAGACTAACAAATGAAAAGAAATCACTTAATATTTTATCTCGATCGAAAAAAAATTGTGATGAGACATCTAGAACACTTTTAATTTGCTTCATGTCACTCATCATAGTTGACCCTTAAATAAAAATATATACTTGAACACCACTTTTTCTGTAGGATATATTCCAATTAAAGTTACGGTAATATGCTTACCCTCCCCAAAAGAAATTATGTGAATATATTAATGTTCTTATCTTCTACTTTTTCTCATTCTAAAATAAAAAAGCAGTCAATTAAAGCGATTAAAAATTATAATTTTCATCTTTATTCCAATTTAATCCGCGCCGAAAACAAATATTTGTACACTAATTTAACTCGTTTTATCATAAAGGAATATACTAAATTTAATTATAAAAATAGAAAAGTAGTACTTACCATGTTGAAGACGATTTAATCAAATTAAAGGAATTATAGTTATGAATTGAATATAGAATAGCTTAGAATCAAAGTGATAAGGATTCTCCAATAACTTGTTAATTATATTCGAGAATTTAAGCTTTGAATTACCTGTCAATCCCTAATATGATATATCAGATTCATTTATCAATTGAGTTAATTAAAGTAGCATAAGTCAAAGATGACATGCAGAAATAAGAACAGAAAAAAAACGTTGATTTTACTAAGAATATATATTGGAAGAGTGAGAGGGATTTGTTTGTGGAACTTTCTTTGAAATCTTGAATTATTTTTTATATAAATAGCCGTCCCCCCGGCCCCAACAAAAAAAGGCTCTAAAAAAGTTTTATCCTTTCGTTTTAATTTATTTGTCCTATTTTGACTTTACATAAAATTTAAGAAAGTAAAGCAGACTTCTGAATCTTCTGGTCTTAAATTAACTTACCAAAACATGCTTCAATATTATGGTCTTAAACATGTCACGTGAAAAATAAAAAAGAAAGAGTGCATTAAACTTTTCTTTACTTCATTATGCCTTCAACACGTCTTTTCGTATACATGGCTAATTTTTTTCTATGACCAATCACATTAAAATTCTTTATGACTATGAGTGACTATAAAACTTGACCTTTGGAATCTCTCTATTATACTTTGATACAATTTGATAGGCTATTTTATGTTTACAATCTATGAATGATAATAAAAACTTCCCATTGTTTTGAGTATTGGTTCCTTATGTTGTTATATACATAACATGAATAAAGTGATAACATGACTTCCCTTTGTTTGGTTTAGGATGGAGTAAGAGCACAACCTTTTTTTTTGTTCATTAGAGTGTTAGCATATAATAAGGAATATATTTTCCGACAAAATTACTCTTGAACTTTACACATCAATGGTCCAAAATGTTTATTTGTGTGTGAGAAAGAAAAGATTAGTGGAGGAAATAAAAAATTTAGCTAGGGTTCAAAATAATGTTTAAGATTTAATAGTATAATTTTTCAACGAATGGTATTCTACGTCTAACATGATGTTTACATTATCCATTTCAAATCAAACCTGCATAATTTTTCTCAAACGATCTCACATCGTTCCTCACCACATTGGACTTTATTCGCACATCCAATGCACGGTTCATATTTACTTCTTTATTTTATATATTCCCTAGCTCTTTTTTTTTATGACAAGGGAAACCCGCAGCCGCTACCCTTTGGGTGCGCACAGGGTTAAACCCCCGCTCCTATGCAATAGCTCGCAAACCACATAGGAGAGGTAACTCGCACTACGCAAGCCCGATGCGACGAGCTCGACCCAGAAGGCAAACCCCTTGCTTTCGCTGGCAAGGGGTTTCGAACTTGATATCTCCAACATGAAAGTCCCAAGCCCAGACCACTGTTAAGGTTTTGCCCTGATTTTCTTACCATATTTTAAGTTTTATTTTTTCCTAAAAGAAAAGTCAAAGTATTATTGTAAATGCTTGAACTTTTTCTAAAAGGAAAGTATAATTCTTTTCCATGTTTGGTTTATTCTTTCCTTAGAGGAAAAGTTTAATACTCTATAAATTGAAGACCCCTCTTCTCATACCATGAACACGATAGAATCCACAATGTAGTCGCTTAAAGAGTTTCACTTATGGGGAGATTTTTCTCTCAATAGTTTTATACTTTCTATTATATTAGTTTTTCATGTGTAGGCCAATTGGCCAAACTATATTAATAATATGTTCTTATTATGCTTTTATTTGTCATCTGATTTATCAATTCTATGATTTGCAATTGTAAGCTTCTGCATGACGCCCTAATCACTTTCGAACCCAACAACCACTGGGCCACCCCGAAAGGTTATATATTCCCTAGCTCTTTATAGCCTTATTACAGGAGGGATGGTCCAAAATTTGAATCAAGGTTTATCCAACAAATGTTTTCTATATATGAATCAGTAAACAAGACAAAGGACAATTCCAAAAGTACAAAAAAAATCAGAAGGTAGAAGAAACTAATTTTCACGAGACAAATAGACAATAATAATATGGGAAGAATAATTCAGATAATCAGTATATAGACTTTACTTTTTAAAAAGGAGCTAGATCGATAAGATCATAAATTGTCTTTATATATTTGTTCTAAGTAATCAAATGAATTAAAGAAGGCCTAACAAATATTAGATGCTCTAAAATGAACTAGAGACAGTGTAGAGACCTATAGCTAGTCTATAAAAAACATCCAAACGTGATCAGTATACAAAAATTTAACGTTAATGAACATGCAATGTTCGACAAGAAGAATGACGTCTTTTTTTTTCTCATCCAATGTTCGATATCTGTATTGATGTCCCGATTAATTCAAACTTACGTCGTGTAAGGATCATTTAATTAAGGGGAAGTTCTCCCTATCTGGATTTTTTTTATGTCACACCCCAAATTCAAGGGTGCAACTGACACCTAATGCCAAAACTTAGGCCTGAGCCGACCTTGCTGAACTATTTGCTAATGGTGCATAACAACCACACACATTCAAGAAAATAAAGAAATATATTTCGGCTTAAAAATAAACCCTCGACCGACAAGGCCCCTGTCAACGACTCTAAAAAGAAAATAACTACTCCCAAAAGTACAAGTTAATTTCATTGTTCAAACGGGCAGTATGTTACATTTTCATGGTTAGAACTCGAATCTGAGAGGTCTGATTAAAATCGAAGGAATACTTAAAAAAAAACATTCGAAGGTGAGTACACAAAAGTTTAGTGTTAGTAAAAAATGAAATGTTCGATCGACATGAATGACATAAAAAGGGTATAGAAAAGTTTGGAAAATGTGAATTTGAAGGGTTACAATTGGTCAAAGATGATTTAAGTATGGATGCTATATTAGGAAGAATAGGGAGAGAATATCTTCTCCCATGCAACATGAGGCTCAAGATAAATTATAAAAGGTGTGAAAGCAAGAAAGAATATTTTAAAAATATATATGTCAAAAAAGCAATAAGCTAGCTATACAGTATTATAAGGGAAAATGGTCTAATTTAGGTCTACATGTTAGTTGTACTAATTCTCCATACGTGAAAATTGCGTAATTGAAAAGAAGAATAAACGATACACAACATGCACTAGTTGGCCCCTACTTCATTATTACTTTTTATAATGATATTTTGAAGGTTTCGTGAACATACAATATGAAAATATATACATTGAATCCAGTTGGCCACACTTATAGTTGATGTCTTCACAGACATCTAGTTTCTGCTTTGAAAACATACACACCAACATAATATATATATATATATTACAATCAGATATTGCATATCCACGCTATTTCGATTAGGATTAGATTTTGTATTCGCGTGATCAATATATTGTATTTTGCTATGTTTTAAAAGAAAATGCTGTTACCTTTTTTTTAAGGGTAGGGGGGAATAAAAAATATCAATAGTGCTACTTATGAAATTTTCCTTTTTTAAAAAAAATGAACACAAATTGAAATCTTCTAGTTAAAGGTGGTAAAATTGCCATGAACATTGTCATGTTTAATTTTCTATTTATTTTATATACACTGACAGATAGAATTATTTGTACCTAAGTTATTCGAAAGCTAAATCATATAGGTCTTCAACTTAACGTTCTCTATTATTTAACAATTTTCATTATTAATCGAAAAAGGTGGAATTCATTATCATGAGAGAATCAAGAAATTAATTATAACTTAATCATCTCTAGTTTATCATGAATTTCTTTAATGAATATTACAGAAATCAACGACCTAATTATAGAATATGGTGATATTAGATTTGCTTGATACGAATATTGAAAATCACAGTTCAATTTTTTATCAAATGGAATGTAGAATATAAGAATCAAATGGCTTTACTAGGAAAAAGAAACCATAGGTTTTTCACTTTTCATTTGCTTAATATGGGGTTACCTTTGCAACTTATTTATACTTCTTGTGTTACATTTTATTTGAGACTATGTCCTTATTAATCAGTTAGCTTAGCTGGTTACATTAATAAAAGTCATAACGTGGACGGTTAAGCTAAATTTGAGTGGATCAAAATGAGTCGTGTTTATAAATAAATTGGTTATACTGATCGATGGAGCCCCTCAATTTTTTAATTATCTCTTACAAAAATTGAGCAACTACATCAGTTTTAAAGTACGAAATTGCAGTGGAAAAATATAAATAAAAATTATGAAATTGTTTCATCAAAGAACATGTGTGATCGGGTTGTTTAGAATTTTTGGGTTATTGAATAACCCAAAAATTATTTGGACGGCTGAAATGATTAAAATGTGGGTCATAACTCAATCGTTCAATTCTTACTAAGCTTATTACTTAATTTATTTTTTATAATTTTTTTAATACCTAATTAAGCTAATTATTTCTTTAATATGGTCATATATGATATTATTAACTCTAATTATGTACTCGATGTGTTCTATTTTGTATAACATTATTTCCTTACTAGTCTGTTCATAAAAGAATGACATTCTTATAATTGAAAGTAATAATCTTTAAACTTCTCATTTTACTTTAAATAAAAAGTTTTTATAACCAAATAAATATCACGACAGGTTTAACTCACAAGTTTCAAAAGTTTAATTTACGAAAATCTATCTCCATAACAAGCTCTCCTTAATTTGACCCCGTCCATTAGGACATTTCCTTCGATGAAGATGACTCTATATAACTAGAAAGATGTGGTACTCAATAGTCACACAAATTAAATTATGAAATATTCAGGACCACATTTTAAAATCTTCATTTTCTTTCTTTTAATTTTGTGTCGAATCAAACTATAGCAGACAGATCAAAACGAGTGAGTATCAGAATTGATCCTTTTTCACTTTATTTTCCTGTTACTAAAATAGTGAAATTCTATTTATACTGCTTACTGGAGATAAGCATAAATGCTCCCCACGAGTGGTATGTATATCCTATGTTTTTTTAACTGGAAAGTGACAAATGCACCACAATTTTGGATTAGGGATTCTCACAATTTTCTAAATTTATCTTAAGAATTAAAGAATGAAATTTTATGAGAAAGCATAACTTCAAATTAGTGTAGGCTTGATCTGCACATGTTAGCATCTACAAAAGAAGAAATAGAATAATATCTAGATCAACAATGCTATCTAGCTAGCTATGATGATATAAATTACATGTTTATTTTAACTAAATAAATGTAGCAAACAGAAACTTAAGGAGGAAATAGTTTAAATAATGGAAAAGCTGAAAAATGTGTGCATGTCATTATGCTACATCCATCATTACTTAACAAATGAGTGTAATCTCATGAATAAAGTTTTAAAAGGTTGATATCAGATACATACGCAGATTTTGTTTCTACCATATGGAGATAGAAAGTATGTTATTGATAGACTATCGGCTCAAGCAACAACAATAATATACCCAGTGAAATTTCACTAAGGAGGTCTGGGGAGGGTAGAGTTTATGCAGACCTTACCCGTGGTCCTTATTAACTAATTGTTCTATACTTCTTACTTGGCATAACTTGTTACATGGGTCGTGAGTGAGAACTTCGTTTTTGTTTGGATATGCGACCTTGGATTGTTGTTGCATATTCAACTCTTGTTGCAACTACTTTCATAGTTTGATCTCGTAATACCACCTAAATAACTATGACCAAAGAGTCAAATAGATCGAAAAAAAAGAGTCTGAATTTAGTTGTTTGCTCAAAAAAAGAAGTTTATTACATCGGGGTAGGGGAAGGGGAAATGGAGGAGGGGGATCGACCCTGCATCAATAAGATGAAAGTTTAAGTAACCAACCAACTGAACTACTAACATCTCAGCTCGGAATTTATATTATGTTCATAACATATAATAATGTACGGCCGTGTACATAAATAGGGCACCACTCAACTGACTCAACTCTTAGTCATGTTACTCTATATATTTTCAGAATATTTCCTGCAAATACAGCTTTGCATCAATCCCCACTGACAAAATCATCAAAATAAGGGGGTTTTTTTTCTCTTATAGAAAGAAATTAGTTTTCTTTAATTATTTTGTGAGAATTTTATGAACATTTGAAAACAGTAAAGTTGGCATCTTTTTGCTTTTCTTACTAATTTGTGACCTTACATTGTAGATTCCATCACTTGAAGAGCACCAAATCATTAATCAAATGTCAATGAGTATTAATCAAACTTATCATACGGATTAGAGTGTACGCAAACCTTATCACTGCCTCGTATAGGTAGAGAGGTTGTTTCCCAATCGTAGAGCCTAAGACGCATAACATTTTTGGTTTCCCATTTGATTTTGTGTTGTGTAAGGCCTACTCCACCAGCAACATGTACCAAATAACTCTATCCACCAAGGTTAGGACCGATAGAAAGAATCACCTAGTGTCGTTTGTCTCCATTGAGTTTTGAATTTGAGACATCAGGGTTCTCAACCACTGCATTGACCACTAGGCCACAACCTTGAGTTCTATAAGGCCTATTAAAGGAGAGAAAACGCTTTCTACTAAGATTTTCTCCTTTACCTAAGATCATTGATTAAGAATGGAGGGACCGTATTCGTCCCATTATAATCCTTGGTGGTTAAGAAGCATGACATAAAGAGAAAAAGAAAGGAGTGCATAAGATAGAAAATCAAATATATAGTAGCTATTAAAAGCCAAGAAAAAAAAAGGTGCAGCATGCACAAGAGTTGACATGCAGATAATGTAAGAACCCATTTGCAGAAAACTTTTTAAAAAGTCCAAAAATAATAGAGCTTTATTGAATTAAAGGTGGGAAGCACTATCAGTCTTATAAAGAACTACATAAAAAATTCTAAGTTAAAAGGAATTCAAACGAATAGGAAAAAGAGTTTTACTTCTATACATTGTTACTTTAATATATTTTTTACATTATCAAATAATTGTATGTGATCGACTGATCATTCATAAAAAGTGAGAATAGTAACTTGAAAAATAAGACACCTCACCTACTAAACAATCTAAAATATAACTTTTATCGTTGAACAATGAATTATCAAAAAAATATGTTAGCTATGAACTATTTACCGACTTGTATCATATCTTCCTGTTTTTTAGTGAATGGTGAAAATCAGTATAATATTAGTATATACAAATCATCCGTACATGACTAAGCTAATAAAATAACACAAAAGGAGAGAAAAAAGAAGGAAAAAAAGCACAAATTAGACAAAATTAGCCTACAAAACCCATAGTTCATAGGGTATTGCCACATTAGATTTTCATCTTCTTATATTGCAACTTGCTTTTAAAAAAATCATTACATAGATAATTAAATGTCTAAATCTAAATTTCTTTTCAATCAGAGTTTCAAGGCAAGTGAAAAAATGATCTGTTCAGTGGCATGTTTCTCAGTACCCTCTTCTTATAGTTGGATGATCAATGAACCCTTAATTTGGCTATTTTCTAAATAGATCTACTAGTGTGGCATAGACGAATGCCACGTCTTAGAAAAAGAAAACATTTTCACATGTTTTTTTTGTGGCGCTTTTTAGGCGTGTATAAAATTAGTGACCTAAAGCCAAATACTATTGCAGTGACTCACTCTCTGAGAAAGAGAGAAAGAGGATGCTAAAATGATAAGAGGGGATCATTATGAGGAAGAACTAAAATGAAAGAAATTGGTTAAATAAGGCCTAACCCATCGGTGGCCCCCTAAAGTTGGCACGATGTTTCACTTAGACACCTTAACTGGACGATGTTCATTTTAGACATCTCATGTAGGGTCTCGCTATGTCATTTTGACACCTTTTTTAATATCAGCAAAAACATATAATGTGTGTGTTACACTCGCGAATGACTTGTAAAGTGACGAATTAAACGCGACATTAGTCATTTGTGTCAAAAATAATTTTTAAATAATTAATGTTGAGAAAAATAAAAACTGACCAATGAATTAATGACATGATATTTTTCCCCAAATAATTAAAAATAAATTTCCAAATACCTCTATCCCTTTTGCAGAAACTATCCCCACCCCACATCTGCACGCTACGCACCATTACTTAATAGTGAGATTCATTCCCACAAATTATCGAGATAAGTTTTTATCCATCTTCTTAAATTCACTTTCAAAAAAGAATTTTATGAATGAGTTTATTTTTAAATTTATTTTTGTTGAAATCTTCATTTACAATGCATAAAATTTAACTTAGACAAAATGGTGTTAATGGTGGCTGAAAATGGGGAAGAACAAAAAAAAAATAATTAAAAATTAACTAAAGAACCATTTCATGTGCCTATCAATGAGTGTATCACACTCATTATGCCATGTAAGTAAAAAATGTCAAAATGACACAGCGAGATTTTACATGATGTGTCTAAAATGAACATTGCTCAGTTAAGTTGTCTAAATGAAATATCGTGCCAACTTTAGGGGGCCACCGATGAGTTAGGCCTTTAACTAATTTGATTAAGTGAAAGTGTTACATTACTTTAAGAGAAAAAGGGTGGGAACCACAAAGGAAAAAAGAAAGGGAGAGATAGGCCTACATCATGGAGACTTTAACACACACAATAGATACTGGTCTTCTTTTTTTTTTTCTGTGTTTTTCTCAGTTTATATATTTATATGGTTGTTCACTTCTCTTGGGAAAACTCAAGTTAAAAGCAACTCTTTAACTTCTCTTCCTTCTTATAACTTCTCCCCAATTCAGTATTCATCAGTAAACACACTGCTAAAACCAAACATCAATGCCTCTTCATTGTGTAGCACTAAAACCAGAAAACTTTGGCACAGAATTGATGGCAGCTCCACCTAATTCGTCGAAGCCAGAGATGAATAGCTCAGAGTCCTTTATACAAAGGGCCTTGTTTCCCATAACTTTGAAGGTCTCTTTTTCTAACTTAATTTCTCTCTAGACTTGTTGTTTACGTGCATAATAGTACTCATTTTGTTTCTTTATCAATATGTTATGCAGTTTGAAGAGGTTGTCTACAAGATTAAGCAAGAAACAAAAGGAATGTGTTGTGGAGGACCATCAAGCACAAAAGAAAAGACTATACTAAATGGAGTGACAGGTATTGTGTGCCCAGGGGAGATGCTAGCAATGTTAGGTCCATCAGGTAGTGGAAAAACTACTCTCCTAACAGCTTTAGGAGGCCGTCTATCGGGTAAGCTATCAGGGAAAATTACATACAACAGCCAGCCATTCTCAGGAGCTATCAAACGTCGTACTGGATTCGTGGCACAGGATGATGTCCTATATCCTCATCTAACAGTAACAGAAACTCTCCTCTTCACAGCTCTGCTAAGGCTTCCCCAAAGCCTAAGCAGGGAGGAAAAAGAAAGGCATGTGGAGCATGTTATTGCAGAGCTCGGGTTAAACAAGTGTCGAAACAGCATGATAGGAGGACCATTATTTAGAGGGATATCAGGTGGGGAGAAAAAGAGGGTCAGTATTGGTCAAGAAATGCTAATTAACCCGAGTTTACTACTGCTAGATGAGCCTACTTCTGGTTTGGATTCTACTACAGCTCTGAGGATTCTAACAACTGTTAAGCGCCTAGCTGACGGCGGCAGAACTGTGATCACTACAATCCACCAACCATCCAGCAGGCTTTACCATATGTTTGATAAGGTAGTCTTGCTTTCTGAAGGCTGCCCTATCTACTATGGTCCTGCATCAACCGCCCTCGAGTACTTCTCCTCTGCTGGTTTTTCCACATCCATCACTATCAATCCTGCTGATCTCTTGCTTGATCTTGCCAATGGTAATTCAAACATTCTAACATAAATATCATTCCTAGCAAATCAATTTACTTTTAGAGGTCCATAGTTTCATTATTGGTTTTGCTAAAGTCAGATGAGTCACTAAGCTTGATGATAAGCAATGGTAATTATTCAATACCTTTAAGTAAGTAGAGTAAAAAGAGAATCCACTCATAAGTTGTCCTACTATTTAACCAGTAAATCTCAATCTAAATTCTTTAATTTTCCCTTTTGACCAATTACTGTATATAGAGGGGCAAAAAATATGCAAACATTGAGACATTTAAAAATTATGTATAGGGTGTAAAACAACTCTTTAAAAAGGATCTTCAAATTTTCAGGAATTGGACCTGATTCCAAGCATGCAGTTGAGCAAGGTGACAATTGTGAACAGGAGAAGAAATCTGTTAGAGAAGCTCTCATCTCTGCTTATGACAAGAACATTTCTACAAGGCTGAAAACTGAGCTATGCAGTTCAGATACCAATAACTACAGTTACGCAAAGGATGTTTCAACAAGTAAGTTTCCAATTAACTGTGAAGAAAGGGATGGTTTAAATTGACTATCAAATTGTTCTCTACCTCGAATTAGTGACTAATTCCAGCTCTGTCGTGCTCTACTCATGCAGGAAATGGTGTGAAGTCAGAGCACTGGTGCACGAGTTGGGGCTATCAATTTAAGGTGCTGCTACTAAGGGGGCTGAAGGAACGAAGATACGAGACCTTCAACAAGCTTAGAATCTTCCAAGTTGTTAGTGTAGCATTTCTTGCCGGACTGCTATGGTGGCACACTCCAACATCCCACATTGAAGACAGAGTAAGAACTTTTATATGTTAGGAAGAAAACTAGTTTCAAGATTTACACTAGGTAGCTACAATAACAGCAGAGCAGGCTCGTATTTACAGCCAACAACCATTTCCAAGTTGCTATGTTAATATTGACAATCTGATCTTATCACATTTCGTATCAACATAGAATAGGAAAATTCAATTGCTAATATGATATTTATAATTTGACTTCCTCGTGCAGATTGCAATGGTATTCTTCTTCGCCGTATTCTGGGGCTTCTATCCACTCTACAATGCAGTTTTCACTTTTCCCCAAGAAAGAAGGATGCTCATTAAAGAGCGATCATCAGGAATGTATCGACTCTCATCATATTTTCTAGCTAAAACTGTGGGGGATCTTCCCTTGGAACTGGCACTACCAACAGCATTTACCTTCATCCTATATTGGATGGGTGGGCTCAAACCCAACCCTGCCACCTTCATCCTATCTCTTCTAGTAGTCCTTTACAGTGTACTCGTTTCTCAGAGCCTCGGTCTAGCTTATGGTGCCATGCTCATGGATGTGAAACAGGCCACTACCTTAGCATCAGTCACAACTTTAGTCTTCCTAATTGCAGGAGGATATTACATTCAACAAATTCCTCCTTTCATAGTCTGGTTAAAATATTTGAGCTACAGCTACTACTGCTACAAGTTGCTTCTAGGGGTACAATACAATGACAACGACTACTATGAGTGTTCAAAAGGAGTCTATTGCCAGGTTGCTGATTTTCCAGCCATAAAATCAATAGGCCTGAACAATATGTGGATGGATGTATTCATCATGGCTCTAATGTTAGTGGGATACCGGCTAATTGCTTATCTAGCACTCAATCGTGTGCGATGAAAACGTGCAGAGGGAACCATTTCAAGAGCAAAATCGAAGGGTTTTTTTCTGCCAACAATAACATATAGTAATAATGTTAGATTTAGATTATGATCACATTGCCAGATTTTGATCATATACACCAAAAATTCCTATGTAGTAGTACCCTCTGGCAATGTTTCACCTAACTGACTTAGGAAACTTCAGATGCTTGGGAAGAATAAAATCTGTAACATTCTGAACTGAATAAATATGCTTAGTGCACAATGAAGCAAACATCAGAATCATTTTTTTATCACAGCTAAAAGAAAAAGAGAAAGCAATAACTGGTGCACACAGCAAGATTTAGGAATATCTCTGTGGGGTCTCTAAAACAAGAAGATTGCAATAATTTAATGAGTTCTACAAGTGCATTGACCACATAAAGACAGCACCTGTTTAGATCACTAAATGAGCTTCTTTCTTTCCTCCTCTCAGTGCCTTTCCTTTTCTTTGTATTATGATTTCATGGTGATATACTTTTATAATAGCAATATGGAAAGTCTGATTCAGAATCAATTTCTACCTTCCATTTTAATGTTTGGGATCTATTTAGAGCCTCTAGAACATCTTAAACCAACTTCTTTGTGGGAGCATCAAGAACAAAAACATGGATTCTTGTGATCTTACGCATGCAAAGTGGTTGGTGAGATTCTTGGAGAATCAAGATAACATTATATTTTGTTGAATGGTAGGTCAAGTCTGAACCAGCACTTGCAAATGAAACAAAATATCTTGAGCTATAGTGGAACAGAAGTTTCACCAATAACAAAGCATTTAGAGTTTCTTCTTGTCAAAGAGCTTATAAGTAATAACATCCAAGAATAAGGAAAAGAGGAAGAAGTAACAGAAATTACATATGGTTAGATAATTAATGTGTTGTGTCTGTTTGGTACAGTGAAGGTTATAGCCCATGAAAACTGTTTTTCATAAGAAAATATTCTCCAAGAATCTATTTAAGTAAATATGAATAATAATATTAGCAAATCGGATATTGATGAGAAATGAAAATTAGGTCTAACTCAATTCCAAAAGTTAGCTCAACAGATGAGGATTGTCCAGGACAGTATAGGGAGACAAATTGTCATCCCACACACCGATGTGGGACTACTAACACCCCGCACGCCAAGGCCTGGCAACTAGAGCTTGGACTAGATAATGTAGGGATCAATATCGGGTGAAACAAGAATTGGATGGGCCTAACTTTCATACCATGATGGTATGGAAATTGTGTCTAACTCAACCCAAAAGCTAGATCAAGCGGTGAAGATCGTCCAAACCAAAGTGGGATTACTAATAGTTATTGCTTTGATGAAATTTTTAGTATTAAAGATGGATAATAATAGATAAAATGTTAGGTGAAGCAAATGATATGATATAAAAAGTTAAGACAGTTCTAAGTAAAATTAGTTTCGCCCACACACTCCACTGGTTGGTGTGACCTAGAGACCAATGAAGTGGGTAGAGAACCGTGAAGTTTTAGGTTCAAATCTAAGCTGAGCCAAAAAGCCACCAGGTGATTTCCATCTATCTCGTGAAATTAGTTTAGATGTGCACAAGCTGGTCCGAACACTACACTTATCCAAAAAAAAAAAAATTTGCCCACAAGTAAGGAAGTCATTTTCTCCCATTTGAAATTAGTTGAGATCCGTAAACCACAAAAAAGTTACTGTATCAAACACCACATGAAACAGTTGTTCTTCCAGGTAATAATGACACAACAAGATCATTCTCCAGGACATAACATAATCAGAAGAGATACATAACAGTGAAATCAAATAATGTCATACAACATCAGCAGGCAGACGAAGACTTTCTTAAAACTGCGGTGTAACAGGGCAGAGCCCCATTTGGTGCTGAAACACCAAAATGGGTGGAGGAACAAGTAAATAACAATATATCACATCCGAAGAATCCCTCTAACAATTTTTTCTCTATAAAGGACACTTGTTTATAATTAACAGTCCTTTTCTATTATGAGATGCACAATTTCCCACTAGCTAGGGTTAAATAAAAAGTAAGTGGGAAATTCAATTACCTGTGGGCCTTGGCATGGTAAGATCTGTGATGAAAGAGACAACATATCATGCCATAGTAGCTATCCAATTCTCAGTGGATTGAAGATGAATGATCATATTATCAATCAAGCTTAATTTTTTCTGATTAAATTTGAATTCGCATCGAACAATGTTATATTGGGTAAAAATTTCATAACAAAGGTGACTCCATATTCGGAAGTACTCGAATCCAACCAATTTTTGTTGATCAATCAAGCTTAGTTAGATCTCAATTTTTAACTAAATGTACTAGTGCAACATGAAAATTATAAATTGAATAGAAAAAATAGCATTTTCATTTGTCTTAAATGTAAAAATAAATATGTAAAATAAAATCTCTGATAAAAAAAAACCTACAATTGCCTTAAATATGATATTTCACAATAGGGAATTTTTTGTCAGATTTGCAATATAAATGAAGCTGTATGCTTCTTTAGGACAATAATTCTAATTATTTTGGCTTGTGTGAAATAAAAGAGACAATTAGTAAGCCATTCTTTTTCTTAGAATTCTGTGTAAATAATTTAATCTAGATCATTAATAAATAAATAGGACAAGTGTCACTTATTTAATTATGTACTTAAAAAAATAAAAGAAGATTTAATGGAGATGAGCATTGTTGGCTCAGTCGTAAACTCAGCACTAACAGCTCTAATATATCAATTACGTTTAGTTCAAAATCATAATATTACAGAAATTACTATCTCTAGAGACTTCACAGAAGTAATAGAACTCTTACATAAACTAAATGACTCTGATTCAAATGTTCTATTTGAATGCAGAGAGTTGCTTCGACAGATGGAGGAGCCAACGATCTAGGCTCCAACATGAGTTTAGGGAGCAAAACAAAGTGACCGACCTGTTAGCACGAAAAGGAAGGGAACTAAAGCTACTACGTCTACTATAGAACCTATAATATTGTATAATACTAGTAGTGTTTCAGTCACTTTTAATGTATTGATGCATATGATATATATATATATATATATATATATATATTCCGTCTTTTTACAAAAAAAAAAAGGAGATGAGCCAAATTCGATGAGCTTCAACACAACAGTCTCGATATAAAATTCTTATATGCAAGACGATATCAAGGCAAATGAATGTTATGTGTAGTAAAAGAAATTAAGGCTAAGAAATATACTATTAAGTATCAAGTTGTACATATCTGAAGTCTCATGTGGCCAACACTATTACAACAAAAAGACTATAATTGTGAAAGAGGAGCTTCAGGGACAGCATCACAAATGCGGAAGTTAAAACGTTCACATTCAAATCACTATTTCATAAGGTATCTGTTTGGACTTGAGATGATTTCGTATTGAATGCTTCACAAAATAGAATTAATTTACTTGCACAATAATATTATGTGTGTATTAACAACAATTGAAAACCTCGACTACAATAATGATTTTACAATTAACAATATCATTCAATTTTTATGATTGACATTAACAACTATGGTAAATAGTTATTAGGGTTAATTTTCATTAAGAATATCATTCAAATCTAACATACAATTTGTTAATATTTGACAACACGAATATACTTGACCAAAAGTTTGAGGGTTTTATTGACTTCTACTCATCTACAAAGGACCATATACATCCCAACACCAGCTCCCGTCCACCCCAAACCGGAACTCAGCCGCCATGGAGGAGGAGGGAGGTGGACCCCGGCTAAGCAAGAGATTTTCCGATAAAGGAGGAGAAGTTGATTACAAAACCAAAGCTGGTACAGCGTGGTCTCACTCTTTCCTTAACCAGAAGCCTTGGCATCCTCTCTCTTACCCAAACCAACGGAGAAAGTGGATTGCCGAGCAGACTCATTCCCAGAGAGAAATACGAGCTGAGGAAATATCCCGCGAGGTTTTTACTCTATTTTCAACCGACCCATATAGCCAATTTCCCTTTTCATTGGCGACTTTCTCGATTTGGGTTTTTGGTAGTTTGATTGTTAAAACAAATTTCAATTTGGGTTCTATTGTTTTTGTGATTTGGGTTTGTTTCAGTTTGATTGATTTATCAAATTTCTTAAGTTAGCTAACTGTTTTATCTTCTTTTTTTTTTGTGGGTGGGTGTGTTTCCAGTATGCTCAAGAACAGGAATTTTTTCGTCAGACTGCTCTTGTCTCCAAGAAAGAGAAAGAAAAGGTAATCAGTAACCACTGTTGTTTATTTACTTGTTTAAAGATTTAGAATCAGTCTCATAATCTAAAACAAACAGGCATAAGATTTTGGGCGCCTTAAGATGTTAAAGAATCATGGGTATATTCACTTCAGGCTTGTAATTGATATGAAACAATTAGAATGTGTAAATGTGGATTGAATATGTGGTGTTCCAGGATGTTTTTTGGGGGTTTTGACTTGGTTGTGTGACAATGTTGTTAGATGGAGATGATGAAAGCTGTTAGCTTTATGTATGTTCGGCCGCCTGGCTACAATCCAGAAAGTGCAAAAGCTGCTGAGATTGCTGACGAATCGAGAGATCAAGGGCAGGGGCATGGCAGCACTGCTCAAGACACATCTGCAGCAGGGGCCTCCACTTCTGGGTAATGCTGCTAAGCTGCTGTAGTTTTAGATGACTCTAAATCTCAATTTTGTTAAAAAAACTGAAGCGCTATGTATCATGATTGTAAAATTTGGACTCACTTTGATTGCTTTAACTTTTTTATAGGAGACCTGAAGTGCCACCTGCTCAGGAGAAAAAAAAACCAAGGGCAAAGGATATTTATGGTCGTTCTTTGCCAACAGAAGAAGAATTTGAAGTGCTTAAAAACGCCCCAAGGTATGTTTTCTTTTCCTTCAGGGTTGATAACCAAATTATGAAGTTATTTGTGACATCAATTTTTCACTTTTAAGCTATTTGATTGTGAGTGGAGATTTGAGAAGCCATAATAGTTTACCAGTTTGGTTTGCTTTGTTTAGAACCACTTGTTGTTGTGGCAGTTTGGTTAGCTGTATAAATACTTCATACTAGTTTTTCTTTTCTTTCTCCCTTTCAAGGAGCTGTCTGGCATCAAAAGTAGGAAAAAAACTTGTCTTGTGAACTGGAGAAGAGAAAAGTTCTCCCTAAAATCTCAATTAGCTTGCAGTATTGAATTTTAAACATTAATTGGATTGTTGGATAGAACTTGGAGGAAAGATACTGACAAGACATGTATGGAGTAATTTGTCTAGCTATCACTTCTCAAAAGTTGATCCTGTATGTACTTTTTTGTTGTCGTTGTAATAAGTCAAAGCTACTCATCACTTCTTCACCAAGATGGTGTTATTATCCTTAGGCACAGTTATTTAAATAGACTAAATCTGCTTGCTGTCGTTGTGCGTTTGTCATTGTTATTGCGTAAGCAGTTTTTTCACCTCCTTTTTGGAGTATCAATGATGCTACTACTTTTCTACTGTCCTGGTTTTGGAACTAGGATCCGAGCTAAAATTAATGTTATTCAGGGGCATTCCACTTTTTTTTGGTTTTACTAACTTTATTCATTTATCACCAAGCAGTATTTACAAAACCATAACAAACCTAATCACAGTTTGTTATCCAAACAGTATAAAAACTCAAAGATATCAACCTCTTCTAAGGGAGGAAACTAAAACAGAAGATATTGAAGTCTAGTGCTAATGGCCATAGGAGCCCTCATATTACACATGTATGCTACCTCTCTGGCTACTCTATCACAGGACCTTCTCTTATCTTCAAAAGTTCTCTGATTCGTCTCTGAGAGTGAGTGTGGTGCATCTAAGGTCCAATGTATCCATAAGATGGGTGTTGCAGAGTATTAGTGTTAAGATGGATGTGCGGTCATACAAGATTTGATAAGATTAGAAATGAGCATGTTCGGTATAATTACAACCAGCACACTCAGAGGATAAAATAAACAGAGTTGTTGTCCTACCTTTTTCTGGTCTTTGATTGGCTTCATTGGTGGTAGTTACTCAAATAATTTCTTCCCAATGCATAACCAATTCTTTTCTTTGAGTTAAAACACACTGCAAATAATGTGATTGTCTGATTTAAAATCTTTTGTAAATGGATATTCATCTTCTTCTGTCCTCCTTTATTTTTTCTATCTAATATTGTGTAACTAAACTTATGGCAGTTTTTGCCTTCCGATACCAAGATATATTAATACAGATGATTATTCTTCACCTCTAGGCTGGAAACAGGTGTAGTTGGAAGGGCCAAACCCTTTGGAATTGAGATACGTAATGTCAAGTGCGTCAGATGTGGAACCTTTGGCCATCAGAGTGGTGATCGTGAATGTCCATTGAAAGATGCTATAATGCCAAATGAAGAGAGTCGAATCAAAAGAGATGATCCTTTAACTGCTATCCTGGCTCAAACAGATGCTTCCGAGGTACCCCCCCCCCCCCCACACACACACACACAAGTCTCGTTCTATGTGTTGAAATTTGATCAAATTCTTAGGGTCCAATGCCAAAAGAATTGCATGTTGGACAGAGGTAATGGACCGATGTCTAACATAGCCTTTTTATGACTTGACCAGCTGAGGGCGAGTGGTTAAAACCGTGAACTTAATGGAGGTAGATTAAGAATTAGGTATTATCCAGTTTGCTGGAAGGCTTAACTTTTTCAAACAAAAATAACTTGTTGAACTTGTCACTAGAAGGAAGTGGGAATCAGAGGATTGGAAGTCCTTTTGGAGAAACAAACGCTCTAGCATAGCTCCTTGTCTATTATTTAACGATGCAATTTCACTTAAAGCACCCGTAGGTTGATCCATAAGGACGCCAAGCCTCTTCGCTTCCGGAAGATTTGAACTTGGAGCTCTAATCTTGGAAGGTTATTTTGTTTCTTGTAGTTTGTAGAAATCAAGGTGTAGATCTGTCTCATCTTTCCAATTGCACAATTTATTAAGTTTCAAGTCTTTAGGCTCAGTTTCATTTTTCTATCTAAACCTCTAGGAGTACAATCTCTAAGGGGTCGTTTGGTAGAGTGTATTAGGAAAAATAATGCATGCATTAACTTTGTGTATTACTAATACCTTGTTTGGTACTCTTTTCCAACTTATGTGTACACTCTATTGTGTATTACTAATATCATGGATTTCTAGGTATTAGTAATGCAATGCTTTTAATGCATGCATTAGCATGGTTAAAGACTCAATTGCCCCTTAAAACCTTTTTTACATCTTTTCCACCATAATTGTGAAGGGTATCTTTGTAAATAAATTTTTTTATGCACTACATGCTATTTTTAATGCACCAAACCAAACAATGCTTAATAATAATCTATCTATAATTAATGCAAGCATTACTAACACAAGCATTATTAATACACTCTATTTAGCATTATTTTTATACACTCTACCAAACGACCCCTAGAAGTGTTGGGTTGGATAGTCATGTTCATGCGTTCCCAAAACCAAGTCGAGACGCTCTTTCTAGCATGCATATGTCTACTATCAAGTCTATGTTCGTCCACGCGTTTTCAAAGCCAAATTGAGAAGCTCATTCTAGGACGCCTATGTTTACAATCAAGTCCACACATGAACCATATAATTTGGTTCCATGTGTTGGAGGATGTTGAAGTATATGATATCCTCATCGGGTATATGTCTTGATCTGCTCTTTCATTCACTTAAGGTTTTTGGTCGGGTACCTACATTTGTTCCACAAGCTCATCAAAACAAATTAAAGGAAATGAAGGGAGTAAAAGTAATGTATGAATTGTGTAGTTGTCCTGGAAAACCAAAGTCTTGAACTTCATTAATTATAAAGATTCTTAATTAAGGGGTGAACCTGGCCTGTGAGAATTGGGAAGGAATGACATGGAATTCTATGGAAAAATCAAGCCCCCAATATCTTATTTTGGTTGCATAAAGTTTGTCTAGCACAAGAACGCTTGAGGACAGGGGACTGAGTTTGTGCAGCAGATGGATGCAAATAACCTATTTTGCGTAGTTTGGAGTTGCAATGGAGCTATAGTATATGTTTTCTTTTTACAAGATATGGATTCCCTTCATCTTGTTTTTTATGAGTGATTTGATTGTGCATGAAGTTAAGATTGTAATTTGACTTATATTCTATTTTAGTAATTGTGGAAGAAAATATTAAAAGTAAAATAATCAAAAATGTTATTTTGATAGAGAAAATATAATGGCTTATCAAAAGAATATTACATAAAAGTTAACATTGTATAGAAATGGAACAATGTCAAGCACCTTGAGACGTTCCAAAACGAAATGAAAGATATAAATTGTAATGGACGGAGTATACATTTTTGGGCTTTAGTTGGTGATGCCAAGAGCTTTCTTAGAGAAGTCATTTGGAACTGGTACGGGAAGATGACTTCAAAACAAATGCTGAAAACATGTTTACAATCCCAGATGGCATTGAATGGGAAATGTTTGAAAGAAAAGCTGATACGGAGTCTAACCTATAATTGGAAACTAGGAATGATATTGAGCGGAAAGTAAGGAAAACGGGAAATATTTGACTTTCTCATGAATCTACTTTTTGAAGCGCTCAGAGGAAAAAAAGATTTTTAATCATTAATACTTTATCCTCCTCTTCTACTCAAACAAACAAGGGAAGGGCCTTTCACTTCCTACCTATGTGTTTGACAAAAAAAAGTGTAAATTTCTTTTCACCAAACTAAAAGATCCTAATGTCTCGTTTGTCTGTTGCTCTGCCTTTCTGCAGCCTTTGAAGTGGGAGCTCAAACAAAAGCCTGGAATCAGCCCTCCACGGGGTGGGTTCGAACTTGATGACCCCAACCAACAGATAGTTGCTGAGGACATATTTGATGAGTATGGAGGTAAATTCTTCTTTCTGGGGCCCCTGGTTGTTGAGCTTAGATTTTTTATTATTGTTTTAGGTACATTGAATCCTAATCCCCTGTTTGTTGAGCAGGATTTCTTACTGGGGATAATGTACCTGATTTGCTGGCCAGCTTATCAAGCAAACCAAAAAAGAAAAAGAAGTCCAGTAAAAGCAAGAACAGAAAGCGGTCTTCACCAGCCAGAACAGATTTACGTGCTGATAAGGAAATTAGTTCATCTTCGGATGATGATAGAAGAAGAACACTGAAGAAGAAAAAGCATAAGAAGTCTCTAAAGCGGTCCAAGTCTTCTGATGATTCTGATGGGTATCAGAGACGAAGTAAGAGACATCCACGGTCAAGTTGGGGAAAGCATTCTGAGTCAAGTTCAGAGGATGATAATAATGACAGGTATCAGAGGAGTAACAGACACAAACGTTCACGGTCAAGTTCACCCGAGCCCGAAGATAAGGAACACAGGAAGAAGAAGAATCACCACCACTATCATGACTCAGAGGACGATGATAATGACAGGCGTCAGAAAAGGAATAATAGACAGAAACGGTCACGGTCAAGTTCACCCGAGCCTGAAGAGAAGGATCACCACCATTATCATGACTCAGAGGACGATGATAATGGGAGGCGTCAGAAAAGGAGTAACAGACAGAGAAGTTCACCCGTGCCTGAAGAGAAGGATCACAGGAAGAAGAATCATCACCACTATTATCACGACTCAAAGGATGATGATAATGAAAGGCATCAGAAAAGGAGTAACAGACATGGACGTTCACGGTCAATCTCACCCGAGCCTGAAAATAAGGATCACAGCAAGAAGAATCATCACCACCATTATCTCGACTCAAAGGACGATGATAATGACAGGCATCAGAAAAGGAGTAACAGCCACGGACGTTCACCCGAGCCTGAAGATAAGGAACACAGTAAAAAGCAGAATCATCATCACCATTATGATGACAGAGAGGACGATGATAAGGACAGGCATCAGAAAAGGAGTAACAGACACGGACGTTCACCCGAGCCTGAAGATAAGGAACAGAGTAAGAAGAAGAATCATCACCACCATCATCATGACAGAGACGACGATGATAATGACAGGCATCAGAAAAGGAGTAGCAGATACAGACGTTCACGTTCAAGGTCACCTGAGCCTGAAGATAAGGAACACGGGAAGAAGAATCACCACCACCGTCATCATCAAAGTCAGCAGCGGCATAATCATTCTGATTATTCATGACCATGAAGTTATAGTATATAAAGAGCTCTAGGGTCCACTTGTGATGTAAAACAGGTAAAGGAAGAAATGATCGTGTAAAACCAGTGAAAAGAAAGTGATCAGCCCAGTCATGGAGTTAGCTCCATGCACCTCTGTCTATGCGAAGTGTTTAGTTCGTATGGCTATCAATTTGGATTAATTGACTGACTTTTATTTGGTTACCAGCCCTTGTGTTCCTCCTATTGGCTTAGTGAATGCGAATTTTTAATATAGTTTGTCTCTGAATACTGAAGTGATGTGATTCTTTAAACGGAAGTAATGTTAGAGGTTGCTAGTTACTGGACTCTTGTCATTCTATTTAACAAAGCTGCGTAGATCCTCCCAATAATCTGAAAAATATAAAATACCTCCACTCTTTGATGGCCAAATTGATATTGCCAAACTTTTTTGGGTGGCATTTGTTCCATTTCTGGAATTGTTTGGTTGAACAAATCAGCTTTCAATCAAGTAGTGATATTCTTGCTGCTATCCCCTCGACTGAGTTCTTATCAAGTAAAAACGAACGATGATATAGATATTGAAAAACCATAACGTAAAATGTGTTATCTTGCAAGCACCGGATCAGCATTCACTGAAGCAATGCTGCACAAAATGAGAAAAGGGGCAAGTGTAATCGACTGTGGAAGTTAGTTTGTTATGCAATGATATGTAATATTTATACAGTGTGGTTAAATTGTACAAGAAGATTAAGGAATTTGGAGAGTCTATGCAATTAAATTTGCAGGGAAGCAGAAACTACTTGGTATGTACCATTTGTGCATAGCTTAAATATTGGCCAAGTATGAAAATTTCAATATGTCCACCATGCATTCTTAATAGCCACAATGATTTCTGATTTTCCAGCTCGTGTTTTGGTCATTTAACTCATAAGATGAAAGTGCAGGAAACTTAATCCTTTAAGCACAAAAACTTGCATTTGAATTATGTTTTACGTTTAAGACCCAAAACATATAAGTACATTTCAAAAGTCACCTCCACATTGCCTACGGAGGACACTGGTGAACGTTTAAGACCCAAAACATATAAGTACATTTCAAAAGTCACCTCCACACTGCCTGCGGTGGACACTGGTGAACGATACTTCTAGTATAACAACAAAACATATTGCTTTACCCAAACTTTTTTAGGACATCTCGGTCATTCTCATACCTGAAAAGGGAAAAAAAATTATCCATTTCCAGAAGAACTTCCCTACCAGTCACTGAATACGATATTGGCCTTAGACAACTGAAATGTTGACGACCACCCTCTAACTGCTCAATAGAAAACTTAACCCAAGACGCTTTCACTCCATAATCCTTCACCACCCATATGTCAACATGATTTAACACGTGATTCAGTGCATCAGTGGCGTACCCTAAAATCAAACAAATGCATTCTCCCAAGACAGTCAAATTCAATTGGAATGGCTTGCCAAAATTCTCGGGAAATGGCAACTCCTTAAACCTCTCACTTCCAACATTAAGACCAACAAGAACCAAAGAGCTTCCCTTCACTAATGGTTCCTTAGTTGCTATCCAGTTCAATGCACCACCAGCAAACGTACCATTACCTTCCCTAACCAACCAAAAAATACAATCTTGAACCTTTTTCCACACATTCAACTTCAAACTATAAACCATCACCTCAGAGATTAAGGAAGGTTGATCATCAGGGTGGTACCATTGGGTTATTCTAACCACCTTATAATCATCATCAGAAGCATCATACCCAAACCCACCACAAATTTGGGCCAACCCAGCACCCTGTCCATGTGGAATTCTACTTGGGGGTTTTATTTGACAAACAGGCAATTTACGAAACATCTTAGTAGATGGATTCCAAAGCACAACATTGTTATTCAAGTTGTTAGATAGCAAAATCAAACCACGGCAAGAACCCAGTACCTGAGTTGGGTGAAAGAGTTGCTTAAGTGGGTGTTCAACCTCTGTTGCATGTTGGGTCGAGCTCGAGTCTCCGGTACAGATTGAACTGAAATCAAGCGAGAAAAGGTTGTGAGCCTTGAGCATAAGCTTCATATCTGAGTTGGATTTCAGATTGAGGTGAGCTTCGATGAATTTTGGGCTGTCAATAAGGGATTTGAATGATTTCGATACGCACCTGAATCTCAATAATGACTTCACCGGAAGTCGAGTAAGTATTTCACTGATTAGTTCCGGCGGAATGTCGGACATTGTTGATCGGAGATCAAATGATCACGACGGGGTTTAAGGGTTTTTTGGAAACGAAGGAAATGGTTAGATATTGATTTTGATTTTGTTAAAAGTTACTTTTCATAGTTGTCCACTGTACTATAAATAACTAGTATATGTGGTGGTTGATAAATATAATTGTAAATATTAATTTATTGACAATTTTAAAATTGAATCTATTATTAAATAATATTTATCAAATAAATGCTACACATTAAATATGTGTAGATAATAATTTTAAAAATATATATTAAAATCAAAAGTAAAAATAAAGATTCAAATCCAACGAATTAAACACCTACCATCCTGAAAAAAATTAAAATCATTAAAAATTATAAACAAAAAAAAGGAAAAAAATCAACAAAAACTAACGGTTTGCAATAATCATTGATAAGAGATTCTAATGCTTTAAAAGTTGCTATATCTATATAATGCATACACAAATCTTATTGATAGTGTTAATTCTAAATATGAAGTTGATTATAGTGACTTTGTCTCAACAACTACAAAGTCATATCCAAAGAAGAAGGAAAAAAGTTATATCATCAAAAAAATGTATGTTTAGATAGAAATAAATAACTATTGCATAATAGAAAAAAACTTTATATACATTGAAACTTAATGAATTGAAAAAAAATCTTACATATGATTAAATTCTCTCTTTGTTGTTTTCTTATTGTCCTTGAATGCATATTGACAGATTGAATTGTTCTCCTTTGTTAAATACTGAAATACCGTATTGTTGCTTTGTTGAAGAGGGGGAAAGAATTTGATTTGGTATGATTAGTGGAGAATGTTGTTTTGTTTGTGATTTCTTTTAGTGTTTTATATTAAAAGTTCTAACTGTTATTTATATTTTAGATTTAATAATTGAGTATTTTGTGGAAATATTAGAGATAATACCTAAAAAATTGGGAAACAGATAATACATGTTAACTTAAACTATCATGGTAAATTTTAAATTCTAACTTATCATTTTAGACTGTAACTTTTTAAAAAAATAAAAAATAAATTATTTTTATTATGTTTACAACTCTAACGTGTCTTTTAAATATGAAACTTTTGAAAAATGAATTTTTAAAATTTGATATTTACAACAAAATTGTGGTTTTGACACAATTAATAATTTTAAAATAGTAAATATGTTTTTGTATAATTTATGTAATTTTAATTATAAAAAATTTAAATAATTAAATAGATCTTTTTAATTAGTATATATTTAATTTGAAAATTATAATTAGTTTAGAATTTAAATAATTCTAACGGTTTAGGTATTATTATTATTATTATTATTATATTATTATTATTATTATTATAATAACTTTTTATTATTAATTTTTACCAATGACTTATTTCAAAAAATAGAAGTTCGACAAATATAATAAATAAATAATGTGATACAGATTAGTTTGTTAGAATTACTGTAGTTAATTTTTAATTTGAATTGATAATAAGATTTTTTATTGTTATGTGCTCCTAAAATTTAGCACCATTATCTATATATCAGGTATAATTTTAATTTTAACTTCTACATTTTTAAAATTCATTTAAAAAAATAAGGCAGAGCAATTTATTAGGAACAAACACATTCAATTTATTTAAACAATAATTAAAAAAAAAAGATATAACATTTTTTAACGTAAATTTTTTTTTAAAACTGTTTTTATATGTTTTTTCAAATGTTTTGTTTTCTAAATTGTTATTTATTATTTAATATATCTAAAAAATTTGTGGTGCTGACATGTGGCACTTTTTACTTCTCCTATTATATATAGATAGATATAGATATAGATATAGATATAATAATAATAATAATAATAATAATAATAATAATTATTATTATTATTATTATTATTATTATTATTATTATTATTATTATTATTATTATTATTATTATTATTGTTGTTGTTGTTATTGTTGTTATTATTATTAAAAACGTTTGTTTTTAAGATTTATCTTTTAAAATTAATTAACTTCTCAATTCAAAATTTAAATATTTACATAAAAGACTTTAAAAAGAATTAAAAATTAAAATTGTGATAATTTCCCACAAAAAAAGGAGTCACACATCCTATGTTCTAGAACTGTTTTTAATTTTTAAAACTTATTTAGCAACGTGTAAAAGTGTTTTTTACAATTGCTGATATATGTTTTTTTTTTCTTCAAAAACTCATATTTCTTTTTTAAATACTGAAATTTTAAGATTTATTGTGGCGCTGACACGTATGCTATTTTTCTTCTCCTATTATATATGGATAGATTGTATTGATATGCCATGATCTATTTAGAGCCTGTTTGGCATTGTTGTTGGGAGGCGAAAAATACTTTTTTTTTGTTGGCAAAAAACACTTTTATTTGAAAAATCAGGTGTTTGGCAAACTCTTACGAGTGCAAGCAGTTTTTCTAATGTTGGAAAGAAACTAAAAATTTCTACTTCTTAGAAAAAATAGAAGCAAAAAATTATTTTTTTAAAGACTAAAATATACCTTACATATATACATATTTACCAATATATCTCTTATTAATTAATTAACATATCTCATAAGTTTGATTAAGTTTCATTCAAGAATTTTATTTTTTATTTTTATATGATAAACTTTTTATTTTATTTTATGTTTATATATTATTATTTATATTTTATATTTTATATATTATTTTATGTATTATTAAAAATAGGTAACAACAATATTTTCGCAGGATTTTTTTTTTAAAAAAGTAACAAATAAAAAAAAAATCTTAATTTAGGTATTATTTTATTTTAATTAATTTTTTTTTTAACTTTAGAGGATTATGAAAAAAAAAAGAATAGCTAAAGATTGAACCCAAAAAAAAAGGTAACATTCTTCTTCTCAATATTTTTCAATAATACTTTTGTAAAATTTTAAAAAATAAAAAAAATTATAATAATTAAAGTTTTCAATTCCCCTAGAAAGGTAACAAATAAAAAATTTCCTTTTCGTAGTTTACATATTATTTTTTCTGATTTGAATTTTTTAACTTGAGGGGATTATAACATACAAAAGATAATAGCTAAAGCACATTGATACTTGCCCTTTTTCGTAATTTGCTCTCAATAGCACTTTTTAAAAAAAATTAGCCAAACACAGATTGCTTATCAAAAGCACTTTTCAAATGAATTTGCCAAACACAAATTATTTTTTTTTAAAAGCACTTTTCAGAAAAACTATTTTTAAAAAGCACTTCTAGAAATAAGCAAACCTGACTCAAAAGAGAAAAGAAGACTGGACTAAAAGAGATCTCACTTTCGTATTTTTAACAGCAATGTCAAACAGGCTCTTAGACATTACATTAGGAAGACCTTCCCAAGATACAAGATAAAAATAGATGACATGGTTACCTAGGAGTTCATAGAGGAGACTTTAGAAGGTTCTGGTTTTCAGCCTATTTCACTAAGTTGATAATGGTGTGTGTGACATCAATCAAGTTTTCTATCAAAGTGAATGGAGAGGAATATGGATATTTTGAAGGCAGAAGAGGATTGAGGCAAGGGATTCTATTGCACCATTACTATTTATTTTAGTTATGGAGTACTTGTCAAGAGCTCCGAAGAAGATGGTTGAATTATCAGATTTTAAATTTCACCCAATGTGTAAAGCACCAAATTGACTTACTTGGTGTTTGTTAATGACTTGATATTATTTTGTAAGGGTGATATTAGATCTGTAGCTAGATTGATGGAAACAATATGACACTTTAGTAGGGTCACAAGATTGGTGGCAAATATAAACAAATCTAAAAATTTTTTCGCAGGAATGGAAGATCATATCCAAGGACCAGGTGTTGCACATGACAGGATTTTGAATTGGTACTTTACCCATTATGTACCTTGGATTACCTTTGTTATCAAAGTGATGCCAAATGGATTGTCAGGTGTTGGTTGATAAAATTACTCATAGGATTACAAACGCCTATTTCGAGACACTGTCATATGTAGGGAGATTGCAAGTGATTAATGTTGTTCTATTCTCTATCTATAATTTTTGGGGTACAGTTTTATTTTGCCACAAAATATACTGAAGGAGGTTGATAAGAAATGTAGAAATTATCTATGGGAGAGGCAAGAAGGTAAACGAAAGGTAGCCCTAGTAGCATGGCAGAAGGTATGCACACGAAAGAAGAATGAAGGGCTTAACGTCAAACGTTGTAAAATATGGAATAAGGCAGCTGTGGGGAACTGATTTCGATAACTTGTTTTCAAAGAGGACATTCTTTGGATAAATGAGTACATGGTATTTGTATGAAAAATGCTAATGATATATGTACTCATATCCCTCCAGCAGATTGTAGTTGATAGTGGAGGAAGTTGAACTCAATCAAACAAAGGATAATTAATCGGTATAGAGATGGATCATACTGTTTAACTGAGAATTATAAATATTCGATAAGTCAAAGCTATCACAACTTTGTGGGGGACTTGGAGAGAGTAAAAGAATCTAATTTGGTGTGGAGCTCTATTCTACTACCTAGATACAGATTCATCTTATGGCTGGCCAAACAAGATAGACTGTTGACAAAAGAGAAAATAAACAAGTTACATATTTCAGTGGACGATACAACATGTTGTATGTGTGATGATAACAAAGAGGAATCCCAACAACATTTATTTTCTTGAATGTAAATGGATAGTGAGAGTGCAAGAAGAGCTAGAAAGATGGTCAGGTACAGAGTGCATAAGGACCAGGTGCAGACATGTTTAGGTTGGATAAAAGAGCGAAATTAGAGATAATTCAAAAAGGAACTGACAACAACAATTTTGGGGGCAAAGATCTATCACATATGGAAGGCAATGAATTGGAAACAATTCAAGGGAGTAAATGTAAATATGGAGGTAGCTATTGCACATATAAATAAGGAGATAATTGAAAGAAAAAACCAAGTAAAAGGCTCTAGGAAAACAAGGAAGTGCAGTAGTTTAGTTCAGAAAATATGTAACTAATTGTTGTTTTTCTAATTGGTTCTGAGGCTCGGGATGACTAACACTTAAGTTATGGTTCCTTGAAGTGCTCTTTCTGTATAAACATTGGCTGTCTATGATAATCTTTTCACGGTTTATTTTTTTTAAAAAATAACCTTTGTCATTTTTTTCATACATGCTTTGGGTCTAATTAATTTAAATTCATTCCAAAAAAATATAATTTGAGATAAAACACTCACTCTACTTAAAATGACTCTATGTTCATAATTCGGACTCCAAACTAATTTTGAATAAAGATAAATGAATACAATTCCACAGCAACTTTGACACTGGTAATAGCTTTTGTTTGACCATGCACAATATCCCCTAGGTTGAAAATAGGCTATTCCATATTAAGTTTAGTTATATTAACTTTAGTCATTATAATTAGTTTAAAATAAAATGTTCACTTTTTTGGAGAATTTGTTTATCACTTTATTTGAAAATAAAATGAAAATTTCAAATATGAAAGTTATATTTAGAATTTGTAAAATACCTAAACTTTGTTTTCACTTTCACCATTTTTATTTTCAATATATATATTTTTTCCAAATTTGGATGTGAGTATTATGTTATTGGATGTGGTTTTTAATTAATTCGGTGGATTTTTAAAATTATGAATAGAAATTAAATAAATATCGGAAAGATTGAAACACGTGTCTCACCATTAGTATAAAAGGGTATATACTGTTGGATATTTTGTAATATATAGAGGTCTTAAATTGAACATAACATCTGTTCGTGAAAGAATACATGACTGTTATGAAAACTCATTTGTTCATGAAAAAACATGACCTTTATGAAAAGTCATTTGTTCATGAAAGAACATAACTCTTATGAAAAGTCATCTGTTCATAAAAGAACATGACTCTTCATAAGAGTCATTTCTTAAGAAGAGTCATGTTCTTAAGTTCTATAAATATAAAGACTCTCTAGAAGTAGTCTAAGAAAAATTTGCATGTATAATCAAAGGGCTTTGTTGTATCCTTGAAGAGAATTGTTTCTATTTACCCCAATATCTATATGTGCAATATCTCTTTAAAAAAAGTGGTTATATGCGTCAAAGCCATCTTCTCATTCAATTATATTTCCTACTATTTTTTTCTAACATATACATCCCAAAACTTGGACGGTAAGGACATCAATGTCTTAAAAATATGACAAATAATAGTTAGATACTATTTACGATAGTTTGTAGGCATATTTGTCTTTTTTTAGCTTTACGAATAATCTCTTCACATAGAGAACATGCATTTTCTGATCAAATGAACCAAAAAGATAGAAAAGATTAAGTTGAGGTCATAAATAAAATTTTAAAAAATTGGAATAATTTTGAATTTTAAAAAGAAATCCATAGTTATATTTTGTCCAAAAAAATAATTTTTTTAGCTCCTAAGAAAAGCTCACTATTGTTAAACCCTACCCCTGCAAGAACACACAAACGAATTCCAGAAAGAAAGAAAAAAAATGGCTCTTTGCAGAGCTCGAATGGCTTCGTCTTTCCTTCTTCGCAATGTCATCAATCGCTCTTTCTCTACAAGTATTCTCTATTTCTCTGTATTCATTTCAATCTCTTTCCATCTCTACAATTTAATCTAATTTTTGTTGTTTTTAAAAACAATGTAACAGATCCATTTGAAGCAATGGTATCCAAAATGAAACCATCGAAGGAACTGGAATCAATGATGGAGCAGTTCTCACTAGACATCAGTTCCCAAATCGGAAGTTGTATGCCATTGGGTATGATGCGAATCGGAACCCTAATTCATAATATCGAGATGCGACCTGGGCAAGGTGGGAAATTGGTTCGTTCAGCTGGGACGTGTGCTAAGATCCTTACGGAACCTAGCGCTTCTACGAAGTACTGTGAAGTGAAGTTACCTTCCGGTGTGAAGAAATTGATTGATGTTAAATGTAGGGCGACGATAGGGCAAGTTTCGAACCCGGAACATGGTACGAAGAAGTTGAGGAAGGCTGGACAATCCAGGTGGCTTGGACGGAGACCGACTGTTCGTGGTGTGGCGATGAATCCGGTGGATCATCCACATGGTGGTGGTGAAGGGAGGAGTAAGAGTAGTGGAAGTCATGGAAGGGGTTCGTTGACACCGTGGGGAAAACCTACGAAGGGTGGGTATAAAACTGGGCCGCTTAAGAGGAAAAAGTAGTTCTTTTTTGTTTTGGGTGGGTATTTTGATGGATACTTGTTTGTCAATGTTATGTTTTCTTGATGAAGCTTATGAGGAGACAATAATTATCAGCAAATCAAGTTTGAATCTTGTTTAGGAATGATGGAGTTTTTTTCTGCATTTTGGTTTGATAAAAATTGTGTTATTTCAGGTTTGTTGGGTACTAACAGTTACTCGAATGATCATTAGAAAAATACCTTGTAAGCTATTTTTTTTGCAAGTTCTGAGGATTTCTAGTGCCTTGTTACTCTTACCTGGGAATAGGTAAAGATGATTACATTTCATTTGCTTAGTATAATTTTCTTTCTCCATGCTGCTATTATTATATGTCCTGTACAGTTCATTTTCCTAAATGTGGAGTATAACTTGGATAGTGTTGATTCTTGCTCTGCATTTGTGGAAATAAACATATGGTGATCTTTTTCTCTCTTGTAGCTTATTGCGTTTGTATGCATCCACACAGGAATATATTATGTATTTCTGTTGCTTTTGCCAGTCCATAGCATTTGATGATGAAGTTTCCATCTATATATATTTATATAAAAGAGTATCTCAGCCTGACATTTGCAGATCGTCTCTTGCTCCAAAGTATCATTAGACATAATCCACTTCTTTTCAGTTGGTAATCTTAATGGGTTATCTGCCGTTCTACAGCCTAAAGCTGTGTCACATGCCAGTCGCTGATTCAGAATTTGTTTCCGTGACTTATGCTACTTTCTTCTTTCTCAGTCACCTTGTGAGTGAACAGTTGGAAAAGTATGTATGACTGGTGAAGGATCAGAACAGAATTTCCCAGGGAGGGAAAGCTCAGTAATATCCCAGCCTTGATGTCACTGTACTCAAACTTGCAGTGATGGTGAATCCACTAGGCTGTGATCAGAGTTTATCACTAACAACATCTTTACATAGCGGAAAATCCTGCAGAGGAATGAGAAACTTGTCTGTTGATTGGATCATTGTGTCAAGACGACTCTGTCAAGCTTGTCACATACTTTGGTGGGTTCTGTCCTCATGTTTCGCCACATCTGCTCTTGGCTATCTTCTAAAGCAACTCCCTGTTAAAGCCTCAAAGTATATCATCCGCGAACTGTGCACCACTTCTCAGAAAACTTGATACACTTCGTTCCTCGATCATCTTTGAGTGGAGATATTCCATGCCTCTTGCAATCTGGAAGCAGTAGATCAACTGCAGTAGCAACCAGTTCATGAATTACTTGGGAAACAGTTAGAAAAACAACTTAGTCATGCATGCCATGTTAGCTGCCTGTCTTCTCTTCTCTCGTTATTAAATTTGATAAGTTGTCGATATATTGCTTAGACTTAAATGTTGGGAACCTGAGTGTAGTATAACTGTTGCAGTTGTCTGATATCTCAGTCAAGTTTACATCATTGGCAACATTTGAAGTGTTGGCCCTCATGTAGTTATTGCTATTTCCAATGTGGTAGCTACTTTTTGCGCTTCTGTATTTGAAAAATAGTCAATGTCCTAGAATTTCAAATTGTTATGGAGTTCTGGAAGTTGCAACTGCCTGAGAGTGACTATTTCTCAAAGACAGAGACGAAAAATGGGCAGGTTAGACATTGTTCGTCAGGTATTCCAGAGTTTAGCAGAGAGATCTATTGCAGCTTGGAATTCAATGATTTCTGCATATGGTTTCCACAGCAATGCTCAGAAAGCAAATTGACATCTTTCATGAGATGATTGATTCTGGACTTACTTCAAAAGTCACATTTATCAACTTATTAACAGCTTGCAGCCATACAAGGCTTGTTGACCAAGGGTTCTGGTACTATAATCATATGCTAGATGAGTTTGGAGTTCAACATTCCACAGAGCATCATGTCTGCGTGGTTGATATATTAGGCCGATCAGGCAGGCTATGAAGGATAACATTTTGAAGCAAATAACAAATGCTTCTGAAGTGTTAAAAGTTTGGATAAAGCAGAAGTTCTGGTTGTGAACAAACTGGGAGGAGCATGGCACATTAGTGCACTCAAATCTCCTGGTTAGTCTGAAGGCTTTGCTAAGATTATACATATGCTGGCATTAGTATAAATATAAAATATACATAGTTGTACCAATAAAAAAGAAGCATATAGGTAATAAGATTCATTTGGAACCAGCATCTCTACCTCCGTGAGATGGTGGTAAGGTCTGCGTACATTCTACCCTCTCTAGACCTCACTTGTGGAATTTCACCGGGTACGTTGTTGTTGGTGCAACTCAAGTTAAGTTTGAGTTGGCTATGTGGTATGGAAAACAATAAAGGGCATTAAGCTAACTAATTGTGCCAATTAACAGTCTAAATGTGTAGATCCCTCTTGAATTTGTGGAAATTACACCAATGTGAATGCTGGAGCAAAGATCAAACATATCTATCAGAATAACATCTTGATTCTTGAGTCATTGAACCCAAGTTAATTCTATTGGCAATGATATTAACTCATATGAAAATATTCCATTCTCTTTAGTTGTAGCAGGGCACAAAAAACAAAACCAAGAAATTAACTCCATCCATTATAATTTATGTGACTTAATTTGAAATATGGGGTCAAAACATAAAATTTACATTTAAAAAATACTACTCCCTCTATCTAAAATAAAATTTAGATATTTGTATGAATATAAATCATTTTGTTAAGTATAAAACATATATTTTAAAGGTAAATTCTTTTTAATTATATAAAGGTAATATTCTTTTTAAGACAAATTAAAACGAAGAGCGTTTGGCTATGGATTCTTTGGATGGTTGTTATGTATTGTTTCATAGTATATTGTAATTCGTTTGCATTTATTATATCATAATGTATTGATTTAATGAATACAGTATTAGATTGATCGTATAGATCTTCGTCATTACATAATGTAACACATTCATAATTCTAATCGGTCTTTACATAAAATGGTCTTTACATAACCATGGATTTAAAAGATACCACTTTGACTATTCCCAAGGAATTAACAAAATATCATTTGACTCTCCCAACTAATTACTTTTTTCACCTTTTTTCCAAAACCCTCCATTTTCCTCTTTGATCAGCCCTAGGGTTTTGCGAAAAATCCTAAGTAATCAATGGCGTCATCGACTCGGATTTTCGGCAACTGTTGTCGAGCTCTAATGGCCGCTGCTAAAACTTCCGCAGTAACAGAAACAACAACGACAGCAGCAGCCACTGTGACCAAAGCCAGAGGTCGTCCCACCGGAATACTGAAGCCACAACCAGTTTCCCCTGCTCTAGGAAGCTTCTTAGGTACTAAAGAAGCCTCCCGCGCTGATGCGGTCAAGAAAGTTTGGGAATACATTAAAACCAATAATCTTCAGGTCTGGAGTATTGTTTATACTTCATCAGTTCATTAGTGAATGTGATGAGCTTTGATTCAGTATTCAGTATTCATTTTCGTTTTTACTTTTTTACTTCATGATGATTGTTTTCAACTTTATCATTTCTGGCCTAACTCAACCTCAAAAGTTAGCTCACACTCCATTCCCCAACCAATGTGCAACTTTGACCCACTCTAACACCCCTTCAAACTCAATCCCAACTGGAGTGTGGAGCGGGATCAAGGACCTGTCTCTCATACCATGTAAAGATATGGCACCCTAACATAACTCAATCCCAAAAAAGTCTATATAAGCAGGCCACCGGTCCATTTCCCAACCAATGTGGAGCTTTGATCCACTCTAACAAATTATCCCTTTGGTGGTTCTGTTAATTACTTGGAGAATTTTATCCGTGAAGACATTATAGTTCTATTTTGCATACAGAAACATTTTAAATTTAGTACTCACATTATAGTCTATTTTGCATACAGAAACCTTTGGGGTGGCCCAGTGGTTTGGGCTTGGGACTTCCATGTTGGAGGTCTCAAGTTTGAAACCCCTTGCCAGCGAAAGCAAGGGGTTTACCTTTTGGGTCAAGCTCGTTGTACCGGGCTTGCCTAGTGTGGGTTACCTCTCCTTTGTGGTTTGTGAGCTATTGCATAAGAGCGAGGGTTTTACCCTGTGCGCACCCAAAGGGTAGCCGCTACGGGTTTCTCTCGTCATCAAAAAAAAAGTCTAGCTAGAGAAGCTGAATACTTGCAGTACTTGTGGACAGTAGAATGCTGGATTAGTTATACATAACATAGGTTTTGGCTAGTAAATCAATATGTGATGGAATCTTTTAGTTTTATCAATAAATTATTTTTACCTTACCAATTCCAAAAAATAAATAGAAAATGTGATGGAATCTTTTGATTTTGTGGAAGCAAAGTTGATAGTTCTTACTTCTTGAGATGGTTATCTTTATTTCCTTCCTTTTGTTTCTTTGAATGGTTTGAAGGTCTTTAAGTATCGAATGAAGTGGTGGAGCTTTTAAAAAAAAGAAGAAGGGAAGTTGTTAATTCATAACCTGGAATGCAAGAGTGCAAGTGAGAGGGTTGTTGATAAGATTTAGGGCTTTAAGGTTATTTTTGGAAGCTAATGGGTTTGGTTCTCTGTACATGATATGAACTGATCTGTTCATTATTCATCTTTTCTTTTTTTGGGGGGTTGTTTGGGTTAGTGTGACTTTGCCATGCCAGACTCTTCGTTCTTATCAACTATACTGAGAGTTGGGCTAGTGTAACTTCACCATGCCAAACTCTTCTGTTCTTATCAACTATACTGGGAGTTGGGCTTGTTTTGCTGGTAAATTTAGGATTTCATGAGTAGCTGGTCCAGATTAGAGATTTAGCACTCTGAAGATTAATTAATAAACTAGTTGTATCAAGATTTTCTTCTGCTGGTTCACAATATTTCTCAAGAGTGAAACATAGTATATGCGTATTCACTTTTTTTGATTGTTTTCTATTTATAAGCATACTTCTATAGTGTTGTATGATGAAGAGCTAGAATGCTCATGGCCTAGCCCCAATGATACTATGATATCGTACTTCTTGTTATCACTTATCACCAAGTTTTCAAACTATTTTAACACTTTGTACGACCTAGAAAGGCATAAAGCTATAAAATTCCTTTCGGCCCACTTCCGAGATAAGTGTTGAAGATCAAGGAGTGCATTATGCATAGATAGGTATGAGATACATACTAGAATTCCTAATCTTCCTAAGATGTCATTGAGTGGAATTGTAATGAGCGCAGCCCTGATTATCTACAGGTCCATTTATGCTTCTAAAGATTGTTTTGTAGTTTCTTGTCTGAGAGGAAATAAGTTAATGGGATCACCATGGATTGCCTGGAAAGAGTTTCTTCACCACTTACTGAATTTGGAATCTGTACATAGGTCATAGCTGCACGTGACTAAGTTCTTCATATTTGCTATCCCTACGTCCAGGGGCCTGCAATACGCTGTTAGTGCATAGCATTGCACTATGACCTTGAAGAGGGATTTTTCTTTTTTCATGGCTTTTGCTTTAGTAAATATGACCAGATGACTGCCACGGTTCATCAAAATATCAATATTTAACTGCCCCTTCCCCTTGAAGAGAATTAAGTAAAGAAAGTTACCTTTGGCATTTGCATCCAAGGGTATGACCTAGCGGTCAATAAAGTAGGTGAAAAACATGGCAAACCAAGATTCAAATTTTAGCAGAGACAAAAAATGTTGGGTGATTTCTTGGCATCTGTCTAAAACCTTGGTTGATAAAGTTACCCGGTACCCATGTTGGTGGGAGGTAGGAGGTACCTAGTGGAATAGTCGAATTGTGTGCAAGTTGGCCCGAATACCGCTGTTATAAAATATGACATTTGGCCTCTCTCGTCTATGGACTCAACTCAATCCAAGAGATATCTGATGTGTGCAAAAAGAAATTGAGTTTGTGTATTTGATCACTGCTAACTGATTGTGATTTCCCTTCTTTCTTTTTTTTTGGTTCAATGGTACTTTTCTTTCATGGTTTCACTGATATGGTGATTGTAACTTCGTGGCTTGCAGAATCCTTCAAACAAGAGAGAGATACATTGTGACGACAAGTTGAAGACAATATTTGATGGCAAGGACAAGGTTGGTTTTCTAGAGATCGCGAGGCTATTAACCCAGCATTTTCATAAGGCTGCTTAAGTTCTAGTCAGGCGGGAACTTGTGTAAACATTAGGCACCTTCTGGATACTGGACATTGTTCTTTACCTAGCTTGCTAGCTTATTTCTGTTTCTAGTAGCTCTTTTGTTTGCCTTCACCCTGGTTTGAATTATCAAGCGGGGTCGATCCAGATGCTCTTTATATCAAGTGGTTTGAAGATGAAACAAAAAGCAACAGGGTAATGGTACTGCTACCATTAGTGTTCCTCCACCCCCAAAGTTCCCTCCTTATCCCTTTCACAATTTGAAGTTAAGCTAGGTATGCAGGATAAAATACTTTTGAAACACAAATTGTACCAGTGAAATTTAAAATTCTTATTGCAGTTTGTTCTCTTCATTCTGCTGATAAAATGTTAGCCTATTTACTAGTGTTTTCTTTCTTTGTTTCAGTTTAAATATTCAATAGAGATTGTTTTGTTCCTTACCAAAATATTCTCTTTTTCGAAAGTTAAAACTTAAAGACTTTTGGTTAGGGGTCGAGGAAACCAATCATCCCCTCATATCCTTTATTGGTGTCACTCAATACTCACAAAAGTAAGAATAATAATTGCACCATTTTATGTTGTAAATTTGTTACTGCGACATCATCACCTCACATTTGTTTTTTCTAAAGATAATAAAAATATTATGATTGTGAGTTGTGACATTAAATTTCTTGCAAATAAAAAGAATCTCAAAATCCAAACACCCTAACACTAATTTACCATAACCCGATTTTATTGATATATAAATGCTAATGTTCCCCCTTAATGAACAATCATTTTGTCTTCATCACATAATTAAATTGGAGTTAATTACTCATATACCCCTCTTAATAAAATAAATGTATAAATTAGAGTTATTTTATTGAATAATCTTTTTAGTTAAAGTGATCATGTTAGTAATTAACTCCAATTTAATTAGATGAGGGATATGCTTATGAAAATCACATATCTTGCATTGACTTGCTTCACAATAAATATGCAATGATGAAGATAGGCAAGAAGTTTACTTATTTCGTCTTATATTAGTCGTTTACTTTTCTTAAGAAATTATAAATTAAAATAATAATTTTATTAATTTATTCCTTGAAAATCTTTTTAAAATTTTAGAAAATATATTTAAGGATAAAATGAGAAAAATTTATTTTATTTTATTTATATAAGTAATTTGAAAAAATTATTTATCGGAGGTAGTAATAATAATCAGAGTGTCTCTTCACTTTTCTATTGAACAAACCCCATTTACAAGCATTTCTTCAAGAAACAAAATCGTGGGTTTGTTTGAAAGTTAAAAAATAGTATCAATGGCTGCCGAATTTGATCGAACAACAGTGAAGGAAGAAGAGTATTTTGACGTCCTTACAAAAACTGGAGAAATAACCGGCTACTCTAAACCCAGGTGAAAAACCCCACATCAAAAAGAAAGAAAATTTCAATGGGTTTTGAAGAATTTTGATCAATTTTAATTTTTTCTGCAGTATTTTTTTATTAGTTTGAATTCTTGGTGTAAGTTTTGATTCCAACAGCTAGCTATGAATCCGAGCTGGTTGAGCTAACTCTGCTACTCTCGTCTTTTATGCTTAGAATTAACAATATGAGCAAGTTCACAAACACCATCTTGAATAGGGGCAGCCTGGTGCACTTAAGCTCGTGCTATGTGCGGGGTCTGGGGAATGACCGATCTTTTATGCTTGAATGTATTGTAATATTTTTGGGCAAAGTAGTCTTTTTTTTCTAACCCTCCTTAAGTGACAACCTTAGGGTTGGAGGGTGAGGATGCTTACCATTCGTCTTGGGCAAAGTAGTCCAGTTGAAGCTTATGACTTTTGATCTTTTTTCATTTCTTGTTCTTTTTTTTCCCCACTTGATTGGGAAGAGCAATATCTTTTGGTAATGTCAATTGGTTTGTCAGATTAATGGAATGCAAAGGTTTAGCTGAGTAAGATGTTGGCATAAGTAATGGAGTACTTGAATTGTGTATGTTTTTATTTTATTTGGGTAGTAGGGATCAAATTTTGGTGTATATAGGACAGAAAAGTAGCTTATTGCATGTTATTCATGTAAAGGGGACGATACTATGGATTTTACTTTGAGTGAAATGCGAACCTCATATACTGATTCATGAATCTGCTTTTTTATTTTATTTTAAGAATGAGTAATGATTAATGAATCTTTGAAGTGCTCTTCTTTTCCAACCTGTTTTAATCAGGAGAATACCTTCTCTGTACTTAATGTTTGAAGAAAATTTTCAAAGACTAAGATGCTCTTTAATGTCTCGTAATGAAATCGGTTAAAGGCTGGTCTGTGACTGGAGTAGCAGAAAGCAGATTTCCCTCTTTGTTATAGTTTCTTCCAAAATCAATGAACAGTAGAAAAGTGAATTGGATCTTGGCAAGATAGTTAATTTATTAAATTGACTGGCAGAATTTAACAAATCTAAGCTCATAGTTGCCCAAACATATCACGTGTCATAAAAAATTACGGTTTGTAATTCTGTTCTCCAAGCTTTATTAATAATGAACTTATGGGGCTAATGATGTCTATTATTGTGCTACTTGTTCAGAGGGGATGTTCACAGAGATGGAGACTACCATCGAGCTGTTCATGTGTGGATATTTGCTGAGAGTACACAAGAACTACTTCTTCAACGACGTGCTGATTGCAAGGATTCCTGGGCTGGTCAATGGGATGTCTCGAGTGCTGGTCATATATCTGCTGGAGATTCATCTCTTATTTCAGCAATGTAGGTTCCCAGCATGGAGCTGAGCTTTCTAGATATAATTTCAAATGAACTGGACTTATTTTTCTGATTTTGCTTTTATCTGTCCTCATGCAAATTCTTAGTATAACGTTTTCTGTATGTTCTTGAATCATTATTTGGTAACTTTTATCCCATGATCATAGATTGTCAGGTAGTTGGTATATGACTTGTATCCAGTGTTCCCATAATCGTTAATAAATTATTTACCTTGTCAAAAAAAATAAAAATTGTCTCATGGCGCTACTCGAAATTTCAGAGTTCTGTATTCTTCTGTCTCTTTATGTTGCTGTCTTTTTCATCTACCAATGGATTTCCTTTTTCTTCCTTCTCTTTCTCAAATAAAAAGAAGAAGCCTCTATCGTGAACCAACCTTCTATGTATCTGACACAATCAGCATTTTGCTTCATTTTCAATAAAGCTGTGTTCTAGCTTCTTTTCTTTAGGGGTTATTACTGAGATAAAGTCATAAAAATCAGAAAGAATATATATAGAATGAGAATCGGTTTATTAGCATTTAACGCTATGATGATTGAAATGACAACTGTTTGCTCTGTATCTTGTACTCCTTTTACCATCATAAAACGCGCTCTCTCTCTAAATTTTCAAAAGAGAAAAATGCAGTATCTGACACGATCTCATAATGAAATGGATCACACACCAATAACTCCTCTGGTTTGCTGTCATGCAAATTTATATGAACACTTTATGTGCTGCGTAAAGTGGAATAGCTTTGCTGATGATTAGTTTTTTTTATTTTTAAAAACAGTTTCAAAAATAGCTTTGCTGATGAATTTTCACACTTCACAAATGCTCATCTCTTACAACTTGCTTATTTGTTTTGTTAAGTAATGGTCAGTTGCTACTATTTTGGAGTGCATATGATCATTCAAGTATCATCGATTTCATTTGGTTTCAACTGTCCTAGTAAATACACTAACTGCAACTTCTAATCCTCTGTAAATATGTAGAAATATTTAAATATGTTGTTTTCTGTAATGCACATTTCTTATGTAAAGAGTTTTTCTCTACCAGTGACTAACCCATGAATAATTGTCTGTATGTGAAAGTTTACATCCCCTTGAAATGCTGAATGTTCTCTCCCATGCGATTACATATGTCGCACTTCTAAATGCTTTTCTGATGGGGCTTGTACTGTTGTCGACTTATACATTCTTGCAGGCGAGAGCTTCAAGAAGAACTTGGTGTAACTCTTCCAAAAGATGCATTTGAATTAATATTTGTTTTTCTTCAAGAGTGGTTGGTATACTAAAGCTCTAGCTCATCATATATCGTTATCATACAGTATTCAGCAGTAGCAATTGTCTGTTGACTCAGATTTATGAATTCGTGCTTCTCCTCCTTGTTGAATCGTCTTTTTTGTTTCTTCCGGACAAATGTCTATTTCTTTATCTGTCAACTTATAAATAAGATCTCATTATATATGCTAATATTTTTCTTTACAATTGAATAATACAGCTGAATTACCAAATTATAAATTTTGACAAAGATGTTTGTTATTGCATATGCACCTTGAGCTGTCAGGGAGCTTGATGGCACAGAGAAGTGGGACAACAAAGAAAAGAAACTATTGATAGCTACAGTGTAGGAAATGTTCATAAGGTGTTAATCTCATTAGTTCCCCTTGTTGAATATGTCTATCACTAATTAGATCCTAATAGATTAGAGCATGTGGTAGTATTGGCTGTGTGTTAGAAGCCAAGAGTTACCAAAACCTCAGTCATTAAATTTGGGGTCCATCTATCTCTTTTGAGTTATTGGTTCTGATTGTTTATTTGATCCGATGGACTAGACTGTAGTTTAGTTCTATTTTGCAGATATAACTCAAGCATATCTGTAACATGTGGTTATTAGTTATTACTAATAATTGAAGTACTTTCTCCCAAATGTTGCTCAAATTTCTGTGTCCATTTTGTCCAAATTTCCAGGGCTTTTACGCTATACACAATTTAGTGGACTTTTAACAATTGGAGCACTTTCTTGATAGTTCTTGTTCACTTTTGATAAATCAAGTGCTTTCGTGATAGTTATATAATAACCAACCAGGAAGAAAGGAAAACAATACAGATACTCTGGAACATGTCGAATCATCACTTCAATAACATTTTCTCAAGCTATTGTGCTTCAAAGCATGAGTTTCTGTCAGTCATTGGAGTATGCTGAATGTCACAATAAATTGCAGCACTATCAATGATGGCAAGTTCATCAACAATGAATACAATGATGTATATCTGGTGACAACAAAAGATCCAATTCCTTTGGAGGCCTTTACTCTTCAGGTCAGTATTTTTGTTTGTAGTTAAATGTTCTTGTAGTTGCTCTGATACTTTCCCGAGATCACTATGTGTTCGTCACTTGGTATTTCAGGGTTTGCCTTAGGCTTATTGTTCATTTATAGAATCCTTGCAATAAGAAATAAGAGTGAATGTAACGGGCCATTTCGAAATTAATGTAAATGGACTAGGATATCTTTAAGCATAACATTTTTTCAGTTTCTATTTTATCTTAAGTGGTGTCGGAGATGAATTCGTAAAATTTTATAGTCATTTCTTTTTAATTTGATAAGGTAACTAATTTTATATGATGGGAAAAATCTCCCATATACAAGCTGTATACCAAAAAGTGTAGAATCTGTAGAAGAATATGGTTCTCTACCAAAACACCTAGCTGGTGAAACCTCATGGGTGCACATGGAAAACAAAACCAAAAGTGAGGTTATTCCTCAAATGTTCAGTCATTTTCTAACCTTTCAGAAGTTCTCTTATTTCTTTCCTTCTGTAAGACCTACAGGGGAGTGCTTATCCCACGTTCTTCTTATGTTTCTCTTCCTTCTCTAATGGCCTAATTGACTGTGCCTGACATTGGCCATTATGCCTGACATTGGTCATTATAGCCTGAACCATCTCAAGATCTGCCATGGTGAACAAGTTGTCACTTGATAGTGCAGAAGGAGATGATCCACGTCTTTGCTTGGAGTTTTGCACATAAAGTAGCAATTGAAGACAGTCTCCTTCGGAGTGCTTGACATCTTCCATTGTACCCTGAACCATCTCAAAATCTTCCACGACAAATGAGTTGTCACCTGATAATGTTGGAGATTATCCACGGCTTTGCCTGGATTTTTGGACAGAAAATACCGTTGACATCTGTACTCCTCCCTTTTATTTAAATCCTGAGATGTTTAGATTGTTCCTCTCACTGCCAATCAAGTAAAAGAACATATATCTTTTTGCTCCTTGGGAATCCAAACTGATAAGTGCAAGAAACTTGACTAGGGAGGAGGTCACAAGAAACTCCGAGCGACACATAAACTGAGGCAAAAGTTTTGTCTACCCAGTGAATGAAGTTCCAGACTGTTACATCAACAGTCTGGCTGATATTCTAGGAGGTAAAGTGGGAGAACTGCCTACTACCTACCTAGGGATGCCTCTCGGTGCAATGAGTAAGTCAAGGAACATATGGAATGCAGTGGTGGAAAAGTGTGAAAAAAAGTTGGTAAATTGGAGAAGCCAATACCTATCTTTGGGTGGAAGACTGATCCTAATCAATAGTGTGCTTGATGCTATGCCAACTTATATGATGTCTTTATTTCCTTTGCCAGGGAATGTCTTACAGAAGCTAGACTCCATCCGGAGGAATTTTTTATGGCAAGGAAATGGAGAGGGGGAAAAGAAGTATCACTTGGTGAAATGGGATGCTGTGACCAACAATAAAAAAGAAGGGGCAATGGGCATAAAGAACCTCAAAGTACAGAATCAAAGTCTTTTATTGAAGTGGCTATGGAGGTTTGTCTCAGGGGAACAAGGTTTGTGGAAAGATGCTATAACTTCCAGATACACAATGGAAGGTTTATGGATCACTAAGCAATTTAGAAGCCCTTATGGGGTAGTTCTATGGAGAACAATCAGGAATCAGTGACCTAAAATGTGGGGAAACTCAAGAATTGTAATAGGAAATGGAGGGAGGACATCATTCTGGAATGATGTGTGGGTTGGTCAATACCCCTTAAAACAATTGTACCCGGTGATCTATAATTTGAACCAACAAAAGGAGGCAACAGTAGCAGATGTCAGGGACAACCAAGGATGGAACCTCTCTTTCAGGAGAATGTTGAATGACTGGGAGATTGACAGCCTAACAGATTTCTACGATACTCTGGAGCAGGCCAATAACTTTCAACCTAATGAAGATGATCTACGCTGGTTGAGGACCAATAATGGGAGATTCACAGTAAAATCAGCTTACAGGCACCTTGATAGGCCAGCTGCAATGCTCTTACCATGGCCTTGGAAGATGATATGGAAAGTTAGAGTACCTCACAAGGTGGCTTGTTTCACCTGGTTAGTAGCCAGGCAAGTAGTACTAACTCAGGACAATCTAATGAAAAGGGGAAGACAATTATGTTCCAGGTGTTTTTTTGTGAAAGAGAAATAGAGACAACAAACCATCTCTTCATCCATTGTAGAGTGACAGAGAAACTGTGGCAGGTGTTTTTTAACTTGAGGGGTATCAGTTGGTCCATGCCAAGGCATACCTCAGAAGCTCTAACATGCTGGAATAGAGAAGGAAATATGTCCGGCCACAAAGAGAGATGGAAGATTGTCCCTGTTTGCATCTGGTGGACAATATGGAGGGAAAGGAACCAAAGATGTTTTGAAAACAAGAGGTCCCTTTCCAAAGTCTGAAGTTGAATTGTCTTATAACCTTTTATTTTTGGTGTAACTATGTACTCCCCAAAAAGGTGGAGGATATTACTCAGTTTCTAGATAGTTTAGGAGGGATAGGTGATAGATTTCTTTGGTTTTGCTTACTGTAGACTCCTGATGTAACTACTACTAAAATACACTATTGGTGTATTTTGTCTATAAAATGTTAACTTAAAAAAAAAGTAATTCTTGTAGCATTCTTTTCTTTGGTGACTGTTCATGCTAATGCACCTCTCCTCTCTAGCAACCATTCAGGCGTTGCTCCTCAGTCCTCTCTCTAGAATCATTCAATCACCCACTTGAATCATTCACCCATTCAGGAGCCACTCAATTATTATATTGATAAATGAAATATGTTTGCTTTCTCAAAGTCTGCCGGTGCCTAATTGTGTTAAGCTAGTCGTAGGTTCTCTCACCTATATAATGGTCTGCCATGACTCTCACTCTAGGCTGCTACTCACTCATATTTTACTTCCCCATGAAGAAGTTTTGAAGTCAGGTGCTTTACCATGTATTTAACCTTCCTGTAGAAGTAATAATTTTCATAAGTTTTACATGTGTCCTGCACCCACTGTCCAAAAACTGAATAATGCTGTAAATGTGAAGTACAATGCGATGTAATTTTATCAGTTTCACTATCCCTTGAAACTCCGATGCCATAAGCTTCTGAAAGCTTGTTTGTTGACTGCGAGTACAAGTGCTCTGAAATAATTAAGTAGCTACTTTTTTCTCTTCTTCCCTTTTTAGCTAATTTTTTTCTCTTTTGCACCAACTGAAAATTGTCACTATTGGCATATCTTTTCTTGGTAGGAATCAGAAGTTTCAGCTGTAAAATATCTCTCTCTTGAGGAGTACAGAAGAGTGCTTGCTCAAGAACATCCTGATTATGTTCCTTATGATGTGAATGGGGAATATGGTCAATTCTTTACGATAATTGAGAAGAGGTATGTCTTATATAGCCAAAGAAAAAGTTTTAGTTATGTAACTGACTAGTCAGCTCTTCTTATAGAATGGTTACTTGAGCTTGCATTAAATATAAGCGCATTATCCTTCCTTAAAGGAGCCGTTTAAATATATTTCATTTTTTCCTACTTCAACAATGTTTCTGCAATTAGTTCAAAACTTTTCCTATTATATGTTTTTTAGTTGTATATAGCTATCCATAAATTAGGCATGAGATTGTGTTTGCATCCTATGTTCCAAACTTGGTTCTTTTCCTTTTTTGTTGTGCATAAACTTTGTCTTGCCGTAACAATATCTACTTGAAACTTTCAGTTTTCTTCTTAATCAATTGCATATTAATCCTGTCTTTGTTGACTTGTTACTTTGTGCACCTGAGCTAGCTGATATGGGATATCTACAGGTACAAGGAAAATACTGAAGCTAGAAGTTTGGCTCTTGAGAAGCAGCTAAACCGCTATGCTAGTGCTTCCCTCTCTGCAGAGGTTTCAATTCTAAATCATGTCGATCATTCTTATTTCTTACAGTAAATCTTGATCACAAAATCTGATGCAAGAATGCTCTACTCTCCAGATTTACTTCTTGCTATCGTGTGTGTGTGTGTTTGCTTAGATTTTTCAATAAAAGTAAAAACTGAACCCTGGTGTCTAGGGTGCCAATGTCAAAACTCAAAAGTTCAATGAGTAATGTTAACCTGTTGATCAGATCGCCCATCAATAAAAGGATGTGAATTCTCACTAAAATTACTTATGGTAACCTTCTCAAAAGAAAAAACTACTTAAGGAATCACCTCCTCACTGAAACGATAGTCCTACTTCTCTTTTTGGAATAGCTTATAAGTTCTTTTAAGGATCCTAAAATATATAGTGCTTATAGCCAAACACACCACTAGTTCACTAATTATGACAGATGCTCTATACTCAGTATCTTAATTTCCTCTGAAGTGTCGGATGTCAGCTGTTGCATATTCTTCAAGAGTATGTGACGGAAATCTCATCTTGTTTGGTATTTCACAACATAGAAATGATCTTTGTAATCAATCAAAAGAAAAGAAATGATCATTTAATATATGTCATTTCGTTTATTCTTTCTTTTTTTGGTTCTGCCGGTTAACGAAATACTGCTGCTTTGGTCTTATGGAGGATTATTATCTATCTTCTATGTGTGTTTCGGTGTGTCAGAATTACACGATTTAGACAAAGACAAAATTAAGTCAGGGAAACATTATGGCTTCTCTTAAATGGGGGTTACTGATGCCAGGTTTTTTTTGTACAGTTGACAGGGCTGACTGCAGCAGACAAAGAAGCACTAAATCTACTTTTTAAAGCTGCAATAATCATGGACAAGATCTTTTACGTGCAGGTATAATCACAGTGTCTATTAGTGAGAGTTCAAATTCTGATGTATAAAAAGATTGACTGAGCGCATATCAGTTTAGATAAGCAAGTAGTCTACTATGTTTCTGCAATTAAGTTCGTTACGTCTTTAGTTACTACCATAGGTCTTATTCTTTGATGAAGCAAGAAGTCCAAATTTTTTTTCCCATTTTGGTGTGGGGTTGTCGCCTTGTCGGCGGTGATGTCAAATCTTGAGGACATAGCTATAGTAGATGGCATTATCATCACTGACAATCACATATAATGCATGTTGTTGTCATCTTCAATATGGAAAGAATGTGCTGGATGGGATTTGATTGGGTAAGTCAGAGATAGGCTAGTGTTTTTTTGTTGGAAGTGGTTAGTTGATTCTCCAGATAGGGTCAAAATATATATATTTAGCCATATATTGAAGATCCTGTAAATCTTAGAAACGTTGAAATTGAACTAATTTTTTAATCTGGTGCATTAGACTAGTTCAAAACCATGTGTTACCAAGTGTTATTGCTGATGCATTTCTGTGGAAGTAGTATACACTTGACTTTTCTTTGACATGAGCCGCAGGAGTTTCAAACCATGTGTTATCAAGTCGTTATTGTTGATTCATTTCAAAGAAATTAGTAACATTTGACTTTGATTCATTTCAAAGAAATTAGTAACATTTGACTTTGATTCATTTCAAAGAAATTGATGTAGGTTCTCTATTTTCTTTGGGTATACTTGCTTGTCTACAGGAGTCTCTTCCAACATCAATAATGTTATATACCTTATCTAAAAATGGGTGCAGGAGGAAGGGTACAACTAGTACTGTATCGTAAAAAGGACCATAATATTATGAAAATAATTGTACTTCTTGACTAGGCGAGAAATTAGATACGTCTTTATGATGATTGTAGCGGCTATAAAAGGAGAAAACTTGATCCTTCAGGTGGCCCAGTGGTTTGGGCTATAAAAGGAGAAAACTTGACCCTTCAGGTGGCCCAGTGGTTTGGGCTTGGAACTTCCATGTTGGAGGTCTCGAGTTCGAAACCCCTTGTCAGCGAAAGTAAGGGGTTTGCCTTCTGGGTCGAGCTCGTCGCACCGGGCCTTACCTAGTGTGGGTTACCTCTCCTGTGTGGTTTGCGAGCTATTGCATAGGAGCAGGGGTTTTACTCTGTGCGCACCCAAAGGGTAGCGGCTGCGAGTTTCCCTTGTCATCAAAAAAAAAAGAAGGAGAAAACTTGTTGAGTTGATGATTAACATTGTACAAGTGGAGCTCCTTATATAGGAGTCTTAGGGCTATGTAAATGTGGCATGTAATTATTCTGAAGCTGGTAAGGTAATTATTAATTCCTTTAATTAAATAAATATATATTACGTAGTTTAATCATTTTACATTTGGCATATCCAACCTGAGAGTTTGCGGGTCAATTTAAATGATGACTTGCATTTTTAAGTTGCCTTCATAACTCTTGTAATATTTTAACCAAGAGAGTATAAAATTTCCTTTCTTCCAATTTTAGGTTTGGAGGAGAGAGATGCAAACCACTTATTGTGGTTTTCTTAACACTCCCAGCCCCACTGTTCTTTCAACCTAGATGGAATGATCCTTCATAAATTCAATGATGAGAAATATGACTAACCGGTGTTATTTATGTGATGTTATCAGTGCTTGCAGTGGCTCATAGAGAACCTCTTTTGAATTTCTCCTATTGATATGCTCCTTTTTTTTTAATTCCATAACATAGGTTTGGTATAGCAATCCATCTTTGAGAGACTGGTTAAAGGAGAACGCGGACAAATCACAGTTGGACAAGTTGAAATGGATGTACTATGTAATTAACAAAAGTCCATGGTATGTTCCCCTCTTCAATCCTTCTTCCTCTTTGTGTTTTTGTGTCTTTATTTGCCCATACTCTCTATCCCTATCTCTGCATCTTAAGATTTAGGTGATGGCGAATCCGACTTTAGATCCGCACCCATGTCGGGTGCACACACCCGCATCCGAGCAACATAGGTCTGTCAGTCACTAGTTTATACTTTCACAGGGGAAGTTGTCCTATGGTCTAAAGCTTGCTTCTTTATATCCAACATCTCCCGTGTTTTGCCGATGTGAGATTTGCCTAGGGTGTTACATACCTCCCCCCCCTCAAACTCTTTAGGGACTCAGTGTCCTCACTGAGGTTTATCATCTCAAAAATTTGGGATTTGCCTAACGTTTCCCCCACCATTGCTTGAGGTTGCACTATTGGTTACTGTATCATAATCCCCTGCTTTGGATGCAAATGGAAAGTTCCTTTATTTTTATTTTTTTTGAAACTGGTAACTTTGTATATTCCTCAAAAGACAGTACTAAAACTGTACTGGTCAATGCTTACACCATGTACTTCAAATCCTACTATCTTTTCCTAAATTGAGTGTAGTACATCAATTATGGAGATGGTATTATTTGAGTATAACTGATTACACCAAAAACATAGTAGCAAAAGACAATTTAGTTTCTTTATTGTTTTTAGTTTCCAAAAAATTATTGATTGGAGTTTTCTGAGCTCACTCTTACATTGTTAGGTCTTCCCTGGATGAAAATGAGGCTTTTTTGACGACTGCAGATTCAGCTGTCAAGCTTCTTCCGAAGGCAACAAAGCCTGTACCAGGTTGGAAGGGTTTTGAATATAGAACAGCATTTCCTGCTGTGAAACCTCCTGGTGCAAATTTTTATCCACCAGATATGGACAAAATGGTATACCATGGTAATCACTTTGTTATTTGCTGTAAAAATAGTCTTTACACTCATTATCTTAGTCTTTTTCTTTTTTAGGAATTCAACTTATGGAAAGATAGTCTTCAACAAGATAAACAGGAAGAAGCAATGGGCTTTTTCAATGTTATTAGAAGGCATAGTGAATCATTGTCTGAAGATTCAATATCCCAAAAAATGGGAAATGTCACTAGCTCTCCTCAAGATCTGTATGTGGTTCCTTATTCTCAAGAGTACAACTCTCTTCTTGCTGAAGCAGCCACCTTACTTCGTAAAGCAGGAGATATGACCAGCTCATCTAGGTATTCAATTTGTTTTATGTATTTAATTATGTTGAATACAGGTTGACTAAGTTAGTTGCTCTTCTTTTCAGTTTAAAGAGACTTCTTTATAGCAAGGCTGATGCTTTTCTTTCAAATGACTATTATGATTCAGATATCGCCTGGATGGAGTTGGTTAGTATGCTACTACTTCCTATCTGTCTGTAGTGCATATGTTGGAACTATTTAATTCTATGAAGATCTATCATGAGTGACTTTTCTTTGAGCTGATGGGTAGGCATTTCGTACGGAATAGTTAAGAAAGCTTATCAGATGAATATTAATCGTACACAAGACTATGCTTTAACTTTTAACAATTTGAGCAACTTTTGCAATTGATTTGTCAAACTGTTGAGTAAGATAGTGCTGGCAGAACGGGAAGCATCAAAATTAGTCTAATTCATTACCAATAAATTGCCAGCTTTGGTATCTGAACTTTGGGAATTGACATCAGCACTGTTCTATATATAATGAAATCTTTTTCTTCCTTGTATATTGTTGATCTTTTGTTTATGTCTTTGGGCTCTTGTTTATTTAATTTTTCTTTTTCAAATGCTTCATGATCTAGGCTGCAATAGCAAAGTTAGGATTATCAAATTCAGTTGTTTGACTTAACTTTATTTATTAGCTTAGCAGAAGTGTAACTTTAAAACAAGTTAGGATTATCAAATGAAATTCATTAACTTGATGCTGGTGTCTGTACTGTCCTTACACATTTGGTTAAACTGTGGAACCAATTTCCCCCGTAATTCTTTCATGTGTTGGTTTTTCCAACTCTTCCCAAGTTAAATACCTTGATGTCAGGGGGAAAATGCCTTGATGAGTTTCAGCATGTTATGTAAGCAGTATGTGGCCCTTTTATGGGCTTTCTTTCTAGGTTTGACAGTCATTCTTAGAGCTGACATGTTCTTTTGCTTTCTAACTTATGAAGGACTCCAAGTTGGATGTCACCATTGGCCCGTATGAAACTTATGAAGATGCACTTTTTGGATACAAGGTATCAACTAATTTTGAAACTTGACCCTTGCTTACAATTTCTACTGTGATTCTAATTTTCTGCCTTGATCCAGAATGCTCAAGTTAACTATTTGGTGTAGCACCACATTGGCTTACCTGTTTGATAATGAGGGTCAAACATCATGCAGTATCATTCACAGATTTCTATTTATGACCATTAAAATTACGGTTCTCAAATAGACACCTCAACTTGATCAGAATGTACATTTTAAACACTTTCACTCCATGTGTTCCTCACTTTCCTGACATGAATAACATATCAAACACGTCAGATAAATCACGTCATATCATCACCATCTTTATTATTCCCTAGCTCTTTTCTTCTGAGATAAAATCTACCAAAAACCCTCAGCTAAGAATAAAAGAAAGGAAGAAGATTGAAGTAATTAAGGGTGTGTTTGGTATTCTTGAAAAATACATTGCTCCAAAATATTTAATTTTTTTGAAAAATAAGTAGTAGTTCAGCTGGTTTTCGAATGCTGACCAAGATTGAGATATTAAAATCATTATCAAAAAACTGATATCATATTCTTGATTTATTCAGTTGATTAGTGAACTGGAAACATATATGAATGAAAGGTGCATTATTCCACTTAATATTGTCTCTAGTCGCAGATAGGTACTTAATATATATAAATTTGATGATCACTGCTTGCTACATGCATTTTCCTCTGTGGGAGTCGCATATACTATACTTAGCCTTTGACTTAGTTTTCTTATGGGAAGCTCACTCTATTTAGGATCTTGTGGAACTTGACATTGCATGTGTAGCCATTCTACAGGTGATGTATCCTAGACAGTATCCATGTAGCAGCTCATATGCCAGCATTTTTCGAAATGACCGAGTTAGCGAAATTTGGCATGGCCCAAGCTTCTGGATCTGTTTGATTCATTAGCTCATTACATAAAGTAGCTTGTAACTGATGGATCCTTTTCGTAATGTCCAGCACGATCCTAGTGCTTGGCTCCTTTCGATATTAATGAAAATCTTTTTCTTGCTGACAATAGATTGTTATTGGAAATGTGGACCTTGTATATTTTTCTTGTGATACATGTAGCTAATGTAATCTTATCTGCTAGGCAACATTTGAGGCATTTATAGGAGTCCGTGATGATGAAGCAACAGCTCAACTCAAATTGTTTGGTGATCAGCTGCAGGTGCCTATAGACCTCCCATCCTAGATCAGCTTTTGCTCCATAATTTCTTTATTTCTTCTGTTCCTTGCTGAAAATAAGCTATTCTAGGTTTTAGAGAAGAATCTTCCACTGGACGATATTTACAAGTCAGAAAATGTTACAGCTGCCCCCATCCGAGTTATTCAACTTCTTTACAATGCAGGGGTGAGTCTATATTATTACATTTTCTTTTAAATTTTTTTTTCTCCTTATGCAACTCATCTAAAAGCAAATGTTTTCTTATCTTCATCTCACAAGAACTGCATTTTTGGGAAGAAAATATCAGATAAAAATCTTACATATGTACTGTGAGTTTGGCGTTTGTGATTGTGTACTCCAAGGCTTCACAAAGTAAGATCTTTTCCCAAAATTATGGGATTATTCTTTCAAGCCTTCTTCTGAGTAAATCTTTTGACCTCTGCTCTTTTGCTGGATGAGGTGGAACAATATTGCACACTGTTAGGACTGAAAGAAAGGGAGAAAAGCACTGAAGACTTAGGGATGCAAAGGAGGGAGGGATAGATTTTATCTTATTTTTGTTGTATCTAATATCAAGCTTTTTCCCGTATAAAAGTGGGTAGAAATGGTGGGGAAGTATACTTTTACTGATTGTTAGAGTGGGTTGAAGTCCCACATTGGTTTGGGGAATGGACTGGTGGGCTGCTTATATAGACTTGGGCAATACTCCCCTCATGAGCTAGCTTTTGAGGTTGAGTTAGGTCCAGGTGTCATATCTTTACATGGTATCAAAGCCAGGTTTATCCTCGTTTGGGCTTCCGGTCCACGCTCCAGGCGTGAAGGGGTGGGGTGGGGGGGTGTTAGAGTCAGAAAAAATCATGAGATGATGCCTTCCAAAAGAAAATCTGGACTTTCCAAAGGCGAATGGTACTGATCTATTTAACTCCACTTAAAAAGAAATAGGCTGAAAAATGTTCTCTTGAATTTCTTTCCTTGAAAACTAGAGTCAAGATTGTTTCTTTTACTAAAATGTCTGTAAACTCTGGTGCTGAAATGGGAACAATGTAACATATACTTGGATCAGGAACTTCCAAGCTAACCCAATGTATAACATATATTTTGTTTGACAAGTTGCAAATTGTTATTTTGACTGCACATGAAGTGAGTGTTAAGCCTAGCAGGAACTGACGCTATTTTTTTTTGAAAGAGCGTTGTTCTCTGTTCTTAGTTCTTACCAACAATTCAGCACAGCCAGTTCCTGCTTGGCACCTCATTCCTTTCTTGTGAAAATCACATTATACCAAAGTAGGAATAAAGACCAATATATAGGCCACTTCAGGTTACAACAACAGCAACATACCCAGTGTAGTCCCACAAAATGGGATCTGGAGAGGGTAAAGTGTATGCTGATTTTATCCCTACTTTAGAGGTAGAGAGGCTTTATCCGATAGACCCTTGGCTCAAGGAAAAACAGTCCAGAAAAAATAAGTAACGGAATTACAAGAAACATCAGATAATAACAAAAAACTACAGATAGTAACAGAACAAAAACTACAATACGATAATTGAGGTACAAGGAAAATAGATCATTTCAGGTTACAACAACAACATACCCAGTATAGTCCCACAAAGTGGGGTCTGGGAGGGTAGAGTGTACGCAGACCTTACCACTGCCTCAAAGGTAGAGATGTTGTTTCCGATAGAACCTCGGCTCAAGAAAAATAGTCCAAAGCAATCCAAAAAAGAATAAACGAGGTGAAAGCATCACAAAGCATATTGAATAGTAACTACAACCAAATAATTACAATAATCCAAGTACTCTTTTCTTTGGCAGGATGTGAAGGGCCCTCAAACAGTTGCATTTAATCTTCCCAACGATGAACGTATAGTAAAAGATCGAGGAACGTCAATGGTCATGCTTAAGAATGTTTCAGACGCAAAGTAAGAATTCATTTTCCTCCCCTTCCTGTGATTTCCTATGTCACTTATCAAATAAACAGTTTTAGGCACCTGTGACATGCTTATATGATGTACTTCCTCTGGTTCTTTGATCAGGTTCAAGCTTATTCTTAAGCCTATAGCTGATGTGTGTATTATGGAAGAACAACGAGAGCTTGTGGACTTTGAATCTTTCTTTACTCACACAATTTGTCATGAATGCTGCCATGGAATCGGGCCTCACACAATCACACTTCCGAATGGGCAGAAGTCGACAGTTAGACTAGTCAGTTTTAACTGTTCTTTATTCTCCAAATTTATGTCCTTGTTCATCTAATTGTTGTTTAAAGAATCACATTCCATCTCATTGCTTCTAGACAGATTATTTTTTCTTTCAAATATTGTCCTTTTCATCTGTTGTCGTATCATCTTGACATAAGATTCTCCTGTACCTTATTATATAGGAGCTGCAAGAACTTCATTCATCACTAGAAGAAGCAAAGGCAGATATTGTTGGGCTTTGGGCGCTTAGGTTTCTAATGGACAAGGTAAGAAACTAAATGACAGCTGATTCAGAACAGTTCACTCTTGCATATGGAGTTACAATTTTGCTTGGGGACTAGCTGACTTACATTGCTTTTCTTAGTTTTTATATCTGTTTTTGTGGTTTAATGAGGAATATGCTTTAGGCTTTATATCTTGGGAAGAGAAATGGAATATTGTGGTTTACTTCTTTAAAAATGTAACCTTAACCAATTGGGCTTTTTTGTTCAAAATATGTTTTCTTTGAGTCCTAAATAAAATATGGATCTGATCGGCAAACTGGATTGTGTGGCAACAAAAGTTTTTACAACGGGTCGAAGCTAATCTGCATATAAGATATCAGTTAGGGAAATCAAGTTGTGCGGTTATCTAGTTACTTCAAGAAATATGTGTAGCTTATGTTTTAGAAGGTCTCCATATGGATTGCATATTTATGAGAGAGACTTTTGCCTCTATTTACGCAGCGCATGGACCCTCCAACAAAGCCTAGTTTGTCCAATCCTTGTTGAAACCAAGTAATTGATCTGTTTTTTTTTTTTTTGAAGCTGTTAAGTTTGTATAAATCAACATTAAGGAAATGCTGGCCACCTCAAAAGAACTCCCTATCAGATCTATAATCTGCTCAGAATCCTCTATACATAGCTGTTTACACCAGAAAAGTAAAGATACAATACAATTCCAGTTAACTTTGTGAATAGAATTGGACCTATCTTCAACCATTTCTCTCCCTCCATACTGACCACCATATACATGAAGGAATCAATCTCTGGCTCTTACTCACCCCCCTCCCCCCCCCGCCCCTCTTATCCAGCAGGCTAAGAAGGTCTGATGTATGCTCAGGCATGGTCCAGCTATTGCCTGTGATGTTGAGAAACAAATTCTACAGCTGAGCAACGTACTTGCAGTGCAAAAAAAAGGTGCTTGTTTGTCTCCTCAGTCACCATACACAGAAAACACCTAGGAACAAGTTGTCTCTTCCCTTCCTCTGTAGCACTTCTTGAGTTAGGCAAACACTTTTTATAAACAACCAAGTGAAGCACTTTACTTTGGTAGGAATGTTTCTTTTCTGGAAGTAGTTCCACGTGAACTGATCATTCTCATTAGTCACCTGAAGGCCTCTTATTTAAGCTCTCGTTACAGAGAATATCCCATTTCTATTGTGTTTCCAAAGAGCTCTATTAGCCTCTGTATTACTGATAAAAACTTGCCCTACTTTCCCCAGTATAAGGGTTACCCTCTCTATCTCTCAATCATTCAGAAGCCCCCTAAAAGGGATATCCCACCCCTGTGTGGACTGTGGACCAGCACTCCTAGACTGTCTGTCACCTTAGGATCTACACAAATAAGAAATAGGTCAGGGAATGCCTCCTTTAGAGGAGTTTGTTCATTCCACCTATCTCTCCAAAATTTTATCCTTGCACCATTGCCAACCTTGAGGCAGATTTGGCTTCCATTGATTACCATAATTTCCTAATAATTCTCCACACTCCCACTCCATAGGTATCAATTACCATTTCTGTGCACCAGGGGCTAGCTTCACCATACTGTCACAATGACTTCCTTACGCAGTGCCCTGTCCTCCGTGGTGTATCTCCATAACCCTGTGTGCTTGAAATTTATTAATGAAGTCTTCAATTCTACCTGCTAGATTCTCCCAACCTTCATTAAATTTATTCTCTGGTACTATGATGACTGTTTTGCTGAGCCCTTCAACTGTAATAACTGAGATGTACCAACCATATTTATTGAACTTTTTGGTGCAATAAATATAGGTGGGGATGTCCTTGCATCTCCATGACTTGAAACTCTTTCCCCTATTTGCTGAAGCTTCATGGAGCCTCTTACATAGCCATAACAGAGCACCTCTACTGAGGATCAGTCTGCTCATGGATAGTTTTGAACTCTCCACCCAATCAAACCATATCCCCATCTCTGTAGAAGAGGCTGTAATGCCATAAGACTTCCCCCAATTCTGAAGAAAATGCTATTTTCCATCTCAGACCAGAAAGAAAGTAACAAGGTAGAAAGGAAGAAAAATGATGGATCTCCGATGGTGTAAGACCACTGGAGTAGACTCAGAAGCCCAAAAGGGACTTCTAACTTTCAACCTTGGGACTCATGCCTGAGAGCATTTCCTTTTTCATCATGGCAGATTTATTAACATTGTGAAAGTCCCTACCAAGTGATCTGTTATGCATGTACATACTAAGAAAATCACGTTATTCTCTCAGATGAGCTTCTAATGGTTCGTAAAAGTTTTTGGCCTTGTCACTTTTTTTGGGCTCCTTTCCTGCCCTAACTTATTATTTTTTTAAACTTACAATGCTGAGTTTTGAAAGTATCGTGTTGCCTTGTCTAGTCTTCGCAAGGAGATGGGGATCATCAGAAAGTGGAAAATTGTATTCAATAGGACAATAGTTAGTGTATGAACCTGTTAGAATATCACTTCTTAAAAGATTTTTTAATATTCTATTTAGCTGTCTTATTTCCTTTCCATGTACAAACTTGTGGCAAATATATGTGATTTGGCTGGCTGAAGGTTACTATTAGAAGTTCATAAGATCTTTCAATTTGAGAATGAATACCACTATACCAGTATTACATTCCTTCTCTCTATGATAATCAAATCAAAAGACAATGATCTTTGATCTTATATGGCTTAGGATTTGCTTCCAAAGAGCCTGGCCAAGTCAATGTATGTCTCTTTTCTTGCTGGATGTTTCCGCTCAGTACGCTTTGGATTAGAGGAAGCTCATGGGTAGGCATTGTTGTCAATTTGTTATCCTCATTAGTCTTTAACCTTCCACATTGTCCTGTTCTCAGCACCCTTTAATTTTTCAAACACAATCAGGAAAGGACAGGCATTGCAGTTTAATTATCTGTTCGAGAAAGGCGCATTTATTTTGCATCCCGATGAAACATTTGGTGTTGATTTTGAAAAGGTATAAGATAATGGGAATCGCTCTTTCATAGTTCACTCGATTCTTCCAATTAAATCACTGTTTGCTTCTATTCAAAGGTTGAAGATAGTGTTTCGAGTTTAAGCAGAGAAATTCTGACAATACAAGCGAGAGGCGACAAAGAAGCTGCTAAAACACTTCTTCAGAAATATGGTGTGATGACACCACCACTGAAACGTGCCCTGGAAAAGCTGGAGACTGTTCAGGTATAATCCCTAAACTTTGTTTTCACCAATAGCTGTTCTAGTAATTGAATGCCGAGTGCAATTGGCCTAAAATTACTTTTGTCTAATTTCTGACATTTAAGTTTCGGGTGCCTTTATAACTATTAATTTCAATATTTTAATAATGTGGTGTTTTTTTTATAATCGTAACATAAGTAGTGTGGTGTTAATGAATGGAGATTTGCCCTAGATGGGCATTTGCCGATGAAAAATCATGATCTGTTTATTAAGCATATAACCGTAACCATTGAAAGGGAAATAGCCTGACCTTATCATTGAGTGTCTTCCATGTTCTCAAGCAGCTAAACTCCAAGGATTAATTTTAGATGGAGTATTGCTACTATCTGCAAACGTAACATATCATCATAAGAGGCCGTAAACTGAGGCGGCACAATGCAATTTGTGATCTTAAATAAGCCTTTATAAGAGACCTTGAACGAACTTAATAAAATTCATGTATTAATGAGAGGAAGGACTTGCTTTGTGATCTACAGATCAATCAAATGGGAGGACGAGAACTAACTGAGGAAACTGAATTGCATTTAGGGTGTGTTCAATATGGAGGAATACATTTTCTGGAAAATGTTTTTTGATTTTTTCATGTTCGGTTGGTCAAAATATTTGGAAAATATTTTCTCTAGGAAAATAAGTTTCTTAAAAGTGAGGAAAATGACTTCCTAAATGGAAGTAGGGAAAACAAGTTCTATAAGTAATATTCCACATTACTTGTTTCCTCCCGATCCTCCAACACACCTCATCTTCACCCCCACCCTCACCCCCACCCTCACCCCCATAGCCCCCATCCCCACCACGTAGTATTTGTCTTGATTATATACAAATGCCTTTAGAATAATATTTTTTGCTTACGCACCGAATACTAAAAAATAAAAAAAAGCCTACTTATTTTCCTAGAAAATATTTTCCTTCATACCAAACACCCCAAGTGATTGTCAGAAATAGGAAAAAGGAATAAATATACATGGAGGAGGAAAAATTACAAGGAAAAGAAGAAGTACATGTACTAATTAATGGGAGAGAAATTTACTAACTCATCCAAACAACCTCAACCAAATCCCCCCCGAAACATAAAATTTGAAACCTTATTTTATTTTTTTTGTAATAAACTGAGTATAACCATTACAAACCAAAAGCTTAATACAACCTAAGAGCATCTAGAGTTCTAAACCACCTTCTAGGAAGAGTGCCCAAAACATCTAGACCACAAGAAGAAAAAAGCAAACAAAAAAAACAGCTTCAATCCTCCTAATTACAAAGCCTATATATCAAAACTTGACAGTTCCTAGCTTTAATAGAATCTGTAAACATGCTTATCCTCTCCTTTAGTTCATTTTGTATCTGTGCAAAAACAAACTCAGTATTTACATTCAACTGCCTAAAAAGTTTCCAGTTCTTAGCCTGCCATGCATAGTATATCATAGCTCCACACATACCAGCTGCTACTTCCTTCCTGAATTGTCTCCAATGCCTGCCTTTGATCTATTGCAAACTCTGTCTAGCAGTCTTATGGGGTAGAGGAATACCAGTCCAAGTAACCAGTGCATCCCTAACAGCAGTAATCCATACATAATCAGCAAACAGATGTTGATGAGTTTCTATAACATCCAAATCACACAAACAGCAGCCGCTGTCCCCATCAACAGGAATTTGTAATCTCTGTAGTCTCTCTTTAGCTAACAGCCTATCTTGATAGACCATCCACATGACAAGTTTTTGTCTAGGCAACATCACAACACTCCAAATCAGCTCTGCCTCTCTTAGTCTAGTCAATGTTCTTAGACCATCTCCAATCCACCTCTATTTTACTCTCCATTCTCTATATTTGGAGAGTAAAATAGAGAATGGGCTCTCCAATCACCCTCCATTTCACTCTATTCTTCATTTATAGAGAAGTGAATAGTATTTCTCCACTACTATTCACACTCTCTATTTCACTTTTTCAATATTTTATTATTATTTCTATTATTTTCTAATTAACATATTATTTTACGTATGATGTCATTAATTAAATATCTAATATTCATAATTCTTTTTAAATGTAATATAATATTTTGAAAAATATAATATTTAATATATACTACTTTCATCCCGAATTAATAATATTTCATTTTTTTTCTAATTTTCTTCAGTAATATAATTTGATTTTATTATTACTTTTCACTATAAAGAATACACAATTAAAATGATTTGATGAAAATTTTAATTTAAAAATACACTATATAACATGATAATTTAAATACAAGATAACAATACAATACATAACATGATAATTTAAATACAAGATAACAATACAATACATAACATGATAATTTAAATACAAGATAACAATACAATACGATATGGGTTATTACTTAGCTGATGGTATATATCCTAAATGGTCTACAATTGTTCATACTATTCGTGATCCATGTTCCCAAAAAAAGAAATATTTTGCTATGAAACAAGAATCGTGCCGAAAAGATGTTGAATGTGCATTTGGAGTTTTGCAATCATTGCAGGACCGTCACGTTTTTGGAGAAAGGAAGTGCTACATGATATAATGACTACATGTATTATATTGCATAACATGATAATCGAGGATGAATGTGATCTTAATGCACCAATTCAAGATGCCGTAGAGGCTCCAACTCCAACAACAGAAATGGTGGTAGATGAAAATCTCCGGTTTGAACAATTTTTAGCTAGACATAAAAAAAATGAAGGACAAAAATGCTCATTTTGAACTCCGTAATGCATTATAGAACATGTATGAGAGCAACGTAATAATTTTGAAAGTCTAGTGTTTATGTAATGTTTATGTAATTGTATTTCACTTTTATTTGAATTTGTCCATTAATTTGTATATTATATAATATTTTCTTGCAATTTATGTTATTTAGAAATTTAGAATAAAATAAAATTTTATATTAAATAAAAAATTTGAAAAAATAAAATTTTATATCACATGAATATTATATAAAGTGATTATTTGGGAAAAAGAAAGAAAGGATTTATATTATGAAATAAAAATAATAATATTCAAATAGAAATAATAATATAATATTAAGGAGAGAGAAGAAGATTCTTTTTAGAGAGTAAAATAGAGAATTGGGTTGGAGTTGGTTGTCTGAAAAAATAGATAACTCTATATTTGGAGAGTAAAGTAGAGTATAAGGTTGGAGATGCCCTTAGCATGTCATTATAACTACTTGACATAGAGTAATGCCATTAGTAGTTAATTGATAGTTGCCTCTGATATAACAGTGTTCCATCCTCTCTTTAAGTGCATTCCATTTCTTCCAATACCAGCTACAACCCTGAGGTGGATGATGCTCCCAGATATCTATACAGGACTTCATATAAACCTCATGGACCCATTTGACCCATAATACATCCTTTTTGGTAGTCATTTTCCACAACAGTTAATCAATAGAGGCTATGTTCCATTGCCTACACTCTTTTATATTCAGACCACCATACTTCTTTAGCAAACAGACTTTGTCCCAAGCAACAAGTGACAGCTTCCTGTGGCCCTCAGAGCTCCCCCAGATAAATTTCCTGCTCTTCCTGTCTACTTGTTTTAGCACACTTTGAGGCAGAATAAACACAGCCCGCCAAAACTTATGAATAAAGAAGAGCACAGTACTAATATTTTTTGAGAATAGTAACTGCTTATTATATCCAAAACAGTACTTAGGTAATATTGAAACCATATATACAATTGGAACTCTAGAGTGCTCCTATTTCTATCTATAATGAATCAAGGACATCAACAATAGAAAGTGTTATTAGAGTAGAACTGATTACACAAAAAACTAAGTAATAAGATAAAAATTTAGCTTAATCTTCTGCACATCATTCTCTATTCCCTCAAAGCACCTGGATTTTCTCTCCTTCCACACTGTCCACCAGATACATGCAGGAATAAGTCTCCATCTATTTCTGTCCTTTTCTACTGAGTCTGCTTCTTCCCAACTTCTCAAAGCTTGAGAAACCTTTCTTGGCATGGTCCATTCTATGCTTTTAAGGTTCAAAATGACACTCCAAATCATGCCTGTGAACTTGCAGTGTAAGAATAGGTGGTTTACTGTCTCTGCATTGTCCTTGCATATGAAGCATCTAGAGCACAAGGGCATTCCCCTCTTCATCAAATTGTCCAGTGTGAGGACCACTTCTCTAGCTAGTAACCACAAACAAGAAACTTTATATGGGATTTTGGCTTTCCAAATTTGCTTCCATGGCCAATTATGAATCTGGAGGTTGGACTGGTTCGTTCAAGATATGTTGCATTGACCCTGTAGGAGCCCTTACTGTTCCCTCGCCACCAGAGAGTATCTTCACCAGTTTGTAGTCCTGTGAGCTGATTGAGAGCACTAAAAAAATCAGCCACTCTCTGGACTTCCCAATCATTTATATGCCTTCTAAATCTGATATTCCAACCCTGAGCTGACCACATCTCTGCAACTGTTTTGGAATGATGGAGAGTTATGCTGTTAATATCTGGGAAGTCCATTTCCAGAATACCAATCTCATGCCATTTATCATTCCAAAAGCTGGTTTTGTTCCCATCTACAACTCTGATCTTGGACTGTCCTTGCAATTCACTCCATAATGTTCTGATGGACTTCCAAAGACTAACCCCAGAAGAGCACAACACTAATAATTTGTAATCTTCCAGTATAAGAAAGTTGTCTAGAGTAGAAAGCATATGATCATGTCAATTGGGGCTTTCTTATGGATCTGCTAGAGAAGATGGGATTTGGACACAAATGGAATCAGTGGATTAAATTTTGTATCTCAACGGTGAACTTCTCTGTACTTTTTAATGGTTCACCAGCAGGTTACTTTAATTCACAAAGGGGCCTAAGACAAGGTGATCCTCTATCACCCTTTTTGTTCCTCTTAGTCATGGAGGGACTCAACAACATGATTAAGACAGCAAACAGGGAAGGTTGGTTAAGAGGATTTGAGGTTGCTAGAGCTGGAAGGGATAGCTTGAAGATAACTCATCTTCAGTATGCAGATGACACACTTATATTTTGTGATGCTGAAGAAGAGCATCTGAAAATACTGAGACTGATCTTGGTAATATTTGAAGGAATGTCAGGTTTACATGTTAATTGGAGGAAAAGCTTCTTATACCCGGTTAATGAAGTGCCAAACATGGAAATCTTAAAGACAATCTTAGGGTGTGAAGTGGGTGCTCTACCAACTATCTACCTTGGATTGCCTTTAGGGGCCAAGTCTATGTCTATGGAAATCTGGAATGGGGTGATTGAGAAATGTGAGAAGAAGTTAGCAAGGTGGAAGTCCCAATATCTCTCCATGGGTGGAAGATTGAGTTTGATAAACTCTGTGCTTGATGCACTTCCAACGTATATTATGTCATTATTTCCTATCCCACCAGGAATCATCAATAGGTTGGATAGCATCAGGAGGAGATTTCTATGGCAAGGGAACAAAGATAGGAAGGGTTACCACCTAGTCAAATGGAAGGCAGTGATCAATGAGAAAAGTTTGGGGGATTGGGGATAAAAAATCTGAAGAATCAGAGTAAAGCTTTAAGAATGAGATGGCTATGGAAATATTCAAATGAAAATCAAAGTCTATGGGTCAGAGTCATTAAAGCTAAATATGAGGAGAATGATAATTGGATGACAAAGGAGGTCACTACTCCATATGGTGTGCTTATGGAAATCTATCAGAATTTTGTGGAGTGAATTCAAAGTTAATACCATAGTCAAAGTGGCAGATGGAGTTAAAACTGTCTTCTAGAAGGATGATTGGCATGAAGCAGGCAACATGGAGACATTATTCCTAGATATTTATAACTTAGTTTTACATCAACGGAGCACAATAGCAGAATTGTGGACACCTCAAGGGTGGAATTTTGTGTTCAGAAGACACCTCAATGATTGGGAAATACCAAGAGTAACAGAATTCTTCAGCACCATCGACCAATTCAGTGGTTTGAAGGCTGGACAAGACATCCTACAGTGGCAGGGAAATAGTAACGGGACTTTTTAAAGTAAATGCAGCCTACAGGAAGATGAACCAACCAAACTAGCAGATACTTCGATGGCCTTGGAAACACATTTGGAAAGCCAAAATCCCACACAAAGTAGCTTGCTTTGTCTGGTTATTGGCTAAGGAAGTTAGTGCTGACACAAGATAACTTGATGAAAAAGGGGATCCCTTTATGTTCCAGATGTTTTTTTTGTGGGCAAACTGCAGAAACAGTGGTCCATCTATTTATACATTGCAAGGTCACAAGTCAACTATGGAGATTATTTCTATGTCTCAAAAACATATCTTGGTCCATGCCGAGGGAAAATCACAGAAGCATTACACAGTTGGGAAGAAGCAGGGGTACACGCAAAGAACAGAAACAACTGGAGAATTGTACCTGCAGCTATATGGTGGACAATATGGAAGGAGAGGAACCTTAGAGTTTTTGAGAATATGGAAAATACTATACAACAAGTCAAAATGAATTGTATTTTGACTTTATGTTTTTGGTGTAACCAGATATACTCTAATGATATTGGCTCTATCATTGATGTCTTAGACTCATTATAAGGATAGGACAATAGATTTTGAGTTCTTTTGTAAATATGGTTTCAGTACAACCCATGTACTGTGTTACGGAAATAGAAACAGTTACCTATGTCAAAAAAAAAAGAAAGTTGTCTAGAGTAACCATTGTTAATCCTGCCTGTAATTTTTTCTACCAGCTGATGACACTCCACCTTATTCTACTTCTTGGAGGATAAAGGAAGTCCTGGATATCTAATAGGCAAAGAGCCTAAAGAGATACCTGCACTGCTCAGTATCCTTGGGTTACCTCATCAATACCTGCTAGGAAGAAACTTGACTTGTCCAGATTAGCCACAAGTTCAGAAACATCACTTAAGTGATTAGTTACCTCCATGATTCTGTAACTGTTGATAGAAGATAGATTCCCTTTACAAAATAGCATCAAGTCATCAGCAATAATTAGGTGTGTAAGCCTAGTAGTTTTGCACATTGGATGGAACTGGAAATCTGGCAGACCACCTCATTTTCCTGAGAGCTCTAATCAAGTACTCCATTTACTAGCAAAAAGAGCAGAGGAGACATAGGGTCTCTTGCCAAAGGCCTCTCTTCCCCTCAAAATAGTCTTGCCCCTCTCCCATTCACTTTAACAATGAACTTAGTAGAAGTAATTAGAAACATTTTGTTAACATTTATGCAAATTGTGTATGTGTTATAGTTATTTGAGGCTTAAAGCAAGGGCTCCAATGGCCTTGCCTTATAGACGGCCCTGGATAGAGTAAATATTGTGATTGAATATATAAAGAGCAGCTGTTTTCTACTTGCGTCGACAAATTTCCTGTTCTGATTTGGTGCCTCAATGCAATGCCAAAATCTTGGTTTAAGCCTTTACATGTATAGTTTGCATGAAAATAGGGAATCAACTGAACAGTCTTAAGATCTTTTTTTTTACCTTATCAAAAAGAAATATTTTTCCTAGATTGACTATTGATTGTGATTCAATTTTGTATGATCTGATTATTCTATTTGAACTTGTGGACTTTTCATTGGAAATTTTTGAAGGTTGTGTTTCATTCGTTCCTCTTAATTTTCAGGTTCCGGTGGATATAGTTCCTGATTTTTCCATTGCTAACCAAATTTTACGCGATATCAATTGAAGACACTGTTGTTCCACCACACCTTCCTTTTATCATGGAAGAGTTGCTAAAGGACACACCCTTCCTTCCTGTTTGCCCTCACAGCAAATGTAATTTTCAAGGAAAAGATCAGTTCTGTGATAGATGGTGACTCCTCAGCCTGCTTCTGTCAATGTTGTTTCCATGTCTAATGTGTGAATTCGTTTGCAATGTTTTATTTCCAAAATAAGGATGTCATATTCTTCTCTCATCGTACTGTGTAGACAATGACACACCCTCTTTTCCGGTTGGTCCTAACAGTAAAATAATTTCGGTGACTTCTTACTTGTATCGTATTCATGAGACTCCTGAATCAACTTGAATGAATGTTGTTGTTTCCAAGTCTGATGCTATCTCGAAAATCCAGTGAATGCAGAATTTGATTTATCATCAGTTTGTTTACAATGTTTTTGGCCTTAGACCAAGCTCTGATATATCAGTTTTCTTGTTTTGAGTAATGCATGAGATTTTATTTTATTATTATTAATAATCAAAATCAAAATACTTCTAATGAAAATGTTTATTCTTTTGTTTAACCTCTTCAAATTTCAGAAGCTATTGCATTTTATCAAATAGCAAGTTCAAGGCAATTTATTAAAAGGACTTTTTACATATTTTCGCTCCGCAACAAATAATTACAAGCCGTAAGCGACTCCCTCTGTCCAACAATACTTGTCAAGTGTCAACTATTGACTTTATACACTTCTTAAGAAACTATAAATAGAAGGGTAATTTTACTATATCACTCTTTGAATATAATAAAAATAGCGTCTTCAAAAATGTAATAGGGAAATGACTATAATTAATGATAAAGGTAAATTAAGAACTAAGTATAAAATTATCCATTTATTTCATAAAGTGGACAAGTAGACAACTATAGTTGGACGGAGGGAGTAATATACAAAAATATATATTTATTAATTATTATTCTTTTAGTGGACGGTTATACAATATAAAATTCATTATTTTATTAAATATAAGTCAGAGTAATGAAGTGGTTGAGAGTCATGACGTCTCAGGTTCAAATTTCAACTGTGATAAAAAATATTAGGTAATTTTTTTCATATGTCCTAGCCTTTGGTGGATAGAGTTAACTAATACTTATTGTTGGTGGCAAGTATCCCGTAGAATTAATCGAAATGAGATCATCAAAAATAAAACTTAAAAAAGAAAATCAAAAAACAATCCTGCCTAATGGCTGCAATCCACGCACGAAACGAAACATTCTTTACCGATCCAACATATTCGGGTATTCGGATCCTACCCGACCCGATATCTTCTCTCGCTAAGCAAATTTCCAAATCTTTTTTTTTTCCAATCCATGAGACCTCGATTCAATCTACGGCGTATATTGGCTGACGTTATCCGGTCACCGGCGTTCATTATTCGGTCATATCAGCATATTGATATCTGTGTATGGACTAGGTTGAGTTAAAGCTTAAATCATGGCAATCTTCGACGATGAAGATGAACCACTTGTTCAATTTCTTGAATCGGAGATCTTCACTCTCTCGGACCAGGTAAATTATCGGAATCTCTACATTCTGATTCTACCATTAGTTATAAGAATTGTGTTTTGGATGATTAATTGTAGAACTAGAATTTTCCGGATCGGTATGAGCTTCCTTATGTTGTTTCTCTATGATAGGGTTCTTGAGCTAAGAAGACGAACGGAAATTAATTGGATACTTGAGAGAAATTAGCGGATCTGGTTAATTTCCTTATTTTAATTACCAAGAGAAAAGGGAAGGAAGAAAGACTTGATTGTTCAGCAGAAATTAAGTTTCTTAAGAGGAAAATATGATAGAATAGAAGATATAGGGCTGAACCTGGATTATTTCCCGCGTGTTGTTTTCATCTATAATTACAAAAGAGAGATAAAGATGAGTATGAAATTTATACATATTAAACATGAGGAAGATCCTATTCATTTGTTAATTTCCAGCTGCTAGTAAAACACATGAGGAAAATTATGATCTTTTTGTGGTTTTTGTGTTTTTCTGAATTGGATTCAAGATTTTCCTTTTCTCTTTGTTGTTTATGACAGCCATGAATTGAGGAAAATGGTTATTTTCTATGGGGAAAATTTGGTAAAAGGGTGATCGATCATGTGCTAGGAGAGTATTAGGTGCATCTGCACTGTGCATGTGCAGACTTGTTTTTCTTTTTTTCGGGAAATATCTGTCACTTCTTGTGTTCTTCTTCTCGTGGGGGGAGTTGGAGGATATTTCATTTCATTCCTTTCGTATTTTTGTGTCTATCTATGTCCAGTATGCATCTGATCTTTTGGTACAAGCTATATGCACTTAATTAGAATTTGTTAATCGCTTCTTCTGTTTCAGGATGAAGAGATCGTAGAGGATATGTTGGAGGAAGGTGATGTAAAGAGGAAAGGTAAGCGCCTTAAAGTTGAAGATGGTAATGATGGATTTGAAGGAGAGGAGGAGCGAGTAACAAAGAAAATGAGAGTTCTGGAGGATGAGGATGAGTCTGAGTATGAGGATGAGATTGAGGGAAAGGAGAAGAGGGAACAAGATGAGGAGGAGGAGGAAGAGAAGAGGGAAGCAAAGGTAATGAAAATTGAGGAGGAGGAGGAAGACGAGGAGGAAAAGGTGAAGGCATTACTATCATCTCCATCTTTGTCAGCACCAGCTGAAGTTGAATGTGCATCTTCACCTCCAAGGATGAGTCAGAGTGTCATGGATAATAATAACAGTGTTGCCAGTACAAGCAACAACATGAGGCAGGTCCCAAGTAGAATAGAAACTGGGATTTTCAGCAAAGTCCCTCCAGAATTGCTCCGTCACATCCTCAAGTTCCTCTCACCAGAGGTATTCGTGTTATTTTTTCTGTTAATTATTTTTTAGCTTTTCTATACTGCTTGTCAAAATATATGCATTTGCAAAAAAGGAGAACAGATAGGGAGTGGAGGGCTAGATCCGTTTGTGGTTTCGATGTGCATTTCTGTTCTGATTTTCTGTAGTCTAAAACTTTTGTCTGTTCTATGGTAAATCTGACAGGATCTTGTGGCATGTACAATGGTCTGCAAGTTTTTAAATTTTGCTGCTTCTGATGAATCCTTGTGGCGCTGGCTGTAAGTATTCTGCACCTTGTGTCTGTTCCCTTTGTCTCCTCCTTTCCCATCTCCCTCTAAATGGATGTGTGCTTTGTTTTTGATAAGGTAAATAATTTTATTAATGATGGGAAATAACTATATAAAAGCTGTATACCAAAACGAGAGAACCTACAACAAAAGTATGGTTCTCTATGAAAGAACGTTAATCCTCCATACACATGGGTACCACATAGGTGCACCAAAAAGAAATTCGAAACAAGAGATTATTTCGCAACTTAACAAAATCACTGACACTCCTTCAAATGCTCTCATGTTTCTCTCTATAGAACACACATAGTGGCTAATTGAGCAACATTCCAGACCCCCTGTTTTCTCTTCCTCCTCCTTAAAGCCCAACTAGGCAACACCTCCTTCACCGTACCTGACATCACCCATAGTATCCCAAACCATTCCAGGACAATGGACCATAACTGTGTAGCCACTTGGAAAGGCAACAAAAGGTTATCTACATCTTCTCCCAAACATCTACACATGTAGTACCAACTAGCACATGTTATTCTCCTCTTCGTCAAATTCTCTGTTGTCAGGATCACTCCCCTGGCTGTCAACCACACGAGGAGACATACCTTCCTAGGTGCCCTGGGAAATGGGAGTCCATTTCCCAATGACTGGCGTGGAAATTCCATTTCCTCTCTCATTGTGTGTTTTTAATATTTGAATCATTTGACATCCCCTTACAAATAAATATTGCTTTCATGGACCATGACTACCTTTGTGTTAAAAGACCGCCAACCCTAACTAGAAGTCAGTTTTCCCACTTCCATATACTTTCTTTCTACAACCTTGACTTGCACTAATAGAATAGTGAAATTAGAATAGGCTGAGAAAAGGGCTCCTTTTCATTCATTTACTTATTCATTCTCGCCTATAAGCATATTTCTGGAGCTCAAATTTTCATTTAAATCTACTGATGAATAGTAAATGTATTTCATTTAGGTATCACATGCGATGGGGTCTGTTGCTCCCAACTAGAAAGCTACGCGACTGTGCTTGGAAGAAGCTTTACATCCAGGTATACTTCTGTTCAAATGTATGTTCCATTTGTCATTGGCTAAGCATTAAAACTGCATGAGTTAATTTCACGTTTAGTCACTAAAGTTTACTAACTTTTAACATTCAGTTACAAAATTGTTTTTTGTTGCATTGAGGTAACTAAACTTTATCCACTATAACAGTAAAGTAACACAACTATCTTTTTTGTCTCAAAGTAAATATATTTTACCTACTATAACAGTTAAGTCACTAAACTTTACCCACTATAACGACAAACTTTGTTGCTCGAACTCTTCAAAAATGTTGTCGGGTGTGTGTTAGATCCTCCAAAAGTAGTGCATTATTGGAGGATTTGACATGGGTGCAGCAGCATTTTTGGAGAGTCCAAGCAACATAGATGACAAAACCTCCCTATCAAGTTTAGTGACTCAATTATTATAATGAGTAAAGCTTAGTTATTGTAATGTGACAAAAAATAGTTTGTTACTATACTAGTATAGTAGATAAAGTTGAACAATCATTCGAAAAATCACCACCTACATAAATTCTGGTTTACTTTTTTTGTTTTTTAATCTTAGCTATAGTAAGCATATACTCATCCATTTAATCTATCAATTTGTGAGTAGTTCTAAGTTTGAGAGTAGAATTGAAAATTAAAAACAAACTTTCTTGGAGAAGGTTAATCCTTGACACATAATATAATAAGTTGTTAAAATTGTGCTCTCTCTAAGAATTTAAGATCTTAGTTGAGATGGTCACACACTTCAACATGGTATTAAAGCCGGACCCATCCCTATTCTTGGTTTACGGAATATTGAGTTCCTAAGTTATATTTTTCATGCTCCAAATGTCTATTCCTGGAAGTACGATGGATGTTAGAATGTTCCACATTGATTGAGGGAATGTGCTATTGTCTCTTTATATAAACGTGGACAATCTTCACTTCATGAGCTATAGTTGGGGTTAAATTAGATCCAAAATCCATTTTATTTACATGATAACTGAGCAAGTAAGAGGTCCTATGTTCAAATCTCACTGCCATTCCAAAAAGCTAAAATAGATTCCATGTGTTTAACCCATGACAAAATAATCAAGCCAAAACGTGAGGGGGTATGTTGAAACATAATATAACTAAGTTGATAAAAGTGTGCTACTCGCTAAAGGTTTAAGCTTTTAGATCAAATGGTCACGCGTTTCAAACAATTCCTAAATTGAATTGATCATTTTGTATACTTGAAAGGGACAAGGTTAAAAGTTGGTCAATATTTGGCTGACTACTCTTTCGCCAGCCATTTCTAGCTTAAGGAATGCAAAAGTAGAAGCATAATGGATACAGTATGAAAAATATTTCTAACTTTTGACCTGGAGAACACTTTATCAAAGTTTTGAAGGGACATGGTAAAAGTATATAAGGGAAGTGCCAAGAGAACTGTCTACTCATTTCTGTCAACGAGATACTTAAGTGATGCATTTGGAATGTTAATTTTGATTTTATTTTCTGTAGTGTGTATGTATTTCTGTATGACGGTACCTAACACAACAGCATTAAGTGTCCTTTATGATTTACTAATTTTATGTATCCTTAGATTTAATTTAACTTTGGTCGAATTGAATACTTCTACTGCAGCGTGATGCAGATGATATGATGGAGTTTGTCAGGAATACTCCTATGGAATTTAAGGAGTATTACATCCAAATGCAGGCAGCAAAAAGAAGCCAAGCTCCTCCTCCGTCTCAGGTAACTGAAGGTCTTCTAAAAGAACTTCATAGTACTGCATATGAATATGGACAATTCCAAATAAATTCATTATTTCACTTCCCTGATTTTTGGCTGTAAATTGTCCAGGAACCTTTCCTTTTTATTTCCTGAACAATGTTTGTCCTTTTCGTTTTTCCTTTTTACCGTTGAAAACAAGAAATAAACAGCGAGAAAAATGATACTAACTTAAATAAACTGTTAAGACCCTTCATGTTTATTTCCCTTAGTTATGTGTCAAGATTTCTTATGAGTACTTACCTTTTTATGGCTTTAATGTACAGGTAAATGATGACCGAATAATTCTTGATAAGACAGTTGCTGATCAAGTCTCTACTTGGAAGAAAAGCAAAGGTCTGGGTGATAAAGTGGTGATTAATCATGTGTGCTCTGGGGAGACGTGCACTTACTATCAAATAGGAGATGTATATGTTTGTGAGAAAACTGGATATGTCCATGGTAAGAAATGGTTTGCTTCATTGCAACTTACTCATTAGATACGTACAATGAGAGTGACCTCAACCTACTGTTGCTTATGGGTTCTCTTTTTTGTGTGGTTGTGCAGTTTGTGATGATACATGTAGGGAAGTTGTATCGGATCCTATAAATGGTCTTCTGGTGTGTACCATTTCAGGCCACTGTTTCGATAGGATGTTGTCACCTTCCGAAATGGAACTAGATGGGGTAAGAAACAAGTAACTTGAGGATGATATTTTTGAAAGAAACGAAATTTATGAGAGAAGGAAAATTCATGTTCCATAGCTGAAATAGTTTGTTGGTTGTTCTAATGCAACTTGGAACTACAGCAAAAGTAAAAGATAAACTTCAAAGGCTATGGTTTTCTGTTGTTTTGACACCTTTTGTATTGGTAAAATGTTCCCTGAATTTCCCGTCAAATCATTAGTTGAAAGCACTAAAGCTTACTTGTTTGGTGGTTGTGCTGGGTAAGCACACTATTCAAATACGGAAATTTGCTTATCTATATACTGAAAATTTAAGAACTGTTGCACTGATATGTTAACACTACTAGAATACAGCAGTTGTGAAAGATGGAATGAAAAGCAAGTCAACTGTCTCCTTGACTGTCTAAATTGCTCTCGTTCTTCTTTTGTGATGTTTTAGGCTATATGTGAAGCTTGTTCATGCCTGATTTTGATTTGTGAGAATGTATGATGTATCTTGCAGCAGATTTTGGTTACTGTGTATCTTCTATTTGCACTAGAGTGTATCTTCTATTTGCACCTAGTGCCTGTATAACACGTCTGTTGTAAGTACATCCTTGAATCGATAGTAGCATCTCCTACCTGTGATAATGTGCTTGCTACCAAGTAATAATACAGCTAAAGATATTAAAACTTGAATGTTTTGCATATTTAACGTATAATGTAGCATAGTTTTAGCTAATTTTAAGTTTATAACAGGAGCAGCAACAAGTTGGCACTACAGATGAAGCAGAGCCATTCATGGGATCGGGTCGTTTTGGTATATACCTTTTTATTAGTTTTGCCTTCAAGCTTCTTGATAGCTCCTCTCCTAATATCTTTTTTTCTGTTCCAGCTCGAGCTTATTTACTGGGATATAACTGTGATGACGAGAAAGAACTAGAAGATGCCTTGCGCTTTTGCTGATGAGTATAGTTAAAAACCTTTGGCTTCCAATAATGACATTCTAGCAGTCTTGTTTCAATCTTGTACTGTAATTGTAGATCTCTAATAAATCTAAGTGTTATAAAGTTTGGTTTTTCACTTAATATTTCTCTTGCATATGTGTTGTTATCTTCTTTGGGTGCACATGATGGAGATATTCTTAAAACTACACTGGGTAGGAAAAAAACCATGTTTTGGGGGAGCTTGGATTGAGATCTTGGAGGGGAATAGAAGCAAATAGGACCTAATGCATGGTAGGTACATATGTTACTAGTTATATGGTACATTTGTTTTTGCTATGGATATGTAAAATACAGGATTTCCAATCCTAGCAGGAAAGGGAGGGAAACGGATACTCAATTTAAAGTGAGTAAACAGAATTCCATACTCGATCTCATAGATACATATAGAATTCTGCGGAAAGCCGTATTCGATGAAAGTCGTATGTACGGCTTGGAGGGAGATCTTTCTTTTATGCATATACAACTCTCCGAAAATGCCTGTGTAGAGTATTAGAACGGATGGGAGAGATCATTTTCATGATAAAGGGACGAGCAAGTGACTATTTGAGAAAATATAGGTAGAGGTTTTGATAGGTCATTGTAAGCGATCTATCATTTTTCCCCAAGCTGTTAAAGTCCAATCGAAGTGAGCAAGAGGTAGAAATGACACCAAGTTAGCCACTTTTAGCACCCATATTTAGAACATAAAAATTTATTTAAAATTTGAGATATAGGAAACGAAGCAATATCTACCCAAAAACAAAAATCCAAATGTTGAGATTAACAAAAATGGTTGTTCAAGTAATGACCCACCTTATCCATTGTTTATATTCAAGTCTAACTCCCTAAAGGCACGTGCATCTCACAACCAAGTGTACTAATTTCTCTCATAATTGATGAAATTAATGTTTTTTTTTCTAGCGAAATGGTATTTCAATTCTTTATAAAAAAAAAAAAATTTATATCTTTTTTATCGGAGATGTTCAGTTTTACATTTAAAAGACATAAAAAGATTTTTTTCTTTTATTCAAATTATAAAAGAGCAAAAGATCTCATTTTCTTGGTCTTTCCACGGGATCACAATATGTATAATTCAAAGTCTCCTATATTGATGAGAACTAAATAGAATTAAGTTATGTTAGTAATTGTACACCAACACTTTCTTAAATTATACTCCTCCATATTTGCTCATTAGTATGGTTTTGACTTTTGAGGTTTGTGAACCAACCAAAAATTACCTCAATATTTAATGATCACCCAACAAAGTCATTGGTTAATATGTTACTGGGCAACCACTCAATATATTAGCCAAGAAAAAAAACCCATAAATACTTATCCATTACTTATATTGGTGTTATTTTTTCCACTTTGTTTTTCATTCTTCATTCCAAGATATTGCACTTCATCAACAATATAAGAGAACCTGTAAGAAATATAAGAACCAATATCTCCTGTACGTATATTTTGTGCATTATGTTCCATTTGTTTCATTACTTTTTGAAACCAATACGTTCTAATTTCTATACTGTTGTCAAAATTAGGTATTTGTGAAAAATGGGAGGCGGTAAAAATAAACAATTTGGTTATCCTACAGGACAATATCCTCCGCAAACAGGAGCTTACCCTCCACAAGGGTATCCACCTGCACAAGCATATCCACCTGCACAAGGATATCCTCCGCAGCCAGGAGCTTACCCACCACAAGGGTATCCTCCTGCACAAGGATATCCTCCCGCTGGAGTCTATCCTCCTGTAGCACAAGGATATCCCCCAGCTGGAGCCTATCCTCCAGCACAAGGATATCCCCCTGGCCCTGCTGGTGGATATCCCCCACAAGGTTATCCCCCCGCTGGTGCATATCCTCCACAAGGTGGTGCATATCCCTCGGCTGGTGCATATCCTCCACAAGGTGGTGCATATCCCCCACAAGGGTATCCACCAGCAGTTTACACTTCAAACAAATCAGGTATTAATCTTCATTAGTTTACCTAAAATAAGTATATAAAAAAACATGTTACTTATCGTAACATCTCATGTGACATGTTTATAACTGTTATACTTTATATACGCACATGTTATGTCTCTCACTTTTTTTGAGATCATATATATACTTTTATTCAATATTAGATATGTACTTAGTTACGTTATAGTAACAAATGAGCGATATTTGTATTGTTATACACATACTATACTAATTTTTGTATCGTACTAATTAAATAAGTCGTGTACATACATGTCACATTTTTAGGGCACGGAAACATGGGATTAATGGCTGGAGGCATGGCTGCTGCCGCGGTGGCGGCTGGCTATGGTGCTGCAAGTTATGGACGCAGCGGAGGTCATTATGGTCATGGAAAGTACAAGCAGGGAAAGTATAAGGGTGGCAAGAAGTACGGCAAGAAATTTGTCAAGAAATTCAAGAAGTGGAAATAAACATTTTTTTATAGTTTTTGTGTATATTATCCTGATTTTTCATGTGCGGGATTATATTAGATACATTATTATTATTGTTGTGTATACTATCTTGATTTTGCAATTTACGATAGATAGGTTCTTGTACTCTTTTTTTTTAATAATGAGTATTAGACGTTTTATATGGTATGGTTTATATATTAGTGTTGGAGTTTGTGTGTTATGGATAAGATTTTGAGATTTGACTCATATTTTCTTTGAAATATTACAATTTTTAAAGTGATTCAAAATGAGTTTGAATAATATGGTTCAAGGGGGAGATATTATCATGGTATGTTTTATTTTAATGGTTAAATAATTGTAGAAGTTAATTTTTTTTTTATCGTTTTATACAAGTAATCTATTCAAATTTGCTACAAAACAACATTGCTACTAGACAAGAGTAATGCAATGATACAACTCTTAATTTCATAGTACAATCAACTAAATTCATTATTCATTTCATCACGATCATTTAGATGATAGGATTTTGCAAAATAAACCATGTAAGATTAGAAATTAATGAGAACATACTGATTTCACTCCATCTTTCATTAAAATAATAATAAGTTAATTTGAAACGAAGTATTTCATTCTTAAAAATTATAAAAAGGGCATAATACTAGCTTAATTATCTTTTTTAAGTGCTGGAATAAAGAGAATCAATAAAAACAAAAACAAAAAAATGCAATGCAATAGATTTATCATTTCCGCATCTAAAAGTCTTCATACTTAAAGTATTTTATGCCTATAAAAGCTAGTTTTACAACCTACTTTCGACTTAAGTCAAACATATACCATTTCATACCGACTTAACCAAATATTTATCCTAGAAAATTTGTTGAGAAAAGATCAATTAACCAAAAGTACTTTTTTTATTGTATGAAAGTGCTTGAACGATCATTGAAAATGATTTTTAGCAGGGAAAGCAATCAAATCTTATCTTAGGTAATATTTGACACATAAATAGAGAATTAGGATTGGGGATGCAATTTCTATTTTCTTATTATACACCAAATTTGTTAACATTGAGTTAATGTCGTAGAAAAATATAGTAAGTAAATATGTTTGAGACCCTATTAATTAATAGTACGTAATAAAATTATACACTCACTATATCAATCATTGTTTTCTTAATACCTGAACCAAGTCAAAATTTGACCAGTAAAAAGGGACAACGGAGTATATTTAAAAAAGTGATATTCTTTTTCCAATTATACGAATATTTTTAAAAAAATAAAACTAAATAACAAAGATTATTTTAATTCGTATTAAAGAAGGACCCACAAGTTTAAAAACTAATATTGCTAAGATTTCTATATTTTTTTATTTTTTTTTCCATACACGTCATGTACGCGTCTAAGTAACGCGTGGAATCATTGAAAACAAAAATAAGGCCTTCAAATACTATCGTCTCTTTATGATTCTTCATTTGTTAAACTTTGCTTAACGTTCGCTCAACTTCTCAAGGAAAAAAATCTGTAAGAAAACCCTTCTCCTTTTACGCCATTGATGTTTTTCTCTTGTGTGATGATTTGTTAAGCCATGCATGAATGATTTAAATTGCCCAGATGATGATCATGAGTTTGGAAATTCAAGATCTGGTTTTTTTTGATTAAAAATTTGATCTTTTTGTACCCTTTTGATGTTTTCTAGATTTGGGTTTTTGTTAATGGGAAAATTAGAGGATTTTGGGTTAACCCTTTTGATTTTTGTTTGTATGACCACCGATTAGAGATTAGATTAGCTTTTTTGTAAAAAAAAAAAAAACTGATTTTGGAGATTCAAGTTTGATTGGTTCTTCCTTGTGATGTTTTTTGATATTTGTTTGGATTTTGGGGTTTGATTAAATGGAAAAACAGAAGATTTGGTTTTTACCATTTTAATTTTTTTGTATGATCAACCATTAGAGTTGGACCAATTTTTTCTGAGCTGATTTTGTGTTTTCTCTGTATTTTCTGGTTAGCTGATGAGCTGATTCATTGGATTTAAATTTTGGTTTTGTTGAATTGGAAAAAGAGACTGTAGTTCCCTTTTTTCTGTTTTTGGGTTGAGAATTGTCCTATTCAGGAACTGAATTTGGATGCTTTAGCAAATGAGGATTTTGTCCTCTTGCATGATTTTGTAGAAGGGAAAAGAGAGTTTGTCCTTTTCAGGTGTATTATAAACAAATAGTCATGCAATTTTTAGATTCCAAAAAAACAAATCATGAAAAAAGAATGGATCTTTGGTTTTAGCTCCTTTTGTTTCATTTATATTTAGCCACTTCTCCTTCTTTATTATCCACCCCCACCAAAAAAGCCCTCTCCTTTTTCCTCAAAATGCAAGTTGTTTCCAACTTATCCAAAAAAAAAAAAAAGACTTTGTGTCTAATCTTGAAGAGGTGAAGGCTTTGTTTTTCCAAAGGGTGATTTGAAAAGTTAATCAGGGATAGATGTATGTGAGTTTTGTGTCTACAAAAATGTTGATGTCTACCCTTTTCCTGTTTCTTGCATTTTCACTTGCTCAGAACATATTAGCTGCCTTCTGGCAATTTTGGTTGTAGCTTGTTGTATTAAACTTGGCACTTCTCCTACTTTCTTAACAATCAGCTTTTGTGTTGATGTCCACCTTTTCTTGTTTCTTGGTGTGTAGTAACTGTATATCATGTACTACAAAAGTTCAATCAGTGCTTGATTGATCATTAGTTGTGCACATAATTCTTCTTTGACTGATTGGATGTTTCAGAAAGCATTATGTAGGTTTTAAAGTAAAGAGTATCAATTGATATCTTGTGGCTCATAATCTCTATCATCTACAAATTTCATTTCATGTCATTCCTAGTTAGTTATTGTTGTAATATGTCTGACAAGTATTTATCTATTTTAGGTACTAGTGAAATATGGGAGGTGGTAAGGATGATTCTGATAAGGGACTCTTTAACAATATAATCGGAGGTATGGCTGGTCATTCTGGTGGTCATCACGGATATCCACCTGGACAGTATCCTCCACAGCACGGTGGTTACCCTCCGCAACAAGGGTACCCTCCACAGCAAGGGTATCCACCACAGGGTTATCCTCCGCAAGGAGGATACCCACCTGCTGGATATCCTCCACAACAAGGATATCCTCCACAACAAGGATATCCTCCACAAGGATATCCTCCTGCAGGTCATCATGGTGCTCCACACCAGTCAGGTATTATTTCTACCCAAGTTTCTTGGAAGTGACTTGTAAAGACTTCATTTGGTAATTTATAAGCTGTCAACAACCCCCCAAACATCCCAATAAGATACTATCTAATTGGTTGCATGCTTTGGATTTGTCTAGTTAAGTTTCTTTGATAGCAATGGTATCACTTCAACAACTAGATGCAGGAAAATAATGATTGTGACTTTTGTGACCAAGTACATCTTGACAATTTCCTCATTATTAATTTTCCGCGTTTTGTTTGCTTGTTACTTTTCAGGACATGGTGGCATGGGGGCAATGTTAGCTGGAGGTGCTGCAGCTGCAGCTGCTGCCTATGGCGCTCATAAGCTGTCACACGGTGGATCTCACATGGGAGGACATGGTATCCCATTTGTTGGTGGAGGTAGCCATTATGGAGGTGGTCATGGAGGAGGCAAGTTTAAGCATGGCAAGCATGGGAAATTCAAACATGGAAAGCACGGAAAGGGTGGGATGTTCGGAGGGAAATTCAAGAAGTGGAAGTAAACTAGTTATAGTATCGAAAACTTCAGCTGGCTTTACCGTGTGCGTTCGTCTCTCTTTAAATAAGACATACTACATGTTATTATGGCCTATAGGCCTGTGAGATGTTGTTTTGTTATATTGCATTTTCAAATACTAATTTGAGTGAGATTCTGCAGTTGAATAGCTCCATAGGAGCCTAAACTTTCCTTATTTCCTTCCTATCTTCTGTATTCGCACTCTATCGCCGCATTTCCTAACTTTTTTGTACAGTATTGCAATACTAACTCCATGATTGCAAAAGTTCAAGGCCTTTTTTTCAAGTCTTGTTATCAATTGTTTGTTTCTGTGTGAAGTTTTAGTAATGAAGTAAAATGTAGTAGCACTGGGGACCCCTAGTCGTGAAAGTTCGAAAATAAGTTTCATCAGTGACTTTTAAGTTCATTGTTTTCTCCTCACTCACTTAAACCTGATCTTGCCCATCTTCAAGTTTATTGTCTACTTTCACAAACTCAATCCTAGACCTTGACCATCTCACCTGTGTCATCTATACTTTCCCGTTTTGTTTGATTATATATAAATATTTTTTTCGTTTACTTAACAAATACCAAAAAGTAAATAAAAGTAACAAATACGAGAAAGTAAAATATTTTCCTCCGTATTGAACGCAACACTCCCTTAATGGAAAACTTGTTGTGAGGAAGAATTTCTTTTAGTTCTAATTCCCACTACAAAAGCGTAAAGAATTTAGGGGAATCTATAAAAATACATATATTCTCTTCTATTTAAAAAAAAAAAAACCTTATTCTATTTTTATCTTTTAGGAAATAGTCCAGCATGAGCACGAAATGCCTAATCTATTTTATTTTATATTTTTTGCATATTTGACAAGCTCCACAACAGTGTGTATAGACTTATATATTCATTCTGTCTTTTTTTATAATTTATAAATAAATTAATACGAAAAATAATAATAGGAATATTATAAAATTATAAGAAAATTGTTACGTATCCATCTTCAAGAAATTATATCGAAAAATCTCGAGATTTTCATATTGTTCTAATTACTTCAAAACAAGTTGATTATTTATGATGAACATAATGAGCTTCAAAAAAATAATTCACGATTCTTGCATATGGAATCATGTAGTATCAAACACGAGATAGATCTTCCAAACGATAAATAATTACATGATATATAGTTTCATCTAATATGTATTTCTTCTAGAATATTAAATTCGTGTATCAAAATACGTTCACACTTATTTCATGTAAAATCATATTAGGTTTATCACTCATCTCCAATTTCAATTTCATATTGATTTCACTTTTTTGTATCATAAATGTTTGAATATTTGCTTGTCAAATTGGACCAGTATATTATATATATTTCTTCTTATTTAAGAGGACTTGTTCCTAACCATGTAGCTCTATATATGGTTATTTGGTCTCAAATGCTTTGGCCCCAAGTATACTTGTTGGACAAGAAATATTTACTGAATTTTTTCTTTAATTTATCAATAGGGACATTTTACTTGAAACTAGGGCTGTTCAAAATCGAACCGTTATTATTTATCAGTAATGGGTTATTGGTTTAGCGGTTTTGATAATGGTTTTAATTTTTTTTGTTATCGGGTTATCGGTTCTTAACGGTTTGAGGTTTTTTCTTAACGGATTAACCGATAACCCGATAGTAAATTAAATAATTATATTTTTATCATTTTGTATATAAAGTCCTTGACTTAGAGTTTAGTTTCCTACTTTTATTTTTGGCTGTCTCAAACTTTTGGGTATTCTACAATGTAAAAATGTTTTCTTTTTAGCAAGATGTTATTTGTGAACTCATGTGCATGGTTCATTTGGTTTGTCACCTTGTTTCTACGTGATTTTTAATGACTTTTTTTTGTGTCAAATCTTAACGGTTAAACCGATAACCGAACCGATAACGATCAATAACCGATAAACTAATAACCGATAAGTCAATATCTTAATGGTTCTTTAACGGTTTAGCATCTCTACAAACCGATAACCAATAAGTCAAACCGATAAACTTCAAAACGAACCGAACCGACCGATACGCAGCCCTACTTGAAACTCTCAAACTCAAATCAAAACAAATACTCCGATAAATTTATGATTTGTTGAATGTGGAATATATATTTTTGTTTTTCAAATTTGAAAGATGGGTTCAACTTAGTGTTTATTTAGCAGGAATTTCATACAGATAAATTTATAATTTGCTTGAAACATTATAAATTATCGTCATGTCATTGTTGCGTTCATATTATATATGTAAGATCTCTAAGATATTCTTTGTCATGTAACTCAATCTCTTAGATATTCTTTATTATATCTATACATAACATATCCAAAAAAAAGTTTGATATTTATTTTACAAGATTTCTCATGGATCAATTTAGGATACATATCAGTTCGATTTTTGATAGACTGCAATGAGTTGAATTGAATTAATAAATGAACGTGTTCATAATCAGCCTAAACTTGAATGAGTTAGACGAATTATACTTTTATGAGCTAATTTTATCACCTCTAAACTAAATTGAGAAATTTTCATAAATAACTATAGTTTGAACAATAATTATGAAGAGTAACTATACTTTGCATACTAAGGAAGTTCACACACCCTGAAAAATTTGTGTGTGAGAGATGTATCAGATCATATGATCACATACTGTATCACATGAAATCAGGAGGATCCCAATAGATCATTACACATATCGTACTGTAATATTGAAATCGCAATACAAATGTATCAAATGAAATTACCATGAAGATATGTATTAGATTTATTTTTGTGTATCAATATTAAAAACTATACAGTATCTATTTTAGTTATATATAATTGTCACTTTATTAAGTCGGTTGATCCTATTTAAGGTTAAGTTTTGTATTTTCGAGTTTTCCTTAAAAACAATCACAAGAAGGAATTGAAAAGCAGAACTATAAAATCTCTCTTTTAGGGTGTAATAATTTTCCCTCTTTTCTGCTGCTTTCTCTCTCTGAGAATTCTGCAATTTCTTCAATTTTTTCTGTATTTAATTTGATTTTTTTTTGTGAAAGAGGGATATGTCGGATCAGAGATTGATCCGTATCGCCATCCTTTGCAGCGACAAGTGCAAGCCGAAGAAGTGCGGTCTACCATGCAAAAAGAACTGCCCAGTTGTTAAAACTGGTATACCAATTTTTTTTTTTTGTGTTATTACTTAATCGTTAAACTAGAATTTATGGATGATTTGTTTGGTTATTTTTGTGCTAAAAGTTGTGTTTTTTGTTATGAATTTATAGGTTAAAGTTGTAATCATGTATGAGTATTGGGATTTTCGTGGGTAAATCAATGAGGGAGATTATTTTCTTTGATTAAGTATATATATTTTTGCTGTGTAGCCTTTCCACGTGATTGTGGACTTTATTGTTGATATGAGCTATTGGGTTTTAAAAAAAAGGTTTTGTCTTGGAAGTTGATGACGTTTTAACTTGTAGTAGAAAAAACTATAGGTTATGTTTTATAATGAATTCAGCCTAGTGGTGCTGACCGTTCAGTAAATACATTCAGTGAAGTTTGGAGGGCTGTTGGGATTTGGCATTTATTCTTGAATTTCGCTTATATATATCTATAAATGAATAGAAAGTAGATGTCCTACCATGTAGTTTTCTGTGGATAGACATGCACTATAATTGTTCCTGAATACGTACGCCAAACAAAAAAAAATGGAAAACGGAAAAATGAAACAAGGGCTGAAAACCTTCCTCTGTGGCTTTGAGGTTGTGTTGGAGACAAGTCATTGTTGGGGTAAGTAGATGCGGCTGCAAAGACTTGGTGGAATTCTCTCATTGGGAATGGATATTCAAGAAGTATATGTAGGTTTTTTCTGTCTAGGCAAGGAAAGCTTTGGATGGAATCATCCTGTTGGTTGTGAGGAAGAGGATAAAAGGGATTTTAACCAAGGGTTGTATGCTCTGAAATGCAGTAAAAGAATTATTAAAAAATCTCAGGAAAGAACATAAGAGTTTTGGCATATGAGGTCTATATAGGTATGCGTAAGAACAACCATGGCTATATGGGAAAAATCCCAAAGGAATCTACTGTTGAGCATTTGTTCTTTATACTGCTGTAACACAGAGAAATATTAGACTATTAGGTTGGTGGTAAATCGTTCTTTCTTCTGTTAAGTCATTCTATCTTGATAATTGAGGGTATTAAAAGGAGGCGAGGCTCTCTGAATCGATGTGGACTGTTTAGAATAGAACAGAGGAAGCATGGAACTGTTTAGACCATACCAGCTTATAAGGATCAAGGTTTAGTTCTTGTCCTTAAATTTATACTAAGCCTTTTTTTAGTTGGGTTTGATACTTGTGCATCAGTTTATGGATGGGTGTAAGATAAGAGAACTTCTGGTTTAGAGAGCCCATAATTTGCCGTAAAAAGAAAATTATACAGACTTTGAATGAAATGGATCTAAGTGGAGTGGACTGACTGGTTGTGAAGGACTCATGTAGTCGACCCCTATTTAGGACTGTGGTGTAGTTGTTTTTTAAATCGTTGGAATTGAGGTGTAGTTGATTAACTGACTAATCAAATACCCCCTCGGTCCCAGTTCATGTGATGTAGTTTGGCTGGTTGGGAAGACTTTGCAATGTTCCAAACTACCGTTAAAATAAATGAATTTTTAGATAGAAGAGTACACCTTTATGGAATATGGGAGTACTTTTGCAATCTTCCAAAAATACCCTTAAAATAAATGAATTTTTTAATAGAAGAGTATACCTTGATAGACTTTTTGTCAAATAAGTGGGATCCAATATGGGTAAAATGTTGATAGTGTCATTAAATATTTGATAAATAAGGAAATGTGTCATTCTTTTTGGGACAGACTAAAAAGGAAAGTGTGTCACATAAATTGGGGCAAAGGGAGTAATAGATTTTTGGAATATGTATAACTGAGTGTAGTATTACTTTGTATAGCAGGGAAATATGGTTGCTCATTTGTATTATATGCAGTGTTTAGATATATGTTCTTCAATCAATTAAGCTTTGTTTTGCAGGTAAGTTATGTATAGAGGTCACTGCAACCTCGAAGCTTGCTTTCATCTCGGAAGAGTTGTGTATTGGATGTGGTATTTGTGTGAAGGTTTGTATATATTACAATGTGGGGATACATTTTGCTGCAGATAGGTCATTGTGCCGGCTAACTGATATTTTATTTGATAATACAGAAATGCCCATTTGAAGCAATTATGATCATCAATCTGCCAAAGGATTTAGACAAGGATACAACCCATCGTTATGGCCCCAACACTTTTAAATTGCACAGGTCTGTTTAAGCTGCAGCTCTTCTGGAGAAGGTTTTTGGTAATCAAATATCTGTTTATAAAGCTAATTCTTGAAAAAATTGTTGCAGGTTACCTGTCCCTAGGCCAGGACAGGTTCTTGGTCTGGTTGGCACAAACGGTATTGGGAAGTCAACTGCCCTAAAAATTTTGGCTGGAAAATTGAAACCAAACTTGGGACGCTTCAATGTACTACTCTTTTGCATCTGCATGACTAGTCAATTCATGGCCATACAACTTGCTTATGCGTTCTTTAATCCTTCTGTGGCAGAACCCTCCTGATTGGCAAGAGATCTTGACTCACTTCCGAGGATCCGAACTGCAGAACTACTTCACTCGCATTCTGGAAGATAACTTAAAGGTTACTTCTGATTCAGTGTTTCAGCTATCCTAAATGCTCCTTGTTTTTTTTGTTGGTTTCTTTGTGAGTATCACTCACCTTTGGATTTAGTTGTCTGACCAGTAGAGCATTGTAGCTCTCCAGAATAGGTGGTCTTACGCTGTACCATTGTGATTGGTCAAGTCATTACTAGTTGTCCACCTAACTCTGGTCCTGACCTAGATCTGTTATGTTTTTCATTGTTTCAATAGTAGTGCGGCGGTGTCCGTAACTCGTATAAAAATTATGGCATTTTCTTTTTACTACTAGGGAGAAGCAAGACCACCTGCTACATCCGAATAAAATATTCAGTAGGCCATTTCTGTTTCAAGTAATAAAGGATGCTGAGCTAGTCTAAGAAAATGATGGAATGCATGATTCAAAGAACTGTTGAACAACTTAAATTTTAAAATTCATCACGCCATTCTATAGCAAGATGTCTTTTTTCTTTAGCTCGTTATTTGTTGTGTCCAATCACCCATATAGTATTTTATTCATTTGTAATTTGAAGTTTTTTTCAAACAGGCAATTATCAAGCCTCAGTATGTCGACCATATTCCCAGGGCAGTTCAAGGAAATGTCGGACAAGTGCTTGACCAAAAAGATGAGAGAGATGTGAAGGAAAAACTCTGTGTTGATCTAGAGCTGAATCAGGTTTTGGATCGTAATGTAGGTGATCTATCTGGTGGAGAGCTTCAGAGGTTTGCTATTGCTGTTGTTGCTATACAAAATGCAGATATATACATGTTTGATGAGCCCTCGAGTTACCTTGATGTGAAGCAGAGGCTTAAAGCTGCCCAAGTAGTCAGATCCTTGCTTCGACCAAATAGGTTCTAATTCATTCTCGTATGACTTTTCAACAATCAAGATTTCTAATTATTAGTCACATACTGAAATATTCTCTATGTTTCAGCTATGTCATCGTTGTGGAGCATGATCTTAGTGTGCTTGATTATTTGTCGGATTTCATTTGCTGCTTATATGGGAAGCCTGGTGCATATGGGGTTGTGACCTTACCCTTCTCAGTCAGGGAAGGAATTAATATATTTTTGGCTGGATTTGTTCCTACAGAAAATCTACGTTTCCGTGATGAGTCTCTTACTTTTAAGGTAAAACTCAGATTCTTGTGTAACCCCACACGTCATGGCAAAACTATTATCTGAACGTTTAACATTTTTCCATAGGTTGCTGAGACCCCACAAGAGGCCGCTGAGGAAATTGAATCATATGCACGTTACAGATATCCAACCATGACTAAGACTCAGGGTAATTTCAAGCTTAAGGTTGCTGAGGGTGAATTTACTGATTCACAGATTGTTGTGATGCTTGGTGAGAATGGGACTGGGAAGACAACCTTCATTCGCATGCTGGTATGCTTTGCTTTACAAATATGTCATGTCTGAAATGACTGCTGTTTCCAGTCTTCTGTGTTATAAAGACTCTTCCACTTGTGTTTCTGTATACTGCAGGCTGGGCTATTAAAGCCTGATGTGGTGGAAGGTTCTAATGTTGAGATACCAGTGTTTAATGTTTCATACAAGCCCCAGAAAATTAGTCCAAAATTTCAATCCACCGTGAGGCATTTGCTACATCAGAAAATACGCGATTCTTATATGCACCCCCAGTTTTGTTCAGATGTGATGAAGCCTCTCCAAATTGAGCAATTGATGGACCAAGAAGTTGTGAATCTTTCTGGTGGTGAGTTGCAAAGAGTAGCCTTAGCCCTGTGCCTTGGAAAGGTAATTTTTCTCCCACTTTGTAGAACTAACTGCTGCTTTGGTTGTTTTGTACATTGATCTGGTAGATGTCTTGGTCCAATCAAAACAGAATCTGCATTCTTTTTTCTTTTTTGGCTCTCAATGACAGATACAACATTTCTTTCTTTCTATCCTTCTCATAATTTTACTTTATTGTATCCTACTTTTGCCGAATGGCCTTGCAAATGTTGGCTATCAGACCCTAATTTTTAGAATATTTGGATGTATTAGAGATGAAACTGTAACAGCTTTGTTGATGTTCTTTTCTGTATTTTGCAGTACTTTCTTGGTACTCTATATTAATGAAATTTCCTCTTAACTTAGAAGGAAGGTATGTTTTGTCGCAATGTAAAGGCATCTGATCCAACAACGCAACAAGTCCTCTCCATCTGTTTGTTGATGTTGTAGCATTTTTTTTAGGTTTGTTGTTTTAATTTTCTTCCCTGGTCTAGGGCGTCAAATTGAGGGTTTTGCAAATTTAATCGACAAAACTAGCAAGAAATTTCTATTTGCTTCTTGGATTGCATTTGGGTAGTTAACATCCGTATTGCATCTTGCTGCTCTTCTGCCTCCATTTTGTTTATTACAAATCTAACCATGTGCTGTTATTATTATTGAAAATATGTGTTTCTTACTGCACAATAATAAACATGTTGCATAAAATATGTTTTATCCCGTTACTCTAAACCCATTTAGAGAGGACACTCTTGGGGGTCGTTTGGTATAGTTTATAAGAATTGTGCTGAATAGGGTGTTTTAGTAACACTGACATTAGTAGTAATGCTGTTATTAGCTATGCTAAGATTATTTCTTATGCAGTGTTTGGTTTGGCATATTAAAAATAATATGCATTGCATATTTCTAGAGAAAATTATTTGTTTACAAAAATAAACTTTCCCAAATACAAAGGTAAGGATGTGGAAAAGGTTTTGAGGGGCAATTGTGTCTTTACCCATGCTAATGCATGCATTAAAATCTTGCATTAGTAATACCATGGTTTCCCATGTATTAGTTAGGCATAGCATAATACCAAATAGAGTGTATACATTAGTTATACCTAGGTTCAAAAAATGTGCCAAACAAGATATAAGTAATACATGGAGCTAATGCATCCTACCAAATGACCCCTTAGTAGTGAAGTGTAGATGAAGAGCAAAGTTTGTCTGCAGGAGCTGAATATGAAGACTATTGCACTCATTTCTCATACTCTACTGATGTATTTATAAATTGTAACCTAACTTGTTTACTTAACTCCGCAGCCTGCTGATATATATCTGATCGATGAGCCAAGTGCCTATCTTGATTCTGAGCAACGTATTGTAGCTTCCAAAGTCATCAAGAGATTCATTCTTCACGCGAAGAAGACTGCGTTTGTTGTAGAGCATGACTTTATAATGGCAACTTACCTGGCAGATAGAGTCATTGTATACGAAGGGACGCCTTCCATAGATTGTGTTGCAAATGCACCTCAATCACTGTTGACCGGAATGAACTTATTTTTATCAGTAAGCCTTCTGCATATATCTTGCTTGTTACCTTTTATAGCCCTGCCTCATTACTTAAAAGTTCTGTTTACTAACATTTTTAGTATTTCAAGATTCATCGACATATTTTCTCATGTTATAACAATTGTTGTTTAGACTGCTGCGCTAGCTTTATATTCTGGTCTGATTTGTTGATGGGATTTGTTTTCTTTTTCTTCTTATTGATGTGCTATCCAAATTGTGTGCAGCATCTGAACATTACATTTAGAAGGGACCCAACTAACTTTCGTCCAAGAATCAACAAACTGGAATCAACCAAGGATAGAGAGCAGAAGTCAGCTGGATCCTATTATTATTTGGATGATTAACCCGAACAAGTTGCTAATCGATGATCACGAGACGTGATTATTATAGGTTGACTTCTCAGTGAACAGATATTGGATATCAGCAGAATTCGTTCCGTTTCATCGTTGGTTTTTATATGATTTAGTAATTATTACTGGTATCATGTACTCAATGCCGTAGTTTTGTCCTCCAATTTTGACTGTAGAGAGAGTACTCTCTCCTCGGAATTTCATTTTGTGCATTGATTTTTGGCACATAATTGAGGCATTTGATTTAGTTGATAAAAATTGGAGTGTTATTTGATGAAATTTCTTTGAATAATTGCATGGAGGCCTAGCCACAGTTAATTATGTTATGATACGACTAACTCTATTTTACCCCGACATTTTAAATCCTCCATATAGGGTGGACAAGGTATGGTATATACTGAATTATCATATCATGTCGAAATTTTTGATACTGTACTTTTGGTATTATAGTATTTGATATGATGTATATATTTTAAATTTTTTAGTATTTGGTATGGTATATTGTATACCTTTTAAAAAAATTTAGTATTTGGTATGGTATATTGTATACCTTTAATTTTGTTTTAGTATTTGGTATGATATTTGATATTTATAAATGACATATCGAAATATTGAATACCACACCCAAGTATATAGTTACATAAATAACACACACATATATATATATATAAAATTAAAATATTAACAAATAATGCAACCAAGTATTAATAACGAATAGCGAATGCACTTGCGGTTAAGACAGGTCCTGCATCTCCTACCTAATGCAATTGACTGACCCGCCATTTCTTTCCTTCAATAATGTCTTCACTTCACTTCAAGATGCTATTTACCAAGGAAAGACTACCTTTTTTTTTTAATGGAAGAAGCAGAAGGGGTGAACAAGCGCTGCGGTAACGAGCCGTAAGAAAGATGAGCAGAGCATCCCTTCCGCCAGCCTTTATAGGAGTAGGGGAGCGTGGTGAGATAGATAGACGTCCAATCCTGGTAACCCTTCATATGCTCTCTCCGCCCATGCCGAATACCCCCGGCCGGTTCCGCCGGGTAAGGCCAGGAGCTGGTTTGGGGAATCACGGGGCCTTACTTATTCAGGGGGGACTTGATTTTATATATATATATATATATATATATAATGCAGGGATTAGTAGTGCAAGGATTAGTAATGTAGGGTTTATTTTTATCAAGTGTATGGTTCATTATTTCCACCTCATCTTGTGTTTGGATTAGAACTCTATAAAAAGCTTCTTTCCAATTATACCCTTGAATTATTATGTAATTGGGTCTAGATAATTGCCGGACAATATTTTTTTTTTTTAACCTTCGAATTAGCTAGGAGAAGAACAATTTTGTTGTCGTGTTTGCTATTTTTTCACTTGGATTATTTGTGGATAAATAATTGTCATCTTAATAAATTGATCACTCACAAAATGTCAATTTTCAATGTAAAAAGATAAACCATCTACTTTTAAAATCGAAAAGATGATAAACAATAGTAAAATTGAATAAACATCTTCATTTATACATAAAAATTGCAAGCTGTAATTTTAATATGTATGCAATTTTATAAATTGTTCACAATACAAATAATTAGAAAACCACACACACACACACACACATATATATCAACAAATAATACATTTAATTAAGGTCACAAACGTCATGTAGTGATATATTTGCCTTTTTAATTAGTAAATGTTAAACAACTCACATTTTAAATATTGTATTGATTTGTATTGGATTTATTTAGTAACAAACAACTCTTTCTAAATAATTTGTAAGCTAATCTATTTAAATAAATTTACTAATACAAATATAAAACAAAAAATCAAGAAAATAAACAAAATGATTAAAATGATTTGAGGGATATTTATATCTTTACATAGACTTATCCCATGGTATTAAATCCTATGTATTACTAATACCTCCAAATGGAAGGTATTAGTAATACATCCTCTAATACCATGTAGGATGTATAACTAATCCATGGATTAATTATACATAGGCCCAAATTCCTACCAAACATAGTACTAAATAATACCATACATAATACATGGACTATATATCCTAATACTCCCTACCAAACGGCCATGTTTAGAAGTTGAAACTTTGACTATTCTTATGATTGAAATGTGTTTTAGATGTACTTTCTTTTAAATATATATTTCTACATGTGTAATGTGTTAGTATGATACAATTGAGACTTTTTTTGAATTGTTGAAGTCTATATACGAGTTTATGTTAGTCGAAGTTAAACAACCTATGGTTACCGATTTATCATACCGCAAAATACCAAAATAAAACTTCAAAATATCAAATCATACCAAATTAAATTGGTATGGTAAATGACATAATAATTTTAAAAATCGAATATCGAAATTATGATACGAAAATTTCAAATACAATACCATATTATACCATGCCCACCCCTACCTCCATCTATGTATTACATTTTTATGTTATATATAATATTTTATTTTAGACTAGGTATTCATAGATTTTTACATTATTAGTAGAAAGTTACCCCAAATAAAAATATTTCTCTCTCTCTCTATATATAGAGAGAGAGTTTTGGTTATTTTAAAATTATAATTTAAGATTTGCTTACAATACAAATATAAAATTTATTAACAACTCACATATGTTATAGTTTTGATTATTATTTATAAAATTATAAATCTATATTTTGCTCATTTATTTTATCCTAGAACGTCACTAGGGGATTATATATACCAATTAGTATTTCTCACAATTTTTTGTTTAAAAAATATATTTATTTTATACAAAAAGTTATAATTTAAATTTTATAAATAAAAAATATCATGATTTTAAGAAATAAAAAAAAGAAGAAAAAGATTGATAATATAAGAATTAAATAAATATTTAGAAAACATGAATTATGATAAGGGGGGTGGGGAATGTGTGAGGAGGGAGTTTGCTTTTTGAAGCAAAGTTAACAGATGTAAATATTTTTCACCCAATAAATAATAAAGAATATTTTTTTTTTGATTTCTTAGAATATCTTTCTCACCACATTAAATTATGTAACTACCTATCATTTATAAAAAAATAATCTATAGTGACTATTTTATAAAATTGGTGTTTTACATTAAAGAACCTACATACACTTTTTTTTTTTGGGATTGTTTTCACTTCTGTATAAATACACAATTGTTGTAAAGATGATTTACACAGACAAAAATTATTCATAATCATTAAACTATTATCCAAAAAGATGAATATGCTTACCTTCAAAGTGATCTTGATATTCAACTTCTTGTTCATTTGGCAATGTAAGTTCAATATTGTACATCTCTTTTTTATTTTTTTGTCGCGTTTGATTTTACATAATCTTTTCAAGATCATTTAGATGTTTTGAATTTTGAGTGTATAAGTAGATTTTTCATATTGCTAATTGTTATGACTTATAATATTTTTATCGATTTTTTTTTTTCGTTTTTTTTAATAGGTCATGCAGCTATACCATGCCAGACAGTAGGGGATTGCAATATTAAGTGTGGCAGCACTGGAACTCCAGTTTGTGCAAACAACACTTGCTATTGTCGACGCTGTGATTTATACCCTCCAGGCTCCTCTAATGATAATGATGAATCTAGTATTATAAGTAAAAAATGATCGATTATTATTATTCGCCTCGATTACATATAAAAATTAATTAGTATGAATATCGGTGATGATCCTCAGAAAGTAATACAATAATATTGAAAAAGAGATTTCATTTAATTTGTTGTTTTAGCATGGATTTCTTTTATGCAATCAAGATCGTTCTTCTATTATCTTGAAATTTAGTGAAAAGGGGTAAATTTCGCAATGACCACATAACTATAAGTTTTTTTTCCACCGAAATTATTTTACTATATTTATTATTATTATTCTAATAATGTAAAATTCCATTAAAAAATTAGATTATTTTTAACGAATAAAGATGAATTTATTTAGTTTATCCAACCTATCGATCAAAATACATATGCAAAAGTTAATTAATGTAATTAACTCTTAATACTGTGGGATTTATGTAAATTATACAATATTAAAAGCGTGAATGAGTTTGAAAAATGAATATCAATTAAATTTTTGATGCAAGTAGTAGTAACTATTACTCTGTAACAACAAAATATAACAATTTTGTACTAAAAATAAAAACAACTTAAGGTAAAAATTAATTTATCAAATTACCTATTAAAAGATGAGTGGCGATTTGCCCTTTTACAAAATACTACTTCGAAATATTTTTTAAAATTAATTTATTAACCGTTATTACTTCAATCTTTTGTGCATTTTTATTGTAAATCAAATCATATATGCATGAACTGATTTATATATTTTTATTCCTTACTAGTTACTAGATACTTACATTGAATTAAAGTAAATAATAATTTAAAGATGAGATGAAATTTTGAAATCTCTAATTGAAAAGAATAATAACATATCTTTATTATTTTTTATATGAGGGAATACAATTTTATATGTTACAGAAAAAAATGATATGATATGCTCCTTTTATAGCAAAATTCTAAACAAGAATATAAGTTTTTTAATTTTTGCATATGAAATTTGATCGAATCAATTCTTTTTAACTGAGTGGTATTTTTTAACTAAAAGAAAGAGTAAACAATTATTACCCATCAAATTTGGGTTTTGAATATTGGATCTGTATTTTTAATTGAATTTGTATTAATTATTAGATAAAAAAGAAATGATAATTAAAAAAGAATTATACACCAGAAGTTAGATTTTCCGGTATATGTGATTTTTGTGTTAGTAAAGGCAAAATTTTATGATTTTTTTGTTAAAAAATATAGTTAAACGACTTTGGTGAAAATAAATCACAATTATGTGACCATTTATGAATACTTATCATGAATATTTTCGAAGTGGATATATCAATTTTACCAATATTGATGATTCTAAAATAGCAAAGCCAACATTACATGCAACAGTAACTAGACTTACTACGAGAAAAGTACATTAAAGATCATTCGATTTAATTTAACATTATGAATAACTAAGAATAAAAAGAATTTTTCACCGTAAAGTGAAGAAAATTTAAAATAATGTTTGGCTTGTATATTTGCAAAAGTTGTATAGAACAAGAAAAAAAATCAACCAATATTCAACCACTCAAACATATAATACGATTCAGTCTGATCAATTTTATTATTTACACCGATCATCATTTTATTTCTAGAATTCAAGCTCACTTCAAAGAAAACTTCTTTTGATAAATAATTTAAATTTATTTTATTTAACATATAATTTTTCTCTTTTTGACATGATATTGATCTATATTGGAGTATAATTTGAGCATTAATTTTTTGATTGTTAAAATAACAAAATGATTTAATTTGTTTATTAGATATTTGGACTCATTTTAACATATCAAAATTTCGAACCTTTTGTTTCAAATAGTTGTCATAAAATTTGATAATTAAGACGGAAAAACTAACTCAAGAATTATTGAAGATAAATTAATCTAGTCAAACAAAAAATATCTCAAATTATGGTTATTAAGGTGGTGAGACGCATGTAGATATTGGTTTTAAACTAAAAATGACCATCAAAATCTCAAAATTGCAATTCATTCTTAATTTGTATATGCATAAATTTGTTTTCGGGTATATATGATAGATTTAACAAGAAAATGAGCGAAAAAAAATGTATCGTCAAAAAATAATTTCAAATTAGCTATTGAATTAAAGAAAATAAGATTTCATGTATAAGAAGGATTTCATATACCACTAACTTTGTGAGAATGATTAGATATATACCCATACAAGACTTTTATTTTTATAAAAAAAATTAAAAACAAAATTTAAATTGAATTTTTCGCTTATATGAGCTGAAAATAATATATTTTTGAGTCATTTATATAACGATAAAGATAAAATTAAAGATATGTTAGGAGTAACTTCATGAACGTAAAATGCTAACATTCAATTCAACTATAACAATAATTACTTACTCAATGTAATGTGGAGAGTACGGAATGTATTCATATTTTGTTCTTACTTTGTGATATATAAAAATATTATTTTTGATAGATTTTCAGTTTAAAAAGTATTTTTCAAAAATAGATTTGACAAATATATAAGTGTAAAAGTTATGATAAAAATATTGTAGAAAAGAAAAGTATGACAAAAAAAGAATAGATATAATAATCCAAGTTAAAAAAAATAGTAACACAATTAAAGGATAAAATAATAGTACTAGAATATTAATAACGATCATGATAAGCAGAAAAGGGAGCAAACAAGACTAAGCTAGAACCATGCTCTCTTCAGAAAGAAAAAATCACTCGATTATACACTAATCCTTTACTTTAATATTCGACCTCCATGCTTTTCTATTCAGAATCAAGTTCTTGGTGAGCTTAAAGATATGTCATGTTCAAATTTCAATTCACAATATCAATTATCCTTTCATTTTGCACTTAGTACATTTTCAATGAGTCGATAATTTTGATTTAAATTATCTTAATTAATTAAAATAATAATAACAGCAATAAAAAATTTAGTGTAATTTCATAAGTGGGATTTAAAAAGATAAATGTGTACAATTTTACTTCTACCTTCATGGGGCAGAAAAATTGTTTTTATTAATGTTTGACAACTCTTCACTCTTTATACGGACTTAAAATTGATAAAATAAACAAGCTCACACATATAGCGTTAATTTATCTTAATTTAAAGGCAAGAATATTTTTGTAGCACTTTTTAAACAAGAAAAGTACGAAATAATTTAGAAATAAGTAGATGTCTTCCTTATTATGATGATGTTTATTACAATTTTCCTTTTTCCCAAAAATTAGGATCAATAAATTAATATTATTTTCCTCTGTATTTTACTAGTAAATTACTAATAAAACTGTTCTTATCTCTACAATTCAACCTTTTACCCCTCAACTTTTCTAAATAAAAGAAGCAATAATCGCATATTCCATTTTTTTTTATTTCTTAGTATAATATTTCTCACCATATTAAATTATATAACTAACATTTATAAAGAAATAAATAAATCTATAGTGACTGATTTATAAAATTGGTGTTTTACATTTAAGAACCTACATAGACTTTTTTCTTTGGATTGTCTTCATTTCTCTATAAATACAATTGTTGTAAAGATGATTTTCACATAAAAAAAATTATTATATAGTCACCAAATTATTATTATCAAAAAAAGATGAATATGCTTTCCTTCAAAGTGATCTTGATTTCCATCTTTTTGCTCATTTGGCAATGTAAGTTTAAGATTATTGGTTCCTACGTTTTTTCTGTATTATTTCAAAAAATTTACCCCTCTAATATTGTTTATTTGTTGCTTTTGTACTTTTATCCTTCGTGGTGTTTGATTTCGTATAGACTTTTTCAAGATCGTTTTGATGTTTTGAGACTATAAGGAGATTTTTCTTTATTTTCTATATTTGATCCACATTTTTTTGCTTTTTTTTTCGGATTGTTTTGCTTCTTGAATTTGATTCTTTGTTTTTTTAATAATTTGATGATCGAAAAAAAGTTTAGTTTTTGATTTTTATTTTGACTAACATTTTCAATTTGTGTTTAAATTTAGAAGAAGTTGTTTTCTATTCTTTTTATTTTCATACTTCTTTTATCCCATTTTACGTGACGAGTTGAATGAATTTTTGTAACTTTTTTTTATGTTTTTGTATAAATGTTTTGAATTGTTAATTATTATGACTTATTATATTTTTCTCGATTTTTTTGGTTCATTTTTAACAGGTTATGCTGGTTCAGTAACACCATGTCAAACAACAGGAGATTGCAATATTACTTGTAGTGGTGGTGGAACTCCAATTTGTGCACACAACACTTGCTATTGCCAACGTTGCAACTTATACCCTCCACTAGTCTCTGATGATGAAGAACCTAAATTTATAAGAAAAAAATGTGCAATTAATTCTCCCCATCCTGATTGCAATATGTAAACATTAATTATAATATGAATATTGATGATGATCCGTAAAAAATAATAATATAATATCGAAAAAATATATTTTTATCTTGTTGTTTTAGCATGTATTTTTTTTAATGCAATCATGATTGTTCTTTTATTATCTTGGGATAAGAGCGAGTTAAAATCATGTCTTCACATAAAAAGGAAAGAAATCACTTGACTATCCACTAACCCTCTCGATCCTTTAACTTAATCACGTCCACTATGTTTAATACACAATATCAATTATCCTTTCAATTTGTACTTCAACATATTTTTACAGAGTCGATAATTTTGATTTAAATTATCTTAATAAAAACAAATATAACAAAAAATTTAGTGTAATTTCATAAATGAGGCTTAGAAAAGGTAAAATGTGTGTATCCTTACCTCTATTTTTATGGGATAGAGATAATGTTTCAGATTAACCCTTAACAATCCCTCCTCCTTTATATGATCAATCGATAATGTGAACGAGCTCACATAAACAAAGTTAAATTATCTAAATTAAAAGACAACATTTCTTTTTTTAGTAGGCAAAATCTACTTTTACGAGTCATTTTGTATTTCCATTTTTTAAACAAGAAAAACAAGAAATAATTCACAAATGAGTAGATGTCTTTTTTATTATGATGATGTTATTATAATTTTCCCTTTTTCCAAAGAATAGGACCAATAAATTACTATTATTTTCCTCTGTGTTTAACTAGTAATTTACTAATAAAACTGTTCTTAACACATAAATTTGTACCCACACCATTTTGTTAATAAAATTATTAAAATTTGTTGCAAACAATGATACAGATAATCATTAATTATTGTTATGAAGATTATCTTGTATCCTATTTGACATTGTTGTTGGGGCTTGGGAGGTCAAAAACACTTATTTTTTTGAAAAATTAAGCATTTGACAAATCAGTAAAACTACTTTTATATGAAAGTAGAAGCAATTTTTATGTTATTGGGAAGAAGATAAAATTCCTGCTTCAAAAAAAAAAAAAGCAGAAGTAGAGAATTTTTTTGTTTCAAGACTAAAATATCCCTTCCATATATACATATAATATATCCCTTATCAATTAATTAACACATATAATAAGTTTGATTAGATTTCATTTAAGAATTTTATTTTTTTATTTTATATAATAATTTTTTTACTTTATTTTACGTTTATTTATTGTTATTTTATATTTTATATATCATTTCACGTATTATTTTGCAGTATTAGAAAAAAGATAACAATAATATTTTTGCAAGGTTAGAAAAAAGAAAAATATAATTAAAGATTTCAGCCCTCCCAAAAAAGGTATAATATTAATTGAAATTTTGAACACGTACATTTTAATTTAATAAAAAAAAAAAATTATTTTTTATAATAGATATTTAAAATAGTTTCTCTATATAAAATAATCTTAATATTAAGATTACATTGATACTTATCATTTTTCGCAATTTGACTATTAAAAGCACTTTTTAAAAAAGATTGGTCAAACACAAAATATCTTTTTTTCAAAACGATTTTCTAAAAAGCTATTTTGCTTATAGAAATAAACAATTTTTAATAGAAATGTCAAACAGGCTCTAAGGCTTCTCAATCCATTTTCAATCTATTCAAATTTTCAATACAATTCAATCCATTCCATTTTAGCTCAATTCATTTTTAATCTGTCAATTCAATTCAATTCACCCATTTACCACCACTAATCAGAATTAATTATTTTTCTATAGATGTCCTCTTATTTAAAGGTTATGCACAATTGCACATCTTAATAGGGAAATTTTTTAAATTTATCACCAAGTTAACTTTAAGTGACCATATACATATACATGCATTTCTTATTTAGGACATTTTTTAAGTGATTGCTTTATGAATATCATTGCACTATTTGACTTTGAAGAGACTAGCATAAGTTATAGACTTCAATTCTCCCTATATATATGACATAAAATGCAAAGGTTTTGATATTCCAATATTCATATTATCTCAAAACATGAATATGCTTTCATTTAAGTTGACCCTTTTGTTCACTTTCTTGCTCCTTTCGAAAGGTTAGTTCAAATATTTTGTTACATTACAAGGTTGAATTTATTGGTTCGAAGCAGAAGATAATATATCTTGATTATTTTTTGATTCAAAGTATTGTTCCATTTCGATTGAAAAAGCAAATAATATTAAATTATGATATGAAGTTTGTTTATTTTTTAACAGGTTATGCACCTTCAGTGACACCATGTCAGACAACAGCAAATTGCAATATTAAGTGCAGAGACAATGAGAGTCCAATTTGTGCAAACAACACCTGCTTCTGCCAACGCTGCAACTTATTCCCCCCACTAGACTTTGATGATGATGAGGATCAATCTTTTGTAAACCAAAAAATGCACAATTAATCCTCAAGATCCCAGTTGTAAAAAGTAGTATTATGACTATTTTGTGATCCTCATACAAATAATAATATTGAAAAAAGAGATTTTATGTTATTATTTAGCATGCATTTCTTCAATGTTCTTCTATTATCTTTTGAGGTTTATACTAGTGCAAGTATTTTCAAGGATCAATGACTAAATTGAGGGTGCAAAAGATGAATTGTAAGGACTTTCTTTAGGCATGGCGCAAAGTATTTGAAATACAGGAAAGAAATAATATTCAGATAATATCTTCAAAGGGTTGCAAATAGATCCATGGATTTACCAATCATCAATGATTCGACATTAAGCATAGTTAAGGATCAAAAGAGAATTTTTTTTACTCCTCGTAAGTGCACCCTCCATCTCCAACTTTAGGGTTATAGATTCGAGTAACCAAGGGAGCCAAAAGGTGAGAGCACCTACTAGAGGTGAAAAAAAAAAGAGCATCAAGTTCTACCAGCAACAAAGGCCAATAGAAGCTGGATAATTTCTTCAACACACTCAACAAAATGTTCTGCTAGCTGTTTAGCATGAGGTCTCCTTCATGATGTTTCAGCTGGAGCCAACATCAATAATACTGTAAGCAGCAGATTTCTTTAACTCTTTTATATAAACAATGTCCCTCAACTCTCCAGCTTCCGTCCAGCTTCCAGTAGCAACATATATGTTGGATAATGCAAGATGATATCCGACATTCTCAGGTTCCAAAGAAAACAGTATACTTGCTACTTCTTTTCCCAATTGAAGATCACCATGATAATTGCAAGCACTGAGCAAAGCACCCCAGATTCCTCGATCAGGTGGGCTTGGAAGCTCTTTTATAAAATTATATGCCTCGTGTAGCCTCCCTGATCGGCCTAACATATCAACCACGCAGACATGATGCTCTGTGGAACATTGAACTCCAAACTCATCAAGCATATGATTGTAATACCAGAAGCCTTGGTCAACAAGCCCTGTGTGGCTGCAAGCCATTAATAAGTTGATAAATGTGACTTTTGACGGAGTAAGTCCCGAATCAATCATCTCATGGAAGATATCAATTGCTTTCTGCCCATTGCTGTGGAAACCATATGCAGAAATCATTGAATTCCAAGATGCAATAGATCTCTCTGCTGAACTCTGGAATACCTGACGAGCAATGTCTAACCTGCCACAGCTGCTATACATATCCACAAGAGCAGCTGATACGAAAACATTTCTGTAAAAACCAGATCTGATAAGGTGTGCATGGATCTGTTTCCCATGTCTAATAATTCCAAGTTGACGACAAGCTGAAAGAATGGTAGCCATGGTGATCTCGTCTGGTTCAAACTCAAGCAAACGGAAAAATTCTATGGCTTCTTTAGAATTTTTATTCTGAGCTAAAGCGGATATCATGCAGTTCCAAGAGCATAAGTTATGATAAAAGCAAAGTTCAAACACTGATGTTGCACTTTCCACGTCACTCAATTTTCCATACATAGTAATGAGAGCATTTTGCACACGAATATCTCGACCAGCTGAGGTCTTTAAAGCTAGGGCATGAATTGACTTTCCTTCACATGTCAATTCAAGATTTCCACAGGCTGGTATGATATTGACTAGAGTAACAGTATCATGGATGATATTTGATTTGAGTCTCATTAGCTTGAAAGCATTTAAAGCTTCCCAGAAGTGGCCATTCTGTGTGCACCCCGAAATCACAGTATTCCAGCTATCCACATCAGCAGTATAAGCTATCTCCTCCAGCAATTTGAAAGAAGCTACTAGATCTCCACAACAAATATACATGTACATCAATGAATTTACTAAGATGATATTATTTACAAATCCCAACTTCACCTCCCACGAATGGATCAACTTTCCAAATTGAATCAAGTTGAGGGAATCACAAGCAGGAAGAATTCCCAAGAGAGTCGACAGGCTGCATTCTGAGTTCCCACTGTGGAACTTCTTAAGCAATGACTGAGCCTCTCTACACCGGCCATTCTGGGAATACCCAGAGATTATCGTATTCCATGAAACTATATCTTTCTTTGGCATATTTAAGAAAAGATGATCAGCGTCCTTGACCCTTTTGCAGTTAAAATACATATCCATGAGAGCATTCATCATTGAGAGTTCTGCTCCCATCTCTCTCCGCATGGTAAAGGCGTGAATAGCTTTCCCTTTTCTCAATAGCATGAATTCTGCAACTAGCGGAATAATGGAAATTAATGTCACGGCATCTGGTTCTATGGTCCTTATGAACTGCATTTCATGAAGAGCATCAAATGCATCACTGATGTTTCCATTCAAAGCGAATCCACTTATCATTGAATTCCATGTTATTATATCAGTATACTCCATTTTATTAAAGATATATTCAGCAGCATCAGTGTCCCCAGATTGGAAATACAATGAAACGAGGGAATTTGCCACTGAAAGGTGGCGTCTCTCCTCATATCCTAGCTTTAGACCCCATCCATGAATAGCTTGACCACAACTAAACTCATCTAAACATGCAGAAGAAGCAATAGCACAAGAGAGACTCACACTATCAGCACCCTTTTCCAAATTATCCATCTGCTTGAAGTACAACAAAGACTTCTCAGGATGACCGTTATAAAGACAACCGCTAATAACTGAATTCCAAGAAACAACATCTTTACATTCTATTTCGAGAAATACACACTCCGATGAGCTCAAATTACTACATTTTGCATAAAAATCAACCAGAGCATTTCCCAAAATTGAATCCGAAAGCATTCCCCTTTTCATACTTAAACAATGAACAACCAACCCCTTTCTCAAATCTCTCATGTTAGACAATGCAGAAATGACAATAACAAGCGTGGCAGAATCGAACTGCTTTCCTTCATTCACCATTTCGGCAAAGAATTTCACTGCATATCCAAAAAAATTGTTCTCTATACATGCTGTCATGATAGCATTCCAAGTAACCACATCTTTATCGATAATTTCAGCAAAAAGGGTCAATGAAGAGCTTAAATTCTTGGTTCTTGAGTAGATAATGAGTAAAGTAGTAACAGTGGGCAAATGAGCAAGCATGCCTACTTTAAGCACTAAGCCATGTACTTGTGAAGCACTTAAGATATCAGGCTTTTCTTTAACCTTGTTAACAAGTTCAAATATTTTATCACCTTTGCCACTATTGAAATCTTGAATTCTTCTTTGTGGTATTTTGTCAAACAATTGGTGGGTGCCAGGGGAATTGTAAGCACAAACTTGAGCTTTCCCATATGTAATAAGGAAGTTATCTTTGGGGAAAAGGGTAAGAGAAGAGAGGTGCAAATGTGGTACATGTTGAGAGATTTTGTTGGACAGTGAAGGGCGAAAGAAAGGAGCTTTATATCCATATTTGAACAGCTTTTTCATGTTATGTCCATTTCAGTTTCTCAACAAATTTTTGAAAGTGAAGGGTAAAATTTGCTCATTTACATGAGATTATACATTCACCTTGAATAGCTTTAAAACACATTTCGTATGTTTTATTGGTTTGGAGTAAACACTAACTAAATGACGTAAGTGCTAGAAGCCTACACGTCATATATCTATTGAACCAGAGAAAATTGTTGGATGGTAAGCATCCTCACTTCGATTGTTTTACTAAAGTGACAGGGTTTAAGGAGTAGTGGTAAATTAGAGTGTGTTAAGATGATGACACGTAGTGAAAAGTTGTTACGTGGACAGTGGAGATTAAGCGAAAATGCCTATGTGAAGTGTGTGACCCTGTTTTTGCGGAGATACTCTGATCGTGGCACTATGTGAGTGAAAATTTAATTGAATATTATATTTTTTGGGGTAGAACTAATTTTCATCTTGCTATTTTATAATTATAATTTTTGTCTCTTTTTAAAGATAATAAAGAGAATAAGGTATGAGAGATTTTTGTACTATCATTTTCATAATTTTGTAGGTGAGAATAAACATTCAAGTACATTTCTCTATGAAACAAAATGGTACATCCCTCTTGAATTGCAAGGTGTTATAGAGACACTGGAGTAGCATTTCTTTTAACACTTCTCTCAATGATAGTCTTCTGTAGAGTTGGTTGGTGCTGCTTTCCAGCCAGGTTTCTCATCCCAATACATATCATAGTATATGTGACCTGGTACCTGATGGTCCAAGCAACACCACATGCCTGCATACCTCTTGACACGATTCCTGAATCGTTCTTCCCTTGTCTGATACAAATTGAATACACGTTATTCTTTGTTTTAGTTCATGGAAAACTATACATAGAGAACGAATGAGAGGGAGAGAATTGCGGAAAGGGGGAGGAGACTGAGAGGATATTACCTTGTTAGTAAAACCATCAAAGGCATCTTGCATTGATGAGAACTGGATTACTTTCACATCCTTAAACTTGGAGAATGCTGTCTTCAACTGTTTAAAAATAAACCAAGTGAAATGATTTTCAATTTGACGATAGCATTGTGTTGCTGTTTCTACCCTTTTATGGCCTACACCCTCTAAACTTCAGCTTTTACTCTTGTTATACTACAGTAAGCATGTTTCATTTATAAAGTACTTGGTCTAAAGCCTTGGAGGTTGTCTGGTCAGAGATTAAAGGGAAGAGAAAAACCAGAATTACCGTTTCTTCTGTACTATGTTTGGGAAGTTTGAGAACTCCACTTTGACTTGTACTGTTAATCTGACAGCCCGGTGACCCTTCGCGACAGAGATGTACATTAAGCCATGACTTTTTTACCTGAAAGAATAACGAGAGGATTAATCTGCGAATTATATAATGCAAGCTCTTAGAGTAATCAAGGTATGAAGCTAATGGAACACCTCTTGTGGCATTGATGGATTGTCAAATAATGAGTACTCCCTAATACTGATCCCAGGTCCTAACTCCTCATTTGCCATTTCATACAACATCACATCAACCTGTACAAATAGAAAATCAAGGTGAGAAACTCCAAGCAGCAGCACTGTTGTCAAAGGCGAAACACTTTAAAAAGCACAAGTCCATTAGGATTTTAGGCACAAAGTAGAGTTGAAGTATGGGCTTTAGTTAAAAGAGACACAAGGAAGAAAATATATATGATGCAAGAAAAAAGTAACAGATTTGTTCATAGTGTTTTCCTTAACAATGCTTAGTAGTGCTCGATTCAAGATATAACTCAAGGGCAATGAGGCACATGTTAGTGCCTTGCCTACATTAAAGCGAAGCTTAAATGACGTGACGAGCCTCCCCAGGGCTTCAAGGCTTAAGCACTTCTTAAATGAGCCTATGACAACACTGACCAGCAGAGAGATTCATCAGTGTCTATCTCATCTTTGACCTTATGATAACTTCTGAACAGTGAATTAGATTTTATGTTAGATAAGACGTGCAGATAATAATGACCTATGGTACTACTGGAAGAATACACAATGAACATGGATTCTGCACCAGGCTGCCCTTATAAGAACACAATGAACCTTCATTAATCTTTAGTTATCAAGACAGGAGTATTAACACTCCAGAAACTCCACATTCACATCGCAGAGTGATCTCATACATAAAAAAGACCACGAAAGCAATTCATTGGCCATTGCACAAAACAGTTTTTCGTGTTAGTTATTTCTTTGCTTTAGTCACTATTTTCTTTTCATGGGTGGAGTACATCTTAATATTACCACTTTAAAAATTGAAATATGTACCTCAAAAACATGATCCAGAGGACAAACAAAAGGTGGCCTTGTCAAAGTACCTGGCAGAATACCAGGATGTCCATACCACAACCTATCCACCCTGCACCATAGTGGTGGCATCACCTAAAATCACAAAGAACAGCATAAATCACAGTGTATGCTTTTGGGGTAACAATGAAAGATAAGGTAATTTGCCAGCCTAAGTGATTAAAGGAACAAGGACTCCGTATCATGTCAAAATGAATCTATAATTCAAAAACGCTTCTGCCACGCTTATTACACATAAGAGAAGGGAAGTGTGGCAAACATATTGTAATTTATTGTGTTAAGTATGCAAATAAAAGACAATCTATGAACGGCAGAGATGCAGAGTTCACAAAATATATGAAGCATGTAAGATAATAAGTAAATGATCAGGTAGAATCTCACCAAGGTTCGATTCAGCACTGATGCAACAGCAAGCGCAGTCCTTATTTGTTTCATCTAAGGAATATTAATTCAATAAGCATGCTTAAGAAATGCAAGAAAGTCCGTAATATAATCAATAAAACAGTAGAACAGGATTGAATACTGCTTACCTGATAATTAACAAGAGTGAAGTGTGTATCTACAGTATGCTCTCCATCCAGTAACAAGTTCTTGGGGATTGACGGCTTAAAAGTCAAAAGCCCTCCTGCACAAAGGATTAATTAACACACACCAAAGTAAACTTATTTATTACAAAAAAGGAATAATTACACCAAATTCATTGTTAGTAAAATTTATTATGAAGCAGGATATGTTTCTGATCTCGATCTAGTTAAAGACAATTTAAGACACAATCATTCCTTTCAACATTAAAGGGCAAAATTTGTATGGGAGTTCACTTGTCCAAGTTTCATTTTAAGATTGGATGGTGTATCAACATTAAGGGACAAAATGTGAATGCTATGTAGCTAGTGAAAATATTATTTATTTTTAAAATAAGGAGAATAGAATGCTAATAAAGGTAAAGAAGGAGAAACCTGGTGGATTATAGTATTCAGGTGGATCATAGAACAACATGGCTTCACGTAATCGGTGACGTTTCCCTTCCTTTGCAGAATAATGGAATGTTGTATGTACAGCATAAGCCTCCAGTCTTAGATGTTGAAACATAGCCTGCAACAGCAAAAGGGGCACAAGAAAAACATTCTGCAGTGACTAAAGTGAGAATTCAGGAGTAATTCCAGCTAGTTCTGAGATAAATTAAGGAAGATAAACATTTTCACCAAGCAAGTAAACAGGAATTTGATATCAGGATGATAAAAGTTGAGAAAAGAAATAAAACCTCCAAAGTGAGGAATTACCTGGACGAAATAGGAATGACCACTGCAAAAAACACTTGCCGGGAGAAGACCAAGTTTGAGATTTCCATCATAAGCATAGACGAGCCCGCTGTAGTCATCAACAGAAGGTCCCAAATGTCTGCGCACAAGTTCATTGAAACTATTCTGATCCCATTTCTGGTCATCAGCTAAAATCATTTCTTTCCATTCTCTGGCCAGTTTCTTTGCGGACTCAGTAGCCCGCCAGTGGAAGATTCCAATATTATAAGCAATGCGAACTAGGCAAGGAAGAGATAAAAGTTCTTATTTAACAAAATGACTGATGAAGATTGACACTAAGGGTATGCATCTCTCCATGTCCTTAACAAATTTGTCCAAACCCATTAAAGCTTATAGCCTTCACCTTCAAGATTTAGGGAATCATCTTAGAACTATGATCTTTGCATGTAGTTTCATATAAAGATCTTGTGCAGTTTGATCATTATTTGTCTGTTGTGATGGATAAAGTGAGCATAATACATGTCAGAGTTTTACAGTGTAGCCTTATAAGATTCAGATTTCAAGTGACTATTTGCACTCAGCAAGACTAATTACCTATATACACCCTATCACTTAAAGAAAAGAACAGTGAATTTCACTGGATATCAAAAGCAAAAGCAATATCTTCCACGACAGTTTTGAAAATCGAAGCATGCTGCTGCTTCATTTAGCCAGTGAATAGTATTGAATGCTGTGAGAAATATTGAAAAAGAATATTATTGAATTGTTGCTGAATTGTGTATCTACATTATTACATAGAAACCCTATTTATAGACACTACAATAGACACCTTTTCCGACTAGGACACTACAATATAATCATTTTCTAAGTAGGACACTATATACTATTCCTATTACTATTACTATTACTATTCCTATTCTAAGTAGGATTGTATATACCTATTACTATTCTAACACTCCCCCTCAAGCTAGTACATACAAATCATATGTATCTAGCTTGTTACAAATGTAATTAATACGAGGACCGATGAGGGGCTTGATGAGATATCTGCAAGTTGATCACTCGACTTCACAAAAATGACAGTCAATCTCGATGTGCTTAGTCTTCTCATGAGAATACTGGATTTGATGCATAATGTCAATCAATCTCAATGTGCTTGGTCTTCTCATGAGATAGTAATCGACATACAAGGCTACTAAACTCCCCCTGAGCAACAAAATTAGGTGGTTGCTCCATATAAACTTCTTCACAATGCAGCGGTCTCTGGAAAGTGCTCAAAATTTATTATAAAGTATATGGATCATGTTGGAATCAATAGACTAGTTGATATTAAACAAGAAAGTCACTGAAAAACTGGCTGGAACATGCTCATACGCCAGAGTATTAGATTTGATGGCTGAAAGTGGTCATAATCTAAGAAATAAAATTATATGGGTAGGGTCGGAATGATGGCACGACCCAACTGGAAAATAAAAATTACATAGGAAAGATTGGATTGATGGCACGACCCTATTGAAAAAGAGAAATAATTTGGGTAGGGTCGAAATGATGGCACGACCCTACTGAAAAAGAAAAATTATATGGGTAGGGTCGAAATGATGGCACAACCCTACGCAAATCAGATTCGATGAGTCACCGAAAAGACGAATGGAACTACGCAAATCAAATCTGAGGAGTCACCGAAAAGATACACAGTGCTCTTCAACTCAGATATGAGAAAGTAGATCGGAAAAATTCACGGTACTACACAAATTAAATATGACAAGTAGTCTGGAGAGATGCACGGTGCTACACATATCAGATATGCAAGAAAAAGGTAGTCACCGGAAGGATGGCACGGTGCTATACAAATTAAATATGAAAAAGTAGTCAGCGGAAAGATGGCACGGTGCTACACAAATACCGACGGATATGGAGTTGACACAAAACAGCCCTAGAAAGTCACCGAAAATTGATGCACGGTGACCTGACTGAGTTTCTTCCCTTGAATGTGGGGTTCATACATGTATCATTGGTCCTACTTTTGTTAACATAATCATTGGTCAGACGGGCGGCATATATGGGTAATAGCCACCCACCGGCAGCAGAAGTTCTTGGATTCTCTACCAAGATCGTAGAGGCTCTAATATCATGTGAGAAATATAGGAAAAGAATATTATTGAATTGTTGCAGAATTGTGTATCTACATTATTACATAGAAACCCTATTTATAGACACTACAATAGACACCTTTTCCAACTAGGACACTCCAATATAATCATTTTCTAAGTAGGACACTATATACTATTACTATTCCTATTCTAAGAAGGATTGTATATACCTATTACTATTCTAACAAATGCAATGACACTGGCGCTCAATTACTTATATTTCACAGCTAATAAGCTATGAATCTCATACTAATAATCTGCTTTAAAATACACTTGCTTCAGATTTCACTCAAATGTAATAGCAATGAAGAGGAGAAGGTTTGGACATTAAGTAAGATCACAGTTCAGACAAAAATATGGTGATTCAAACTGTGAAAAGCTTTGTTTCCATAGAAGTATTACCTTGTTGCCACAGTTCCAATCTGTCATCAGTAACTGTTGGTACAAGCTGATTGGTAGAGGTCAATACATCTGCTTCAGGGAAACGTGCTAAATAAGGAAGAGGGTTCTGTTCGTTGAACATAGCATGCAGAAATTTGGCATTAGAATTAGCAAGGTGAAAATAAACAACACGAGAATTACACTTAACAAAAGAATGAAAAAAATAAAAATAAAAAGAACATGAAACAAGAGTTCCCTAAAGCACCTAGAGATAGATAGTGACTATTCAGTCAACAACTTAACAACAAGAAAATATGAAAGGATGCAACAATAGGAGAACACTTGAGAAATTATTGAACGAAAAAAATAGAGAAAACACTAACATCTTTAAGGATAAATAGTAGACGAAGTTAAATTCCACAGTTAATAAAAGGTTCTGGTACATGGACCCAGAAACTCCAAATTATCCCCTGACACCACATTACACCAGAATCCATGTTAACTAGAGAAGTGCTAGACATGCCACTAATAAAGCACTAACAAGGAATGAATCAATATATCTGCATACAATTCTATATCCATATAGGAACGGCCACTGATGCAGGAGGCATGCACAAGAAAGAGCGAATATCTTGCCGTCTAAAATTTGAGGTCTCGTCTAAATAGTAGAGTTCCTAATGCATCTTGTCTGATCTAGCCTAACTTTACCAAGTTATAAATCTATTAGATGATACAGATAATTTGTTCACATTTACAAAGCTTTGCAGTGTTCAATGTTTTATATTCTTACTTCATCTGGAGGGTTAATAGACTTTTAGGGGTCGTTTGGTTTGAAGACAAGTTATGTTGGGATTAGTTATGATGGGATAAGTTATGTTGGGATAAGTTATGATGGGATTAGTTATGTTGAGATTATTTTTTATTGGTTGTTTGGTTTGTCAAATATGCATGGTATAATTTCTAAGAATTAGTTGTTTATTTACAAAAATATCCTCCAAAAAAAAAGTTGCTTGTTTTAAAAGAGGGTTTAAGGGGGTACTTTTGTTATTTTATATTTTTATCCCGGGATTAGTATTCCACCCACAAGTAGGGATAACTTATCCCAGTCATAATTATTAATCCCGGGATAAGTTATCCCATGCTTTGTAACCGAACAAAGAATTGAGGGGTACTAAAAACTTATCCCGGGATTATTTTTCTTTATCCATTACACCAAACGATTACAACTAAAATACTGATGAGTTCTTTCGAATTGGTCTGCTTCAATCTTCACACAATAAAGTAAAGGTGGTACATTCAAAGGTATCCATGTTCTTGTCCAATTAAATGGTGGAGATTTTATGGTATAGTATTATCAGTTGATCTTCATGAATATTAAGTTTTCATCTTGATTTCATATGGTGCCTGAGGCAATGTGATGTTCATGTTTCACCTAATGACATTCAGATCAACTCTTTTACTTCTTTTTCTGCTTCTTGTCCCACTCCTGGTCTATGCAAGACAAGGGAAAGAATGAAATCCTGTCATTTTGAACCCAAAAATATTCTCTCCTTTTTATTCACCTACCTTGAAATCTTCAAACTGAAGTACTACCCTCATCAACTAAACCAATTAACAACTCATAATAAGACCTACAGTTTCAAAAAATCCAGAAGTTCTCAAATATCAGCTAGTTTCCAAAAGACAGGTGAGTAGATAAGAAAAGCATTGCCTTTATCCACACCAATAAACTAGTCATAAAGAATCCGAAATTTGCCATCAATCACCAGAAATTCTCAAATTCTCAAATATCAGCTGGTTTCAAAAGACGAGTAGATAGACAAATCATACCTTTAACCAGACCATATCGGCATCACACATTAGGAGTTCAAAGCCAAAAGGTAAGATAGAATCTATGAGTACAACTCTCTCTCTCCCCATTTGGTGAAATGTTGGTGAACCCCATACAAAATCTTCAGTGCTCATATTGCTACCCATATCAAAAGCTGGTACTCCTTTCCAATAAAGCGCCTCTAATAGCTTTGTGTCCGTTGCACCTGACAATTACAAACTTGGTGGTTTTTTCAGTATTCAAATAAACAAATATTACCCTCTATACAAACAAAAATAAAACTTACTAAAAGACAAATATATGTATCACTTACCGACGAGAAGGTTTTCAACACCCATATCTGTCAAATGTTTAACCCACGTCAAGATAAAATCCATGAAAGCATAGTTACCAAAGGTCACAACTACAATATTGTCTATAACTCTTTCCTGAACCAGTTCTTTTGATAATTTGAAAGTTTCTAAATCTGGCATCTTTGAAGCCGCATGGGGAACTGTCCAAATTGGCTTCAATAATTTGCTTTGAAGCTGGGATTTCACTGATGTTGAATCATCATCTGCTTGTCGATGAGAAAAAATTGATACTTGAACTGAAGGTTCTGCTTTTTCATCTGCAACAGAAATGCATTGCTTTGATTTTCTTTTGTACAGTATAAAGAACTAAAAATAGGCAAAGGACAGGAAGAAGGAGGAAATATAGAATAAAACTCATTAATATATCTTACACAGACGAAATACACTCATGTTAACAGAAGGTAAATTGAAGACAACAGCAAAATTTATCTCTTGTTGGCTTCTGGAGAGAGATTCTCCAGAAAACTCAGTCATACGACTGGCAGTAACCTGTCCTATAAACTCTAAGAATATACTTCAAAATTAATCAAATAAGTAAGCATTCTAGCACTGTTGTAAAGATGCGGATGATTACTAGACAACAATCAGCGCTAGCGAACCGCAATTCAAAGCAAGCCAAACTACTATAAAGTACAAGAGGGAGTTGCTCGGATGGTAGCACCTCTCACCTCCAACCCTTAGATTGTGGGTTCGAGTAAGGGAGAAAAAAAGTGTGGGAGCTTCTAAGGAGAGGCATAAAAAACAAATTACTCAAACCAATAGGGTTCCAAATGTATATACAAATTTGGAATCCATTGCTAGTAACTCTCTCCGTGCATGCATCTCATAAGAGTTCCAAATGAATGATTTCGTAAGTCCCTAGGGGTAATAAATCAGTTATTTTCTCTCTCCCTGCACTCCCCCTCCCATTATAAGAACCAAACAGTGTTGGAAGTCAAATTTATAAGTCAGACAGCGACCTCAATGTTTGCATTCCTGGAGCGCACTAGCTAGGTGGAGTCTCCTTTCGGAACTACTTCTTTTCCTTTCTCTCTCTGCTATCCCAACCACTGATGTAGTCAGTGAGAAGCTAAGTTCCGTTTTTAGCTTTAGCAAGCCTGTGACTGCCCCATTCCCAAGTCCAACTAGATTGAACAAAAAGCCAACGCCAAGTTAAGATAGGTAAAAAAATGAATCAACCCTCCATACTCATTAGTGAAACAGTGACATAAATCAGTCACCACAAAGCTCAAATTTAAGCACCAAAAGCTGCTTGGATACAAAAGTCTATCCAAAACAATACTTTCTCCTTCCAATACAAACACTGTCACGATGTTCCATTTGTTGATCCAGCATTGTGTCCAGTTCTTCCTCCTTATTATTTCATATTCAGCTCCAAGTGCAAATAATTTGCTACCATACTTCAAGATATTCATATCCTTAAAGAACTAGTTCTCTTCGACATTTTACCTTTCTCTAACTATCTTCATACGAAGAAGACAGAAAGCAAGGAAAAGAATAATGCTCATGACCTACAAACTCCAGAATCTAATAAAAATAGAAAAGAATACTTTTTTTCAAGACATAACAGGTGTATAAACAAATTACTTAAATCCATTGCTAGCTTGAAAAGTTAGTCCAAAAATGCAAACTTTTTCCCCCTCTGTATACACTCCAGTACACCCCTATAAACAAACACAAACATCCAAGTATCGTAGAAAACCCAAATGCAGATATCTATAAACCTCATAATCTTATTAAGTAGAAGAGAATAATCATTCTCAAGAGAAAAAACAACTAATTTACAAACTCAATGAACCACTCGGTGTCCTAAAGTCTGCTATGCACAGGGTCCAAGGAAAGGCCAGACCACAAGTGTCTATTATACACAATCTCAGATGCTCATTCAATCATGGGCTTTTTTCACATAACTCACTCAACTTTTATTTTCAACTCAAAAATCTTTAGTGGGATGAGTCATTAAATGATTTAAATGTGTCATTTTATTTTTTAAAATTTTAGTTTTAAATAAATATTTCATGTCAACAAATTTTATTAAGTAACTTTCTATGAAAAGAATTCACAGTTAAGGGACTTTTGATTTAAAAATTAAAATTAAATGACTTTGTGTGAAAAGAGCTCAACCCAAATGCAGACATGGGTACCTGAAGAAATGGAGAAGGTTGAATGAGGAGAAGAATAAATGACGTAAAAGACATAAACAGAAAAGAAAACTATGCCAATCAACAACGTAGCATAGATCGTCTTTAATGGGTTCTCCCAAGCCATCTTTTTTCACCCTCAAAATTTCCCTAATCTATTACATTCTTGAACCCCATATGAGAACACAGAGGAACTACTTTATTTTTCAAATAGATGATTTAGGATAAGGGGTACTAGTGTAGAAGCCATTAAAGGTGGGGAATAGTCAACCGCCATCAAAGCTGACTGAGATAACAATAAGGAAAATTTTAGAACAAAGTATTGACGGCAAATACTTTTTTAAACCAAACTATTAACTGGGAAAATTTCTGTTCAATTTCATATAGTTCAAGAGCATTTTGACCCTTTTCCATTTTAATCATCTGTAAATATAATTCTTTTTATAGAAATATGCTAAAATTGTTCTCCAGGAAAAGTAGAAAATGAAGGTTTTGAACAGTTGATTAGTTTCAACTTTCAACCCCTCTGCCTCAGCAGTCGACTGCTGTCAAACTCATTAATGTTAACCGTTTGATTAGCTCCCATCTTTACTAAAATCAAAATTATAAATTATACACTTCATTATTTCGTACTTTTCTAATGTTGGAACAATCAAAATTTTTTGTTTGTACACAAAAAAAGCACACATGTTCTATCCTAAAGGACTAATCCTTCATACCAACTCTATAGATTCAAAAGTACATTTTTCTATGAAACAATGATACATCCCTCTTGAATTGCAAGGTGGTGTAGAGACACTTTGGAGTAGCATTTCTTTTCACACTTCTCTGAGGGTAATGGAGTCCAAGGCCTCACCAAGGCGGATGATCATCTTTTGTAGAGTTGGGAGGAGCTGCTTTCCAGCCAGGTTTCTCATCCCAATACATATCATAGTATATGTGACCTGGTGTGTGATTCTCCACGCAACACCAAATGCCTACATACCTCTTGACACGATTCCTGAATCGTTCTTCCCTTGTCTGATACAAATTGAGTACACGTTATTCTCCATTTTGGTTCATGGAAAACTATACATAGAGAACGAATGAGAGGGAGAGAATTGCGGGAAGGGGGAGTAGACTGAGGGGATATTACCTTGTCTGTAAAACGATCAAAGGCATCTTGCATTGATGAGAACTGGATTACTTTCACATCCTTAAACTTGGAGAATGCCGTCTTCAACTGTTCATAAGAAACCAAGTAAGTGAAATGTTTTTATTTGATGACAATGCTCCCATTAAAGCTCAATGTTTTAGAAGACGATAGCATTGTTGTTGCTGTTTCTACCCTTTATGTTCTACACCCCTCCCACCCCTCCAAATTTTATTTCCTGGGTAAAAATGAATGCGGATCTAGAGAGGGATGAAGTAAAAGAAACGAGAAAGGAAATTCTAGGTGAGAATTGAATCATTCACTAAGTCAGGCTAAGCTGGCAGTCACCGAACCAGGTGAAATTCATAGCTGTAACTATTCTCACTCTCTAAACTTCAGCTTTTACTCTTGTTATACTCCAGTAAGCATGTTTCATTTAAATAGTACTTGATTTTGCAGCCATGGAGCTCATCCGGTCAAAGATTAAAGGGAAGAGAAAAATCAGAATTACCGTTTCTTCTGTACTATGTTTGGGAAGTTTGAGAACCCCACTTTGACTTGTACTGTTAACCTCACAGCCCGGTGACCCTTCTTGGCAGAGATGTACATCAAGCCACGACTTTTTAACCTGAAAGAATAATAAGAGAGTATTAATCTGTGAATTATATGATGCACGCTTTTATGCAAAGAAGGCGTGAAACTAATGGAACACCTCTTGCGGCATTGATGGATTTTCAAATAGTGAGTACTCCCTGATATTGATCCCAGGTCCAAATTCCTCATTTGCCATTTCCTTCAACATCACATTAATCTGTACAAATAGAAAATCAAGTTGAGAAACTCCAAACAGCAGCAGTGTTGTCAAAGGCGAAACACTATAAAAAGCACTCCAAATCCATTAGGACTTTAAGCACAAAGTGCAGTTGAAGTATGGGCTTTATAAAAAAGAGACACAATGAAGAAAATATATATGACACAAGAAAAAAGTAACAGATTCGTTCATAATATTTTCCTTAATAAAGTTTAGTAGTGCTCGATTCAAGATATAACTCAAGTGCAATGAGGCACATGTTAGTGCCTTGCCTACACTAAAGCGAGGCGAAGCGCCTCCCCTGAGATTTTAAGAGCTTCAAGGCTTAGGCATTCCTTAAATGAGCCTACGACTAGACTGACCAGCAGGGAGATTCATCAGTCTCATCTTTGACCATTTGATAACTTCTGAACAGTGAACTAGAATGTAAATAAGTGCACTCCAAAGAGCAACTGAGTTATAAGAACACAATGAACCTTCAATATAAGGGGTCGTTTGTTAAAGTGTATAAGAATAATGCTAAATAAAATGTTTTAGTAATGCTTGCATTAATAATACATAGATCATTTCTTATGCATTGTTTGGTTTGGTGTATTAAAAATAGAATGCATTGCATAAAATTTTTTTTTTTACAAAAATACCCTTCACAATTATGGTGGAAAAGATGTAAAAAAGATTTTGAGGGGCAATTGGGTATTTAACTATGTTAATGCATGCATTAAAACCCCTTGCATTACTAATACCTAGAAATCCATGGTATTAGTAATACACTCATTAACACACAATAAAGTGTATAACTAATGCAAGTATTATTTATACAGAACATGAAAAAGTGCATCAAACAAGGTATTACTAATACACAGAGTTAATGCATGCTCTATTTTTGCTAATACACTCTACCAAACTACCCTTCAGTTAATTTGGCAGATTCTAAATATTGGTCAAAGAAGATATGATTTGCTAATCTCTGACAAAACTATTTCACAGTATCCATGGAATTGAACCAATACAAACTTAAATAGTCCTAGAGAGAAACTGAGTACATTATCAAGACACGGGTATTTAAAATCCAGAAACTCCACATTCACATCTCAGAGTGATCCCATACATAAAAAGAATGCGAAAGTAATTCATTGGCCATCGCATAAAACAGTTTTTCGTGTCAGTTATTTCGTTTCATGGGGTGAGTACATCCAAATATTACCACTATAAAAAATGAAATATGTACCTCAAAAACATGATCCAAAGGACAAACAAAAGGTGGCCTTGTCAAAGAACCCGGCAGAATACCAGGATGTCCAAACCACAACCTATCCAACCTGCACCATAGTGGCGGCATTACCTAAAATCACAAAGAACAACATAAATCACGGTGTACTTTTTTGGGGTAGTAATAAAAGATAGGGTAATTGACCAGCCTACATGGTTAAAGGAACAAGAACTCCGTATCATATCAAAATGAAACTAAAAATTCAAAAATGATTCTGCCATGCTTATTACACATAAGAGCAGGAAGTGTGGCTAACATATTGTAATTTATAGTGTGAAATATCCATATAAAAGACAATCTTTTATCTTCTCATCTTATAGCTCACTATACATGGTAGAGATGCAGAGTTCACAAAATATATTAAGCATGTACGATTATAAGAAAATGATCAGGGTAGTATCTCACCAAGGTACGATTCAGCACTGAAGCAACAGCAAGCGCAGTCCTTATTTGTTTCATCTAAGGAATAATAATCCAATTAGTACACTTAAGAAATGCAAGAAAGTTCGTAAAACAGTAGAACAGTGTTGGTTACTGCTTACCTGATAATTAACAAGAGTGAAGTGTGTATCTATGGTATGCTCTCCATCCAGTAACAAGTTTTTGGGGATTGACGGCTTAAAAGTCAAAAGCCCTCCTGCACGAAGGATTAATTAACACACACCAAACTATACTTATTTATTACAAAAAAAAAGGGAATAATTACACCAATTCGTGTTAGTAAAATTTATTACAAAGCAGCATATATTTCCGAAAGTCTGATCTTGATCTAGTTAAATACGATTTAAGACACAATTATTCCTTTCAACATTAAGGGGCAAAATTTGTATTGAAGTTCACTTGTCCAAGCTTTGTTCTCAAGATTGGATAGTGTATAACCTTCTAAGGTAATAAAATCCTGATTCTTGGTCATATTTCGCATACAAATAAAAAGAAGTAGTGCTTTTGTCGATCAAAATATGTTGTATTTTACTGAAGTTGAAAAAGTACAATATGGGTGTAAGATAAACTTAATTGAAGCAGCATGGTAACTGAGGATTCATAGCAGACCACAACATGCTTGGGATTGAGGTATAGTTGCATAAGAGATATATGTCACGGACTTAGGCTTTCAGCCTAAGTGAGACGTCAAAGTGGCGGGACATGACATATAACTGCAGCTGTCCTGACAGATAACATCTAAAAAGTTAAGTTGGTTCATGATTTTTGACAACTTCCATCATCTTGAAGTGGTTGTTGGATCCGTACGGGATTTATGGATGACAGGTGGGAAGTAGACCACTTCACTTTTTCTTCAAGTTACAATAGTTAGAAGATCCAATGAGCAGACATAGAAGATGCAAAAGCAAAACAATGATATCCGAGGGAGACTTGCAACTTGCAAGCAAGTAAGGAAGAAAAATGTGAATGCTGAGCCACTAGTGAAAATATTTTATTTTATTTATAAAAAAAGGAGAATAAAATGCTAATAAGGGTAAAGCAGGAGAAACCTGGTGGATTATAGTATTCAGGTGGATCATAGAACACCATGCCTTCACGTAATCGGTGACGCTTTCCTTCTGTTCCAGCATATTGGAATGTTGTATGTACAGCATAAGCCTCTAGTTTTAGATGTTGAAACATAGCCTGCAACAGCAAAAGGGGCATAAGAAAACATTCTGCAGTGACTACAGTGCAAATTCAGGAGTAATCCAGCTAGTTCTGAGATAAACTAAGGAAGATCAACATTTTCACCAAGCAAGTAAAAGGAATTTGATATCAGGATGATAAAAGTTGAGAAAAGAAATAAAACCTCCAAAGTGAGGAATTACCTGGACGAAATAGGTATGCCCACTGCAAAAAATACTTGCCGGGAGAAGACCAAGCTTGAGATTTCCATCATAAGCATAGACGAGCCCACTGTCATCATCAACAGAAGGTCCCAACTGTCTGCGCACAAGTTCATTGAAACCATTCTGATCCCATATCTTGTCGTCAGATAAAATCATTTCTTTCCATTCTCGGGCCAGTTTCTTTGCGGACTCAGTAGCCCGCCAATGGAAGATTCCAATATTATAAGCAGCGCCAACTAGCAAGGAAGAGATAAAGTTCTTATTTAATAAAATGACTGATGAAGATGTCCTAATGCTCAACGAATAAGGGAAAACCAATAGGTCCGCAAACCACAGATATATAAAACAACTAATGACAATTTAATGACCCATCAGCTATAACAGTAACTATGATGTGCTCAGGAGAAGTGAAGTATCTGCAAACTGCAGAGATCAGTTAACGCCTAATGTTTATCATACTAAGATTTTTTGCGTAGGAGTTCAATTCTCTAACATTTATTAGAAAGGAGTACGATTCTCTAACTCCTTGCATATGGCTCAGCCCACCAGTAAACTTCCCCACAGACAAATAAATAAATTCACAGATTAGAAGAAAGACAAAAAGAGAGCATAAAGTAGGAGGATGATAAGGCCTCCCAAAAAATGCTTAAAGAGAAAATGTAGACAAAAATCAAGATTGACACTTAGGGTATGTATCTCTCCATGTTCTTAACAAATTTGTCCAAGCCCACTAAAGCTTATAGCCTTCACCTTCAAGTTTTAGGGAACCATTTTAGAACTATGATTTTTGCATGTCGTTGCATTTAGAGATCGCTGTACATAATTCCATCCAAATACACATGATAGTACTTTTCTAGAATCTCAAAGCCACAACTTGAAAACAAACAAATTAATCTAAGCATCTCAGGCAACTATAATTTCTTGTGCATTTTGATCATTATGAGTCTGTTGTGATGGATAAAGTGGAGCATAAGACATGTCAGAGATTCACAGTGGAGCCTTATAAGATGTGATGCATAAAGTGGAGCATAAGACATGTCAAAGTTTCACAGTGGAGCCTTAGAAGATCCAGAGATCAACAGAAGTCAGAACACATTCAGATTTCAAGTGACTATTAGCCCTAAGCAAGACCAAGTACCTATAAACACCCTATCATTTAATGAATAGGACAGTGAATTTCACTGGATATCAAAAGCAAAAGAAACATCTTCCACAATAATCATTAAAAAGGAAGCATGCTGCTGCTTCATTTAGCTAGCGAACAGTATTGAATGCAATGTCACTGGCGCTCAAACACTTATCTTTGACAGCTAATAAGATATGAATCAAATACTAATAATCTGCTTTAAAATACATGTGCTTCAGATTTCACTCAAATGTAATAGCAATGAAGAGGAGAAGGTCTGGACATTAAGTAAGATCACACTTAAGACAAAAATAGAACACAGCTATTCTCCATCACAAGTAAAACCCACGTGATAAGCAAGTTGGACATTAAGTAAGATCACACTTAAGACAAAAATAGAACACAGCTATTCTCCATCACAAGTAAAACCTATGTGATAAGCAAGTTCCATTAAACCTAAAATCTGACTAAGCCAAGAGCGAATTCTTGGTACAAACCCTACCTCCTATATAACAAATATAGAAGCTACTGATATTAAAGAATGACAAAAGAATAATCTGAAGTTATATGGTGATACAAACTGTGAAAAGCTTTGTTTCCATCAAAGTAATACCTTGTTGCCACAGGTCCAATCTGTCATCGGTAACTGTTGGTACAACTTGATCGGTAGAGGTCAATACATCTGCTTCAGGGAAACGTGCTATATAAGGAAGAGGGTTCTGTTCGTTGAACATAGCATGCAGAACTTGGCATTAGAATTAGCAAGGTGAAGATAAAGCAACACGAGAATTACACTTACCAAAAGAATACAAAAAATAAAAAGAGAAAGAACGTGAAACAAGAATTCCCTAAAGCACCCAGATATAGATAGTGACTATGCAGTCAACTACGTAACAGCAAGAAAATATGAGAGGATGCAGCAATAGAAGAACACATGAGAAATTAGTGAACGAAAAAAATAAAGAAGACATTAACATCTTTAAGGATAATAGTAGACAAAGTTAAATTCCACAGTTAATAAAGGTTCTGGTACATGGACCCAGAAACTCCAAATCATCCCCTGACACCACATTACACCAGCATCCATGTCAACTGGAGAAGTACTAGACATTCCACCAATAAAGCACTAACAAGCAAAGAATCAATATATTTGCATACAATTCTATATTCATATAGGAACAGCCGCTGATGCAGGAGGCATGCACAAGAAAGAGCGAATATCTTGTCTTCTTGAAGTCTCATCTAAGCAGTAGAGTTCCTAATGCCGCTTGTCTGATCTAACGTAACTTTACCAAGTTAAAAAATCTATTAGATGATAGAGATAATTTGTTCGCATTTACAAAGCTTTGCAGTGTTCAATGTTTTATATATTCCTACTTCATCTGGAGAGTTAATAGACTTACAACTAAAATACGGATGAGTTCTTCCGAATTGGTCTGCTCCAATCTTCATACAATAATGGAAAGGTGGTACATTCAAAAGTATCCGTGTTCCTTTCCAATTAAATGGTGGATATTTTATTTCTTTCATTGATATATTATGGTAGAGTATTATCAGTTGATCTTCATGAATATTAGGTCTTCATCTTGATTTCATATGGTGCCTGAGGCAATGTGATGTTCATGTTTCACCTAATAATATTCAGATCAACTCTTTTACTTCTTTTTCTGCTTCTAGTCCCACTCCTGGTCTTTTCAAGACAAGGGAAACAATGAAATCCTGTCATTTTGAACCCTAAAATACTCTCTCTTTTATCACCTACCTTGAAATCTTCAAACCAAAGTACTACCACCATCAACTTAACCAGTTAACAACTCATAATAAGACCCACAGTTTCAATAATCCAGAAGTTCTCAAATATCAGCTAGTTTCCGAAAGACGGGTTAGTAGATAAGAAAAGCATTACCTTTAACCACAATGACCTAGTCATAAAGAATCCTAAATTTGCTACAATCACCAGAAATTCTAAAAAATCGGCTGGTTTCAAAAGACAGGGAGTAGATAGATAAATCATACCTTTAACCAGACCATATCGGTATCACACATTAGGAGTTCAAAGCCATAAGGTAAGATAGAATCTATCAGTACAACTTTCTCTCTTCCCATTTTGTGAAATGTTGGTGAACCCCATCCAACATCTACAGTGCTCATATGGCTACCCATATCAAAAGCTGGTACTCCTTTCCAATAAAGCGCCTCTAATAGCTTTGTGTCCATTGCACCTGACAATTTCAAACTAGGTGGTTTTTTCAGTATTCAAATAAACAAATATTACCCTCTATACCAACAAAAACTATTAAAAGACAAATATATGTATCACTTACCGACGAGAAGGTTCTCAACACCCATATCTGTCAAATGTTTAACCCACGTCAAGATAAAATCCATGAAAGCATAGTTACCAAAGGTCACAACTACAATATTGTCTGTAACTCTTTCCTGCACCAGTTCTTTGGATAATTTGAAAGTTTCTAAATCTGGCATCTTTGAACCCGCAGGGGGAACTTTCCAAATTGGCTTCAATAATTTGCTTTGAATCTGGGGTTTCACTGGTATTGAAACATCATCTACTTGTCGATGAGAAAAATTTGATGCTTGAACTGAAGGTTCTGCTTTTTCATCTGCAACAGAAAAGCATTGCTTTGATTATCCTTTGACTGACATCCTTTCTGAAATTTTTGAGGCTGCTTAACAACATGAACTATCCACTTCACGGCTTTAAGACTCAAACTAACTCTCCTAAACAGGTTCTTACCGTGTTCGACCCAGTCGAACCAGATTTCAGACCTTGAAATTATTCTTGTGATTTCATAAGATTTAAACCCCATTGAATGTAAACTAAGTTTCTGAACAATCACTGATAAATGATTGAGGAAAAACTACAAATGAGCACTCTTTTTTTCCAAGACATAACAGATGGTATAAACAAATTACATAAATCATTACTAGATTGAAAAGTAAGTACAAAAATGCAAACTTTTTTTCTCTCTCAGACACTCCTGTACACCCTTATAAACAAAACACAGAGAGACAACTATTGTAGAAAACCCAAATGCAGAATATCCATAAACCTCAGAATCTTATAAAGTAGAAGAGAATAATCATTCTCAAGACAAAAAACAGCTAATTTACAAAGTCAATGAACCACTACTGAAAAAAAAAGAAGGGGCCAGCCCGGTGCATTAAGCTTCCACTATACACAGGGTCCGAGGAAAGGCCGAACACAAGGATCAATTGTACACAGTCTTATCCTACATTTCTCGAACCAGTAACCTATGTTCCCCTTCATGGTCAATGAAACACTACCGGAACATGAAAAAAATCTGAACTTTTTTGTCTATATATACAGAGACAGACATAAGTGCATAAATTATGAAAAGCATAAACCCAAATGCAGAAATGGGTACCTGAAGAAGCGGAAGGAGAAATAGAAAGGGAAAAGGTGGAATTAGGAGAAGAGTAAATAGCTGAAAATACATAAACCGAAGAGAAAACAATTCCGATCAAGACGGTAGCATAGATCGTCAAGAACAATGGCTTGGAATTCGCCATTTCCTTAAATGGGTTCTCCCAAGCCATCTTTTTTCACCCTTAAATCCTCTTTATCTATTCCATTCTTGAAAACCCAGATGAGAAAACAGAGAAATTGATATGTTTTTGAGGATTTTGTGAGTTTGTTGAAGTTTGAACTAGTGATTTAGTAGTGTAGCAGCCATCAAAGGTGGCAAAAAGTCAACCGCCATCAAAGCTGTCTGAAATCGGAATCTGTGAAGAGAGATTGATTAATTAAGTAGTGAAATATTGGATTAAGTAGAAATCGTGCTGCAAGTGGAGTAAGTGATTTTGGATCGGTGGATTTTTCTTATTTTGATCATCACAAATAAGAAAGAAAGGACGGAAAAAATAATATTTCTGGTGTGGCGATTTATGTGACACATTTCGTCTAATTCTCAAAACTCAAAATGTGTCACGTAAATTGGGACAGATGAAGTAACATACTTTTATATTTAATAATAATAATTTAATTTTAAAATATTAATTTTATCATTTAACAAAATGAGAATATATTTGATTTATTTTAGATCATAAATTTTAAAAGTTTTTCTTTCTTAAATTTTGTATCAACTCAAACAACATTAAGTTCAGTTATGCTTTGTTTGGATAGTTGTTACTTATTGCTTTATAATGTATCGTATTATATTGTTTTAATAAATACGGTGTTTAGATACAATATATCATTCTCCGTTGTTACATAGTGTCACATGTCCATAATTTGAATGATAAACCTACAAGAAAAGTAGGGTACAGAGTAGAGCTACTATGAAAATATATGATAAAAGATGAAATATTATTATTAAATAATAAATAAAGACAAAATAAGAAGAAAATGTTAAGGTAACAACGTGATCACACCAAATCGGTCGTTACATAAAATGGGTCTTTTTGTCATTACCTAACGATGGATTTAAACGATACAATACAGTAGAAGGGTGTTTTTAAGGCTAACGATAGTTTGAGTACGAAACTAATAATTAACGTCTAGTTCAAAGATATTTTCATCAGTTCTCTCTTAATTCATAATTAGAATAAAAATATATAGTAGTTAATTATGATTTAATGATTAGAGCGTATATGAAGAAAAAAAATGTACGATATATCTATTAATTTGATGTAAATACAGATACGGTGACATTGGAAAAGAAATTTTTTTGGACTTTTTTTCCCAGCTTTTAGCCCAAGCCAACCCTAAAATTGTATGTACGAAATGGGCATGTGAAACTTCTCCATAGTACTATTTTAGTGTATACTAGTCAAGTTGATCGAGCTAGAGAGGAGACTTGAAGAGTTTTGATGATTTGATATAAGACATAACTAAAGAAAACTTAGAAAATGAAATTATAAATTTCATATAACATTAATTTTGTACATATTGTTCTACTATTGTATTGTAATGAAAAACAGTCTAGCTTGAGAAATTATTAATCAGTCACCTAAAAGTAAAGAGTAGTTTGGAATTAATGAGAAAATCCATTTAGGAAAAGGAATACTTTGCAATAATATAAAAAGGAAATTTGTGGCAATTGCTACCCAAAATATAGTAATCTCTCTGTCTAATAATAGTTGTCCGCTATATTAAAAATAGTTGTCCAAAGATACTTGTCCAGTTTAGAAAATCAAGAGATAATTTACTTTTTGTATCTATTTTACCATTGTTATTAAATATTATTTATCATCTAACACATTTTTCAAAGTATTAAATATAATAAAATCAAAAAATAATATAATAATATTACTCCTATTATTTATTATTTGACGTACCAAGTCAATAGTAAACAATTGTTAACAGAGGAAGTATTCATGTAGTTGGGAGGAACAAAGCACAAGCAACTTCCCAAAATGTTTTTGCATGTTACCCATGGGCCATGACTAACACATGTCAGTGCTCACATGACTCGCCCATTGGTTGCTCCATCTAAGCCAAATTGTATTCTTTTTACGCCCTTCAAACTGTTTTGTAATGCTTTTACTTGCTTGAATCGAGGATTTATCGAAAATAATTTTTCTATCTTTCACGATATATTATTCTCCTCAAATCCACTTGTGGAGTTACATTGAATAGGTGATTGTTTTCGATGTCTATAATATGTGACCTGAAAAATAAAGTAGGTACTACGTTATATAACATGTTGAAACAATGTAATTGTACATAAATATCTCAGGCTTAATACATTGATAGCCTCTTGAATTTGTCAAAAAAATTATTTTAAGACACAAATTATGTCTAAATATAATTTAATAATTAAACACATAATAAAGTATTCCTATAAATACTTTTATTAATTTTTATGTGTTCTTGAATGCCCATTATGTAAATAAGTTAACTATTATGCGGACAAAAACATTTGATTACACGATTGACCTTTTTAATGGGTAGTCTTTAATTTTTGTCCTTCAAATAGGCTGATCTTTTATTTTTGCCTTGAGAAATCAAACTTATGTCTATCAGGGCATAAGTTCTTTAAGAACGCAGAACATAACTTATGAGATATTATGATGCAAAAATATAAATTTATGTCTCGTAAAACAGTTAGAAACATAGTAGCTTGGAATGTTACATTATTATTTTTTTGGATCTTCTAGTCATTATAGAACAGGGGGGAAATCACGTATGGAAAAATTTAAAAATATGTTACTTTCTTGTTTTCATTTCTAATCTGTCTTTGAGAGGTCAACATAGACCCTTGTGCAAATGTTTATTCACAATCACAAGCATAAGACAATACTTAGTTGCTTTCACCCCTTTTATCATTGTCAACATATTGCCAAATTCATGAATCTTTTTTATCATCCAAGCATAACAATGCAAAAACAAAACAAAGAACCAAATACATGTCAAAAACAAACTATATGATTGATTAAATTCAAGTACTATAGTTCTTGATCGAACGTGAATCCCAACATGGGATTCCTTGGATTCTCCAAATCCAATCCAAGAAGTTATTGGATTGCTAGTGCAATAGTTCTTGTTATCATTCTCACAATCGTCTTAAAGAAATTAATCGTTTATCTAGATTGTAAAGGTAACAAACACCTTTCAAAAACCAAACCTGATGAAGAAAATCAAGTTAGTGTTGATTCAAATGGTACTATAAGAACTTATGCACTAGAAGAGTTGAAAATGGCAACCAAAGACTTCAAGATTCGGATTGGCGTTGGAGCAACTTCATATGTTTATCTTGCTGAGTTTGGAGATGGAAGATTAGGCGCGGTGAAACGTGTCATGGAGGAAAGAGGTGGAGAAACAAAGATGTTCTTGGATGAAGTTTCTGTCTTGCTTAGGATATCACATCCTAACTTGGTTGGTTTAATGGGATTTTGCTTGGACAAAGGTAATCAACTTCAATCTACTAGTGAATTTTGCTTCCATCATAATAATCTGTCTGTGAGAGAAAGATGTTGAACTGTGTAAGTGTGATTGTCTCATCTAAAAGCTAAATTCATTAGAGAAAACACACTTTTATATACTTCACATGTGTCCTGATTCTTTTCTCACGGACCAAGTACATGAAAATTCTTTTTGACAACGGGTGGACGTGAAACTCGAGAACAAGACCTCTGTCTTCTCTCATACAATCATTACTCCATTAGATATTAGATTAGAACCAAGTACGTTTTAAAAAAATGTCTCTTTACTTTTTTTGGCAACTCTTAAATTTTAACTTTCCACATGACATGTTTAAGACCACAATGACATTTTCATACATTTTACATATCGATTATCACACTATTATGTTGTAGTTAATGTTCTTTTTTTCTTTTCAGATGTCTTATCATGCTTTCTTTTGTATTTTGCCATGATTTATTCACTTCTGTTATTTCTCTATCGAAAACAACCTCTCTATCTCTCAAGGTAGGGGTAAGGTCTGTGTATATTTTTACCCTCCGAGATTACATAGGATATGTTGTTGTAATATATGCATAATGCTTCATATCTGATTCAAATTCAGCTCCATTTATCAATTAAAGCAGGAGAACAACTACTACTTTTGGAGTATGTTCCTAACAAAAGCCTCTTTGAGAGGATGCACACACACTATGGACAATCCTCTGGTACACTATCATGGTCTAATCGTCTTAACATTGCATTAGACGTTGCTCGTGCTCTTGACTATCTCCATTCAGTAGCCGATCCTCCTGTCATACACAGAGACGTTAAATCATCAAACATTCTGTTAATCAACGACGATCATGCCAAACTTGCAGATTTTGGGCTATGCAAGTTAGGCAATGATGTTATAAGCGCGACTACACCTACTAAAGTAAAAGGTTCACTCGGTTATGTTGACACCTACTACCTTAACACAGGCCTAGTGTCACCAAAAAGTGATGTTTATAGCTTCGGAGTTTTACTTCTCGAGCTCATTACAGGGCTCAAGTCAGTACAGGGCTCGATGACACTTGCTGAATGGACTGAGGAATGTAGGAAAAGTAATGAGAATGTTGAGGTATTAATTGGTATGTTGGATCCAAAACTTAATGGTAATGTAGATATAGAACAGTTGAGAGTTTTGGTTGATGTGGCTAATTCAGCTTTACTTGAAAATTCTGAAGCAAGACCAAACATGACACAAATTGTGTATAAAATTTCAAGTTGTATGGAGCCTCAATCTGTACATGAATTACCTGTATAGAACTAAGAAGTGTTTGTAATTAGTACTACAATTTAGTTTTTTTTTTTTTTTTGGTTCCCATCGGTATTCGGTACCCGCATTAGAGCCTGACTATTCTGGATTCGCACCGCGTAAGGCCCCATAAATGTAAAACCATCTATCTATTCTAGTCAATCCTTGTATAGTCATTTTTTGTATAGGAACTCAAAGTGTTATATTTTGCTTTTCTTGTGAAGCAAATCGAATAATTAATCCAAGACCTTAAGGTAATAGGTAAAGTGGTACAAAATCTTCGTAAACATTATATATTTCAATTTTCAATGCTTTTGTGTTGGTTTACTAATCATCTTTGAAGTATATTAGTAAGAAAATGAGTACACTAGTATTCAATTTTCATTATTACTGCACTGTGTTGGGTATTAATTGCCCTGAGTTTCGTACCATAAATAGGTTTTCCTTTTAGGAAAAGGTTTAGAATTGGCTAGTCCTTTTCTTGTAGGAAAAGGTTTATGGTTATTCCTTTTCTTGTAGGAAAAGGTTTAGGACTCTATAAATAGAGGATTGTTCCTTCTAACTTAATTAGCATTCACAATGTAGTCCTAGGGGTTTGAGAGTTTTGGTTAGGGGGAGAATTTGTGGGACACAAGTGAAACGTTTTCACTTGTGTGAACCTCCCGAGTGAATTGGTTGAGGTTGTTTCTCTCTATATTTTATACTCTCATGTTTATATAGTTGATTGCTCATCTCCTTTGTGGACATAGGTCGGTTGACCGAACCACGTTAAATCTTTGTGTCTTTTGGTATATTTCTCGTTTGTCTTCTTACTCATGGTCTATCGAGGATTGCTTTGCTAGCTTCCTCATGACACCTAATTATTTTCGATCCTAACACACTGATGGTTGCATTATGCTACACGGTCTACATCACAATCTTTGAGGCAGTGGCGGAGCCAGGATTTTCAATAAAAGAGTTCAAAATCTGAAGAAATAGACACATGAAGTAGCCGAAGGAGGTTCGACATCTACTAAAAATACCTAAAAAATTATTTTAACCCATGTATAAATAATATAATTTTCCGTCAAAGGGGGTTCGGATGAACCCTTGAGGTGCGGACCTATCTAACACAGAATGTTTTATGCACCGAGCTGCCCTTTATTGCATTGCTAAAAATGGCTTATAAATTCTGCCCTGTATTAGAGTCTTTTATTTCAAACTTTTGGTTGATATCTTCATCAGTTTCGTCAATTAACATAATAACAATTGCAAATAATAAACACTAGGAGATCTTTTCAGGTATATTGTTAGTTTGTTAGTTGATCATCTATACATATGGTAAATAAGGTTAAAACATTTGTACATGTTAATTATGGTTATAATAACATATTGTGTCGTCTTGTGATTTAAAATAGGGGTGTTAGCAGTGGCATTGTTAGTGTTGTCTTGTGATTTAAAATAGGGGTGTTAGTAGTGGCGGAGCTAGAAATTTCACAAAGGGTGTCTAGAAATAGAGAGTGGAAAACACATTTGTGGCTAGTGAGATTCGAACACACAAGCTCTGCCTTATTCCAAGCGTTTGAAACCACTAGGCTATAACAATTTATTGTGTTAATGGTATCCAAAACATGTTATTTAATCATTTCGTTCATTATTTTACTTGTATATACGATATTTTTTTCCGACGAAGGGTGTCCAATTGGACACCCTGACACCTATGTGGCTACGCCACTGGGTGTTAGGTACAGTCAAACCTCTATATAACAATATTGTTAGTTCGATTCAAGATACTAATATAGTGATAGGCTATTATACACTTGTAACAAACTTTTGATATTTAAATAATATTTGGCTATCATAAGTAAGAAGATGTTAAATCGTAAGCCTAATCACATTTTGTATAAAAAGGGAAATCTTTTAATGATAAAAATATATATTCATATAATATTATTTTTCATAAATAGTGTGTTAAAATAGCAAAATATTTGGTCAAAATCTCTGGAACTATTATTGATAATAATTTTAGAGTCTATTTCTTTCTATAAAGATTGTTAATTATTGTATTACCCAAAAAAAAGAAGAACTCTTATATAGGGGTAGTTTTTTTAAAAAAATGTTACTCCCTCTGTCTAACAATACTTGTCCATTATTGACTTTGCACACTTCTTAAAAATTACAAATAGAAAGTAATTTTATTATATCACCCTTTGAATATAATAAATACAATGTCTTGAAAAATGTAATAGAGAAATGATTATAATTAATGATAAGGGTAAATTAGGAACTAAGTGTAAAATTATCCATTGATTTCATAAAGTGGACAAGTATGTTGAACATCCAAAATAGTATAATTGACAACTATTGTTGAACGAAGGGAATATTGCTATACTGAGATAGTATTCTTTTGCCCTTATGAAATTTCAAAATCTATTTACAAATTCCTAAAATCTAAGGAAAAAATTAATTCCCTTTACTATCCTCATATTCAAAATCACTAAAATCCTCTTATAAAAGTGAGGATCTGACTTTCATTTTTTTCTCAATTAATTGAAGGTGCATTCTTCAACATGATTCATTATAAGTGCACCAAAATGACATATCCGTTAATAAATGTATTTTTTATCCTTATACATACCGCAAATTCATTTACTTTAAATCCCAGATACACTCTTCGTATCATCAGTAACCTCCCTGTAAATTCTTCAATATCGAAAGTTCATTGTCGATCTAAAGATGATGATCTTGGAATTCGTACTCTTAAATCTGGTGATGGATTTGATTTCTCCTTCCATGCTAAAGGAAATACTCTTTTTTCTTGTAGTTTCAGCTGGGGTTTAAAAATTAATAGTTTTGATGTATTTAGCAAAGGAAATAAATATTGTGGTATAGTCTATTTCAAGAATGAGCATTGCTATTATTTAATGGGGGATGATGGTTTTTATTTTGCTAAGGGTGATTCTGTACCTCAGCTTTCGGATTTTAAGTTTATAGCTCCAAGGGTATGATTAAAAAGCAATCTATTAAATTATTACTCCTTCTGATTCTGTTTTAATTTATTTTTCTTACTTTCTTTTTTTATTTATTTTTAAAAGAATGTTTCTTTTCTTTTTTAGCAATTCTTTAATTCTAACTTTCGCGTATTATGTTTATGATCACGAAATTAAAAAACATTTTAATATATTTTACGTATCTTTAGTTTAAAATCGATGAGAAGCTTTTTTACGAAAAAAGGCTTCTATTGACTACATATTTCAAAGAAGAGATAGAGTATAATATTATGCTTTTCTTCTGAAATAATTTGAATAATTAATCCAAAACCTTAAGGTTATAGGTAAAGTGGTCCAAAATCTTCATGTTTAAAGAGTGTTGAATTCTAAAGAATATATATGAGAAAATTTCAGAAATAGTAAAAATAATAGAGATAATAAGGTTCTATAGTTATAGTTTTGGTAATTGCGCTTTATAGCTATAGTTCTGTTTGCTATGGAGGCTGCAGTTTGTATATTTCGCTTGTCTATTTGTATATTTCGCTTGTAAATATACAATCAGGGTAAATATATACAAATAGAGGTTGCGATTTGTATATTTCATTGCGAATATACAAATAGGGTAAGTATATACAATTATGTATTTATACATTTAGGAATTTTTCAGAACTCCCGTTTGTATATTTCGCTTGCCAATATACAAACATGGTAATTTATTATGAATTTTTCATAAATCGTATACAAATAGCTAGGGTAAGCATATACAAATTCAAAATTTATACAATTAGAAACCAAATTATACAAATTCTGAATTTATACAATCAGGAACCGAATTATTTAAATTTTGATTTTATACAATTAGGAAACCGAATAGCAAGAACTGGGAAATGCAATTTTCTTAAACTATAGTTATAGTACATAATATAGGCTAGAGGTTTGCTATTCTGCATAATTTTTCCATATATTTATTGAGAAAATATCTTTTAAGACTAAATCTTTAATACACCTCAAGCTACAAGAATTTCAAATATGTTCCATAAAATTTTCAAATTAGTTAGTAAGAAATGGCATTAATGAGATCACTAGACAACATTTTTAAATAAATATCTATTTTAAAATTAAATATAGCAGAATATTATAAATTTTTCTGTTTTAATTGCATTTACTTAAGCTAGTTCTAACTTCTCAAAGTCAAGTTTGGACAACTCATATCATAATTAATTAATTAGTCTTTAGTTATGTGAGATCCAAGAATTTGCAATGTCATTTATGAGGGAGCATTTAATATTTTTATCATTTATAAAGAATTTGTCTTTTTTTTAAAAAAAATTCAACATATTTTGACCAATCAAATATAAAAAAATGAAAAATCATACCAAACACACTCTTAAAATAAGGGTGTTATGAAATATTATATATAAATATATTCTTTTGGCCTTATAGATTTGTATTTAAAATCTATTAACAAAATTCCTAAAAGAAAATAATTAATTACATATTTATTACATTGGATTAGATCACATCAATATTCATATACATATTCCAATATAAAAGCACTCCTATAAAGTGAGGGCATCTCTTCCTTTTTTTTTATGTTTAAAAAACAATTGATAAAGTTGAATTCCTCAACATGATGACTCTCAACAACACCAAAATCATACTCTATGTTTTACTTGTTATCCTAATACAAACGACAAATTCGTTTACTTTAAATCCCATATACATTCTTCGTTTTCTCGATAACCTCCCCGCAGATTCTCCACCATTGCAAATTCATTGTAAATCCGGAGATGATGATCTTGAAATTCAAACGCTTAAAACTAGTGAAGCATATCATTTCTCATTCCATGCTACAGCAAGTACTCTCTTTTTTTGCAATTTTCGTTGGGGTTCAAAAAATAGTACTTTTGATGTATTTAGCAATAAAAGTGAATTTTGTAATCTTGTTGATTTCAAGAATGAATATTGCAATTATGTAATGGACCCTGATGGATTTTATTTTGCTTCGGGGTCTGATCCTCAGTCTTCTGATTTTAAGTTTATAGGTCCATGGCATTGAATCTATTGAAAAATAAATAAATATATTGGTTTATCTCTTTCAATCTTATTTATAATATTATAAGAGTTCAGTCTTTGTGTTATTTGATTATATTTTTTGGTCAAAAATATCTACAAAATATAACTCTAATTTAGATTACATCCTTAAAATATTTATTATTTATTTGACTGATTAACACAAACATCCCCTTTTTATGTCACCTTCTAAATTCTATTCTTATTTCTAATAAGTTTGGCACATATTAGGGGTGGCAAATTCAAACCCAACCCGTCTAGTCCGCTCAATTTATTTAAGAATGGGTGGGTTATTGACCCACCTGTTGAAGATGAAGGAAGCTAACGATTGGAACAGGTCCAATGAAGCTGACTGACGAGTTTATTGTAGTATAGTTAGAGTCGTAGCTGAAGTTGACTAGGATTATATTAGGAATAAGATTATATTATGACTATGATTAGATTATTTATAATAGGATTATATTACGACTAGGATTAGATTATTTATAATAGGATTATATTACGACTAGGATTAGATTATTTATAATTGCATTATTATTATAGTAGTAATAGATATTGTAGTAGGACTCCAAATATTGTTAAAGAATGACAAAAGTCCCATATTTGCGGTTAATGAGATGGGTGGACTCTTTATAAGGCTTGGGCAATCATCCTCCCTTTGAGCTAGCTTTTGGGGTGTGAGTTAGGCCCAAGACCTAATTTCACATGGTATCATAGCAAGAGTAGAGCCCATCTCACTCAATGTTGGGGCCCCCAAAAATCAAAATTGCCCACGCACCAGATGCTAAGCACTGGGCGTGAGGTGGGGCGTTAAAGAATGACAAAAGTCTCACATTGGTGGTTAATGAGATGGGTAGACTCCTTATAAGGCTTGTGCAATTTTCCTCCCTTTGAGCTAGCTTTTGGGGTGTAAGTTAGGCCTAAGACCTAATTTCACACCACCCATTCATTAACTCAATCCATTTCAACCCATTAAAAATTGGGTTGACATGTAACCCGAATTGTCTCATAAAAAATCTTATCAAAATATTTTTTTAAAACTTTTTTTCAATTTGATGTGTTGTATATAGTCGTAATAAAGAAAAAAATAATTTTACTAGGTACTAAAATAGTTTCCGAATTATCTCATAAAAAATCTTATCAAAATATTTTTTTAAAACTTTTTTTTCAATTTGATATGTTGTATATAGTCGTAATAAAGAAAAAAAAATTATTAGGTACTAAAATAGTTTAAAAGAACAAATTAAACAATTAAACTTAGTAAAAATTGGGTTGGATCAAGTCTTGAACCGTAGTGTAACCCACTACATAACCCATTTTGACGCAAGCAAATTTGAATTGGGTTGGGTCTTGACCCGATTGTTATCTTAATCCATTATGACCCGTCTAAATTTGACTCAACCTGCCCAATTGTCACCCCTAGCCAATATAGTTCTTTGAAACTAATAAAATACTAGACCATTACCTAACAATTACAAAATGTATGATTTTAAAAATATTCATAAAATTTTCAGTTTGGTGAAAATGATCCTTAAATTGTGACCTAAAACATCCATAAATTTATAAAACAAAAGAGAGCTAACGGCAATTTTACAAAGTTACACCCATTTTTTCCGTTGCTGCTCATTTAAAAGAAAATTTATGGGTTAAAATATTCTTAATTATGACCGAATTTCACTTTACATAAGTTAAGAGACCTTTTGCCTCGTCTGACAAGTTCTGTAAAAATTAAGTTATCCGACATAAGTTGTATAGCATCTAATTAGGTCGGCATAAGTATAAAGAACTTTTGCCTTGCTCGGCATAATTTAAGCCTCTTACGGCATAACTTGTGGGTTCTGAAATTGAACATTTGCCTTGCTCATCATTCTATAGGAACAAAGTTATACTTTGTACGATATAACGTGTAGGTTCTGAATTAAACTTTTGAGTTGATCGATATAAATTTATGAGGGAATTAAGTGGCATAACTAATTATACTTTTTAATGCATTGCTTGTCTTATATTATGATACAAAAATATAAACTAATTATGTCGAGCAAAAAATATTTATTATTACGATGTCAAAAGATATTTTCGCCCAACTTTTTTTTACTTAAAGAATTAAATAAGTTTTTTTAAAGACCATCAAATTTGAGAACAAAACTTAAAAAGACCATTCCAAAATAGAGTCATTTGTGTGAATGTTCTTTGAGTTCTAAGCCCTTTGATATTACATAAATGGGCTGACGGATGACCCAAATTTGGTGCTTTTGAGTCCGAAAGCCCATTGTTAGGTAAGGTCCATAATCACAAGGGAAAATTACGCAGATAAGTAAACATTTACTAGTTAATTAGCTAACATAGCTATAGTTTTCATTAATTACCACTCCCATCATAATTTTAGCTATAATTATGTGCACCTCTCTCCTCTCTTATAAATATACAATTACAAACTATACATATACATATACAATTATATGACAAATATACAAGTACAATTCACCTCTCTCCACTCTGTGCCTCTCTCCTCCCTCTCCCAATCTCGCTCGCAAGATATACAAATACATATGTATACCAATTACATATATACAATTATCTGACAAATATACATATACAATTCGAAAGATATACATATACAATTCGGCTTTCTCCGCTCTCTGCCCTCTCTCGCTCACCTCTCTCCTCCCTCGCTCAATCTCGCTCGCCTCTCTCCTCCCTCTAACATGTAGCTATGAATCGTAATTAGCAAACTATAACTATGAAGCCTAATTAAGTTTATTTTAGTGGCTATTTGCAAAATTTCTCCTCATCACAACCAATGCGTTAATCAAATTAATGAAAATATGGTAATTTCATATATACATTTTTAATTAGTAATATTTAATTTGATATAAAATTGCAAATGTTTATAAAATTGTGGTAGAGGTAGTTGAGACAATACGAATTTATGAGTTTTTAGATCTCCACTTTATGGTTTTCTTAGTGAAAATTAATTCATACAAACTTATGTTCATCATTCCTTAACCTTTATCGTCGTCTTCGATATAGTTATTACTATTACTGGTCATCATCTCATAATCATCACCACTCAGCTGCTAGCTTTTATATATATATATATAACAACAAGAAAATTAAGATTTTCTTTAAAATAAATTTTTATTGATTAATTGTTATTTATTTGAATTTTATACCTATGAGCTTAATTAAACGTCTCTTTAAAACATCAAATGGCAGTGAATTAATTAATCGAAGTCAACTGCTAAGTCATTCTAATTAGACCTACAAATTAGTTAATTAATTAATTATATCCTCAACCCCAATCATACAGAAAATTAAAAAGAAAAAAGATCGAGTTGAAGGTCAATTATAAGCTAATTAACGGTAGAATTTTTCAACATTTTCAAATGACTTGGTAACACATATTTAGTTAGTAAGCAATGAAATTAATGATACAAGTCAATATACGACCAGACCTCTCTATAACAATCTATTTATATAATAACGTTTCACAATAACAGTTAAGTTTCTCTTGGAACAATTTTTTCATGTTAGGTCATTTTCATATGTTCTCTATAGACTATAATAATAATTCATTATAAAAGTCAAAAGGTGATCTACATACAAACGACGTCGTTATAAAAATATTTGACAATGCATATATCCTAGTTTTTTAAATATAGCAAAATATTATAGATATTTCGTGTTTAATTGCATTTGCTTAACGCTAGCTCTAACCTCTCAAAGTCTACTCTAGCCACATTAAATTTCAAATTAACTTTATTAGAATGAGTCAATTTTTGACAGCTAATTGTATTATCAGTTACTTAATATTCTTTAGTAATATGATATCAAAGATCTAGAATAGTAACAAAATAAATAAATTAAGAAGTGTTGCTTATTGACTTGTTTAAAGTAGTTTAGCAATTCATTTAGACAGCTGGCATTTGTTAGGATTTGACTTCTCTATTTTATAATTTTTTTCATATGTTTATCTATTTTATATTATTATTTATGTTAGTATTATTAGTAAGTTACTCCCCTAAATCATCCTGAATTAAGTTGTAGATTAATTGTTAAATATTCTCTCCCTTGAGTATGTTGCATATATTTTGATTCCATGTATAAATAATTATTTTGTATATTTGATTTACAGATTCACGTGAATCCAATAATTTTCATGTAAACCGTGCATACATATTAAGAAATCTATTAAATATTTGACTGTGAATCCAAATATTAATATTGCTGTATCACTTGAGATAGTTATGAAATTTCAAATTCTGAATTTGCCTCTACTCGAATTAATACATAAAATAGTCCTTTAATTGATAGTGCTAAAACCTAAAGAGTTGACAAAGTGTAGGATATTTAATTTAAAGTCGTTATTTTTGAAATTCATAGTTAAAAACTAGAAATATGGACAAACATTGAGCATGGCTATTAATTAATTAGTTATATAGCTTTTATTTTAGAAAATTTGAGTCAACATAGCCAACTGGCTTATTGATTTTGACTCATTTTAAGTAAGGTGTTTCCTCGAATATTCAGTATATATAGTATGATAATATTTTTTAATGCTCATCTTATGATAAATTAATTAATTAAAAGGATGCATAATTAGTTTTGATATTAATTGCTTAATAATCTATACATGTACGTAATACGTACATGCATGAGTACTAGACAAAAAGAACGTGTCCACGGCTGCATGATTAGTCGTCTTAATTAAACTAATTAATCTATCCCCTTTAATCAAAATTAAATTATTAATGATGGAGTAGTGTTAGAGGACAAACTTTAAAATTTTATATTTGATTCTAGGCATTGATTTATCTTTTTAACTCTTATAAAATTAATTTACATAGTACTTTAAAACTATATTGTAAAACTATTAATCAGTACTTGGTATAAAGTTACATATATTGAAAAATATGTTTGAGAAATTCATTTGTCTTAAGAAACTATTAATCAGAATGGGGTTTGAACCCACAACACGAGTGTGAAAAGCATTTTCATCACCTTTTTTATCATTGAGTTGTCAATCAATTTTGTTGGGGGCTCACAAGTTAATATACATATATATTTATTTAATTTTCTAATACAAATACATGGTCTACATAAAAACTAGTGGATTCGTCCGAACCCATGAACCCGCACCTAGCTCCGCCTCTGATAGTTTTGATCTAAATTAACTCTGTATTTGTCTTAAGAAATTCATTCAATATGCACAAATTATTAATTTAGAATCAAGTAACTTAAAATAACTAAAATTTCAAAATAAAAGTTTCAAATCCAGGCTCTACATCAAAACATAATTACGTATTGTTTATTCTGACATGATAACTTACGTATAATCAATGAAAGTCTAATTAAACTATTAAAAGGCAAACCTTTTAATTAACATTCATCCTAATTCCTAACTAACTATTATTTTACACAAAATGAAGTAAAATTAGGAATAGTGCGGGGAGTGCTATATGACACTACGAAACAGCCAAATTAAATCTTATCTGTAAAGTATAAGAATGACTTGTAATGAAAGTGATATGTATCTAGCATAAAATAACCCGCATTAGATAAAAAAATTAATACTCTTAATGCATTGTGACAATTTTTGCAATATCTGGGACGGATAATATCACATCATACTCCTTCCAAAACGTACACATATATAGTGTATATCTATAGGTCTTTATATTTCCACTATTAAAAAATTAAGAATTAACGATGAACAAATTTATAACTGGATATATAGTAAAATTCATCATTAATTAGCGTTGTAGCTAGATTTCGTTTTATTTTTAGCGTTTGAGAGTCAAAGTTGATTGAAATAAATGAACACTATTTCAGTGGATTTGATGACATCATCTTATAAAAAGGTGGTTTTGGAGTGATTTCCACTCCCACAAGTTGTAGAAAATAATTAAGAAAAAAAAAACACAAGAAAGAAAAGTATAATAATAACAATGTGTGGGACCAAATTAAGAAAGAAGAAAATGCAGTTTGATTATTTGCTTAATTATTTTTTTTATTTTTTAAAATTTAATTTCTCAATACAAATTGTGCATGCATGAAATTTTCAAAATGCCATCCCATCTTTCATTGTCTTGTTCCCAATAATTAACGAAATAAATCAACAGAGACCATAGTTTATTTTATTATATATATAGTATTGTACGTATATTGTTTTTGTTGGGTATATAGTAAGAATTAAGGGGAAAGGGAGGGAAGCTGAAAACAGGAATTTGAAAAGGTTCTCTTATGCTTTAGTGAGAAAAGAACATTTCTCCCTCATCGGTGGTGAAAGAAAAGTTAAAGTGTTTAAATAGAGAGACACTTCTACTAATTGTTAAAAGGGTTGGAAAGAGGGACCCCTCGCGCCGCCGTCGTCGCTCGCTCAGCTCAGCTTCGGCTTCTGCACAATTATAACATTATTCGTGTACTTTGTTGCCGTTGACTGGTTCGCTGACAGCAACGTTTTGGGTATCAATACTCTGGTGAATAAGTCGTTCTACCCTGGGAGGATCTATTCCAGTTCAAACCTCGGATACTAGAGGGAATTAATCCCCTTAAGGGGACACTGTGCATTCAGTGGGCTCGATTTCTTTCTGTCATTTTTCATAAAATCATTACAGATACTGGTATGTTTTTACAGTCTTTAATTTCTATTGATGTTATTAAATTCTGTTGCTAGCTATATGATATAAACTTTGGTATTTTACTGTTTCTGAAAAGTTTTGTTGTCATTAGTACTGTAGTAAAATACATATTGGTTAACAATCTTAAGGAAATTATTAGTTTATTTTTTAATCTGTATTTATGGGTGGAGATTAAAACCTTCGTGGTTTTACTTCAATAAAGTTTGCAATTGTATTTATTGCTTACTGAATCAGTTGTGTCGATTTTTGTTTAACAGAAATGGCAATTGATAGTGCTTCGACTTCGGTGACTGTTGTTGTACCAGCCCGAACTGCTGTACCACCAGCAGAGAAACCGTGAAAATTCTCTGGTGTGAATTTCAAAGGATGGCAGCAACGAGTATTTTTCTGGCTTACCACTCTAGGTTTGCAGAAATTTACCAACGAAGTAACTCCAGTGCCTGCTATTGACATGCCAGACAGGGAGAGATCCATGATCGTTGAAGCATGGAAGCAGGCAGACTTCATGTGTAAGGGCTATATTTTAAGTGCTTTAGAGGATGACTTATATAATGTGTTCAGTGCATTAACAACCTCGAAAGAGTTGTGGGATGCACTTGAGAAAAAATATAAGACAGAAGATGCATGCTTGAAAAAGTTTGTGGTCGCAAAGTTTTTAGACTATAAAATGACAGCTAGTAAAACTGTTGGATCACAAGTGCAATAACTTCAACTTATTTTCCATGATCTTATTGCTGAAGACATGGTAGTGAATGAAGCTTTTCAAGTAGCTGCGATGATTGAGACGTTGCCTCCTTCGTGGAACGACTTAAAAAATTATTTAAAGCACAAGCACAAGGAAATGAGGCTCGAAGATCTTGTGATACGTCTCAAGATTGAGGAAAATAACAAGACCGCCGAAATGAAGTCTCGTGGGAACTCAACAGTCATGGCAGTTAATATTGTTGAAGAAGCTCCTACAAAAGGCAAGAAAAGAAAGAAGTCCAACGGACAGAAGACAGAACAGACCAAGAAGAAGTTCAAGGGCAACTGTTACAATTGAGGCAAGACTAGTCACAAGTCTTCTGAATGTCGTGCTCCAAGGAAGGCAATGACAAGGACAAAGGCAAAAGTCAAGCGAACATCATGGAAAAGATGGATGACGCAGATGACCTATGTGCCATGATCTCGGAGTGCAACCTAGTTGGGAATCCAAAGGAGTGGTTTCCTGACTCAGGTGCCACTCGACATACTTGCAATGTAAGAGAAGCATTTGAACCTTATACTCCTGCTGAGTTCGATGAAGATCTATTCATGGGGAACACAGCAACATCGAAGATTGCAGGAATAGGGAAAGTAATGTTGAGGATGACATCCGGCAAGGTGTTGACTCTGAACAATGTCATGCACATTCCTACCATTAGAAAGAATCTAGTGTCTGCTGGACTACTCATTAAGAATGGGTTTAAGTATGTCATAGTTAGTGACAAAGCTGTAATAAGTAAGAATGAGATGTTCTTAGGAAAGGGCTACCTCACTGAGGGCCTTTTCAAACTGAATATAATGGTTGTTAACAGTATTAATAAGAATTCTGCTTCTGTTTACTTATTGGAGTCAAATGATTTATGACATGCTCGTTTGGGACATGCCAATTACAAAACCTTGCAAAAATTGATTACTTTAGAAGTATTGCAAGACTGACTTCTGAATGTCGTGCTCCAAGGAAGGCAATGACAAGGACAAAGGCAAAAGTCAAGCGAACATGTGGAAAAGATGGATGACGCAGATGACCTATGTGCCATGATCTCGGAGTGCAACCTAGTTGGGAATCCAAAGGAGTGGTTGACTCAGGTGCCACTCGACATATTTGCAATGTAAGAGAAGCATTTGAACCTTACTCCTGCTGAGTTCGATGAAGATCTATTCATGACACAGCAACATCGAAGATTGCAGGAATAGGGAAGTAATGTTGAGGATGACATCCGGCAAGGTGTTGACTCTGAACAATGTCATGCACATTCCTACCATTAGAAAGAATCTAGTGTCTGCTGGACTACTCATTAAGAATGGGTTTAAGTATGTCATAGTTAGTGACAAAGCTGTAATAAGTAAGAATGAGATGTTCTTAGGAAAGGGCTACCTCACTGAGGGCCTTTTCAAACTGAATATAATGGTTGTTACAGTATTAATAAGAATTCTGCTTCTGTTTACTTATTGGAGTCAAATGATTTATGACATGCTCGTTTGGGACATGCCAATTACAAAACCTTGCAAAAATTGATTACTTTAGAAGTATTGCCTGACTTCAAGTGTGAGAAATCAAAATGTGAAATTTGTGTTGAATCTAAGTTTGTTAAACATCCTTATAAGTCTATTGACAGGAATTCAAATCCTTTAGATTTAATTTACATAGATATATGCATATGAAGTCAATACCATCTCGCGGTGGGAAAAAGTATTTTATAACTTTTATTGATATTGCACTCGATATTGTTATGTATATTTTCTTAATAGTAAGGATGAAGCAATTGATGCATTTAAGCAATACAAGAATGAAGTAGAGAATCAATTAAATCGAAAGATAAAAATGATTCGAAGTGATAGGGGTGGAGAATACGAATCTTCTTTTGCAGAGATATGTTTGGAATGTGGCATTATTCATCAAACTACTGCACCCTATACACCACAATCAAATGGAATGGCAGAACGGAAGAACAGAATATTAAAGGAAATGATGAATGCCTTGTTAATCAGTTCTGGTTTACCGCAAAGCTTGTGGGGAGAAGTTATCCTTACGGTTAACCAAATACTCAATAGAGTACCACAAAGCAAAACGAAATCTATTCCATATGAGTTATGGAAATGAAGGAAACCCAACTTGAAATATTTCAAAGTGTGGGGGTGTTTAGCCAAGGTACAAGTTCCTTTACCCAAGAGGATTAAAATTGGACCTAAAACAGTGGATTGTGTATTTATTGGATATGCTGTGAATAGTAAGGCCTGTCGGTTTTTGGTTCACAAATCTGATAATCCTGAAATTCATGTTAATACGATAATTGAGTCGGATAACGCTGAGTTCTTTGAACACATTTATCCGTACAAAACTGAATGTGAGTCGACAAGTGAAAGATCTAAACGACCACGGGAAGAACCAAAGGAAAATACACCACCTAGAGAGGATCCTAGACGTAGTAAACGTCAACGGAAATCCAATTCTTTCGGACCAGATTTTGTGGCACTCCTGCTTGAAAATGAGCCTCAAACATTTAAAGCAGCGATGTCTTCTTCTGAGTCAACATTTTGGAAAGAAGCAGTCAATAATGAGGTTGAGTCAATTTTGAATAACCATACTTGAGAATTGGTTGATCTTCCACCAAGAAATAAAACTTTAGGATCAAAGTGGATCTTTAAAAGGAAAATGAAAGCTGATGGGACTATTGACAAATATAAGGCTAGACTTGTAGTCAAAGGATACAGACAAAAAGAAGGTCTCGATTACTTTGATACATACTCTCCAGTGACAAGGATAACATCTATTAGGGTGTTAATAGCACTAGCGACTGTGCATAATCTTGAAATCCATCAAATTGATGTTAAGTCGGCCTTCTTAAATGGAGAGTTGGAGGAAGAAATTTACATGGAACAACCTGAGGGGTTTGTAGTTCCTGGTAAAGAAAAGAAAGTGTGCAGACCTGTTAAGTCGCTTTATGGGCTCAAACAATCACCCAAACAATGGCATGCTAAATGTGACCAAACGATGTTGGCAAATGGATTCAAGATCAATGAGTGTGATAAATGTGCTACATTAAAAACACTCTGAATCATGAAGTCATTGTTTATTTGTATGTTGATGACATGTTAATAATGATTAAAGATATTGACGATATAAATGCTACTAAGCGTATGTTGTCCAGCAAGTTTGATATGAAGGACTTGGGAGTTGCTGATTTGATCTTAGGGGTCAGAATTCATAAAACTCCTCAAGGATTAGCATTATCACAATCTCATTATATTGAACGAGTATTGGACAAGTTCAAGTACTTGAAGTTCAACAAAGTCAAAACACTAATTGATATAGCGTTACACTTCAAAGGAATGAAGGTGAAAGTGACTCAATTGGATTATGCCAGAGTGTTTGGGAAGTTTGATGTATATTATGAATTGTACACGACCAGATATAGCATGTGCTATTAGCAAGCTGAGTCGATTCATTAGTAATCCTAAAAACTACTGGATGCATAAAATGCGTATCTGCATACTCAACATTATGCTTTGCATTATGACAAATATCCTGGTGATTGAAGGAAAGTGACAAATTGGATCACTCAAGTGAAGTAAACTTCACAAGATGTATGGAAGAGGAGCAGTCTCTTGTCATCCAAACAGACCGCTCTACAATGGAATCTGAGTTGCCTTAGATAAGGCCGGTGATTGACTCCGGAATTTCTTAGAGGACATTCCATTCTGGCCAAACCTACCTATCATACACTGTGATATACAACAATAGGTAAGGCAGGGAGCGTCATGTACAACGGGAAATCTCGTCATATACGAAGGTAATACTGTAAGACAACTGCAGAGGAATTATCACAATTGGCAAAAGATAATGTGTCAGATCCACTAACAAAAGGCCTAAGAGAGGCAGTTGAAAGATCAAAGGGATTGGGTTTACGGCTTAGGACAAGTCATCATGACGGTAACTCTACCTAGCAGACTGGAGATCCCACGAGCTAGGTTCAAGGAGAAAACAAAGTTGTGACTGACGGTTCGGCATTGTCAATCAACTCAATCCATTCTCATGAAGAAGACAATGCTCAGGAACAAAGTTAAAACTTAAAGGCTTGTTAACCAGTTAATAAAGCTTAAAGCTTTGCTAAGTTAATTTTGACCAAATAGTGCATCTAAATACCGGTGAGAGGTCATGGCATCTAAAAACCATAAACGACATCGACGGTGACACACTACGGAAAGTTCAAAGGGAAACCTACTTATCCAGATGCAATTAATCCTTGCTTGTAAAGTACACACTCGTCCTTGCATTCCTTTGTGTTATAGCAATTCCCCATTCATGTGGGGGATTGTTGGGTATATCGTAAGAATTAATGGGAAATGGAGGGAAGATGAAAAGAGGGATTTGAAAAGGTTGTCTTATGCTTTAGTGAGAAAATAGTATTTCTCCATGATCGGTGGTGGAAAGAAAAGTTAGAGTGTTTAAATAGAGAAACACTTCTACTAGTTGTTAAAGGATTGGAAAGAGGGACCCCCTCGCGCCGTCATCGTCGCTTGGCTCGGCTTCGACTTCGGCTTCGGAAAACGATCGGGAGATTATTTTTTGGACAAAGTTTATTTTAATTATTTAAAACATCTTTCCCGTTTGATTTGAATTTCCCACCGTTAGAAAAGACTGTTCTGAAAGGAATAGTGCATCTACGCGATGACACGGTTAGAAAACACCTATGTGAGTGTGAAGTGTAAGCCGCTTCAAAGAGAATCATTGTAAAAAGCCTATTCTCTATATACTCATGAAACCAAGAGGTGTTCATGGCTGAAACGAACACAATCGTAAGAACCATAAACGGTAAAGGGTTAATTGTGTGACATATGGTTGTCTAGGTATACACCAAAGCTCGACGGTTTCAAGGATATCACATCTACCGACTGACCGAGTATATCCGACATATGTTCACTACGGAAAGTTCAAAGGGAAACCTACTTATCCAGATGCAATTAATCCTTGCTTGTAAAGTACACACTCGTCCTTGCATTCCTTTGTGTTATAGCAATTCCCCATTCATGTGGGGGATTGTTGGGTATATAGTAAGAATTAATGGGAAATGGAGGGAAGATGAAAAGAGGGATTTGAAAAGGTTGTCTTATGCTTTAGTGTGAAAATAGCATTTCTCCCTGATCGGTGGTGGAAAGAAAAGTTAAAGTTTTTAATAGAGAAACACTTCTACTAGTTGTTAAAAGGATTGGAAAGAGGGACCCCCTCGCGCCGTCATCGTCGCTTGGCTCGGCTTCGACTTCGGCTTCGAAAAACGATCGGGAGATTATTTTTTGGACAAAGTTTATTTTAATTATTTAAAACATCTTTCCCGTTTGATTTGAATTTCCCACCGTTAGAAAAGACTGTTCTGAAAGGAATAGTGCATCTACGCGATGACACGGTTAGAAAACACCTATGTGAGTATGAAGTGTAAGCCGCTTCAAAGAGAATCATTGTAAAAAGCCTATTCTCTATATACTCATGAAACCAGGAGGTGCTCATGGCTGAAACGAACACAATCGTAAGAACCATAAACGGTAAAGAGTTAATTGTGTGACATATGGTTGTCTAGGTATACACCAAAGCTCAACGGTTTCAAGGATATCACATCTACCGACTGACCGAGTATATCCGACATATGTTCACTACGGAAAGTTCAAAGGGAAACCTACTTATCCAGATGCAATTAATCCTTGCTTGTAAAGTACACACTCGTCCTTGCATTCCTTTGTGTTATAGCAATTCCCCATTCATGTGGGGGATTGTTGGGTATATAGTAAGAATTAGTGGGAAATGGAGGGAAGATGAAAAGAGGGATTTGAAAAGGTTGTCTTATGCTTTAGTGAGAAAATAACATTTCTCCCTGATCGGTGGTGGAAAGAAAAGTTAAAGTGTTTAAATAGAGAAACACTTCTACTAGTTGTTAAAAGGATTGGAAAGAGGGACCCCCTCGCGCCGTCATCGTCGCTTGGCTCGGCTTCGACTTCGGCTTCGGAAAACGATTGGGAGACTATTTTTTGGACAAAGTTTTTTTTAATTATTTAAAACATCTTTCCCGTTTGATTTGAATTTCCCACCGTTAGAAAAGACTGTTCTGAAAGGTTGTAACCTTTCAGGAACAGCCATGACTGTTCTGGAAGGTTGCAAACTTTCATGAACGGTCGTGTGGTTTCTGAAAGGTTGCAACCTTTCGGAAACAGTGCTTCTTGGCTATAAATATCCTGTGATTCCTCAGATTTTTAATTACGAAAATTTCTGAACTCCTTCTTCTTCTTTTGCACAATTATAACATTATTCGTGTACTTTGCTGCCGTTGACTGGTTCGCTGACACCAACGTTTTGGGTATCAATACTCTGGTGAATAAGTCGTTCTACCCTGGGAGGATCTATTCCAGTTCAAACCTCGGAAACTAGAGTGGAATAATTTCCTTAAGGGGACACTGTGCATTCAGTGGGCTCGATTTCTTTCTGTCTTTTTTCATAAAACCATTACAGATACTTGTATGTTTTTACAGTCTTTAATTTCTATTGATGTTATTAAATTTCCTTGCTAGCTATATGATATAAACTTTGGAATTTTGTGCAAAAAAGAAACGAATAATGGAATGTAACTGTCGTATTTTGAATAGTTCAACAATAAAATTAGTCAATTTTTCTATTATAAATATAAAGGGTCATATTTTTTCCTTTACTGTCGAAAATAAGCTATATTTTTCCTTTGTTACGTACTTTTTCGACAAATATATATTTTCCTGCAATAATACTTTAGAGTTATATTTACTCCTCACTCGTTAAAACTACATTTTCAACTTTAAAAGACCGTAAATCTTATTCTTATTGAACGAAATAACTAGCCCCTAGTTTTGATTTATAATCCCAGACACAATTGCATACCCCGTTGAATATTTTTAAGGGGGCCATAAGATTAGAATAAATAACGGAAAAAATTGAATCATAACTATTTGATCAACTTGCAAATAATTAATGTATATAATAATATAATTTTTCTAGAAAACTTAGGAGTCAAACTCTGGTTTTGTCAGGCACATAGGAAATTATTTTTTCTTTGTTTTGTATTTTTTTTTTGTTGGGTGGGGGGGGGGGGGGGGAGTATAGTCCAATATTAATTCTTCCATGCATGTACAACAGAAATTAAAATCGTGACATGACTTCAACAGAAGAATTATTAGCTGTGTATACTCATGCATGTCTTTAGTGTTAGAGTCAAGTGTTTCTGATAAATTATTATCTCCATACCATAATAATTAATTGATTTCCCCAAAAATGATCTATATATGGATATGCCCCTTTTAAATTTGGAGAAACTACGTAATTAGACATACTTCACAATCATATACACTATTATTACTTATACTTACCACTAATTAAGAGTTTTCTACCATGTGTTGAGGAAGATATACCTAGATACATATATTTTTGCTACTAGATACACTAAAATAGGGAGGGAGGCGAGCGAGATAGTCATGTATCTCATATACATAGGAGAGTGGCGAGGGAGGCGAGCGAGATAGTCATGTATCTCATATACATAGGAGAGTGGCGAGGGAGGGAGGGAGGGAGGCAGGCGAGATTTTTTTTTATCCCAAATACATGCGAATACACTTGGATACGGTGTATCTAAAACAAATTACACCTAATTTTGGCTTCATCTATCCAGAGATACTGTATCTGGACATATTTGTACCCACCAAAATCTGATAAAATTCGTAATATTACAAATTAGAGTGTATCTAAGTAATTAGCTCCTAAACTAGTAAAATTTATACAAATTTCCCTTAAAATTTTATAGCCCAAAATCAGTTCCCTCATATTGTTGCGTTGATTATTAAGTATAAAAAATATACCTTTACTATTCTCTATGTATTGCTTCCTTATTTGTTGTTAGGTCTTTTTAATTGTCATTTTTTCTTTTTTAATTTGCGCCTTTGAAATGTTTTTCTTGAGTCGTGAGTCTATCGGAAACAACCTTTTTATTTTCATGAGAAAGAAGTAAGATTTATGTACGTTCTATCATTTCAGACTCCACTTATAAAAACTACACTAAATATGTTATTATTGTTTCTCCCTATATATCGATGTATGTTTCCTTGTTGTGTTTTTCCTCCGGTATATATTGAAAGGCATAGGGGGGAAAATTGACAAAGTAAGGAATATGGAACTTAATTGATACTCCCTCCGTTCCTAATTACTTGTCCACTTTTGAATTGACACACCTATTAAGAAAGCAGTGAAAGACATAGTGAGTTTACCATTTTACCCCTATTAATTATAAAGTAGGTGAATTAAAAATTTAAGATTTTCAAGAAGTTCATTAATTAATTGAGGGTATAATAGGTAAAAAATTTTGTCCTTTCTTGATTTGTTAAAATGGACAAATAAGAAGGGACAGCTCAAAAATGAAAAAGTGGACAAGTAATTAGAGACGGTGGGAGTAATTAATTGTCATTCTTGAGAAAACAAAAAATACATACTATGTGTGAATTTTGTACAATATACATGGTTGGCCTTTTGAATTAAAAGAGCGCGGTATTTACTTATTCAATGGTTATAAAGGATAAATAAGTTCCTTCGGGGACATCCGATAAAAAAAAAAGACAAATAAAAAGATCATGAACCTTTTCGATCGAAAAAAAAACAATCAATTATTTTAAAAATATCGGCTCGAATTGAATTACTTTTTAATTCTTTACATGGAATTAATGATTCACTAGAACAAAATTCAGATTAATGAATATACATATATGAATGCAACATAAAATTCAAAATATTTCATCAAATTATGTTTAAATGGTAGAGTGGGTCGAATTTCTCGTATTTGCTTAGTGTGTGTCTTAATTTCTACCAAAAGTTGGAGGAGGATGAGGACTATTGCTTTATTTTGTTGAGACATAAAAAGTGTGGAAATGTCAATTCTACCAAAAAAGAAAGGGCAAATATTACACAAAAATCACAATTATTTCCAATCAGGAACCACAGAATCTTTGCATGATCACTATCCTTTTCCCTAATTAGTTGAAAAGATTACATAATATTATGCCAAAAAAGTAATGTGTCCTTATGCAATAGCACGTCATATAATAGCTGTAACCAAGTATTTACATCTTCAAAATATCCATAATAATGTGCCACGTGTATGTACATACTCATATAACTAAAAATTAAAACAATTTGTTGAAATTTGACTCCACTAATCCCCACTTAACTCTTACTATATTGGCCTTTCACTTTTTGTATATAATAATAACAAGATCTTTATTGTGGCTATATGCTATAGCAACTAAAGCACCTTCTAATTGCACAACATATTAATTAATTTTAATTTACCACCAAAGGAGTTAATTCAGTAGATGAGATTGTACGTTCATTTCTCAATTAAAGATCTCGATTTCAATTTTTGAGTATAAAAAAAATCCTTAGAGGTATCTAAAATGGTCCTTGCTCAACGCTACGAATTCAAATTAATCAAATTACTCTAATATGAATACAAATTAAGATATAGCACATATAAAAGAAAAAAACTATTATTTTTAACTTTGAACTATTATTTTTAACTTTGCTAATATCGTAGCAACATGCTGAGTAAAATATATATTACTATATATTATGTAAAATATTGTTTACAAGTTGAACTAGATTTTTTGGTTTGTTCATAGGCCATAGACCATAGTCCATACTATTATAATTGCATGAAAAAAGGAAAAAAACTTTTCATATCTCATGTGAATCTATAAGGATATTTGGGAAAGATCAAAATCTAAATGAATCCAAATTGAGTGTACAGCTAGTCCATCAAATCTCAAAAACACCAAATCTTAAAATAGAGATTTAACATTATTAGCTAGCCAAGTGTCATTATTTTAAAGGACCAATCTTGTTCTAAAATAAATAAAAAAATAATTTAATCACTTAATTGCATTAATTTAAAATGGTTTTGTGTTGGTTGGGTCATGGATGAACCAGATTTTTTAACATTATTAGCTAGCCTAGTATCATTATTTTGGCTTGATTTGAATTTTCATCATTAATGTGTAAAAAGTTAAACTTATTCCATAAATTTTAGATGCCTTCGAAAGGGTAAAAGATAAAAAAATTTAAAAATATATAATTATTTTTTAAAAACAGATGGAATGCCTTTTCTTCTTTTTAATTAACAAAAAAGGAAAAATTAGCAAACTAGTCAAAATTCCTAACATAATTATTAAAAACATCTCACTTTAAAATAATTATTAAAAATATCAAAATATCAATATTTTAGCAAATAAAATGTATCTTAATATAATTATATTTCTTTTTTTTTATTTCTCAAATTAGGCCCACATTTGATTAATTTTTACCTCACTATCCGGTGAAAAAGAAAAAAAAAACTCATTACTCACTTTTTCCTCTTTGTAGGTTTTTACCCCAAATCACTCATTTCTCTCTCTTGCTTTTTTTTCACCATTGTTATCCCCTTTTCCTATCAAAGAAAATCACCTATTCGAATTTCCTTCAATTTGTTCAAGAAATCTAACAATTCATTCAAAAAGATCTTTCAAAATATTTGTTTGTTTAGTTGCTTAGTAAATTCTCCAATTTCGATTAGGGTTTTGGACAAGGAAAACCTCAAAGATCCCTCTCTAATGGCCAACTCTAAGAGGATTACAAGATGTGTCACACTTAATCATCAATTTTCTAGCGATTTGCCATCTTTTGATCTAAGTGAATACAGATTTGGATTTGGATTTGGTGAACAAAAAATCAAAAAAAAGGAACATAGATATATCCTATTTCTTTCGCAGTTAATTTGTATTTTTTTTAAGAACATTGTAGCCTTCCTCATTAGATTGTATTATTTCCACTATGCATGCTATTTTTTTTTCTTTTCAGAATCTTGTATCCTTTCTTAAATTGTATTCATGTGTAATGATTAGATTATATTGAGATACAATCAGTAATATTTTTGTAATACAAATAAAAGAAAAATATATTTGGCAGTCATGTAATACAATTTTGATTAATGGGATACAATTTTTAGTTTTTACTATGAAAGTAAATACATACATAACTCAATCATGAATACATTTTTGTTATATGAATGTGAATATGTATTTATTGATGATTTTGTATTCAATTTTTGTGGAATACAATGTAGTTATGCGGATATGGTCATATATACCTGATCAATTTTGTATTTCATCGATTATATCAAAGTTCCAATTGAGAATCCTTCTCCAAAGTTGTTTGTCAATGAAATTTTACCCGTTTGTCAACGAAATTCCATACCCGTTTTTAAAATCTTCTTTCCAAACATAAAAAAACGCAATTTAATCGAATTCACTTTAACAGAGATTGACTATTATCAATGAAAATTTAAAAATCGATATTGGAAATTTGATGAACAAGGGGGATGGGTGCCATGTCGTTTATTTTTGAATTTGTAAATGATAAGAATTTGAAGTGATATGTTCTTTTTTTAAAGTATTCTCTCCCCTAAATTTCTCCTTTCTGTTATTAAATAATTGTATTCTTTCAATTAAAAAAAAAAACATAAATCAGATACATAACAAACTAAAATATTGACATTTTTAATAAATATTGAAAATGTGGCTAAGAGATCCTATTAAATGCTAAAATATTGACATTTTGAAAAAATTTCCAAAAAAAAACGTGTTCTTTAATAGTGGAATTTGATTGATAATGATATGCTAAAAGAAATAAATAAATAAGGATAACGTTTTAAATATTTTTCTACTTTTTTTATAACTACCTTTGCATATATATGCATCCTAGACATGCATATTTATGACTACCCTAAATTCTGCTAACTGATATCTTTCTAATCTAACTTTATAGCCATTTTATTTATTTAGTTATTTATTTTTCTATTTGCTCCGTATCAAAATAAGTTTCATCGAATAAAGAGAAAAGTTATCCAAAATAAATGTCATATTAGAAATTCAAGAAAAAAAATTGGCACTCCCCTCTGTCGCAGTTTTATATGATTTAGTTAAAATTTTGAAAGTCAACCAAATTTTTTTTGAATGATTTTTTTTTTATCCCACACTCCCTCCCCCTCCGAAAAATTCATAATTTTTGTTCAAAGATATAAACTGCATTAGACAAGCCCTATGCGATCAACTCATAACTGAATAACAAACAAAGGCTAGATTGATCTCACCTCCCAACCATTCGACCATGCCCAGGCGAACGAAATTTTTATATGTGCCTTTTAAATTGCTTATTATTGTAATTTATAGTACTTTTATGTAGTTTTCAGATTTATAAATTCTATTTCAAAAAACTTAAAATTTCTATGTCTGAACTCACAATCAAAGTTTAAAAGTTTGAATCTTGAAATTTCAAATATATCACATATATATATATTGAGACAAAGGATCCATTGTTAAGTAACAACGAAAAGACTCATATTATGTAACGATCGATTTGGTGTGATCGCGTTGTTACCTTAATATTTTCTTCTCATTTTGTCTTTATATCATTTTAATAATCATATTTCATCTTTTGTCCTACCTTTCTATAGTAGTTCAACCCGTTACCCTACTTTTTTTCTTATAGGTTTATCATTCAAATTGTGAACGTGTGACATTATGTAACAACAGAGAAGATACAATCTATTTAAAAAGTATATTCATTAAAATAATACAATACGATACGATACGATACGATACGATATAATACAACACAATATAATACGATACATTAATTATGAAACAATACATAACAACAATCTAAACAAAGTGTAGGGCGTGGTTGGGTGGGTTGATTGGGTGGTGGATCTCTGTACGGCAAAAATCTTCATTGAACACTTGTACGAAATTTAAGTAGTGACTTTCCTATAAAGTTCCAACATGAAAATAATAATTATTCTTTTCTTATATACTAATAATTTATAGCACTTTATTTCTTCGATTTTTAACTATTCAAGCTGGCAATGTTAGGCAGAAGGACAAATCAAAATTGATATTCACATCTTATTGTATACATTTTTTTCAATATAGTTAAAGACTTTTTTATTTTCTCTGTTGTTTTATTATTGGTAGGTCGGTACTAATTATTTTTAAAAAAAGTAACTTCAATTATTTTTGTGGCGCAATTGCTAATGGAAGTCGAAAAGTTGAAACTTTTTGCTAGTTTTTCTACCTTTTTTTTGGATCAAAATGACACGGGTATTATGTCTTTATCATGTGTTCTTTTATTTTGTTTTATGTTAGATATATATATATATATATAATTGAATTTATTGGGAAAAAAACACTCAAGGTGAAAATCATTGGATAATTGGGATTTTGAAAGCCAGGTATAACAATTACTTATGGACATAATAAATTATTAATGAATTAACCTTTAAATTATAATTAGTTATAACTTGGCGGATTAGTTACTTGATTTTATGTAACACTCCCAAAATTATATGTGGTCAGAAATATAATCTCCTTAAAATTGTTGGCAAATTGTACAATTATAGTTAAAAAGTAGAAAAAAATAATTTTTAAAAAGGTTCAAGTCTAATATATCTACTTTAATTTTCATCAATAATTCTCTTAACTCTTCTTCTTCATGTTACATGATTCGAACTAGTTATGAATCCAAATTAAAAATCTGCTAAAAAGCACACCAATTAATTTTTTTTTCACAATATTAACCCTCACTTTTTTAACCACTCAACAATATTTTTCACATGTACAACATGACAGTGTAAAAATGACTTCAATTTAAAGGTATAGTAATTCTTCATTGGAATAAATATGGAGATTAATGAGTTACTATGAGAACATGGAGAACATGATTAGTAGATGCATGCATGGTAAAATATGATAGTGTGGACAAAGTTACTTGATATATATCTAAAGGAGATAATAGTGAAAAAATGACGAATACCTCATAAAATTAATCGAGATACATGATATTACGATTATAAAAGAACGTGAAATAGTGGTTTAGGAGGAGTTACGGCTACTTTGGATTTCCACCAAACTCGACCAATTCAATCACTTTCTTAACTACATAATCATGATAAAATAATATAATTTAATATTAATACTTTAATATTAAAAATGTAATATTGTCGAGTTATAACTTATATATTATAAGATTAAGAACGAGAAGAGTTTGAGAAAATAAGAGCAGATACCATTGTTCTGCCGTTTTGCTTTTTATTTATAGACTTTGTACATGTTGATGATAAATATAAGAGTCCTTATCTAATTCCTATTCTAAAAGGAAGAGTAATCTTTTTGTTACAAGGAAAAGCTACAACAATTGAATTCTAGGTGATGATGGACTCTAATAGCCTCCTGCAAGATCATGTTCTGGATCGAACCATGAGCTTAGATCGAAGATTGAGGAACCGACTTGTGCCAACAGCTTTGGTAAAGATATCTGCAATTTGATTTTGAGATGAAACATAGCGAACCACTAAAGATTGATCTTCAACCATCTCTCGAACAAAGTGATAATCGAGACGAATATGCTTTGACCGTTGATGGATGACAGGATTCCGAGATATAAATTATGCACTAAGATTATCACAAAGGACCATGGGAGGTGCAGTGAGAGGAGCACGTAGTTCACTAATCAGTTGTTGTACCCAGATTAATTCAGTAGTTGCAAAGGCTAAAGCATGATATTTAGCTTCAGTACTTGAGCGGGTACAACCTTTTGTTTCCGAGAAGACCAACTGATTAAGTTACCTCCATAAAATAGTGCAAAACCATGTTAGGAGCGATTATCATCATGATCAGATATCCAACCAGCATCCGAAAAGGCCACAAGACTAGAATCAGACATAGGTCGTAGTAAGAGGCCATCATGAATGGATCATTTTAGATATCGAAGTATGCGTTTGACTACTGACCAATGAGCAATAGTGGGTGTTTGCATAAATTGGCATACTCGATTGACTGCGTAGGATATTTCTGGGCCAGTGATGGTAACATATTGAAGGGCACCAACAACACTACGATATGAATGAGCATCAAGCAGAGGATCAATAGAAAGAATAAGTCGTGATCCAGGTTCAGTTGGACTAGAAATGGGCTTAGCATCAGCCATGTTCGTTCGACGAAGTAAGTCACGAATATACCTGCCTTGAGATAAAATTATCCCATTTGATGTTGGAGAGACTTAAATACAAAGAAAATAATTTAAGGAGCCAAGATCTTTGAGAGAGAATTGTTGATCAAGAGTGTAAATAAATGTAGTGATGAAATCACTATCACTGCCGGTTATAATAAGGTCATCCGCATAAACAAGAATATATGTTGTGTGCTTAGAAGCTTGGTGCACAAAAAGAAAAGAGTCAGATAAACAAGAGCGGAAGCCATTGCCAAGGAAAAAAGCCTTTAACTTATTGAACCAAGCACGTGGTGCTTGTTTGAGGCCATATAAGGCCTTGTTCAATTTTCATACAAAATGCGGCCGATGAGGATCAACGAATCCTTTTGGTTGCTTCATAAACACTTGCTCAAGGAGATCACCATTTAAGAATACATTGTTAATGTCAAGTTGTTGAACAGACCACTTATTTGTTACAGCTAAAGACAAGATTAGCCGAACAGATGTGGGCTTAACAACGGGACTAAAAGTATCAAAGTAATCAACACCCTTCTCTTGGTGAAAACCTTTAGCTACAAGACAAGTTTTGTGACGTTCAATTGATCCATCGGCTTTCCTCTTAATCCTATAGACTCATTTACAACCAACAATGTTAGAGTTAGATGGTGGTGGAACTAATGTCCATGTCTTATTTCGCATAAGAGCTAAAAATTATGTCTGCATAGCATGGTGCCATTCAGGAAATTTGGAGGCTTGATGATAGGTTTTAAGTTCTGGAATGTGACAGGGATCGGGAGGTAGAGAATGTCGAGATGTCATAAGAGCTTTTGGTTTTAGGGAATTGGTTTTACTTCGAACAACCATATGATGGCGAGAGGTGTCTAAGGGGCGAAAATAGGAAGGAGTGGTGCTCGGGTAAGAGGAATCAGTAGATTGTGGTGGATGCTCAGGTGGGTCAGTGGATAATGTATGCTCTATTTGTGAAGTAGCCAGATGAGGTACAATAGAGGGCAAGTTTGTAGGGTTAGTATGCTCAGATGAGGGGATAGATGATGCAACTAGAACATTTGATGATGACCTTGGCGCGATAGAGTGTGTAGGAGAATGTGAACGCACTAGATGTTGAGAAGCTTGATCGAGTAAAGAGAAAAATGGGTTGCTAGAATGTGACGAGGGAGAGGAGGATTTTGTGATTGGTGACATAGAGGAATAAGGGAAAGCATTTTCATCAAATACAACGTGGCGAGCAATATAAATTCGAGAAGATGCAACATGATAACAGAGGTAACCTTTGTGATGAGAACTGTACCCGATAAAGACACAAGGAAGAGTTCGAAAATCAACTTTATGATGATTGTAGGGTATAAGGAATGGATAACAAAGGCAACCAAATGTCTTAAGAAAACCATAATCAGGAGAACTTTTGTAATGTAATTGATATGGTGATTTAAATGAGAGAGAAGAAGATATGGTAATATTGGATAGGTATGTAGCAGTGTTAAATGCATGCTCCCAAAATTGAAATGGAAGAGAAGCATGGGAAAGAAGGGCGAGTCTTTTTTCAATTATAATTCGATTTTGACGTTCTGATGCACCATTTTGTTGAGGTGTATAAGGACAAGAGATACGATGATGAATACCATGATTTTGTAAAAAGGATGATACATTTTGGTACTCACCTCCCCAAACAGTTTCGACGGATTTTATTTTAGTTCGAAACTGCTTTTCAATTAAAGACTTAAATTGAGGGAAAAGTTGAAAGACTTGTGATTTATGTGACATGAAATATATCCAAATAAACTTGGTGCAATCATCAATGAATAAAACAAAGTAAGAAGATCCATTAATAGAAGGAACTGGTGAAGGTCCCCAAATATCGAAATAAATTAATTGAAAAGGACTACTACTAGAAACATGAGAATGGGAAAAGGGTAAGCGTCTACTCTTGCCTAGTTGACAAGGTTTGCAAACACTAGGAAAATCGAAACTAGAAATAGGTAGCCTAAAGTTAGACACAAGCCGCCGAATAAGAGCTTTATTTGGATGAGCCAATTGACGGTGCCAACCAACCAGAGAAGTGCGTTCACTAAGAAATACTGAAGGTGGGTAAGACCGAGAATGAGGTGATGAAGGTTGAAGACGATAAAGGTCATCATCAAGGGTTCCTCGAAGCAGTTTCCTGCCCTGCAAATCCTTCACATAACAAACATAAGGATGAAATTCCATATAGACATTGTTATCACGAGTTAATTTAGCAACACTAAGTAAATTCTTGGAAATTTGTGGGACATGGAGAACATTATTTAGATGAATGAGTTTTGTGTGTGTAGACAGAATTGATGAGCCAGTATGCGAAATAGGAATTTTCATACCATTACCAACCGCTAAATCATTATTGCCGGTGTAAGTCTGGAAGGAGAGATTGGCCATGTCTGAGGTCACATGATGTGTAGCACCCGAATCAAAGTACCAGGAAGGATCAACAATAGCCGAAGGAGAAGCAAGATGTGCTTGTTTGGGAACGAATCGGGACGGTGTTTGCCTTGTTGGTGGAAAATCTTTTTCATTAGTGTGATTATAGCAATTACGAGCATCATGATTATTTTTACCACATATTTGACATTGCACACGTCGCTTGGATTGACGATTATTGGACCGAGAGGAATGTGAATATTGTTGAGGTACCATACATTGATCATTATTATGAGAATTGTGAGCAAGGTAATTAGAGAGTGGGGGAGGGCCAAGAATGGATGATTGGTTTATGTTAAGGGGTGGAGCGGGTTGAAGAAAGGATGAATTGTGTGTTAATACAGCATGAGAAGGAGCAACGCCGAATTGAGTATTAATGGTGGTAGAACGAAGTTCTTCGGCTAAACGTTCTTCTTCTTGAAGAAGAAGTTCAAACAATTCTTCGGGAGTAATAGGACCAGAACGCATATTAATGGCATCCTTGAAAATTCCTAACGAAGAATCAAGTCCATTAAGAATGAATGAGATGAAGTCATCATCTTGTACAAAGTACAAGCTTTCTGCTAGAGAATCGGCAATTGCGCGTTTCTTTTCAAAGTACTTTAGGATGGAGAGATTGCCTATGGAAAGATTTTGAAGTTGAGATTTTAATTGCATGACTCGAGCACGCGTTTGTGATTGAAACATCCGCTCAATTTTGGTCCAAGCATCATAGGAAGATGAGGCTCGAGTTAAGTGACCAAGAAGAGGATCAGAAATTATTTGACGAAGCCATATGAGAATCAGAAGATCGTTGCGTCGTCATTCCTCATAAGCAGGGTTAGAAGTGATTTCTGGTTGTGCTTGGGTGGTAGAGGATGTTGTAGCAGTAGTGATTGAAGTTGGGGTGACAATAATAGTTTTTGGAGGAGGATTAGAACCAAGAACAAAGGAGTCAAGTGAGAAGGCTTTGAGTATGTCCAAAGTATTTTCTTTCCAAAGAGAATAATTATTTCTATCAAGTTTGAGAGAAAGGTTTGGTAGTTGAATAATGGAGGAAGTACCGTGTTGTTTTGCAAGTGACAACAGGTTTCCAGAATTCTGAGAAGTGGCCATAGGATCGATGGGCAAATCTGATACCAAATAAGATTAAGAACGAGAAGAGTTTGAAAAAATAAGAGCTGATACCATTGTTCTGCCGTTTTGCTTTTTATTTATAGAATTTGTACATGTTGATGATAAATATAAGAGTCCTTATCTAATTCCTATTCTAAAAGGAAGAGTAATCCTTTTGTTACAAGGAAAAGCTACAACAATTGAATTCTAGTTGATGATGGACTCTAATATATAGGAGGACTAATATAATTGCAATTAATCTTATCCTATCGACCTTTTATAAAATCGTTTGCTATTTCACATTAATTATTAGGCACCATGAGGATTGAAGGGGATGATGAGGTTTACAAATTTGTTTTCTATTTCACATTAATTATTAGCACACAACAATACAAAGAAGAATACGCAGCTCGGTCCATTCCATATATATAAGATGAAAAAAGGTCAAAAATATATTTGGACTATTAAATTTTTTTAAAATATATTCCCCATTTATTTATTTGGCTAAAAATATTTCTCAATCTACTTTTTTGATCAACTTTTATCCTTAAAATTAACAACCTTTGTATTATTGTTGTTGTTATTCTTGTTGTTGTAGTAGTATGACATCTTCCTGTTTATTATATGTTGTCTTTCTAATGGATAAAATTAAGAGTCCGTTTGGATGGGATTTTAAATTGATCAAACTAACTTTTAAATCAGTTTTTGACTTATTAGAGTTATTAGAGTGTTTTACAATTAAAGAATAACTTAAAATAAGTTAAAAGTTAATAGTCTACTTATTTTTTTTAACTTATAATTCATTCTACTTTGACCAAGCATATTACTTTTTTACCCTTAATTCTTTTATAATGTTAACGACATTTTGATAAAAAAAAGTGACTTTCAACACTTTTTTGCCAAACACATCAAAAACACATAACTACTTATTTTTAAAATGACTTTAAAGTAACTTTTTAAAAGTTATTTATTTTAAGTCAATCCAAACGGGCTCTAAATCTCCAACCCATTTAAAAATTTTCATTACCTACGACCCAAATGATGGGTTGGGGATTAATTTTATCCAATAGGAAGACGCTACATAATAAATAAAGTAACAATAATAAATAAATAAATACCGTTAGTCTAAGGGTAAAAGTGGGTCAAAAAGGTGGACGGACAACTTAGGAATATTTTTAGCCAAATAGATAAACGAGGGATATATTTAAACCTTTTTGGATAATTCAAAGATAATTTTGGCCCTTTTCCATGTATAAGTTTCTGGAAAACCAAGCACGTATGAAACATATTGATCATATACTTCACACATGCAACAATATTATATTATATAGATTTTACGTGAATATTTCCTCCACTCCTATCTCCCTCCTGCTGCCCACAATCATATTTTGATCTGCTCAAATGGTTATCCAGCTTGACTCTGACATTTAATTTAGCCCTTTTACCTTTGAAATATCTTTTTATTTGTTGATAGAAATGACAATTACACTAAATAGCTTATAATATATGCATCATAACAAAATACATATAAAGTCATGACGTGACCAATTGATCATTCTATGGATTTTTTCTATAAAGCATGTCGAAATGTTATGTTTTGATATCCGTTATTTGGGTCGAGGGTCTATCAGAAACAGTTTCTCTATTTTCTCAAGGTAGAGATAAGATTGTGTACACATTATCCTCCCCAAACTATTAGGTATTACGTACACTTGTTGTAACATGTCCAAATGTTTTAATTCTAGCAAATTATGCAATAATTCATTTCACATGAATGTATAATTTCTTCACGACTCTTTTTCATACAACATGCTTCATATGAATATTCATACACAACACAAACAAATGTGACAAATTAAAGAGACAGTTTGGATTGACTTATTTTAAGTGTTTTAAATCAAATAGCTTTTAAGTACTTTTGGATTGTTTGGTAAATTAAAATTGTAGTACTCATAAGCGCTTAGTTTTAAGCTAAAACATTAAAAATAAGTCAAAAGTCATAAATTAAAATTTCTAATTTATAAGTCAAAAGCCAAAAGTCAATCTACACGGGCTGTCCTGATATTTCTTTCAAAGATATATATAAAAGATGGCAGAGTTGATGATATTTTTATGTATACTTTTAAAATGTCCAAAAGTTGGAACTCAAACTCTACTACTTCAACATACAATGCACCTCAAACAAACACAAATATCAATCCTCTTATGACATATGGATATTTAATTATATATATATATATAAAAGTTAGTGAAATATATAGATACTTCTTTTTTTCATATATAGAAAACGTATGCGTGTGCCCTTCATAACAGTTAGCGGTCTTTTAATGATACCACCATAGTCAACTTGTGTCCTTGTACACACATTGACTTCTACCGTCTTATCACGATCAGAAATGGAACCATAGGGTCTATTTAGACAATTTCAAATAGAGTAACGTGAAGTCGATAAGATATATTTGAACTTAAAGTTCGTGAAACATGAAACGTGAAACTCATTATATCACTTGAATTATTCTTTAAATTGTTTTTTTTTTCAAATTCAGATTAAATTCTCTATTTCTAATTGAAACAATGGATAAAAGTATATAACAAACATTGATTTGCAAAAAATATTTCATTATCTAATAATTGTAAGATTAAATATGCTTTAATACACCTCAGGATCTTGAACATGATAATCTTACATAGAGAGCGTTGGGGGCACACCTGATGCTGAAGACATCATCACAGAGAAAAGCAGAAGCGTTAGTCGTAAATTGGTTTCTATCTCCTTGCCCTAACCTTACGTTACCATATCCGTCAGCGATGGAAATAATGTAGAGAATATGTGGTAACCCTAATGGAGGGAGGACCAATTTATAGAGGTTGTGACTTAATCCGATACGTCCATCAGGTAACCAATGTACGGACAAGAACTATTCTTCATTAAATATTATTTATGATATTACTTGGGCCACAAGTAAACTTGGGCCATAAGTAAGAAATTATTATTATTCTTACATTAATAACATCGATTTATATCCAAATTCCTACTAAATGCAATTACTTCCTGCTCAAACATATTATAAAGATTACACTTATTTTGAACTCACCTAACACACCGTCCGATCATATTAATTAGTTTGCTCTATTTTCAGCATATATAGAGCAACCAATTTTATTTTGACTTCTTATAAGTAGTCATATTTATCACCTACTTTTGTAGGCTTTTCATATAGAAAGTATGAATGTGGCGTTTGTACGTTAAAACGTGATATCTTTGTGTCACTAATTTCATCCACAAAATATGTTATAATCTTCATGGAAGTGAAGAGACACAATGCCTCCAAAGATATTTTTAAAATTATTGAAAGGGTGACTAATCTTATGTACTAATATCAGTGGCGGAGCTAGGATTTTCAATAAAAGGGTTCAAAATCTAAAGTAGTAAGCACATGAACTAGTCGAAAGGGGTTCGACATCAACTATGTATACATAAAAAATAATTTTAACCATGTATAGATAATAATATTTTCTGCCGAAGGGGGTTCGGATGAACCGTTAAGAATATGCTGCCTCCGCCCCTGCGGCTAATACTGACAAGTCTTTTCTATATATACAACTGAAGTTATATGCATCATCAACCAATCATGTACAAGTCCTCCGTGTAACTATTTTTACAACAATTTCTGCAAAATGAAATTGATGAAAATCATGACAATTTTCTGAACTTGGAATTCAGACAAAATAAAAAATATTATTTCCTCTGTTCACTTTTACTTATTTATAACACACAATAATAAATAAAAGATTTTGTAGTAATAATATAATTGTTATTGTATTATATTTTGTGATAATAATAAATATGAGTATTTATAATCATCATTCTATATAAATGTCGCTAAAAACTTAGCGACTCTAGATCCAATGACATTAACTTAATTATCGTTAAATGTTTCATTGCCGTTAAAAGAAAAATCTATATATTGTCACTAAATGTCTCTTTTGTTATAATGTTATACTCCCTCCGTTCATTTTGCTTGTCCCTTTTGGACATTCCATGCCCTTATACAGAAATAATGATTAATATAAGGATTTAACCATAATATTCATTTTAATTGATATTTAATATTAGGTATTAAAAAATGATTTGAAAATAAGTAATTAATGATAAAGGTAAAACATGAAATTTCTTTGTGTTTTTTTGATACGTTAAAAAGGACAGGTAAAAATGAACGGAAAAAGTACTAAAAATATATTTTTATTTTTACTTGTCACTTTTAGCATATCAAGAGAAAAATATAATATTTTTATTTTTCATCCTCAACATTTATTACTTATTTTCTAAATTATTTCTTAAAACTAAATATTAATTATGAATATTAAAATAAAATATTATTTCATAATAGGTAAGAGGTTTGTATAAATTAGTTCCAACTGAAAGAGTAAACGCAAATGAAGGAAGAAGGTCCAATTCTATTCAGTATATGTGACAGTAAAAGTAACAAGTACTCAATAGGAAGAATAAGCTAGCGTTTGACCATAAATTTTCAAATATTTTTAGCAAATATTATTTGGATAAAAATTTGGATGAAATTTCACCATGTGTTTGGCCATAGTATTTGGGATACATATTTCACCTTTTTAAGAAATATGATTTATACCCATAAATTTTAAAAACTATCAAAACTAACCATAAATTTGTATTACATTGCAAGACAGAAACATCGACGTAACAAGATTCATGACTTCCACAACAAGTCAGTTGAATCTTCGTTGTAGCAAATAACAAGTAGTGTCCATGACACTGGAGCAATGTGGTAATTCGGAGTGAGTGCAACAAGCATCATTCCATACATCATGAAGTAGACAAAGCACATCACTTTGTTACCCTGAGCAGATTGTTCGTCATTTTCATCAACAAACATATCATCACTTTCATATTCACTGAATATTCCATCACTGCTTTGGTGTTCACGTAAAAAATTTATGTAATACAGTGCAAACAACTATTATAAAGGATGTTTTCGTAAAAGATAAAAGTTTGGTGTAGAATTAAAATTTTTAAAAGCTTCCAAATAATGAAATTTGGCTCAAATACTAATTTTTTTCTAGTATTTGAGAATTTGAGTTATCTGTCAAATAATGAAAAATTGTATGGACAAATACTATTTGCCAAATTTTTCGCCAAATTTTACTTGGGAAACCTATGATCAAACGGGAGGGATTTGCTAGAAAATTGCATTATATGTATAAGATTTTATTTTTTTTAATATATATATATATAGAGAGAGAGAGAGAACTTTTTAGTGGAAATTTTGTAATATTGATTTACAGAGAAAGTAAAATTGATTACTCGAATCTTAAGTGGAAATTTCATAAATTACTCGAATTTAAGAGAAAGTAAAATTGATTAAAAGTCCCCCACCCCAAAAAAAAAAACACTTAGACTTTGTTAGATCTTTACAAAAGCAATTGGTCAAAAGAGAAAGTATAATAATCAAGAAAGTGCTTGATTAAAATAGTACTTAGCTAGCAATTTTGTGAGACGTGTTATAGCAATATCCTTTGAAATTGTTATATAGTATATCATATACCTATTGGCTATTAGAATTAATTCAACATAGAATCATATTCTAAACCTATAATAATATTACTTTTTTAACATTAAAACATGATGAAATATAAAACGGACTATATACTATATTTATGATTGACCATTCCAACAAATAACAAATAAGGAAAAAAAGTTGTGAAATCGTTTTGGATTTGCCACAAAAGGATATGTTCTTCCCTTGTGTGAGAATTTTGACAAAGGAAATTAAATACTCCTCTGTTTCAATTTATTTCACACTCTTTTCTTTTAAATTAGTCCACAAAAAAAAAATCACATCTCATAATTACAAATGATTTAACTTTAAATTTTAAATTTTTTTAATGTCAATAGTCAAATGATGTCCCATAAATTATAACAGGAGTATAATACTTGATAGATTTATATGAAAGAGTAGAGAGTTCAAATCCCAGCACTGACAAAAATTATTGATACTTGTGCTAATAAAATGAAGCAGACCTGATAGATTAGTTGATGTACGCGAATTAATTCGAATATCATAATTATAATAATAACAAAAATATTATAGTTCTTCCCATGCACCACAAAATGCTTTTTGAAAAAAAATAATTATATAGCCTTAAATTTCAATCATACTTATATATATTTATAATAATTATTAGTTGAGTGATCATCTGAGAAATCAACTCTAAATAATAATTGTAGCTATAAAAAAATTGTTCTAACTAACAATACTCTCAGGGGTAGTTTGGTCCACTCCTGCTAATTATGTGGAGGGTATAATTATTCAAGGATTAATTATTAAACACTATTAATAATATAAGACTAATATAACTAATACTATCAATTATTAAGTTATAAATTATATAGATATTAGTTATGTCGAAAATGGAAACCCCAACAAAATATAGTACTACTATAAATAAGTACGAAAGTATGTATTGGATTTATTTTTCCTAACCCACCAACCAAATTACAACCTCATAACGTTAAAGTACAAATTACTAGAAAATAAATTTAAAAAATCTTGCAAAAATACCCAAAATAAATGAAAAAATAATTATTACAAATGAAAGATGCATGTATTCTTGTTAGGGAAGTAACAATAGAACTTAAATGAACAAAGTAGGTAGTTCATGCTTCTTATAAGACTGAAAGTAAGAATTTTATGAGAGAAAAGTTGGTTAAGAAGTAAGTTTACAATTAACATAATTGATATAATTTTTGGTAGTATTTTAATTGTTATATATAAAATCCATCACATTAAATAATACAATGTTTGGTTAAATCAGCTTACAATTCTGAATAATTAATATTATATGTATAAGTAATGGAGGAATTTATGTATATACAAAGTACAGAAGATTAACTAATATATGAATAACTTAATCATATGTATGTAACTAAATCTCGCATCACTAGTACTTATATAACTCTAACTAAAAACTTCCTTCGTTGTAGTTAAATGACATCACACAGATTTATTACATATAAATTATCAAAATAAATAATGATAACATGTAATAAAAAACTTATATATTATTTTATACAGAATAGAAGAAGAATAATTATTATCCACATAACTAATATCTATATATAACTATATTACTTATATTGCTAATACTGCATAATTTTAACCAGCCACCAAACAACCCTAAATGATTGAAATGTAATAATATTTCTCTATTTGAATTCTAATTTGGAGACTGAAGACTTTTAGCAGTAAAACCTTTATTTTTTGTAAATAAAATATATTGAACCTCGAATATTCAAAGTAAAAATAAATTAAATATGAGAAAATCCCGTGAGTTTTTTTGTAATATATATATATTTGGCGGTAGGCTTTGCGGGAAATTATGGGAATTGGGATCAAATGCCACGTCCATCATAGTCATTTTTAGAGCTAACTTTTTTTTTCCAAGGACATGATTAATAATTTCCCAGCATACATTATTTTTGTTGATCGCAGGAAGACTTGTCTTAACAGCAAGCTATGATGATCATCAAGATTTGAATACAAATCTCGATAGATCATCATAATTTTTGGACATTCTATCTAAATTTTAGCAATTTGTTGAGACTTATTGCCAAACATAATTCTAACGAACAGTATAATTTGTTGCGTAAAAATTTCAATTACATATTTTTGCTCCAAGATTGATCCAAAATATTTCCAATGACTTCAAATTTTGATATCCAACCTTCTAATGTAAGCTCCAATAATTTTAAATAGCTAGTAAAATTCAATTCAAATTTTCATAAGTCAATAATTTCATTTACCACCAACAGATATGATGCAACATACTCGAGTTCGAGCCCTGAGTATAAATAAAATTCTTGATAGGGATTGCTTCCCTCCAAATGGATCCTATACGGCGCGAATCCAAAATGATCAGGCTCATGCGAATACCAAAGATTGAAAGGAAAATTAAAAAAATCTCTTTTATCTTTTTTTTCCATACATTCACTAAAACTCAACAATAATGTTCTTAGAAAATATCCCGGAAATTCCTGTAGTTTATGTACTCAAAAGTCTTCCAATGTATGTAATAATTAAATAAAATAATCAAATTAAGGAAGATATTTCAGCAAAAAATGTTGATTATAAGATGCATAAAAGTTGGGTCAAGTCACAAATCAGCATGGTCAAACTTTTTTTCGAATCCCTATATGTCAACTGGACACTTGGCAAAATCTAAACAAAAAATAATCTATATAATAATATAATAAGATATCATAAAAGATATCAAGTCTCATATGGTAATATATAGATTACATACGATTCTCAATGCGTGTACTCTGTATATATACACTTTTGCGGTCGTTTGGTACGGGATAAGGAATAATCCATAATTTCAAAATAAAATGTAGAATTATTCTATTCTACGTTTGATTAAAAATATTAATTAATTTGAAATTATTAAAAATGAATTTTTTAATATAAATTGTGAGATAACTAATCTCATGAGATATCATAATTCATAAGATAACTTTGATTATTTCATTCTCCAATCAGATAATCCATTAAATTTTAAAATAATTACTATCTAATTGTCTATTGAAAAAAAATTAATGTGTAAGAGAAATCTTTTGCGAGAAAAATATATATATATAAAAAAAACTAAAATAAAGTTTATAGGACTCTATGAAAGATCTAATGATTATAGCCAATAAAAGATCATGAAATGGAATTATTTACAAATTAATTGCTTGTTTATATGTTTAATTGTGCTTAAAAGGCAAAGACTATCATGAGTATAGTTATATTATATTCTTCCTTTCGTCTTAAATTATATTTTCTATTTTACACATTTCTTAAGAAAGTATATATTAAGAATTATTTTCTAAAACTATTTTAATCTCATTTATTTTTTAAGATATAGTCTATCTTTATCAAATATTTACTTTATTGTTGAATTTGTAATATTTAAAAATAATACTATTAAGAATGGACAAATATAATTAGTTTTGTCATGAATCTATAAAATGATAAATAATTATTTTTTAAAATTAAGAAAGATAATTTGAGTGGGATATAGTTGTTAATATGAAGAGAAGTAGAAATGGCGTAAGTAGTATGAAGCATTCCTTTAATGGAAAATGATGAAAAGGATTTAAATTAAATAAAGATAGAGATAGAGATAAATAAAATGGCTTATTTCTTTAGTTATAGCTTAACAGTCGGTCTCTTATTTATTTTGATAAAATTTTAATTTTAATTTTTGTGATATGACAAGCACATTAATACATAAACAATTATATAAATTTAATTTTAGCTAATAGGTAAGTACTTTAATTTTGATAATGTATATATAGACATTTTAATTTAGTCTTAACTGAAAAAAAAATATTTCAACAAAATGTATCTTGTGAACACTTCATACTGATGTGACACATAAATTTTGGAAGAGTCTAGACAATGATTTTGTATATTGGAGCGTTAACTGATATTGTGTAGACGAATTGAGTTATCTAGATGTGCATACTTAAACATGAACTGTTTACTTGACAATTGAGGCTAGATTTGAGTATTTGTTTATGATTATACTTGTGAATAATCACAATTTTTTTAAAGTATTAACTGTTCTTTATTAAATACTCACATTTTATGCGTTATTATAAGGTCTCAAGTTCAAACTCTATCAAAAATAAAAATAGTAGGCGATTTTTTCTTACAGGTTTTAGTCTTATTAAACAGGATTGTCTGATACATATTGTTAGAGAGAAATATCTTATAAAATTAATCGAAATGTGTACAAACTGATTTAAAATACTATATTTATAAATATATAATATTTTTTTACATAAAGGGATCAACACATACATTTAACTAATCATAAGAATATAAATTATAATTTTCCTTTTATAATTAAGAGACCAAAAATTATTATTATTATCCCTTTACGTATTCATTGAAAATTTCTTTTTATGTAAAAAAAAGTTGGATCGCATTATATGTTATTTTCAAAAGTCTTAATTCCCTTTTTTTTTAAAGTAAATCTTCAAAATTGAGAATATGATTCAAACATCGTACAAATTGTACGGAAAACCATGTTCCCCTTCTTTATTTTCCTTTTTCCCACTTTGCCCTTCCTCCCTCAATTTAGACACAAAAAAGGCACTTTCCTAACCCTCTCACCCCCTATCATGATCACTAAACTGTTCTCGAGTCTGTTTGAATTAACTTTTGATTTATAAATTAAATTTTTAATTATTTTAATTTAAAAATATTTAAAATTAATTAATTAATTCATAGATTTTTCGTCTTCATGTCATGGTCAACCAACTTAGTTCATGTTCAAAGAGAAGGGATAAAATATATAAAGAATTTATTAATATATCTTTATAGGATAGATAAATTATTTCTGATAAATGTTCTAAATTGCCGTCTTCTCCCACATGTTTTCAACATAAATAGACTGACACGTGCCATTCACTCTCTATTTTCCTCCCCTTTGTCGTTTGATATTTTACTTTTCCATTTTCTCTTTCTCTTCTGTTCATTTTTTTTCTCTTTTTTCATCTTCCATTTAGTTTAAAATAGCATGAGCTGGAGGTAGAGATTCCGTGTGTGGGATTTGAGCTGTAAATGTAAACCACCCCCTACCCCCCAACCACCCCCCGTACGCCCATGTATTTACCTATATATACATACACTTTGTTTCATTACAACATCATAGGTTTCATCTTCTTCACAAGTTGGTGTGTTTTTATAGAAAAAAGACATGGAGTTTGTGTCTATGTTTTGCATAATTGCTTTCATTTCTTCCTCACTTTTACTTCTTCATTGTGTGTTTAAGCTCTTTGATTTTGGTGTTAAGAAGTTACCTCTTCCTCCTGGTGCTTTGGGTTGGCCTTATATTGGTGAAACTTTTCAGCTATACTCACAAAACCCCAGTTTCTTCTTTGCTTCAAAAGTCAAGAAGTTAGTACCCAAAACTACTCAATTTTCTTGATTTCCTTCTTGGTTTTCTTGATTTTGAGTTGCTAATGAGCAATGGGTGTGTTTTTGTTTTTTTTTTTGAAAAAAAACAGGTATGGTTCAATTTTCAAGACTCATATATTAGGATGTCCATGTGTGATGATATCAAGTCCAGAAGCAGCAAAACTAGTTTTGGTGACAAAAGCTCATCTTTTTAAGCCTACATTTCCTGCTAGTAAAGAGAGGATGTTGGGAAAACAAGCTATTTTCTTTCATCAAGGTGAATATCATGCTAAGCTGAGGAAGCTAGTTCTTCGAGCTTTCAAACCCGAAGCCATCAAAAACATCGTACCAGACATTGAATCCATCGCGATAACCTCACTTGAATCTATGCAAGGAAGATTAATTAACACTTACCAAGAAATGAAAACAGTATGTTTTCTTGCAAAAACAGGGGAAAACAGAGTCTCCTGTTTTTCCTCTGTTTTCCTCTGTTTTTCCTCTGTTTTCCCCTGTTTTTAGTTTCGTGTTTTCTCAATTTGGTTAACATTTTTGCAGTACACATACAACGTTGCATTGCTTTCCTCTGTTTTCCTCTGTTTCCCTGTTTTTCCTCTGTTTTCCTCTGTTTTCCCCTGTTTTTAGTTTTCGTGTTTTCTCAATTTGGTTAACATTTTTGCAGTACACATACAACGTTGCATTGCTTTCGATATTTGGGAAGGATGAAATGCTGTATAGAGAGGATCTTAAGAGATGTTATTACGTGCTTGAAACGGGGTACAATTCGATGCCAATTAATCTCCCAGGAACACTTTTCCACAAAGCAATGAAAGCACGAAAGGAGCTAGCAAAGATCTTGGCAAAAATCATCTCAGTTAGGAGGGAAACAAATCAAAATCATACAGATTTGTTAGGATCCTTTATGGGAGATCAAGAAGATCTTACAGATGAACAAATTGCGGATAACATAATTGGTGTTATATTTGCTGCTAGAGACACTACAGCTAGTGTCCTTACATGGATCCTTAAATACCTTGGAGAAAATCCTAGTGTCCTACAAGCTGTCACAGTAAGACTCTATATCCTACTAGCATTTTCCTCGTAAACAGATTCAGGATTTGAACTTTATAGATTCTGACTCGGGTTTTTTTGTTGTTGTGTTTGTAGGAAGAGCAAGAGGGGATAATGAGGGAAGGGAAAGTGTTGAGTTGGGGAGACACAAAAAAAATGCCTATGACTACAAGAGTGATCCAAGAGACACTTAGAGCTGCTTCAATCTTATCTTTTACATTCAGAGAAGCTGTTGAGGATGTTGAGTTTGAAGGTCAGCTTTTACCCTTCATATTTTCATTATGTCATAAATTTTATAATATAGCTTGGATAAATTTTATTGGTAGAATAGATCGAAACCCCCCTTAAATTTGTCAAGTCACATGGATAACAAAATCTATGTAGCAACGCGTGTGTCACACATTCTTGAATTATCTTAATCAAATTACCAAGTTGAGGGGAGTAATTAGGTACTCCATAAATTCAGGAGGGTCGCGATCTATTCTGCTAATTTGATCACTGACTAATAAAATCATCTGCTTGAATTATTTCAGGATATCTAATACCAAAAGGATGGAAAGTATTACCACTGTTTAGAAACATTCACCACAGCCCTGATAATTTTTCTGAACCAGAGAAGTTTGATCCTTCAAGATTTGAGGTAAATATCAAGGGAAAAACAAAGTAAAAACTTTAGTAATTTAATTAACATTTTTAATAATATCCTATGGATACTTCGAAAATTCTTTTATTTTTATATGATGGTGCCAGGTTACTCCAAAGCCCAATACTTTCATGCCATTTGGCAATGGGACCCACTCATGTCCAGGCAATGAGTTAGCCAAGCTGGAGATTTTGATCCTTGTACATCATCTGACCACAAAGTACAGGTCAGTAATAGTACACTCGATATTTGAAATTTATGAATTCTGAATTCTAATATGTTTAAATTTATATAATTGATACTATATTTTATACATGGTTTGAGTCTAAGAATCTGTTTGAATAAGCTTATAATTTATAATTTTTTATTTATATTGTTATTATAGTTTAAAAATAAATACTTACAAACTTTTTTTTTACTATATCACAACACTATAAAATCGTTTTAAATTAAGTTAGACAATCAATCCTAACAGGCTCTAAATCTATTGGAGTCGATTGCATCTGCAACCAATACTCTAGCTTCTAAATTTATTGGAGTCGACTGAATCTGCGATCAGCACTCTAGCTTCGCCCTTGAGTAGTAGAACTTAAAACACCTTTTCCTTTTTTAAGATGATGTAAAAACAAATAAATTTTCAATAGTTATAACAAAATTCTTATAATTACTATTTAAAGTAAAATAGAAGAAAAGAAGACCTAAAATTGAAGCTCCTAAAAATAGAAATGTTCCAAGTGTTACTCATCTCCTAATATTTTGTTCCATTTCCTCTATGTTTGGCAGGTGGTCTATGATGGGCCCACAAAATGGAATTCAGTATGGACCCTTTGCTCTTCCCCAAAATGGCCTGCCCATTATGCTCTCCCACAAGACATCATCATAATATATAATAAATAAAATAAAATAAACAAAACATTGAATTGTGAGAAAATCTCTTCAATTCCATCAACTTAGATTTTCCCTCACAACTTGGAGGAAAATATAAGAAGCAAAATTTCCTTCTCTTGAAGAAAGCTAAGAAGGGTCCAGAAACATACTAGTTTCGAATCGTGTATCGCTGATCCTCAAAGATTTTTCGATTATTAAGGGAAAGGAGAAATTCAATCACAAAGAAAAGAAAATTTTGTATATATATATTTATATTCATTTACCTAACTTATGAAAAGGAAGGAGTTAATGTATACATGGGGAGATTCGTTTTTTTTTTTTCTTCCATTTTTCATTTTTGTTGCTATGTAATGTTTCCTCTTTATTAATTTTTTAGAATTTATTTGTGGCATGTATAAAGTCCGCAAGGCAATTAATGAAAAGTCTGGTTTTCTGCAAGCAACATATATAGTTGACTATGTTTTTATTTATAAATACGCTATCCGTTCATTTTTAGTTGTCACAATTTTTTTTTTGAGAGTCAAACCATATGAATTTTAACTAACATTTTAAGATGTATTTTTCATCATATTGATATGAAAAAAATTGTAATTTATAATACTTTTCATTTTTGAATATCTAAACTTTTATTTTAAAATATTGAATGAATATAATCTAATTTAGCTTTAAAAATTAATTAAATTAACTCTCGAAAAATGTAATATAACAACCAAAAAAACTAAAAAAAGAACGGAGGGAGTATTTATTTTGTTATTTATTTAGTTTGCACTAAGATTCATTCAGTTATTAGATTTATAGATTCGTTCTTATCCCTCTCTCTGCCAATTGCCGCCCCTCTTCTTCCCCTTTAATATAAAAAATATCGACGTGAATCATTCGATCATCTAATTTACAAAATACATAAATATTATATACTTTATATGAAATATAAATATAATACATAATATATGCATTGATAATGTATATGTTATGTATATTTCATATATTTCGATCATGTTGATAAACTAGCTAAACGAACAATATATTATTGTATCTATCACTTAAAATAATATAGAAGCTAAAGTAATATGAATGCACTACGTGTACATTTTTGAGCTGCAAGTTATTAAGAAAGTTATCAAAATTATTTAAAAAGAAAAAAGAGGGTTTATTTATTTCTATTATTCATGGGATATTTGTGAAGGGAATTGTCAATCTCTGTCAATTGGTTATGTTTCATGAAAGTTATATACAAGTTGTTAGTTACTTACACAAGTTCAGTACTGTCAACTGTTGTATTTTTTTTTTGTCATTCACAAAGATGATATTTTTTTATAATGAATTTTTGAGACCAATAAATAAGGGTTTAAAACTTCCACATGTTTGCTTTTCGAGTTTGGACATAAAAATGATGAAATTTGAAGGAAAAAAATATTATATTTGTTTTCAAGTTAAAAATGATATTTAGAAATTGGAGTTGTGTCTGGACATAGATACATCGAAATTGTTTTTTTTTTCATTGAGCATATGGATATATGTACGCTAAGAATTACTTGAATTTGTGGAATGAAAAATAATAATCCCTATACAATTTATACACACAAAGTCCTCTATAATTTTCAAATCAATCTATTTTGTTTATATATAAATGCGCCATTTGTTTAACCTAGATGTATTTTTAACGAACTTTATGCTATACATGACTTAAATCTTTAATTTGTCCCACTTAATAATTTATATAGGATATCATATGTACATTATTAATCTATTAAATCCTCTATAATTTCCAAATGTTTCTTTAACTACATAATAAGGATCTATATACAAACCTGTCACCGCGGATTGTTGAATTAGAGTATAATTAATTCGAGGTTTCAAAATGAAAGAAAATTTTAGTAGGAAATGTCTTTTTGTTTAATGAACTTTATATAACGTGAATTTAGATTAGTCAGGATCCAAAAATGAACATTAAACATGAGTGAAAAAAACATAGACTTGTTCTTTCTTTTTTTAGTTTCTTATTTGGTATTTGACATTTGTATTAGAGTTTGATTCAATTCGATTTGCGCATTGTAAGATCTGTTTCTAGTGGCGGCACTCTCCATATAAGATTTTTTTCATTTTCAAACTTCTGGTTAAGAATAAAGAGATCTCAATCGTCCCATGACAATCTATACTGATAAAATAGAAATCTTTGTTGAAACACAATAATACGATCCCAAAAAATATTATAGGAGTAAGTTTTGTGTGGTTTGCACGTGGCATTATTCATCACCATTATGTTTATTTCTTTTGACTTTTGATGAATCAATATATTGCTTAACATTATTGTAGCTGACTTTTAGGGCATTTAATTAGTTTTTATGAACGTAGGGAAAACTTGTCTCCTTTTATATCCATTGTTTTGGAATTTTAGCTGGAAAATCATATAATTCCTAATTTTCCTCACATTAAATTTTTATCATTATTTTCTTGTTCCCTGCAAAACCATATAAAGTTTTAAGAAATTTAAATTGAAGAATTCTTTTTTTTTAAATGAAAAATTTAATACAGATTTGTTGATAACCTAGTGTATGTATAACACTATATCTAGCTAGTCGATAAGCACTTAAATTAATATATTAAGCTAATAATTAAGCCAAAAAATACTTAAAACTAATTTGATAAGCTTTTGAGCTAATTCAAATATCATATGTTTTTTTTAAAAAAAAATTAATCAAATATCATTTAATTGTATTAAGAATAATCTCTTAAACACTTTTTATAGGGTGTTAGCAAAGAGCTGTACACGCATCTTCAATCGTTTTTTTTAAAAAAAAAAATAATTTCTTAATTAAAGATTAAGCCTAATTTCCTTGAATATTGACAAAAAAAGATGGTTTCACTATCAAGATTGTCAATCATAATGGAAATGTCAACGGCAATTTTATTTTTATAAATTATAAAGAAAATAATAAAAGAGATGAAATGAAGTGTTCAATTCCTAATATTCCAAGTGTCCTACTTCAATCATCATCAATTTAATCTGTTCTTAGTACAAACTAATCTTTATCTATTAATTTGTCAACGCCAAAAATTCAAAATTACTTACTCCTTCCGTCTCAAATTACGTATCGTGTTTTTTTAAAATTACTATCTCAAATTATTTGTCATTTTTAAAATTTAAGAAAGAATTATTCCATTTTACCATCAACAGTTACTCTTTTTGAAGACTACAAACAACTCAATTATGAATAAAATAGTTCAAAATCCTCCTAATTAATACTAATTCATCCGTCCACTTTTACTTGTTCACTATAAAATATATGTCCATTTTTACTTTTCTATTTTAGAAAATCAAGAAATAATTTATCAGTTAGTTCCTAATTTATCTTTATTATTAACTACGTACGGTAGTCATTTCCGAATGTATATCCCAAAACGTTGAATTTATTATATTCAAAGGGTGATATAATAAAATTATCATTCTATTTATTGCTCCTTAAGGGGTATGCCAAGTCAATATTTAACAAATAAAGATGAGTGGAACAAATATTTTTTATGAAGCGTATAAAAGATAATCACGACAGATAATTCGAGACGGAGGAATACGCATATTGTTTGATATACGCCAGCTCTTTCATCATTCGTTAATCTTTTTGATTGACGCATTAGCTTCTTCTCTTTAATAAACATATCCTATTAATTTTCTTTTGTGATAGCATTATTTTTGTCTGCATTGGAAATGTGATCACTCATTTTGCATGCCATGCATATTACAATATAGACATTGAAATGGACTGCATTTTCTAATTTTATGTCATTTTAGAAGCATGATTTTCCAACAAAAAAATGTGAAAATGGAAATATTTCTTGCAAAAAAGAGAGAAGAAGAATGAATGAATCATATTATAAATTCTGGAAACCAATGAATTTAATTTTTAAAAAGTTGGCATGATTCGTGACAAAAATGAGATTTCATATCTTTCATTTTCTTGGTTCCTTTTTCCACCATCAGAATTTGTTACTGAACTATGCGAAATAAATTTGCCTTTCGATTTTGTAAAAAGGAACAAATTTGCTATTAAACTATGTGGAGTAAAATAAATTTGTCATCCGTTAATAAATGAGGTCAAATTTGCCCTTCAAATATGTAAAAAGGAATAAATTTGCCCTCATTTTAAAAAGATTTTAAATGGAGGGTAAATTTAAATATTTCACATAGATCAGAAACAAATTTGATCATTCTCCCTAATTTTGATGAACTTTTTTAAAAGAAATTATCTCTCCTTTCTCTCTTCCCATCACTATCGATCGCTACCACCAATCACCCTTTCTTCCTCCTTCCTCGTTGTCTCTCCATGCCACCATTGTCATCACCAACTCCACCACCGTCTTCTCTTCCCCTTTCCTTTCTCTTTCTCTCCCCCGTCACTCCACCACCACCTACAACATCACTAGGAGAGAATATCCAAACGACTTGAACATGCAATATAGAATACTATTTTAATATAAGTGTATAGCTGCAAAGAGATCAAAAGAGGAAGAAAGCGTGATTAAGATTGCGAGTTCAAGTCATCAAGGGAGCAAAAAAGGTGGGAGCTCCTGAGAAGCGTATTAAAAAAATATACTCCCTCTATCCCTATTTATTTTTCAAATATTTTCTAATTTGATTTCCCTTTTTACTTGTCATTTTTGACAAATCAAGGAAGGACAATTTTCTTTTTCCTATTATACCCTCAATTTATTAATATTAAGTTAATGTCTTTGAAAAATATAGTGAGTAAATATATTTGGGACCCTATCAACTAATAGGATTAAAATGGTAAACTCATTATACCAATAATTATTTTCTTAATAGGTATGTCATGTCAAAATTTGACAAGTAAAAAAGGACGGAGAGAGTATACATTAAGATAGTAGTTATAACGTATTAAGAGTAATTTCTGGACACCTTTTGTAGAGCTATTGGACTAAGCAAGAGCTAATTATTAACACACGTCCTTTAATGAGTTTTTGGAAAATTCTTAAAGATTAAGCCTAATTTCCTTTGTGTAGTTAAATGAAAAACCCCCATATGGGTTACATAATCAAGATTTCAATAAGATCATAATGAAAATGTCAATGACAATTTATTATTATTAAAGAAAATAATTAAAAGTTTTCTAGAATGCTTAGCTCATTTAATTAATTTCCAGGTGTTAGTTATTTCTTAGTACAAACTTTTTTTTCTTTTGTCAACGTAACGTCACTACAAATCTTTAAAGAAAATTATTCTTTCATCATTGTTAATCTTCATTATTTAAGCACTAATATTCATTTTTTAAGCACTAATCTTTCATAAGAACCTAATTTTTTTTCTTTCTTATATGTAGTGTTTTTGTCTCATTTGATCATGTTGCATGCAGAATAAAGATACCTTTTCTTTGTCAGTATACTGTATTTTATTTTGTAAATATGATTTCGGAAAATGTTTCATTTATTTTTTAGTAAATGAAAAATAAATTTGAGTAGGTTAAAATGGACTGAAATTGACTAAAATGCGGGTAATAATTCAATCTGCTCAATTCTTACGTACTAAGTTTTGCAGTAATTATTATATTTGTTCTTTTTAATACCCAATACAATTATTTTTCCTTTTTATTGCGGCTATATAGAACATTACAACTAAAAAAGTTGTCTTTTTAAAAATATTTTGACTAGATATCTCAGGAGCCAGTTTGAACTATATATCAACCCAATTTTTAATGCTTGAACTAATAAATAGGTGAATCAATAATCCGTTCAAACTTGCATGAGTTGGGCGGATTGAGTTTACTTTTACCATTCGTACATGTAATCTCATTTAAAACTTAAAAGTAAGGATCTCACATTCGTCTCAGATTAAGAGTATTTACCTCACAGTTTAAACAGACACAAATGTATCTTTTCGATTAGTTCAATAGTGAAATTATTATTTTTTTTTCTTATTTTGAAGTAACCGTTAGTGAGAAACATTTTTGAACTGATTGGCTTACGGTGACGACATTTTTGTGCCAAAAATTGAAACGTATGAAGTGACAAATTTATTCTATTTCGAATAGTGAATATTTTTGAGCTAATTAGTTAATGGCGATGACATTTTTGTGCCAAAACTAATATAGATATCAATAATGGTCTATACATTCAAAAGTCAACATTTATGAATTCGGAATCGAAAATTGAAGGACAAAATCTTTTAAGAAATAAAAATAAAAAGTCAAACCTATATACCTAAAACATAATTTTGACTACATTTAGGTCTAAAACCTCTCACCAAACAACCTAAAGGGAGCAAGTTTTTTTTTCTTTTTCAGTCCAACCAATTGCCAGCCTAACACGTATACACTTGTCTATGTCCCATGCATCTGTTTCGACAGAGTTTATCTGAACTTAATACTTTTGATCCGAAAAACATAAAAATTATATGTAAAAATCCAATAAATTGCAACAAACAAATAGCTGATGAGTTCAATGCTAAAAATCTAATATATTAAAATTCGATAAATTTTAAATGTTGAATCCGCCTCTGATCCGATACTTTTTTTTAAAAATAAAATATGTAGAGTTTTGGTTATTTGTTGATAGAAAAGGCAAGGGGAACCAAGTTTCAATCTCTGTGTATTTCAGTTTCACATAAATATGATGCATGTGATACCAATTAATAATGTGACAGATAGATAGAACTAAAACTAGTTAGCATTTGGTTGGAACAAAGGCTTCTGAATTGCTATCAAATTTTTGGTAAAGAAAAAACTTAGTAATAAAGATTCTGGTCCTGTACATATGTTGCAACTGTCTATACTGTGTCTTATAAAGTCAGATGTAGTATGGTTGAGTCATTATTTCAACAAAAAATTAATCCTACCAATTATCGCTCTGTGGGCAAAGCAAAAGGATATTTTTCTTTGAATCCCTTTCATTATTGTAGCGGCGAAATCAGAAATTACGCCAAGGATATTTAAGATTTAATATAAAACGTAATTTTTTGGACACTAATATGATTTTTCTATATTGTTGTTATTTTTTTTTTAAAAAAAAGATGGTGGAGCAACAAAAAAATTTAAAATGATTGAAATTGTTTCTCAATATTTTTATCAAGGGTAGGAGAGCTATAAATAGTCAACTTACAACAAAAATAATCTTTATAATTCATAATTCAAAAAATCTAAAATATCTCAATAACTAAACAAAACCTAATCATCCTGAAATTTGCAACTTATTTTGCTAAAAAGAAAATTACTGTAGTAACTGAAAGCAATTTTAACTTATGTATACCTAGGGTAACCGATGTGGAGTTTCGGACCTGATTTTTGTAATTTTGGAAAAAGAGGAACTTGAGGATGATGATCCAAGAAAAGGGTTTAGGTATGTAATTTTTCAATAAAAGGTGTTCAACCGACCATTCTTTGATATGTGTGTTTAATAAACAGAAAGATATTTTGAAGTATGTTGACTTTGAATACACTGTGGATTTCTCAATCCTATTAAAGCATGACTATGACATTATTGACTTGTAGCTTTAGGCTTTCCAAATTCATGGATAATATTAAACCATGTGGAACTTTAACTCACCCCCCTTAGCTAATTAACAGTTATTTCAAATATTGCATGTGCACTCTGAAGAAAATCATACCAATGTCCAAAAAATAACAATGACAAGTCCTAGTCCAAATAAGTTGGGATGTATTTCATTATCGATGATATTTTTCCATTTAAATTTGCCTACTTGTATTGTGAGTATTTTTCAAAAATGGGCTAATTTTATGATGATTGTCTATCTATTATAACTTCTCTTTTTTATCTGAGCTTGAGATCAACAAATATGAGTGAACTTTGTAATTCAACACTATATGACGATATATAACTTTTAAATATTAGAATATACTCTCACAAAAGGCGTATTATACTCTCATAAAAAATGTGAGGCCAGTGCATAACCTAATCGCAGTGTATAATTTGCAAGTTTAGTTACTTCAATATTAAACTTCAAATATATGTAATCGAAGTAGTAAAAATTCGTGTTTAAAGTCGAAAAATAATTAAACTTCCAACATATTGGCCTAAAGCTTAGCTACCCAAGACCAAACTTACAACAATTTTTATGAAGGTTTAATGCATCAAACATCTCCAAGCAAGCAAGGGACCAAAACTTTCATGTTCTACTAACTTTGCACAAAATTACCATTAGTGTAAAATTTTACATTTTTTTTCTCAAAAATATGACACTTTTAATTTCCAATTTTAATAATAAGGGCTTTCCTTTCATTCTAGTAGACATAGTGCATACTAATAGTCGTTGTATTATTCTTATTGTTTCTTATTCATGGTTTTCTATTATTATTTGTAGCTTCTTGTACTTAAATTATCATATTTATTCTTCTTGTGGTTATTGTTCAGAATGTGTTAGTCATCCTTTCTGTAATGTTTTGTCATGGTTTCTTTATTTCTGTTATTTCCTTTTCCGAACTGCTTTGATCTTCTTTTCATCGAGCCGAGAGTATATCAGAAAGACCGTCTCTACCGTCTCTACCGCCAAGATAGAGGTAAGATCTTTGTACATCCATCCTCTGCATACCTCACTTTGTGAAATTACATTTATAGTTCCACTTATTGTAGGACACCACTTGCAAACGACTAACAAACAAATAATATGCAGGACTTGATGTATTCACTACTAGAACCAATGAGATTCTTGTTCTTATAAGCCAATACATATAAATGCAGACAACTGAAGAGCTATTACTACAAGACTTGTATAGTCATATGCAGATTATTTAAAGACAAGAAAGCTTCTGCAAAACTAGCTGCCTTCGCATGGTATCCAGATTCCACTGATACAGCCAGTATCAATTTAACCTGAAAAATGATTATTACTTTACATTCACATAAGGGTACAATACCTCTCCAAATGGTACAGTTTGCCTCCAAAAAAAACATATTGAATGGTCTCGATAAGATAAGACAAAAGGGAAAATTCACATAAAACACAACTCTGACAAACTTGAAAAGCATGGCAAATCCATGGTCATGACTGCGCCAAACTTGACAAGCTTTTTGCTCTGGAAACCACAAGGTGAAAAGCTAACGTGGCCTCACCTATTCCTACCGGTCGAAACCATTTGTACTTGTAACTTTCCCACCTGCAACTGCGATAAAATATACCACAGGCTCATACAACTATTAGTTCCTTGCAAATTGTATTTTCAATAGTAAGCTTGGCCATCAAACATACTTGTAGATTTCCAGCAACACAAATCTATATCAATCATCATAAGACTCTCCAAAAGGGCCTCAATAGACTTCAAAATACAGTCATGTCATGTACCTTACCCAAGCAAATCCTTGAATAAGTTTGGATTCTGACTTGTTGGGTTCACGCCCATTTGTCTCACAAGTGCATCTTTTTCCAAAGCCTCTTTAGTATTGGGTCCCTTACTTAATTGTGCTGACAGAGTAACTGCACTTCCTGTCCCATGGCCATTCTTGTCAGGTGCATGAGAAATTCCAGAGATAAGATTTGCATCACCACTACCAGTTGAAAGAAGATCTGCCATTCCCATATTCTGCCCACTTGAGGAAGTGTCACCATAAAGAGACATAAAATCAGGTGCTTTAGTAGCACTACTGGAACCTCGAGCTGCAGTTCCTTCATTTAAATCAAGCAAGCCTTCCAATTGCTTGAAAGGATCCACAAAAGTTGCATTACTAATGCTAGTTGGTTCACCCATGTCGAGCAAGTCTGGAGGTGGTTGGGGACTTGCTTTTACAGCACCTCCATCAGAAGGTCCACTCTTTTCTGCGTGAGACTTGTCTACAGTATGGCTGTTTGGCCTTGATGCCTTGTGGCCAGCAGCAGGTCGTTTTTCAGTTTTTGATACACCCCCAAAGAGGGATGCAGCAAGTTTTTGCTTTTCCGGATTAATATCCTCCTGTTGCCTTCTTGAGTCATAAGATACATCATGTGTTTTTGAGCTTAAGCTGCTTGGTACGGCATGCTGGGTAGCTCCATTCTGAGTCTTATAGGTATCAGAGTCTGAAGTAGATGGTGAGGAAGAGGAATAAGTTTGCTTACCCCACTTCTTTTGAACACCATCAAGTCGTAGCTTGATTTCAGATGAGCCTGTACCAGACACGGAGAACTTTGGTGCAACAGCTTCATGAAATTCTCTGTGATAAGTTGGTTCTGGTACAGGAACAAGTTCGGTTGAGGATACTGGTGGGACTGGGGGTCTTGATGGTACAGAAGGTTTTGGAAGCTCGTAGGCTTCAAATCTAAGAGAATGTCCCGAGGATCCATGTTGTTCTTCAATTCTAAAATTGCTGATACTTAAAGCTCCTGATCTCTCATTCTCAGGAATATAGGGTTGAGCCCCTTTATTCAGTGACTCTTCAACATAACCATTGAGAAACAATAGTTCTCTATCAACCTGCAAAAAATTTTCAAAATAGTTGCACTCAAGTTTTAACAAAACAAAAATTGAAAAACAAAAAAATGAGCCTTGTGACACAGGGTAGACTATTTCATATCTTTCCAGTAACAAAAGTAAGTGGAAACATCAAATCTACAACAAGGTCATATTCATCACCTTAACCCCTTTCACTCTCATCCACAGAGAAAATAAGCTGGTAATATGAAACCCACAGCACGGAAATAACAGAACCCTAACATTTTTCAATCTCATCCCAGAGAAAGTTAAGTATTTGTGGCTTGAGAAAAGAGGCTAGAGCCTGTTTGGATGGGCTTATTTGAAGTGCTTTTGAGCCAAAATAGCTTTTAAGCAATTTTGTAGTGTTAGGTTAAAATAAAAAAGTGTTTTTAAGCACTTGAATTTTAAGCCAAAAAGACAAAAATAAGCTAAAAGACATAAGAGTTCCTAACTTATGGATAAGCCCATCCAAACAGGCTCTAAAGGACAAATTTGAAGCACCAACATGAAGACAATTTCAAACAATACATCTTACACGGGATAGCAAGAGCGGATGGAACCATCTCCGGGAATCTTCCGAAAAATAAGCATACCAATTTTTTTTCAAAAAGTTCCAGGCACATTAGTGGTATAAAGCTAGCTAAGAAAAGATAGACCCATGGTTTGTGGCTCATTTAGAGTAGAAGACCTACATTTTACCCCAGAAATTGTACGCTGGCAGGTTGAGGACATATTCTAAAACAGTTAAATAACTTAATTTATTTTTTTTACTTTTTTTTTTTGCAGGGATTGGGGGTGTGGGGATAATGCCAAACGGGGTGATACAAGAATAACGAAACCAGGTATATTCAACAAAGCTATCTGCCTGTTGATGATGAATTCATAGCAGAATTGATCAGTAACATCCTTCCATAAGGTGGATGCATGTAACTTTAATACTCCTAAAATGGATGTGGTAAAAACATGAATTTCTGACAACCCCATCAATATGTCTAAGCCTGTTAATAACTTGAGAAATAACCTTCATTAAGAAACATGAAATAAATTTCGGACACAGTCCTTACCACGATGTCTTCACAGCTAGCATCCATTGGCATAATATTTTCAACAGCACGAGCATCTAAGCCAATAACCGATTGAAGTTCATATGCTCGTTGTTGTAAATCTGTTGAGTTTGATGCTAACAACTCTTCAATGAATGATTGACACTGCATTGAGCCAATACTTCAGTACTAAGGAATTTTTATTGAGGTTTGAAAGAAAATCTAGCATTGAACAAGAAACTCCAATACATTGTATTTTTCCCTTCCCCTGTTTTTAGATGTGACAACAGCAACATACCCAGTGAAACCCCACAAAGTGGGGTCTGGGTAGGGGAGAGTGTACGCAGACCTTACCTCTACCTCTTAAGAGGTAGGAAAGTTGTTTCCCAAAGACCCTCAGCTCAAGTGAAGAAAATCAAAGTAGTCATGGAAAGGAAAAACAACAATGAAGAAAAAAATGAAAACTAATAGGAAAGCAATGTGAAACATATATGCAAGGAACCATAACATCAACAATAAGGTGCGATCACCTAAACATAGTAAACAACAAATGATAACAAATACCAAAAGCCAAAGACTACATGAATAGGATAATACTAAGACAATGCTCGGCTACCTACTAAACTTCTACCCTTACCCGCAACCTCCTATCTAAGCTCATGTCCTTGGTAAGCTGAAGACGTGTCATATCCTGTCTAATCACCTCTCCCGAATACTTCTTTGACCTACCTCTGCCTTTCTTCATCCCCACTAGAAAGGCCCATTATTCCTGAGTTTTGAAGGTTACAGTTGGTCCTAAGGGTTGGCCCCAAACAGATCCTTAATCCATCCTTTATTGTTAAATTTGATTCTTTCTACTTGCACATCTGTTGCATATAACTGAGAGAGAGGGTTGAAGGTATGTTTTCCCTTCCCTAACTTCATGCAATTTCCAGGGGCATTTTTTTTCTTTTTTGAAACTGGTAACTTTAGTCTATATATCCACAGGTATACTACAACAAAAGTGTAGTTCCCCTTCAAAAGTGTTACAACTTAGAGAGTAAAACAGTCTTAATCTAAACTGCTGCCTATAAACAATCTAGCACATCAAAGATGTCTTCTGTCCTAGTTAATATATCTTGTTTACACCAAAAAATAGAAAAGAGCTAAGCAATTCATCTTGATCTTCTGTAAGCTATTCTGCCCATTTTCAAAACTCCTGCTGTTTCTCTCTTTCCAGATTGTCCACCAAATACATGCTGGGACAAGTTTCCATCTCTTCTCCTTATCAGAAGCATTGCCATCTCTATTCCAGCTGCTCAGGCTCCTTTAATGCTCCCTTGTTTCACCCAGGGACATTCCCTATATAGATAATCTCACAAGATCTTTTCTGATGAAACCTAAAATTCGCCTTCATTATTTTTTTAAAGCAAATATACCACCAGGTTAGTGGTTTTTTGTTGTTGATGATAAAGTTGGTGGCTCATTCTATTAATAACAGGAAAAACTAAAAAAGAAGGTTAAAGGGAGTTGGGTCTTGGTGTCTTACATTACTAATCCCTCTATTTACTGTATGATGTCAAGGCTTTCCACCATCACATGCTCTCTCACAGCAAATGAGATGGGAAAAATGAAAGGACTTAGTCTTTCAAACTTATAAAATTGGCAATCAAATAATTCTTTTTTTCCCTTCCCCTGTCCATCGATTTACAGACTTTAGTGGAGTGATATTCAAGACATTTACTCTCCTTGTTAGAGAGTATGGAGATTTTCTTCAATCTTCCTTTTTAAGAGTATAATTTTTTTCCCCAGACTCTGTCAGGTACCCACTATGGGACCCCGACTAACCCGGATTCCCATTTAAGGCCCTACTAAAGGGGGAGAAGCTCCCTACCAAAAAAAAAACAACTCAAGGCTTAACTCCGAGTCCTTCGGTTAAGGGTGGAGGCATCTTATCTTATCCCATCATAACCATGGGTGGTAGCAGTTTCATTTTAAATAAGAAATCAATCCATCAATATGGCTCAATTCCAAAAGTAGTTGAGATTGGCTGTATGAATTCTCTGTCCATCCCACTCTAGTCGGGCACATTTCATTCCAATATTAAAATGATCTTTTATGGAACATACGCATTAAGGCAATATGATTCTTTTATTCCTTGGGAGAAGGACAGATAAATGGCTCATTCTCATTTTCTTGCCCACAAGAAACTCATATGATTAAGATATAACTTTGAAATGTTAAGCTCCTCATCAGCAATAGAACATTTTACAGGTGGTTCTACCAGAAAGAAGAAATAACTAAAGAGTTTGCTTTATGATTCTAACAATTTATGTTTAATGGTAATCTGAACTTCCTACCACCCATTAATCTAATCTAAATTATATAAGATGGTTATCCTCCCCAACTTGTTTGGGATTGAGGCGTAATTTTTGTTGGTAGTGATTATTCTGCATCTGTAGAAACGGGTATGTTTTTTCTCCCTTGCTAAGAACTTTTTATTCTTTGACAGGAAATATGGGAGTTTATTCAAAATGGAACCAACAGGTGCAGATAACATCACATGCCAAAAGGTAAGATCTGGGGAGTCAGCAAAATAAACAAAAACTTATCAGCCTAACTGTTGGGATAGACACTACAATCTCTCTAAATCAATCTTGTCTAAAGGGGAAAAAAAGACCAACTGACCTGGTTTGAAAGGTAAATTTACTTACCTCAGACAACATGTCCACTTTCCTCCCAGCTGCTATTTCAAATGAATATACTTTCATAAGTGCTGATACTGCATAAGCCTACAACAGAGGAAACAATCCATAAGGAGTTCAAATTTTAAGAGCTCAACAGAGAAGGTTTTGTATAGACTTTTAACACTCTACATAAATATTACAAACAAGCTGTCAAATAGTTTGACTGTAACAAATAGGTTTTCCTAAATGAGGAAGAACCTGATGCATAAAATGCTACTTGCCAAGAATAATTTCACTTGTTAACCAATAAGTTGTAGAAGTTTATCAAAACTCTATCTGTCTCCACACATATTCTCCTGTATTTGAGCAAATTTAAGAATTTCCTAGTTCCATAAAAGTAAAGATTTAACTTCTTAGAACCAACTATACACATGCTTTGTCTGCTACAAGTTTTTTCTTCACAATGGCCCCCAAGGCTTTAGTCTAGTGGTTAAAGTGCAATGCATTCCTGCCGACAAAAGTTTGTTATTTAAGTGGAGACGGGAAGAAGGGTGGGTCCACTAACCCGAGTATCAAACCATGCGCCACAGTTTCTCAGGAATTTATATCTTTAACAGTAGGACCAGGATATAGCTCAAAGGAATTCTTGTTTGCTTACAATCTTTACCCAACAGAATAACCTAATCTCTTGCAGTTGTAGAAATGAATAATTGCCAGGATTTCTGCTTCAAAGAAATTCAGTATGCTGTTGAAACAAGGAAAAGTAGAGAAGAAAGTTTGACCCACCTTCAGAGGAAATTACTTGTACTGTTGTACAATGTCCTTTTGCTTGTCTCGACAAGTGACCAAAGAACACATAGTAATGGACACAAAAATCCATCAAATCATTTACTTATATGCAATAAATTACTCATATTTTAACCAGCTGTTATGGAACCAACTTGCAGCATTAACAAGAACCTACAAGGCTCTTTTGGAAAGTCAATTAGCCGTCATGCTAGTTCCAATAATTGATAAATATGGTATTTATCTTAATGAAATCAAAATCAATTACAAAGAGCTTATTCGTACTATCATGTTAAACAGTCGAGTTGCCGACCACCTGAGTACCTTCTAATATCAAAGGACAAAGGTACAAGACAGCAGGAGGTCATCAGATACACCATTATGAAAGAAAATAACTTTTAGAACACGCACTATTGTGAAAAAAGATCACTTTCAGATATCTAAACACACAATTCTAGGACCTGATGTCCTGGACAATCATACCAAAACATGGGGGCTATCCTCCCATGTTGCTCAGATCACATCCTCTCAAGTGGGTCTCTAATTAATTAAGACCAAAAGGCAAAGAGGGTTCACAACTCTGAAAACCAGAAAGTTGAGGAAGCTTTTCAAAACAGAATCCATTTCATTTGGTGTATTTTTATCACAATTGTCTACTAGCTTTTTAAGATCCAGTGGATCATAATACAGAAATAGGTCATACAAGAAGCAAACACCTCGCAGCTTATATAAAGCAGCAATTGAACCTCACATACCTTGACCATGTCATCAGTTGAATGTGCCTCAGCAATATCACTTATTTTCCCTGTGATATAGGAGGCAGAATACTTCCCATCAGCAGTACCATACTCCCCCAAGACCCAGCAAATAACCTGCAATTCACAAAGTCGAGTTAAGCACCAGATGAGGTGAACTGAGAATGTTACATACACATGACATGAGCTCTGATCAGAACATGATTTTGTTACTGCAAGTAGGAAGAGAAAGATGGAGGGATGGGGGAGAGAGAGACAACTGGTTTTGGAAACCTGGAGAAATGCGGAGGGAAGTTTTGGCTCTCCCATGATACGCAAATATGACTCCACCTGCAACCAGTCAAAAAGTTATCTGTTAGAAGTGCAAAAACAGGATATAAGAAAACAATATCTGCTGCGCAATTATTTACAACACGAGCAAGATGAAGAGAAACATAAGCTTATCCAGAATCTGCAACAAGAATTTTCAAATTTTCATCTTGCCATGACGGAGAAACAAAGAAGTAATCACACAATTTAAGTTACTCACAAATCAAAATAACAGAAAAACCATTATCTTATTCTCAGCCTACCAGAATGGGGGAAAAAATTAACAAAGTAACCAATGATTCCTTCTAATGCTGATAGAATAAAAACCCAAAAAAATTCCTTTAAAACAATCGTAGAAACTAATTTACCTCGGGGCTCAGGCCCCTCAATTACCAAAACCACCTTCTGGTAAAGAATAAAATATAGCCTAGATTACTACTTAAATGAAAATACTAAGACAAGTCACCAGTTTCTAGCATAATAGCTATCTAAAGCATATCTTCTCCTTTTTTCTTTTCCTTTTTTCTTTTGATAAGTTAATACTAATCGGAACATTTCTTTTTTATCAGTTTGTTTACGTAGTTTTGAGAAGATTCTATGAAAGTTATGCCATCTCTGAGCCTTCTAAAAAATGTTTCCATCTGAGAGAAATAAAATATATTCAAGACATTGAACACGCTCGAGACAGTAATGCTTTTTTACAGATAAAGCAAGGTAATAATTAATGCATGGGGAAAATGCATATACAAGAAGTATTCCAAAAGGTAGGCACAGGTGACAGGACAGTACTGTTATTCACAATGATCAGTTATCCATTAAAGCCAAAAAAGCAACGCAGCAAGAATAGGGGGATATTTTAGTCCTCTGGGATAACACTATATGGAAATGCAATGACTCACTCCCAGGAAGCTTCTCAATCACTTGCTTCTTTGAGAACCAACAAGAATAATTCAGTTGGCCATATACAGTACAGGTGTGTCTGGGCCTCATTCAAATACAGAAAGGAGTGAGTTCTGGCAGGAATTGGGATCAGTCAGAGGCATGGGGAGTGGTCAATGGTTGAGTGGAGGAAACTTCAATGTCTGTAGATTTGAAAATGAGAGTACCAACTGCACAAACAGATCCATAGCTATGAGGGAATTTTCTGATACTATAATGGACGTGCAGCTCATAGACCTACCTCTTCAAGGTGCTCTTTTCACCTGGGCAAGGGGGGAAGACAGCTCTTAAGCTTCCAGGATTGACAGATTTCTCATTTCAACTGAATGGAATGAAAGCTTCTAAGCAGTCAAGCAAACAGCCCTCTCTAGAGCACTCTCTGAGCCTATCCTTTTAGAGAGTGGTGACTGGGACACAAATCCTTCTTACTTTGAATTTGAAATATGTAGCTGAAGCATGAAGGTTTCCTAGACATGATAAAGATTTGGTGGCAGAACTATGTGATCAATGGCAACCCAAATTTTGTTCTGGTTCAAAAACTTAAGACACCTCAAGGAGGACAGTAGCAACTGGAATACTGAAAACTCTGGGAAGTTGGATGTAAAGAGGAACAAGACCTTGGAGGAGCTTTCCATGCAAGATCAGGCTGCTGAAAACAGACCCCTATCCCAACCTGAGAAGTAGAAGGCTGTCAGCTTGAAAGTTCTACTTGCGGAGCTGGCCAAAGCTGAAGAAATATTTTGGAGGCAAGAATCAAGATGTTTATGGCTGAAAGAAGGGGACAGGAACACAAGAAATTTTCAAAATATTGCTAGCTCATACGGAAGGAATAACAACATTGACAAAGTCAGACTGGACACTGGTCTAACAGAGGATAAGGCAGTGATCAAAGAAGAGATTCTGAATTTTTATCAGAACCTTTATACTGAGAATGAGGCATGTAGACCCAGTGTTAGCTTTGATGATGTTGCCTGAATATCAAGAGAAGAGAGTGAGCTACTAGAGAAAGTTTCTGAGGAAGATGAGGTGCGTGTTGTGATTCAGTCATGTGCACCAAACAAAGCACCTGGCCCAAATGGATTTACTGTGGTTTTCTATCAAAAGTCATGTGACTTTATTAAGCCAGAGGTAATGAGAGCCATCAATCATTTTCACCCACAATGTTATATGGTCAAATCTTGCTATGCCTCTTTCATTGCTCCAATTCCCAAAGAAAGGGGGTTGTTGAGATTAGAGATTTTAGACCTATAAGTTTGATTGGTAGTGTGTATAAGATCCTAGCCAAGCCACTAGCAGAAAGGTTGATGCTGGTAATGAGGAAACAAGTCTCTAATCATCAGAATGCCTCCATCAAGCATAGGCAAATCACTGATGCAACATTAATTGTCAATGAGGTCCTAGATTGGAGGTACAAAAGTGGTGATCCTGATATCATGTGCAAACTGGATACAGAGAAGGCTTTTGATCAGCTCAATCGGACTTATTTATTATCTATCCTAAGGAGGATGGGGTTTGGGTAGATAGATAGGATGGGTCGAGTTCTGTAGCACAACAGTGAAATACTCAGTAATTGTTAATAGAGGGCTGTGAGATTCTTCTCCCCAAATGAGGGATCAAACAGCATGATCCACTTTCACCATTCCTATTTATTCTAGTCATGGAAGGTCTCAGTAATAAGCTTGAAAAGGCTAGACAAATGAACTGGATTCAGGGTTTCAGGGTTGGTTCTAATGCTGGGACCAAAGTCAATGTCTCTCACCTGGACTCCCACTTGTTGTATGCTGATGGCAGACAGATCACAAGAGTTCTATTTGAACCTGACCCATCTACTTTTTGAGGCTCTATCAAGGCTACATGTCAACTAGCTGGAAAGTATCATTTATCCAGTTAACAATGTGCCTAAATGCTGGGACCACAGTCAATGACTCCCACCTGGACTCCCACTTGTATGCTGATGATACCTTAATTTTCTGTGATGCAGACAGATCACAATGTTCTATTTGAACCTGACCCTGCTACTTTTTGAGGCCCTTTCAAGGCTACATGTCAACAAGCTGAAAAGTATCATTTATCCAGTAAACAATGTGCCTAACTTAGAAGAGGTATCTGGTATTTTGGGATGCTCCATTGGCTCTCTCCCTACAACCTATTTAGGTCTTCCACTGGGGGCCCAATTCAAGAATTGTGAGATGTGGAGTGGAGTCATAGAGAAGTTAGAGAAGAGGCTTGCATCTTGGCAGATGCATTATCTGTCTATGTGGAGGGTTAGGCTAACCCTCATCGACTGTGTTCTTGATAGCATGCCCACATATTTCATGCCTCTATTTCCCATTCCTAAGCAGGTGGATGATGAGTTAGACAGAATCAGAAGGAATTTCTTATGGGAAGGAAACAACAGCTCTCACAAGTTTCACTTAGTTTCTTTTTGATAAAGAGCTCTCACAAGTTTCACTTAGTCAAATGGGATAAAGTTATTCAGTCTAAATCTAGGGGTAGTCTGGGCATCAGAGATTTGGGCATGCATAACAAGTGTGTGCTAATGAAATGGTTATGGAGGTATGCTACTACTGACTCAAGCCTCTGGAAAGAGGTCATCATCAAGGCCAAACATGGGGTGTTGGATAACTGGTGCTCCAAAATTGCAAATGTACCCTATGGGGTAGGATCATGGGAATACATCAGCAAGCTGGGACAGGAATTCTCTCAGAATGTTCACTTTAAAGCTGGTAATGGTGCACATATTATATTTTGGAAAAACAAATGGTTGAACAATTTATCACTCATGGTGGAGTTCCCCACAAGTTTCCAGATTGCTCATGCCAGAGACTCCTACATAACGACAAGAGAAGAGGCAGCAGTTGGGACATTTACATCAGAAGAGCTATACAAGATTGGGAACTGGGAAGTCTACTGGACCTACTAACTAGGATTGAGGAAAATACCATTGTGGAGAATCCACCTGACATTCTAAGGGGGGAACAGAAACACTTCAAAGTTAAAAAGTGTTACAAGCAGTTTAGTTTGCAGAATCAAGATTCTGATATCTGGTCATGGAAGTTGATCTGGTAGATTAACTTAACAGAAGAGGCTTTCAATTGGTTAGCAGATGTTACACGTGTAAGGAAAGCTCAGAAAATATTAATCATTTGTTTTTGCATTGCCTAGTAGCCACTGATCTTTGGAACATGTTTTTGACTCCTTGTCTGAATTGGATGCTTTTTGTTAATGAAACACATTACTGCATCAATAAAAAAAGAACCAAAAATGTTGAAAAGACATACAGCTGATGATCTCAGCTGGCTATCTGCAGTGTCATCTTCTTCTCCAAATCCCTGAGCAATCAGCCGCATCAAGTTGTGAGCGACCTTTAAATTCACTAGATCTCCTGCGTGCTCAAACACTTTATTCATGGTCTGTAAGCACATCAAAAACATTGTAGTTGGTACAATAATACAGCAAATGCTATGGAAAATTAATTTGCAAAACTAAATTGACCTGGATAAACCATTGATTGCTCGGTGCAAACTGCTCGGCAAGTTCAACACATCTGGATGCTATCTCGGTTTTAGAATGGTTATCATTTATACTCATCATGTAATCAATCATACGGTCAACAATAACTTCTACATTCGATGGCTTTGTCATTTTATACAGCAGCTCAAAAGTCTTCCGCTTCAGTGTGTCATCTGGGTCCTGTATTAAAATGGTCGGCATCATAAACAGAAACATCAAAGAAAGCATCTCCATCTTCCAAAGCATATTGATTAATAGCAACCTCGGTACAATAAAAGGGAAATTTTTCCTTCTTGGGAAATGAATAAATGGAGCCAAAATCCATTTTCCTCTCAGCATTATAGATGAATAAAGTAATACCCAGATAAACCATAAAACAAACTAGATAGCTAACTAGCCATAATGTAAAGAAATAACCGGAACTGTGGAAGACAAAAGCTACTTAGAAGTTGGTTAAAAGAAAAGCCCATAACCCCTTGGTTCTATGTTGTCTCAAAATGTGGACTTTAAAGACGTGCAATATACCCATGTCGTGATAACTGAGTTGAATAATTATCTTATTCAAAACCCAAAGTTTGAGCAGTTGTCGCTAACAGTTTCTTGTTCTGGCTTTCCAAGGGGAAAAAAAAAGAAAATTGCTTTCAAAGTTTATTTAAAGGTGCCAAGGCTTGCGAAAGAAAATGTTTAATTTCACTGCAAAAAGATTCTAATAAAATGTGGGCAGAGAGTGTGTTGCGGGTGTTAAACAGACGGTCCAAATTTTAGAGCTTAAGAAGAAAAGTTGGTTTCTACTGCTTAAGAAATGAAAGAAGCAACACCAATCAAAAAGAAAAAAGCAAAGAAGCAAAGTCTACATGATTTCATGTCTTCGTCTTTTGCATTCACCTTCGGAAGTAAGCCCATATTAGTACTCAACGCAATTGAGCACTCTATAAAGATGATCAAAAGTAATCCAGATTTTACGTCAATTTAAGGTAATAGAAGAAATTAGGGGGTGCCAAGAGGCTCCATTCTATTTAGACGTTGTAATGTAGGTCTATTGCTTCTTTGGGTGGAATCACCTTGGTCTTCTTTGAATTAACGCATATGTCAAAACAGGAAAAATTGAAGCGAAAGAGACTAATTATTGCTCTTACCCGCATTTGTTGATTGAAAAGCATCGAATGCTATAACTTATATTATGTTTGACATGATACAGTTCAAAAGAAAAAAAAGACATGCAATCGCAAATAAAGGTGTCGCAATGCTGAAATCAAATACCTGCACGTTCTAGCAATATATTGCAGGCAGAAACAGGAAGGACAAGCTAACATTGTCGTGGCTCCATAAATTGAAATATCCTTTGTTTACAACAGACCCGAGAAATAACGTTTCTTACCTCTAAACAATCAATCACAGCCAGTTGGTGCTGCTCAGCAATTTCTGAACTTATATTTATTAATCTACCAAGCGCATCAATCCCCAAGTACTTTAGATTATGGCTATCATTCTGTGCACCATGTAATTTTGAACAAAATTAGCTTCTAACAAAGAGGCAACCCACTGCAACAAAAAGGTACACACAGCAGGATGAAGACGAACCTTCAAAAACTTGGCAACTGCTTCTGCCGCAGTTTCTATAACCTTGGGGTTAGGATGTATTGAGGAAACACAGCATATGCACTCATATAGAATAGCATTTCCTATATTACTAGATGAATCACTCTTTCTCATAATGTCACCAATAATTGTATACATTTGTTCACTGGCTTTTTTGTCACCGCTTCCAATTAATGCCAGAATTTTCAATAATTTGATCTGCATGTAAAAGAACCAAAAATGAGCTTACAAGTAGGGACCCATTTCTTGTCAAAAATTAGAACAGGAATAGCCAATGGAACAGTTCAAAAATCTCTACAAACAGATAATAAAGAAGATTAATGGATAAACACTGATCAAATCTGATGGTTACATTCCCCATCATATTGCTTGCACTACTTTATTCGGTAAGCTACTGGTCCTTCCTATACAAGTTAGACACTATACTAAGCCAACAAGTTGATAACTTTTCATGTGAATAACGCTGCCTTTTACTCTTCCTCCCAATTGTTCTTTGTATCAGACTAGTATTACATTTGATTACAGCAACATGTTCTTTTCCCTCTCAATCCATGCACAGATGAAGAAACTAACATTAGGTTTGGCACAAAAAGGTAAAGGAAAGAAAAAGTGCTTGGTTCCTTCTAGTTCCAGAGAGGAAAAAAGCTGTGAAAGCTGACTTATAGGGTCCTAACCCTCCTAGTTTATCTTTCTCAAAAACTCATAATCTTCCCCTTTTCCATTTCCTCAATGTCAACATTTCTACTTCCACCCAAAAAAAGCATAGTGTAATTGCATCTTATAATGACATACAACAACAACAACATACCCCATGTAATCCCACAAGTAACGTCTAGAGAGGGTAGAGTGTACGCAGACCTTATCCCTCTACCGTGGGAGGTAGAGAGGCTGTTTGTACGCATACCTTACCCCTCTACTTTGGGAGGTAGAAAGGTTATTTACAATAGACCCTCGGCTCAAGGCAAAGCTTATCAAAGCAGCACAAAAAAAGAAATAACTGAAGCGAATGGATCATAGCAAAATACTATAGAAAACATGACAAAATACTTTTACAATGTAGTAAACCTCAATATCAAATGGCAACATGGAAGTCACTCATTTACAGTATGCGGATGACACCTTAATATTTTGTGATGCTAATGAAGGACAACTATTGGTTTTAAGAACAATCTTGGTGCTGTTTGAAGGAGTCTCAGGTTAGTTGTATCCTATTAATAATTTCTCTAATATGGAGGAACTGTCTGGGATTTTGGGAGGGGAAGTAGGTTTTTTGCCTACCATTTATCTGGGCATGCCCTTAGGTGCCAAATCAAAGGCTTTGAACATCTGGAATCCCGTGATTGAAAAGTGTGAGAAGAAGCTTACTAGATGGAAATCTCAATATATCTCCTTGGGAGGCAGAGTCACTCTCATTAATTCTGTTTTGGATTCTTTGCCTACTTATATGATGTCCATCTTCCCCATTCCTGACGTGGTGATACAAAGATTGGATAAAATTAGGAGAAATTTCTTAAGGAAAGGGGTTGAGGAAAATGATTCCACTGTCCGACATTTAGTCAAGTGGAACAAGGTTCTCTGGGGAAGGAATCATGGGGGTCTAGGAGTAAGGAATCTAAAAAAAGCAGAGCAAAGCCCTTAGACTAAAGTGGTTATGGAGGTATTCTCAAGAGCCTCAACCATACTGGGAAAAAGTAATTCAAGCAAAATATGGAGAGGAGAACAAGTGGATGACAAAGGAGGTTCTTACACCATATGGGGTAAGCCTGTGGAAGTCCATTAGAATCTTGTGGCCTTTCTTGAAGATTAATAAAACCATCAGGGTAGGCAATGGCAATAAGACTTCATTTTGGGAGGATAAATGGTTGGGCACTGCTAGTCTGAAAAGTATCTTTCCAGAGATGCATGGCTTTGTAGTGAACAAACAAGTGAGTGTAGCTGAGGTTTGGACACAACATGGATGGAATTTCCAATTTAGAAGGACAATGATTGGGAAATCGAGACTGTGACTGAATTTTTTGGAAGGCTGGAAGTTTTTACAGGAACAAGGGATGAACATGATAGACTATGGTGGAGCAAAAATAACAAAGGCACATTCAAGGTTAACTCTGCATATAAGTTGCTAAATCAAGGTGGACAACAACCTTCTCTTTGGCCCTGGAAGCAGATTTGGAAACCAAAAATCCCTTTCAAGGTGTCATGTTTCACTTGGCTTCTGGCAAGAGAAGCAGTTTTAACACATGAAAATCTCAAGAAACGGAAGTTCTCCATGTGTTCTAGATGCTATTTATGTGAGGAAGAGGTTGAGACAGTCAACCATCTGTTTCTTCAGTGCAGAATAACATCCCAGCTGTGGAGGATTTTCATTAGTCTAAGGGGTTTTGCTTAGGCTATGCCTAACAGAATCACACATCTTTTGTACAGTTGGGGAGAAGTAGGGGTGAGAGCTGCAGATAGAGATAAATGGAGGATTGTCCCAGCCTGTATTTGGTGGACTGTTTGGAAAGAAAGAAATGCTAAATGTTTTGAGAGCAAGAGTTATGATCTTCAAAAGGTCAAACTAAATTGTATCAGGCTTTTTTGCTTCTGGTGCAAACAGATGTATGTAGAGGACACTGAATCCATTATAGATATCCTAGGTTCCTGTTAGGATTCAAATTCGGTTTTCTTACTTTTTTGAAAAGCTGTAAATATGGTTTTCAGTGCAACCCATGCACTGGTTCAATGAATATACACAAATGTTACCTTCTCAAAAAAAGAAGCTTGTAGGAAAGGTGAATTAATTCAAAAAGCAAATAGAAAACTGGAAAACCAAGAAAAGACAATCACAAATAGTAAAGTCAAAGAGATTAAGATTCACAAGGGACAAACTATAGCACAAATTGATCTTAGTATCTCAACAAAATTGAAATACAGCAACATACTCAGTGTAATCCCACAGGTTTAGCGACCTCCCTCTTGGATTACCTTTAAACAATAACCTCCCTTGTGGTTTAGAATACTACCATTTGACTCTTAAGCAATAATAGTCGGTTCATATGAAAAGATTGTATAATATTCCAAAACTGACCTCCCTAGCCTTATTTATAAGATGTTAAGTTTTATACTCCAAACTCCCTTCGAAAACTCCTTACGCAACATATTGTGTATACACATTGGCAATCTCTTTAAAAGAAGAAAAAATATGACACTTTTTTGGTAGCCTAACGTATTTAAGAAACATCAGGCTTTCAGTACAATTGTGATTTTCTCTTTTACTTAAGTTACATAACAATTAAAAGAATTTGTAATGATTTCTTCCCGTTTTTCCTTCTAGACTAAGGCCTCATTTGTTTGAACCAAAATGGTTCAGATCTTAGGTCATCAAGTCATTAAGTGCATTTGTTTACATCAAGAGTTAAGAACTTGTTCGTTTGAATAAGTCTTAATCATTAAGATCTTGAACAATCACTAACCACCACCACTCTATCCACAATCACTAGTCACCACCACTCTATCCACAATCACTAGTCACCACCACTCTATCTACGATCACTAGTCACCACCACCATTGTCAACCACCATTACCATCACCAACCACAGGCCACCACCATTAACCACCGTTTTCAATCACTATTGTCAGTCGATACCACACCTACCAACTTTATCATTATAATTATATCCATTGCCACCACGATTGTCATCACATCCTCCACCATTGTGGCATACCAATCACCTCCACCATCACAACTAACACCACTGCCAACTACCACCCACGCAGCATCAACCACCACCATCAAGATCGTCAACTACTAACATCAACCAACTTCACTATCACAACCCCCACTAACCGCCATCATCAAGTCAGTCACTACAACATCAACCACCTTCACCATCACAATTATCACCACCATCATTACTAACCACTAACACCAACCATTACCACCACCACTACTACAAATCATCTCCTAGGGCTGCGTATCGGTCGGTTTGGTTCGGTTTGTAGAGATGCTAAACCGTTAAAGAACCATTAAGATATTGACTTATCGGTTATTGGTTTATCGGTTATTGATCGTTATCGGTTCGGTTATCGATTTAACCGTTAAGATTTAACACAAAAAAAAATTCATTAAAAATCACTTAGAAACAAGGTAACAAACCAAATGAACCATGCACATGAGTTCACAAATAACATCTTGCTAAAAAACAAACACTTTTATATTGTAGAATACCTAGGAGTTTGAGACAGCCAAAAATAAAAGTAGGAAACTAAACTCTAAGTCAAGGACTTTATATACAAAATGATAAAAATATATTTATTTAATTTACTATCGGGTTATCGGTTAATCCGTTAAGAAAAAACCTCAAACCGTTAAGAACCGATAACCCGATAACAAAAAAAATCAAAACCGTAATCAAAACCGCTAAACCAATAACCCATTACTGATAAACCAATAACTTTTTTTCGGTTCGGGTTATCGATTTCGGTTCAGTTTGGAACAGCCCTATCATCTCCACCATCACTAGCGAACATTAATGTTTATTTTTTAAAATCAAGTAATGATTATACTTTTATTAAACTTATATTTTTTCTGATATTTGATATTTAATTACTGATTTATTTATTTTTTATGACAAGGGAAATCCACCGCCGCTACTCTTTGGATGCGCACAGGGTAAAACCCCCACTACCAAGCAATAGCTTGCAAACCACACAGGAGAGGTAACTCGCACTAGGCAAGCTAATTACTGATTTATTTGAAATGTATATATTTTTTATATTCATAAATAAATAAATTATGCACTTTCAAATATTGAAAAACAAACCATCTTAATAATTCAGTGTTTGACAACAACTTAATCATTCAGATTATGAAGTTTTAATCTTAATGAAAACAAATGAGACCTTAATTATGGATAGGTCATAATGGAAGAAAAAGAGCCATATAGGTGATAGGTTGATAGTTACTCAATAGGTTTTATATTTAACTTAACTTTTTACTTTTATTTTATTTAGTATGATGATGATATGAAATGAGCTTAAACGATAGTGAGGATTCATATAGCGACCCAACTGGTTTGGATCTAAGGCGTAGACATGTAGCCATTGTTAAATTTGTAATTGGGATGAAAGAAATTGAACCTCAACAGCTCGGACAAATCAGCATCAAGACAAGACACGTAAAAATACAATCTTTCCAGCTTATAACTTTCACAAAGAAAATTCATGTACATACCAGCAAGAGATCAAATTGGAACTTTGATTGCATACCTGAATGAATGGAGCAGGCATCTGATGATAATCATAACTCTTGGGCAATCTCCGCTCCGCTACTTGTTTTAGAATGCTTACAAAGCTGACCACCAAATCCTTATAAGAATTAACATCTTCTGAGATAAGATCATAAAGAGGACATAGCGTAGAGCCCATAACACCAGGATCATTGTCGCATAGCCTCTGCAAACAAAAATAATTGTTAAAAAAACAAATAGGATCAGTTACGCCATAAAAGGGATTTATTTTCTCTTCAAATGCATCAAAACAATATCTGCATGCTTTTCAACGTGCACATGCTTCAGTTCATTATCTACCATGACATCATTTATATCCTTATCACTGGCAAATTCCACATTCTTCTCATAATTTTACCCAGCACCTCAATCCTCTCTTTTTTGATACAACACCATACTAAGGTCATTAATATCCTCTAGACCTTCATAAAATCGTTAGAAATAAAATATCAATAGATCATATTCTCTCTCCACTGTGCAGCTTAAAAAGGACGTCTTAGAAAATCAAACGATTTCTGCCTATCTGCCTAAGCCTTGGTCGGCATAGTTACCCGGTGCTTGTACTAATAGTAAGGTATATGCAAGTAGGCCCAGGCATCGTCGTTATCAAAAGAACATAAAGTGTTCGTAGAAAGAAAACTTACAATATTTCGGATCACATCCTATTTCATCCTCCTATGTCCCAATCTTGAACTCAAAACACTAGTAATTTTTCATAACTTTTTTCCAGTAGGATAAATTTAGAGAAGGGAAAACACATGCTAAACTAATAACTTTAAGAGCGTCTTTTTTCTCTAAATACTCTTATCCAACTATTGCTTGGACATGGATTCTTATAAAACATTCTATCTTGCTTAAAATAATAGTACATGAATTTCTGTATAACTTATGCTGGATTTCATCTAATTACCTCAATAATGCTTTTATTCCACAATGCATTCTCGACAACCAATTCAACTATAACTATAAAACACAAAAATGTGCAAAAGAATGCACCTTTCTGAAATTGGAGACAAGATGGCTAACAGAAGATGGTGATTTCTGGTGAAACCGGTGAAGTGCCATGACAGCCTTTTTCCTAACAGCTTCTTTTGAATGCCCCAATAAATCCACCACCTGAGGCAACACAGCTGGAATAGTCTCCTCATTAATCAACTTACAAACAGCATTCAATGCAGCACAAACTACCAAATAATTATCCGATTTCAAGTCTTTCTGAATAGTATTCACAATCAAGATAATCAAATCATGATCTTCATTCAGAAAAAGTGTCACAGCTAAATACCCAGTACGCTTAAGATGCAAATTATCATCATGTGTCATTTTTACAGCATGTATATACCCAAATGACGCATCATGTCCTAACATTTCAACATACGCTAATCGCATTATATACTCTTTCATCTTCCTTTTAGGTATATCGGGCTCAATGATTCGTTTCTTCAGAATTTCGATCTCGTTAATCACGATTCGATCCTCTTCAGCTTTAGATCGGGCTTCTCCAATTGATTTAATTAGGTCAAGAAACTCTTTCGACTGTCCAAATCCTCCTTGGGAGCCCATTGCGAGCTCCCTACCAATTGTCTTCAATTGCTCCAGCTTGAATTTTCGGATCAAAAACCTGGATCGGTGATGAATCAAACGGCGTCGTTTGAGGGGTTTAGGGTTTGAATTTCTCGTGGATCTATGGGAGGAGTAGAAGGGAAAGAGAGAGAGTGAGTAGTTGGTGAAAGGATATTGATAAAAGGGGGCGTGAATCGGAAGGAATATGCAGAAGAGGGAAAAAGACAGTGTATTGGGGACCCGGCAGTGGAAGAAGAACGAAGAAGACGATGATGAGAAGGTAGGAAAACAAGAGGTACTACTAGTAGATGTGTTTGATTGAATAGCTAGCACGTGGTAAGCATGTTGTTTTTTTGTGTGTGTTACGGGCTAGGGTAGGTGTTTGATATTCCATTCGAGATCTCTAATTTTGAGTTTGGTGATTTGATAATCAGTAATTAAAGATAAATAGTAAATTTTTAAATTTATAATCCATCAATTAAATTTCGATTTGATATTGTATTCATATATTCAGTAATATTATATTGAAGTTGGAGTCGATTGTATTATAAAGTTAACATTTTTACTGTAATTATTTTTGTTTTCAAAGATACAATATAATAAAAGATTAATAAGTAAAGAAAATATATATAAAAAAATTGACACAATTAAAAGACATATTTATCAAGAAATTATAAATCAATGCATCCCAAATTAAACACATATGAACAACCAAGGCAAATTGTTACTGCCTAATCTTTTCAAATTTTAATATTTTTGTGACCAAATGTTATGAAGTAGTAAGTAGTAATTAGAGAATACTATTCACAATAACATTGTTAATATTTTATCATTTTGTACCGTTGATCACGAGCCAACATCATGAAAAGAATTGAATTAAATGATCATTTTTTTTATGTTAACACCTCTAAATACATGTGTATTTGATTTGATTATGTTTAGTCTTTAATTTTTGGGAAAATTACGCAGCTAAGCAAATTTATACTACTTAATTATCTACCATAGCTATAATTTGCATTAATTTCAATTCGAAACTAACTTTAAGGTATAATTTCATTCTCTCTCTCGCCTCTCTCCTCTCTTCCTCTCTCTCTTTCTCACGCCTCTCCCCCATCTCTCTGGAATTCTCACTCGCCACTCTCCTCTCCCTGCCCAGTCTCTCTCTCTCTCTTCTATTCTGCCAATCTCTCTCTCACTTTATATAATTTGTGTTTGTACATATCTCTCCGCCCTATACACTTATAATTATACATATACAAATTTTCCCCTGCCCAGTTCTCTTGTCTTTCTCTCTCTCTCGCTTTATACAAACACAAATTATACATTTGTGTTTGTATAAAATGAGAGAGATTGGATCTTGCCCTGCCCAGTTCTCTCCCTCGCTTTATACAAACACAAATGTATAATTTGTGTTTGTATAAAGCAAGAGAGATTGGATTTTGCCCTGCCCAGTTCTCTTTTGTCTATCTCTCTCTCGCTTTTTACAAACACAAATGTATAATTTGTGTTTATATAAAGCGAGAGAGATTGGATATCCAATACAAATGTTTTAACTCGATTCAATTGTATACGAATTCAAATTATATGTAGATATGCAAATACAATACTTGATACATATACATATATACAATTATTTTGACATATATACATATACAATTCGCTTCTCTCCACTCTCTCCCAGTCTTGCTCGCCTCTCTCCTCTCTCTCCCAGTCTCGCTCGCCTCTCTCCTCTCTCCTCTCTCTCCCAGTCTCGCTCGCCTCTCTCCACTCTCTCCCAGTCTCGCTCGCCTTTCTCTTCTCTCTCCCGGTCTCGCTCGCCTCTCTCCTCTCTCTCCCAGTCTCGCTCACCAGATATACAAATACATATGTATATCAGTTACATTTATACATTATTTTGACAGATATACATATACAATTCGCCTCTCTCCACTCTCTGCCCTCTCTCGCTCGCCTCTCTCCCAGTCTCGCTCGCCTCTCTCCCAGTCTCGCTCGCCTCTCTCCCAGTCTCGCTCGCCACCCTCCTCCTTATAACATGTAGCTATGAATTGTAATTATCAAACTATAGCTATGGATCATAATTAAAATATTTTGAGTGGCTATTTGTGAAAGTTCCTCTTAATTGTTTCTTTAAACTTGTATTGATATATGACATTTATTAAGTAAATATTTCAATATTCAAAAATACAGAATATTAAATAGTACTAATCTCTTATATCAAACTCAAATCTAAATATTATAATTATATAATTTCTTTTAAATGTCGTACCTAATATCAAACTATCAAAAATTTTATTTTGACACGATAATTTGATTTTTAATATTTTATATCGAGCCTTAATTATGACATTGTTTATGCTAAATGAATATATCTGTAATTTCCTAGTTGATAAGCACTTTTTTTCTTCACTCAACTTTATATACCCTTTGTATGCTCAATTACAAGCATACTTAGGAAAACAAAAGCCAAAGGATACTTTTGCTTCAATAGCTCAAGAAGATACTGATGATATCAGATCATATGAAAAGGTACAAAATCAAGAAATAATATTTCTTGTAGAAAATTCAGAGATTTTGAGAAAAGATGAGCCATACAATCGAAATATAAAAGAAGATTTTGTCTAATCAAACTAACTGTATGGTATGAGGATCTCCTCTTTTACCCGAGCAAAGGGCCTGCCTAAATCTGAATACCTATTCCCAATGATTCATGAACTAACTAGAGTTTAAAAACCGTTTATTGAGGTATATCTACCTCTTGCAGTCTAGTACTTTTAGTACTAATACTTCCCTGTCCCTGTCCCTGTTCCATATAAGAACTAGAACCAAGTCTACAAAAAGATCATACCCATATCAAATACTTTCATCTTTAAACTTTGTTTACTATAAAATTCCTAGGCTCTGATACCAATAATTACAAGATCGGTCATCGGGCGGTAGTCCGCCATAATAACTTGTTCTAGCAATAGTAGTACCCGTACAGGGAACATACAATCGAAATATAAAAGAAGATTTTGTCTAATCAAACTAACTGTATGGTATGAGGATCTCCTCTTTTACCCGAGCAAAGGGCCTGTCTAGATTTGAATACCTATTCCCAATTATTCATGAACTAACAATTTCTAACTGAGAATTAGTCTGCCCCTTTTTCTCCTTTAACGGGGACTTACACTTCTCAGCTCTGCTAGTCGAAACCGCCAAGAACAGTACTTAGATCTGACTGTACCACCATCTCAAAACCAAGTTAGAGTAACCGGAACAAAATAATCTTATATATCTAAATTGAGTCTAGATCATTTTCATAGTTAACTCAGTCTTCTGATTACATATTTAACATGGATATGATCTTTACTTAGCTAGACATAAATTAAAAGAAACAGAAATCGAAATATAAAATTAATACCTTAAGGCGCTGCACTCCCTTTGCCTTCAACTGTCTGAAGATTTTATAAATTTTTTAGAACTAGATACAAGAGACTTTACAAGAGAGAAAACTAAAGCTTGCCTAAAAAGGACTTACTTCTTCTAAAGAAGTGAGCTTCTATTTATAAAAAGAAAAACAAACTATTTCTACAATTTGTACAGTGACCCGACATCTGGGTCCAATGCACTGTTTATAGTGCTTTGTTACAGTTTATCTACTGTTTCCTGGGCCCTTCTGGCGGCTTTACTGTTTTGCTTTTCCTTTGAGTTCTCTGAGTAGCTTATCTGCTTTTTTCAAAGCATCTTCGGATAATATCTCTTCCGGATCTAATGGTTGTGCATCACTTATTGCAATATCATCATTACTGGTTTCACTTCTCATAGAAGTGTCCGATTTATCAAACTGATTTATTGTTAATAACAAATTTCGTTTAACTTCTTCGAGGTACTTCTCGATCATTTCTTCTTTATCCCCATCTTGCACAGAAATTCTTCGAGCAATATGTTTGACTGAATTGTCTATTGCGATTTCCTTTAAGGGAGTAGTAGAATATTCTCTAACTTGTTCTTGAATTTGATCAAGTAACTCTTGTCCATATAATACTTTGGTTTTAGGATATCTTTTTATCAATTTATCCCAAAAATTGTTGTAAAATACCCTATATAAACAAGGGATTTGTTCTGGATTAAATCCTAATTCAGGAGTCCACTTATGAATCCATGGAATTGAGAATTCAATAAAGAAATATATTTGATCAATATTTTCCAAGTAACAAATATGATCAGCTTGGTATAAATATGTTAACTTGGGCGAAACTTTTACCCATTCTCGATATAACTTTAAAAATTCTTCCGACAGTATTTTCACAGTCGGACCATGGTATGACCACCAATTTAAGAACCAATTTGGAATGTCTTGTTCAAATATTTTTGAACATATTTTTGTAAACCAAGTATGCTTATGTCTATCATTGTTATAATATAGAACTTTATCAAAAGCTTGGATATAATCCCAATAAGTATAACTTATTTTTGTTTGATTCAAACTTATCTGTCTTTCTTTCATCGTAGCTATTCCCCATTCTTCAATGGTTATTATCTGTTTAACAATTATTTTTGAGAAGTTATAAACATTCTCGCTTGAATTATACCATGAGAAATGCTGAAATTCAGCGCTTCCAGTTTCCTTTAGAATAGATTCATAATAAGACCGGGTTTTGTATGACTCACCGGGAAAATATAATCCATTTATTAAATACCTCTGGAATATCTTCCATGGCTCATCTTTTCTCAAAATCTCTGAATTTTCTACAAGAAATATTATTTCTTGTTTTTGTACCTTTTCATATGATCTGATATCATCAGTATCTTCTTGAGCTATTGAAGCAAAAGTATCCTTTGGCTTTTGTTTTCCTAAGTATGCTTGTAATTGAGCATACAAAGGGTTATCCTCTAGAATATCTTCCAAATGAATCGAACTAGTTGATTGAGAAATCTTCTCATTAACTAGAGTTTTTCTTCCCATTTGTATAACTGGGGAGCTAGAAGAAGCTGATCCATATGAAGAAGCTTGAGAATATGATTTTGATGTCTGAGAGGATGATCTTCCTCTTCCTCTATAAGAGGACTCCATTCTGCAATTAAACCACTGCTTATTCTGATAAGTAATCATAAACAGATCTATCATAATCATTTTCATCGACCGTGATATCATCGTAATCATGAATGGAAAATTCCGCTCTTAAAATATTATCAATTATTTTATCAATAATAACTTCTTTTAAATCTCGCGGTAAATCTACCACTTGCAAAATTGCCAAAAGAATATTATCGTCTATAAACGAATTTATATAAGAGTGATTCATTGCAAAAATTCTCTAGATAAGAAGTCAGGCAAGGAGTTTTCACTTCCTTTCTTATAAACAATTTCGAAATCAAAAGGTGTCAGCTGAGCTTGCCATCTGGCAAATATAAGTTTCGAAGCATCATGCTTAAAATCTTTATTAAACATAAACTTAACTGCTTGAGCATCAGTTTTTATTAAAAACTTTTGATTATATAAATCATCTTGAAATTTTAAAACACATTTAACAATTGTGAGCATTTCATGTGCTACAGTAGCATATTTCTTTTGAGGTTCTGTCCATTTACCAGAATGATAACGAATTAAATATTCCGTTTTATCATGAGGATTAATTTGCTTTAAAATTCCTCCATAACCAATATTAGAAGCATCAGTTTTTATAATTTTTACCCAAGCTGGGTTAGCAAGGGTTAAACAAGGTAAATCCTTAATTTTTTTAGGCAATAGTACTACCCGTACAGGGAACATACAATCGAAATATAAAAGATCGGTCATCGGGCGGTAGTCCGCCATAATAACTTGTTCTAGCAATAGTAGTACCCGTACAGGGAACATACAATCGAAATATAAAAGAAGATTTTGTCTAATCAAACTAACTGTATGGTATGAGGATCTCCTCTTTTACCCGAGCAAAGGGCCTGTCTAGATCTGAATACCTATTCCCAATGATTCATGAACTAACAATTTCTAACTGAGAATTAGTCTGCCCCTTTTTCTCCTTTAACGGGGGCTTACACTTCTCAGCTCTGCTAGTTGGAACCACTAAGAACAGTACTTAGATCTGACTGTACCACCATCTCGAAACTTATTATTATCCTAGTCCAACTTCTCAAGATGTATTACTAGAGGAAAGAGATTGGAATCAGACTAATACGTCTTATGGTGGTTCAGAGATTTATGAATGGAATCTTGATTGCTATTTAAAGAGAAAAGAATTCTCTTTGAATATAACTGCGAGCCTGTGAACCAGGACTAAAATCAATTTGGTGTGGAATCATTAAAAACTGTCTTTGTCGATTCCCATTTCAGAATAGGTGGGTACATCACCTATCTGAGAAGCAGTCAAAATTTCACCCTGCGTATTAACCATTTGAACAATATTTGATCTAGGATCAAAAAAAGATTAAGCAATTTCATATAAAATCAGCTCACACCACAGTCAAATTGCCTTGAGGATCTACGTCTCCTCGAAAATATCGGATTCTAGCAAAATACATGATAATGATATTTATATGATCATGAATTCTAAGAATAGTCCATTCAATATATTCTTCTTCTTTATTTTATGTATGCTTGTAATGGCCCACTTTCTTTATAACATATTAAAAAATTATTTGGTAGAGCGTATAAAAAATAATACTAAACAAAGTGTTTTAGTAATGCTTGCATTAATTATTGAGAGATTATTTCTTATGCATTATTTGATTTGATATATTAAAATAACATGCATTGTATAATTTATTTATTTATTTTTTTAAAAATAATATATATTTATATATATATTGATTGTGATTTGTAAAAGTCTTTTCTCTTTTGCTCTTCAAATCATTTAAGTGATATCTCATTAATAATAATCAACGACGAAAGGTATTAGTAATACTAGATCCTAACGTGTTGAAGTGAATTGAATCTCTCTATATCCCAAATTAGTGTAATTTATATACAAAAAAATAGCCCAGACTTCTTAAAAGAAAAATATAGCTAATAAATCTCAAATAATGCAAATGTAAGTCACGAGAAAATATAAATATCTTATCATGTAAAATTAAAGATTAATCCAACAATTCATCAATTATTTTTAATATGTAAAAACAAATTATATGAACCTTTAGATTTTGTTGAATGACACTAATGATTCTTGTGTTATTTGTATTTATAAATAGTCATCATTCGTTATGATTTCTAATGGTTATTGTCTCTCTTTTTTTTTTTATGGTATATTTTTGTTTCTTTTATATGTATGTGCATATATAGGTATTCAAGTTGTATTGTGTTGTGTTGGTTTTTTTATATGGTGATTCAAATTGACTTTTATTTTGTTCGTTTTTTTAAATCTATTTTTAAAATTTCTTGTTTCATGATAAAATCCTTTTAAATATTTTTTAGTTTATAAAGAATCTTTTATGTTGATCAAGTAGGAAGGTTCTTCATTTTTGTATTGTCAATAAAAGTTTTATTTTTAAAAAGTGTGGTTATATATTAAACTCTAAAATGACAAAATGATTTGTTTGGGTATAATCCATGAAAAAAGTTATAATATTTTAATTTTTTATGTTATATTTTAATTTTTTGACCCATTAATTTAAAAGATTTGATAAAGATGTATAATGACACATCCTAATTCTGTTAACGCTTGAACTTAGACCTTCTTATTGTAGGAGTATTATGTCAGATAAAACCTGCCTCAAGAAATGCATATATCAACATAATAAAAATCAAACTTAAGAAATTAACAAGTGTGTTTGGGTATACTATTTATTTTATTTATTTTTATAATTTTATCTTATATTGCCTCTCTCGCTCCTTATATGTCTTCCCGCTTTTGTTGTGCACTATCATTTTTTATGTATGTGTTATTAGATAGAGAATGCTTACTTCAAATTCGCCATTGTATAGTTTCCTGATATTGTATGTTATTGTCTTTTTGTTAAAGATATACGTGTTAAAATAATCGTTATTTATACTTGTATGTTATATAGTGATAATTATTTTATCATATTTTTATCTTAATGAATAAATGTTTATGCATGATAATAATAGATACAAAAATTATTGTTGAGAAACACGTGTATACTCATGTGCCCCATTGGGCAAGAAAATCAATTTGTAATAGTGTTTAATAAATTATTTTTTGAATATTGATAACTCAAACTAAGACGATTTTTAAGGAAATTTTGACCTTCAAAATTTGGGTGAGCGCTTTAAATTTGATTTTGATTTTATGCTATGACGGTTCATTGAAGTTAACGCTTAAAACAAGGAATGAAAAAGTTGAAATTGGAGAAATTTGACCTAGATTTAAAATAGAGTAAATTGTGATTTTGTACATAAAGTTAAGGTCAAATTTGAACTCTAATGATAGATTTGGAGTCGTAGTGATTTGAGTAACTTGGAAACACACTTTATTGTTTGATCGTGAGGCTTGTAATTGAGTTGGAGTTTGACCTAATCAAAAAAATCTGAAATGATATCGATGGATTTGTTAGACCGCACATGGTATTATCATTTTGAATAGATCAAGCTTGTGTTGTTGGCTTGGAGCGAAGAAAGATAAGGCTATAGTTACTTCATATCAAGGTAATTAAATAAATGCATTTACCTCAATGAGGATTTTGAAAAACATTAATGTCATTATCATATATTGTGTTTATAGTAATATCGTATATGTAAGGTAACGAGCATATATACGTTATGATTTTAAAATGAGGTATAGATTATTATAAACATGTACTTTTACATGTAATTTTTCGTGCCATGGCTAGTTAAAGCATTATATCATATCAGAACAATGTTATAGACATTGTGCTTCATGCTAACTTGATATTATGAGTTATGTGCATGTTAATTTATATGTTTAGTTGTTATTCATGCATAATGCATACATTTTATAATTGCATAATTAATTACATACATATGCATGGCTATGACATTCGAGTTGTCTTAGAGCTCGTTTGGATTGGCTTAAAATAAATAACTTTTAAAAAGTTACTTTAGAGTCATTTTAAAAATAAGTAGTTATGTGTTTTTGATTTGTTTGGCAAAAAAGTGTTGAAAATCATTTTTTTTTATCAAAATGTCTAATACCCTTAAAGTTATTAACATTATAAAAGAATTAAGGGTAAAAAAGTAATATACTTGGTCAAAGTAAAATGATTTATAAGTTAAAAAAAATAAGTAGGGGACACCCTACTTTTAACTTATTTTAAGTTATTTTTTAATTGCCAAACACTCTAATAAGTCAAAAACTGATTTAAAAGTTAGTTTGATCAACTTAAAATCCCATCCAAACGGGCTCTTACTAGTGTGTGAATATGGTTGTGTCCATCATGTGGCATTGTATAACATCGGGAGTACACATCAAATTATTGCCAAGAGAGCATCAACATGAAGTAAAGGTCGAATCGTAATCATACACTTTTTATTTAGAACTTGCATTTATTGCATAATCATAATATGTTATACTTGTTGCATATCTTCATATGTTGTATATGCACATATCTTTGATGCTATGATATTCTTTAATTATGTTCAATTGTATTATATAATTGATTGTACAAGTTATATAAGTAAATATTTGTAGGTTAACTTTTGCCATTACTTTGTATGGGGCGTTTGATGAAATCACGGGGTATTTATTGATGTTCTTATTCTATACTTTGTTGTATTTGTGTAAGTTTTGTTCCTTAAACCAATCAAGCTCGAGAGTGAGTGCTAAGTAAGTGGTCAAGACTGATGTAATGAGCTTCTAATTTCATTCGCGAAAGCTTAAATTTTTTATTTTATTTTATGTTGTTCTTATTGCTCAAAATTTATATTTTGTTGAGATATATTTATACTAAACAAATCATAAAAGCTTAAGACTAGCATTATCAGATTTTGAGGATATTTTGATCTTTCCGAACTCTATCTATTTCAAATCTATTATTCTTTAGCAATAGTTGTTTTTAGATTGTGAGTTGAAATGCTATTGAAATTCGCCCAACATGGTTGAGTTTTATGCTATCGCGACTTAGACAAATTCTTTCACGATAATTTTAGGGCATGTTTGGAAAGCCACCCTGGTAATTGAATTTGGTGTAATTACATTGTCTGGCCTGTTTGGTTGGCCACGTAATTACTTGGTCAGCAAGTAATTTAGTATAATTGGCAGGGGATAATTACACTCTCCAATTCCCAGGGAGGAGTTGTGAATTGTTGGTAATTACATGGTTTAATTACAAGCTGATTACTTTTTAATTTCTTCTTTTTATTTCTATTTTTTATTTTTTTGTTTTAATTTATTTTTTATTTCTATAATTTTAAATTCTTTTTTATTTTTACTATTCTAAAAATTTCTAAAATTTATTTTTTATTTTTATTTTTTATATTTCATTTTCTTCTCATTCTCAACCTTTACTTCATATGATTCCATGCAATTTTTTGTATTATCTATTTCTTATGCCATGATTATTATTTTTTATTGGCATAATTTTGATAGTATACTAATTTTTAAAATTAAAATAGAATTCATTGTTGAGTGATGTTATAAACTTATGTTTTTCTTTTCTTTTAAATCATATTTATGTATCTTATGTTGAAATTTGACATAAGACTAACTTGTTTTGAATTTAAAACTTATGTTATACAACATAAGTTCTAAATTCAAAACAAAAAATTTAACGTAATACTCTTTTGTCAAATTTCAACATAACATACATAAATATGATTTAAAAGAAAAGAAAAACGTAATCCCATAACTTTATTCAACAATGAATTCTACTTTAATTAAAAATTAGAATTCTAACAAAATTATACTAATGAATTTTTTTTAGATAATATGAAAAATTGCAAGGAATCACATGAAATAAAGGTTGAGAATGAGAAGAAAATGAAATATAAAAAAATATATAATATTTTTAGAATCTATTAGAATAATAAAAATTAAAAAGAATTTAAAATAATAAAAATAAAAAATATATTACAACCAAAAAAATAAAAATAAAATGAAGAAATTAAAAAGTAATCAGCTTGTAATTACACCATGTAATTACCAGCAGTTCACAGCCTCCCTCTGTGAATTGGAGAGTGTAATTACCCCATGCCAATTACATCCAATTACCTGCTGACCAGGTTATTACAGGTCAACCAAACAGGACATACAATGTAATTACACTCAATTACACTAAATCCAATTATCAGGGTGGCTTTCCAAACAAGCGTTAGGGGTCATTTGGTTGGGAACAAGTTATCCCATGATAACTAATCCTGGGATAAGTTATTCCACCATATATATGAGATAACTTATCCCATCACTAAGGCAAAAATGGTGGGATAACTAATCTAATGACTACCTAATACCTTCAACTAAACATGGAATAAAGTAATCCTACATTTTATCCTGGGATTATTATTCCTTATACCTCACACCAAACGAGTCCTTATTGTTTTCCAATTGATAATCCACTGCCACTAACACTCTGTTTGGATCATTGTTACCCATTGTTTCATAATGTACTGTATTGTATTGTATTGTATAATAGATACAATGTTTGGCTATACTATATTATTTGCTGTTGTTTAATAACATTTTTATTGTTTGGTTTGATTGTTTGGTTTGATTGTATCGTACTGTATTGTAATTTACTAAAATGTCATTAATTATTCTAAATACTAAATTTATCAATAATTACTAATAAAATAACAATACTATCATGCATATTTTTTTTTATGTCATATGAAAATAACATAAATTTATATCATCAATTACAATTATATTATTAAACATTATTATCGCGTTTGTATCTAGATTGATTTAATTAAAAGTTGATAAAATCAAAATTTTATATATTCAATTCTAAAAATTATCAGGTACCGCATTAACTAAGAAAAATTGAAAAATGATGAAAAGGTAAGAAGATACTGCATTGTATGCTTAAAAAAAGAATAAAGAGAAAGTACAAACAACCAAACCTAGAAGGAACAAAGCAACGTAGTAGTTACTGGGTAGGAGGTTTGACTGAGATTAAATAATATAGGGTAAAGAGTAAAATAATATTATGAAATATTATGTAAGGACATAATTGAAAAAAGAAATTAAGTAACAATGGGAACACACCAAATCGGTTGTTCCATAAAATGAGAGTTTTCATTGATACGTAACAACGAAATTTAACAATACAATACAATATATTTTAAGTAACAATCAAAAGAAACATTGTATATATGATAACAAAACAATACAATGGGTAACAATGATCCAAACATAGTGTAAAAGCGCGATAGGCATAACAAGGGCATGAACGTCTTTTAACGTACAGAAAAAAAATGAAACTAAACTCAAATTTTTAAAAAATAAATTATAGAATGGACCCAAAACTTTAACTATTTATGCATTTGCCCCATTATAGTTGTTGAGTTGATGATTTAACCCAATAACTTTTAAAAGAACCTTCGAGAAAAAATCCCTCTTTACAAGCCAAAGGGTATGGTCCCAAAATAGAAACCGCCCTCTTTTCTCACAAAAGCAAAACCATAACAACAAACAGCGAAAAATTTGATTCGTAGTTTCACATACGTACGCACGCGTCGCCCTAAAATCTCCTCTTTCGTAAACAATGGCGAATGATTCCTGTACCAATCAACCACCGTCGGCAGCAGCGGCGGCGGCGGTGTCACCATTGCCGTCATCTACGCCGGATTCGTATATCGGAAGTTTCATAAGTCTGACATCGAAGTCCGAGATTCGTTATGAAGGAGTGCTGGACTTTCTTAATACTAAGGACTCTTCCCTTGGCTTGAAGAACGGTTAGATTTTTTACATCGCGTTTCTCTCTTGTAATTTTTCTTATTAAATATATCATATGCATTGTTATGTCTGTATATTTGTTGATGGGAAACTGGAAATGGATTGTCGTTTTGTTTGAAAGATAATAGGCTTTGTTAAATGACGACATGTTTCTGTTGCACGTTGAATAACAAAGAAAAGGAATGCCAGGAAAAAGTTCACAACTAGTTAAAATTTGGTATTGGAAATGTATTTAGATGTGAGTTTGTAAGTTGGTACATGGTTTCATGTTGCTGTGGATTTTGAAGTGAAGCAGAAGGTGGACACCAATTTTGCACTCTGTAGGGCCATAGTAGTTTTCTAATAATGTTAGTGAATAATGAGAGCTTTTTGGAATTTTCTGTTAACCTTTCATTTAGAAAAAGCTTACTGAAATATGGTTTTAATGTTTGATTGATCCGGGTTGCTTTCTAGTAAACTAGTCAGAATCAGGGTTGATTAATGTTTGATTAATCAGGGCCGCCTTCTTCGAGACAGAGCCCATTGATGTTTGGGAACACACTTCAATGGCGTGCTTCTTACACTGTAGTGCGTCTTAAGCGAGTGCAACCCCTAGTTTGCAATCTTTGGAGCCTCAAGTGCAGCTCTTCTCTTGTCTATTCTAAGTATCTAGCTCTAGACCATTGGGTAGATTGGTGAGGTTGGCAGATTAATGCCTCTAAATTTATCATCTGATTGATTCTTTTATAATGGCTTTGACCTATTTGTAACCAATAACTGGCTTTACACCATTGGGTTTTAAATCATCTTAATTTTTGGTCCAACTCAATATTAAATATCAGTTTTGCAATTCAGATGAACTTGAGGATGCTTTTCTTTCCCTAGAAAATAAAGTTTAATATGACGTGTAAATAAGTTTACTTTAATCATTGCTGGAGTTTAATCATGCATGGTTGAACTGAGTTGCATCAAAATGGGGCAAATGGTGAAGCGCCTTCCTCCACCCTTGTGTGAAACACTGTTTTTTTTTTGATGGAGTGAAGCTTAGTTTTTCTATAGTGCTGCTTTAGTGCGTTTCTTTGTCAACCATATAGGTTTCTCAAGAACTTGTGCATTACAACTGTGATTCCCGTGATAGAGGGTTTAGGAATATTAATTTCAGTATGGGATGCTGGGCTGCATGCTTATGATTATTTCCATTCCGGATTCTCATCAATTATGGACAAAATGCCTTATTTTAACTAGTGCTCTATTTGCAGTGAGATCATATGGAACTGAGGGGCGTAAGAAAGACGGTCCACAGATTCCTCCAAATGATAAAGTTTTTGAATTCATTTTGTTTCGTGGGAGTGACATTAAGGTACATGCTATATTTTGATTGGTATAGAAATCTCACTTCTACTTTTAGTAAAGAGACTCAATGCAGTCTGCTTAACGTGATGCTTCTACTTTTGACTGTATATGCTCATTCCAAAGTATCTGTGCCTAAATATCTTAATTTCTTTTTCATACTTAGTAAAGTGTGCATCCTGTTACATACCATTAGTCAAATGAGAAACCAGTTTTATGTTTGTACAGGGAGTTTTTTGTGCCATGTCGTGTTGACCATGTCTTCTTTTTTTTTTTGATAAACCGTGGTGTCCGGGCTGGCTAGGCCATCTTGCGAGCACCTTGATTTTATCTCGTATGATTCACTTCATCTGATTTGACTAGTTAGACTCGTCAGGATATCTTCATACTGGACAACCTAGAGGGGATTTTGTGCAAAATTTATGAACATGTTATTCAATCAGTTGTAAAAATTTGCACCAAAATGGTGCCTGAAGTACATCTTTGCGCACAACAGTAGGCTTCCGAAAAATTGATCCAACTGTTCTATACACACAAGCTCCTCTTTACAAGTAACTTAAATAAAACAAGGTGGGACCTTTTATCTCCTGCGTTGTTTATTCTAAGTTTGAAAGCTTTGAGCAGGATGATGGATCAAACTGTCTTGGAGGGTTACTTGAAGGGTTTTGATTCTTTGGTTGGGGGTGTAGGGACAATATTGGTGTCTCACTACTTGTTCGCAGATGATACCTTGATCTTTCGTGATGCAGTTGAGACCCAGTTGGATGATTTAAGCCAAGTTCTCACTTGGTTTCAGGCGGGGCCAGGACTTAAATTAATTTGAGGAAGTGTGAGATTATTCCTGTTGCAAATACATGAAAAAAATCCATTGAAATCACCCACGAAAGCTTCATTTCATTTAAAAAGATAAACCCTTCATTCGCTGTTGAAACCAGTTAGACCTTCGTCCGCCATTGAAGCAACGATTTAGCAGATAAAGACTTTGCCCGCCGTTGATACAAGGGTGTATATAGGGGGTACATGACTACAATAATACAGTCAAACAAGAATACATCACAAAATATAGTCAAACAAAATAAAGTCAAATACATCAAATACAAACAAAAGTTTTGAAATGTGGGGTTGGGGTTCTTCCGACAACATACCTTGGAGTACCATTAGGTGCATTGAACAAAGATCACACAGTGTGGAATTTTGTTATTCAGAGGGTTGGGAGGACATTAGCAAGGTGGCATAAGAGATATTTGTTGAAAGGTTGGAAAGAAGTGCTCAATAAGAGCACACTATCGAGCATCCCTACTTAATACATGTGTTTGTTTCATACTCCAACTTTGGTCATGGAAAAGTTGGAATAGATTTAGAGAAGTTTTATGTTGGATGCGGCAGATGAGACAAGGAAATTTCACTTGGTGTAGTGGGACACTATCACATCTCCTAAAAAATAGGGAGGTCTTGGCATTGAAGATTTAAAGGTGTTTAATAAAGCCTTACTTGGTAAATGTTTATGGAGGTTTTTGGTGGAGGTACAAGCCTTGTGGAGCGGGGGTGGGGGGTGGGGGGGTGATAGCTGATAAATATGGTCTAGAGATATCACTTTGCCTTTCAGGTGTGGTCTACGGAGGAATATCTTGAAGGGATGAAAGTATTTTTTGGGAAAATATCTTATCCAAGGTTGGAGATGGTGGGAGAGTAAAATTTTGGGGTCATAATTGGTGTGGGGACATTATTGAAAGATGATTTTCAGAGATTGTACAAAATAGGGGGACACAACAATATTAGGGGCCTACATATAAACTGGGTTAGGAGCTATCTTTATTGAGTTAATCAGGTTGATGATGGGTGCAATGCACTTGCTAGAAATCTAGGCTGTCAGTTGGGATCCCTACCAATTAGATATCTAGGAATGCCAGTTGGTGCAAAGAGCTAATCTAAGGAGATTAGATTTGGAATGAGTCATTGAAAGATGTGACAAAAAATTAGCAAGATTGAAAAGCCACTACATGTCATTAGGGGGCTGATTAACTCTAATCAATTCAGTACTAGATGCTCTTCCAACTTATATGATGGGTTTATTTCCTATTCCCGGGAGTTTGGAAGAAACGATTGATAAGTTCAGAAGATATTTCCTTTGGCAAGGCAGCAAAGAAAGAAGAAGCTGGAACCTGTTGAAATGGGAGAAACTCTCAATAAGAAGCAAGGAGGTTTGGGCATTAGGAACCTCAGTTTCCACAATCAGAGTCTGCTCCAAAAATGGGTATGGAGATTCAATTTTTGAAGACAACACAATCTGGAAAAAGTTATGTTATGCTAAGCCAATGGACAACATTAGCAGGTAGATCCACTTATGGTGAATAATCAGGAATCAATGAGCAACTTTAAATAAACAGATATGTGTTAAGGTTGGGAATGGCCTAAAAGCTGATTTTTGGGATGATATTTGGACAGGTCAAAGTCCTCTAAAGAACCTGTTCTCTGAACTATACTCTATCAGCATGCAACAACAACAAAAGGTTAATCAGGTTCAGGTATGGGCAACACAAATGAAACATGATTTTTAGGAGAGCTTTAAATGACGGGGAACTCAACTAATTATAAGTAGGAAACTTGCTACAGATTCTGGAAGCTTTCAAGATGACCCCTGAAGTTCCAGACAAGCCAAGTTGGAAGCTGAATAGCGAAGAAATCTTCACTGTTAAATCTGTGTACTGGAATCTAAACTATAATACCTCTATAACAGTGTTTTGGCCCTGAGTTGAAAGTCAATATCCCTCCCAAGATTTCTTGTTTTACCTGGCTGGTGAACACACGAGAAATTACAAAGAAGAGGTTTCCAGATTTGCTCAAAGTGTTCTCTATGTGGATTGAATGGGGAGACTAATGAGCACCTATTCGTCCATCACATGATAATAACAATTTTGTGGCACATGTTCTTTTGTATCCTAGGTATCAGCTGGGTCATGCCCAGAACCACTTTTCATCGACTTAGTAACTGGAAGGAGATTGGAAAAAGATATAGAGGTGAGAATTAGTGGCAAACTGGCAATTGATCCCAGCTTGCATATGGTGGATAGTCTGGATAGAGAAAAACTCAAGAATTTTTTAAAGATACAAGCAGCTCCATTCACAAAATTAGGATGAAGTGTCTTAGTCTCTTCTACTTTTGGTGTAAACACAATCTTTTTGGGGATAACAGAGGATTTGATAGATCTAAATAGGCAAATTGTAATATTGCAGCTCTATAGTTCTGGACAGTCTCCTTTTGGCTCTTATATGAGCTTGTAACTACTCATTTCAGCACTATATGCAAGTTATTACCTTTCTCAAAAAAAAAGATTGGAAAAATTATTTCCCATTCTTAAAATAACTCTCTGCCCCTAAAAGGTGGTGGTGGTGGTGGTGGTGGGGGAGGGGGCATTAACGGAAGGAGGTTACGTCCAAGAAGTCTACCTGGTTGTTGTCCTTGCAATGACCAATTGAAGTGACTTCATTGCTTCAATTTATTTGTAAATTTTGTGCTTCGCTGATTTTGTGGTAATCGGTTTCCTTTTAGTCAGAAGATCAGCATTTTCTCTCTTTGCCCTAGAAGGTTGATTCTAAGAAAAATATCTTCTCTTTCAGGATTTGCAAGTTAAATCATCGCCATCTCCTCAAGTGGAAGAATCATTGGAGAATGATCCTGCAATTATTCAGGTGCTTAATCTCTCCTTAATTCATAATAGATGATGCCTTAAACTATTTATTGTAAAATTTGCATGGGGATTATGCTGATAATATGTACCCAAAAAATCTGATAGTAGTTGCTAGATTTTATTTTTCTTCCACAGTAATGTAATTCCATTTTGATTTCTGTAGTCACGCTGTGCTGGAGTCTCCCCAAGCTCTTCAAAATCGGTGTCACTTAATGGTGGATCTTTTACAGAATATGGCTCTTACTTACCTGCTTCCTTGAACAGTGTGCCACCTTTGCATCAATCGGTAAACCAGTTTGAATATGGCGCTTCTCAGGCAACTCAATCCAACATGGGTTCTTATGCAGCTCCCTCTTACCAGCAAAGATACAGTGAACCCGCTAGCAGTCACCATGCTCCACAACATTCTATTCCACCTTCTGCTTCACATGTGATGATGCAGGATTTGAAGCAGGCTTACCCACTCCAAGGCCCCGAACATTTCACTTCAGCTGTTCTACCAAAAAGCGTAGCTCCAGTGCCTGTGGTTACCACTGCAAATTCTTTATCTTTAACTAGCAGACAAAGTCTTGCACCACAGCAACTTCCTATGGCTCCTAGTACTAACATTGTATCTCCCTTATTATCTGTAACCTCTTCTATGTCTTCTTATGCATATACTCGTGCATATCCCCAATCTAGTCAAAATGTGGGTAACTCTGGTGCTCCAATCTTTGCTAGAATAGGTTCTAATGCTTCACCCTTATATCCTGTATCCCCAGTTGTGGATTCCTCATCAGTTGTCTATCCACAACAACCCCCCAGATTGCTAACTCCGGATCAGTTATCTCTACCTAGTTATTCTGGGCAATTATATTTAGATCAGAAGGACCTTGGTGTTCTCAGCTCAGAACCTCAGAATCCCTCTTCATCATTTACTACTTCTGCAGTCCAAGCGCCATTGTTGCCACTGCCACCTGCTGCAAAGAAGGTTATTTGCTCTTCATTTTTTGATCAGTGTCTGGTTAAACTTTTACTGTAATTATTGATATAGAACCATTTCTGCCCTTACATAGTTCAATTGCCTTATTCTATTATTGTAGTGGCAAGTCCATTGGATGTCAGTATTAAAGTCGTTGATTTATTGTGGAACTGGTTCTCCTTATTATTCATTTAATTGCTTCGACAAGTGACCATGTACATCTGATGCTTGCTTGGTTTCCTTTTTTATTTGGGGTTGGGTGCTACTAGAATCCTATGTTATGCCCTTGCTTGTCAAAGTGTGATCTGCTTGATAGTTTGATTCTATCACTGTTTCCTCCTTGTCTTTAAAATTCAAACTTTACATTCGTGTTCTATATTGATCTGGACATAGTATGTTGCATGTACTCTTCTAAGGGTAAATCTGATTGGATGACATGACACAATAATGCATATTTGCTGTAATCTTGTTACAATCAATGGGCTTACATTTATTTTATTGTTTTCTGGAAAATGAAAAATCTAGAAGAAATAGAGAACTAGAACTCAATAAATCTAGATGCAGCTTTCTTGTCACGATGTGGATTTAAGATGCAAAAGCTAATTCGTGCTTACCACCTGTCTGAAGCTCAAGTAAGTTCTATTTTTATTTTTTATAAGGTGCGTCTGTATAGGCATGTGGTGGGGTATGAATATGTTGTGGTGAAAGCCTAGCAAATTGATGTAGGATGACGTATTAAGGCCTCTGAAGGAAGGGAATGGTAGAAGTCAGGGGCGAACCCACGTGTAACCTTTCGGGTGCTCGAGCACCCATTAACCCCGACGTAAACTCGTATATTTATATAGAAACTTTTTGTAAGATAGATATATTAACAAATCAGCACCCATTGATCAAAAGGCTTGATGGGTGCGTTGGTTTAGCAATTGACATAAAGTCTGTCATTTTGAGAAAGGCGAGGGTTCGAAACCCAGTTCCTCCAAATATTTTATAACTCAATTATGTATGTTTTTCTACTTTGTAGTAAAATATTTCCTTCTTTTTCTCCAATACAATTCTTCATTACTTTTCTTATGCTTTATTTATGACTTTTCCTTTTAATTTTGTTTCAACTTCCTTCTCCTCCATTTATACTTTATTTACTTTACCTTTAGTTTTAAATTCTCTTATATTTTGTGTAATTTCTTGTGATAAATTTAAAAAAAATAAAAATCATTGTTTTCTTGAAAAATTTTGGCTGGTTAAAAATTCCTCAAAGTAATTTAGTTTTTCTAAGAAATGAAGAGTTTTTAACTATAACGTTTAAATACTTGTACACTTGTACAGTTATACTATGCGATTTATAGTAACTTTATATTAAGAGAAGTGAGCACCCACGAGCCTAAGATCCTGGATCCGCCACTAGAAGGGATGCATTTTCTGTAGAGATAGAGAGATGAGAGAGAGAAACAATGGAAGAATTAGCATTATTAAAAGTTAGAGTGTTGTGAGAATTAACTTTGTATACCTTTTAGGTTTTACCACTGGCAACAAAAATATAGAGCAAAGGATGGGGAAGGAGAAGAGCTTTGGTGGTATTCATTTTGTGCCAAAAAAAGAATGTAAGAGATTGAGTAAAGGGGGTTAGGTGGTCGGGGTTTATGAAATGACTGCTTTAACATGTTAAACGAGAACAATTAACCTATAGTAACACTCCTGCATTCCTCGGGCATAATACCTTATGGCTGGGAATTGCATCAAACATAGCTTCTGTAAGATTCTCTGTTATCAGGAAGTCTAGGGACTTGAAGATCCATACCATTTCCAGCAGTGTTTCAAAACGAATGATGCTTCCGTAACAATGCAAATTACCTTTGCTTTACTTTGCTTTATAAATGTTTCTTCCTTGTCAAAAAATGTTTCTGCCTCTGGAAGCAATTTCGTAACCATCTAGCTTATGAATTTATTTGTGTTGAACTTTTGCAGTTGCAATCATCTTCAGAGTTTACCGAAGAGTTTGATTTTGTTGCAATGAATGAGAAGTTCAATAAGGATGAGGTGTGGGGTTATCTTGGAAAAGCAAAACAAACAGCTAAAAAGATGGACGACGTGGATATTGCTTTGGTCAATGAGGACAAGGGGAATGAATTAGATCATGGCTTGGATTCTAATGCTGATCCCAAAGTAGGTGTCAAGCATTTTAAACACGTATAATCAAATCATCCACATGTTATTTTGCGTTATATTTCTCTTTACCCGCCTTTGAGTTGTATTACTCGTATAATATGATTGTCATAAGCATTTTACGTTTTTGATCATTTAATTCTCCTTCTGATTTCTGCGCAGCCTGCCTATAATAAGGATGACTTCTTTGATAATATATCCCGCAATACAGTTGCTCGTGGAGGTAGGAATGGGCAGAATCGCATTTCTCAGAGGATGAGGCAGGATAGTGAGGTTCGTCTACCCCTCAACCAAATATTCAGAGAGTTTTGATCAATTACTATTACACACTAGTGACAGTAACTAACAAGTCGCTCATTTTTTTGTTATTGCCTCCAGACTTTCGGTAACCATCAACAAAGGCCTTATGCTGGGTATGGTGGCTATGGGCCTGGACATGGTGGTTATGGGCCTGGACATGGTGGGCACCGTGGTGCATATGGCTACGGGCCTGGAAATGGTGGGCACCGTGGTGCATTTGGCTATGGTTGGGGAAGGGGGTATAATAACTATGGCGGTAGGGGCCGTGGAGGAGGGCACATGAGGATGTAACATATTCATTGGAGTTCTGCATGGTGTCTGGTTATGTCGTTTTCTGCAGTATTCAACCCAATGACAGAGTAAATCTCCCGCTAGTTTGACATTTGCTGAGGAGTTCAATACCAAACTGCCAATTACTACAGTTGCAGGTGTATTAGGAATTGTTATTCATGGCTGGTTCATGTTTTTTTTTTTGGGTCCAGCGAGCCAGGTTTTTCTACATGATATGCCCTGGTGGGGATTTGAGTTTTTCAATCAGTTCACTTGTTATCCCGTCTGATCTACGCAACTTGTCGCTAGATCAAGGACATTTGATGTGTAAGTTGTCTGTTAAGTTTCTTTAGCTCAAATTAGACTGAGGAAGTGAACTTCGTCTTCTCTTCAGTTTAAAGACTCTGTACTGCCTTAAACTTTTTAATGAAGTTACTTGGCTACTAGCAGGTTAATATAGCTCTGTATTTTCTGTTGCTATCATTAAAAGTATGCGTCGATATATAGTAATCTGCAATTAAAACCTTTCAATTGTTTAGACAAGTTATATTGACAGGAGGATTCTTGGAGAGGAAATGGTCTCCTAATTTAAATGTTTTTTTTTTTTGAAGATTTTCTTAGACAAGTTATATTGACATATGTCTATGCAAACTTTACAGAGATTGTGGAGGATTTTCTGCTGGCCACGTGCATTTGCTGATTCCTTGAATATTAATCATACATCTCATGATCTCAATGTATTAATTTGCAATTTATAACACATCACCACCATGTGTGGAGGAAGAAAAAAAAGTGTGCATTACAATCTTTTTCTTAGATTAGAAAGGGACCACATAAAACATAGGTCTTCACTCTATTCTCCTCCCATCCCCCAGCCTCACCCCCGAGGCTAGCCCCAAAACGGAGGGTGAGGGGGTGTTGGCATATAGGAGGTAACATGTATTCCATAAAATTAGTTGAGATATGTGTAAGTCGATCTAAACATTACAATAATGAGAGAACAAAAGGATACACATTTGTATTTGGAACTTGGATCTTTGTGCTTTTTTAAAGGAGGGTAGAGAGCATTGATTCTCTATCTCTATCATACATAAAGAATAAGAAAAAAGTTGTTGTTAAGTTTAAGTCTATGCATTTTGTATTTCATAATGCCTCATTTATTTGTATCTTTTTTTTTTCTATATATTCAATTAGTTGTAGAAGTATCTTGCCATCTTGTTTGTACTTGATTCTTCTTCTTTATTTTGAAGATGAGGGAACCAAGTGTTGTGCTCAAAGTTATAAAGACCAAAATAGCTGAAATAATATAGACACCATTATTGACAATGTAACATTCACCATCTAGCCACCCTTCGCCAAGTGGTTGGGGTTTGCTCATGCTAATGCTAGTTCCTATTAAAATTATTGCTATCATAAAGCTCATCCTGCAAAATAGTCATGTGTCAAAATATTAAATTTATTACCTTCAAAAGGCGATATAGTAAAATTATTATTTTATTTATTATTCCTTAAAAGGCGTGTCAATTCAATACTCGACATATAAAAATGGACGGAGAGAGTATTTATATCACCCATATAATGAATTTCATAATGTCGGATCATCTTTACTTGTTATAACAATTATTTTCAAGATTAGAATTTTCACCTTTTAAGAATACTTATGTGTTAGTATGATTTTCTTTTTATAGTGACGATGTATATAAGTTAAACTCGAAAAGAAATCTGATGTTAGAAATGGATGGAGTACCTACCATGAGATAACACAAATGAGGCCAGTTATGCCAGGCTTCTTCATAGGCTTTGAATTGTTTTGATATTTCCTTGAGAAGACATTTCTACATAGCAACAAATTCCCAATCACTTGACCCATAATTAAACAAATTACAGCTCCAATTCCCAATTCAAAAGCTACACTTCCTGGCAAGTAACACAATTTCCCATCAAACCTCAGATCTTCCTTCTGCAAATTAAAAAAAAAAAAAAACCAATCAAACAAAATTGATCAAACCAAAAAAATGAAAAACAACATATCCAGTGTAATCCCACACAGTAGGGTCTTGATTCTGAATGATAGACTGTACGCAAACTTTACCAAGAAATAAAAAACTTACCTTTGTTTTCTTGAATTCAGCAGTTATGCATAGAGAGATGGAAACAAGGCCAAGGGCAGTGATAAAAGAGATAAAAATTGGGTAAATGAATTGATGATTTTCCATAACACTTTTTTTCTTTTTATGGGGTTGTGTTTTTTCAATGAGAAAAGAAGAATAAAGTAGAAAAAACAGAGGTTTCAAAGTAAGCTTGAAGATTACTCAAAGGATATATAGTTTGGTGGTAGAAATATTAGGCCTATTTGGTTTTCTTGGAAATATAGGCATCAATTCTTGATTTTTAATTACTAAACTTCTTTTTGTGGGATTAATGTAATCTCATCTATGATATAAAATATCAAATAGTCAACTCTTTAACTGTTTTAGTGGATTTTCAAGTCGTTGAAGGAGAGACATTTATGGGGTGGGGGAGGGGGGCGGCGGTTGGGTGGGGCGTGGAGTGTCTTTTATGGTTAACTGAGGAAATGTTTATTTGTTTTGATTTTGAAGAGGTTTATGTAGGGATGGGGGAAATTTGAGGTTAATGACACATTTTCTATAATTGGATTATATTATTGTATAATTGTAATAGATCTTATGATGATATTCTCTCCGTTATAAAATAGTTGTCACGTTTTAATTTTTGAGAATTAATTTTTAATAATTTTAAAAGTTAAATCATATTAGATTAATTTGATATTTTAAAATTAAAATTTAGATATTCAAAGATTATATTGTATTTCTTTTATCATATTAATATAATGAAAAAGTACATTTTAAAATGTTGATCAAAGTTCATATAGTTAAACTCTTAAAAAAAATAAAATTATGATAAGTAGGAAAAAAAGGCAGGAGTAATAAATAAGGTACTTTTTGAATTTAAGGAGTTCTTTTTTTTAATCACCTTTCTTGAATATTTTATAAAAGAAGTTTCTATTTTGTTAAACAACATATGCAATACTAGGTATTATACTAAGATGGTTAAAAATTTTGTGCTCTTATTATGTATTTATATTCTCTTTCTATGAAGATGATAATTAAACAAATAAAAATATGTTTTAATATAATATTAGAATAGACAAAAGTCATAAGTTCAAGTCTTATAATTATTTATCATAAAAAATACCATGTGCTTGATCATGAAAAAGAATCAAGTGTCTTACAAGAAATATGTAAAGATAATAATTAATTAAAGAAAAATATATTAATTTAACAACTTAAACTAAAAATGAAAAATGATCACACAACTTAAAATTTATGACTATCAAGTTTAAATTCTCTTCTACAAACAAAAAAAGGAAATATATATATATATATATTTTAATTACTCAATTACAGATCAGATTGAGGAATTAGATAAATTGCACAAAGACAGAAAATAATTAAATGTATTTTGAGCTGTTGAGCTGTATTTGCCACCGAATGATGCAATTTTGCAAAATGATCTGGAAAGCAAAGAGACAAAATAAGAAAGAAATAAATAAATAAAAAATTAAAAAATTGTGGAATTTGGTATTTTAGATACTGAAATTTCCACAAAGACCAATTTATGGTGGACCCTAGATTTGGATGCTTACAATTAGTTTGTCACAACTATTTTGGACCCATTTTTAAGAAAATAGACTTAAGTGGAATGAGTGCAATAATTTACGGGAATCTTAGTAGCTAAATCGATTGATTGTCTGAACTGTCACTTTATTGGTGAGAATTCGATGTCCCTAATTCCCTCTCTATTTTCCCTTCCCCTACCTCCAATTTTGGAACAGAAAAAAAAACAATAATTTAAAATATTTTGATGATTAAATGAGATGTTAAAGACAACAAAGCTAATGTAATACCAACAATACTTTGCCTCTTTTCAAATATTAGGATTGTATGATTTTTTTAAATAAAAAATTGTTCTTTCAAGAATAAAGGGTGTAGAATTATACTTTGTTTGTGACTTTTGCGGAGCATATTAGACCTTCAGTTAATTGAATTGTACATTTAAATATGTTGTTTGTGAATATTCACAAGACCATCTATAATTATTAACTATCTTTCAAAAGTTAATTTATTTGGGCTTTAGGCTATATTTTCTATTGAACCGTCCCTGATTTTATATAAATTATACATAGAAAGTGAATTTTTAACACAACTACAGAGCATAGACTAAAACTATTAAATTTCGCAAATTAATAAATAGAACGGTAGCTCTACTCTGACGTTGAGACACAACAAACAACAAATAACTATTCATAGTAAAGGTTGTTGATGGCATGGCATATTGTCTTAGCCTTACTGTCTGATCCTCACATGACACATATGTAAATATCTAAAGTTGACACGAAATTTCATCTAAATGTCTCAATTAAGACTTATACCTTTTAAACATTTGTAGTAGGATCTAATTGTGACATTTTAACACTTTTTGTTGATTTAAATTAAATTGTGTTATTCATATGAAACAGGCACTTAAAAGGCCATTTTTTTGTGTAAAAGAGAGCTCCAAGTTTCACACAAAAGATGTTTATATTATACATTGCATTTGTGTAATATACATAGAAACAATAGACCCCGATAGTCTGACCCTTCCACGGACTTTGTGCATAGTAGGAGCTCACCTGGCTGCCCCTTTTTACATAGAAATATGTACATGTGCAAGAACTTGCAATTCATACAACAGCAGTCCATTAGGAGTTGCAGACTGAAAAATATCTATAAAATGCTTAGTTCTCATCAGTGAGTCTTGAAAGCAGATAGAGGCAGCCAGAGCAAAGAAGCACAGAAGCTGCAAAGCAAAGTAGATCAAATGGTGAATGTATAACAGCCCTCTTGCTCTTGTCAAACAAACCAATGAGAAGAAGCATCACGATAACATGTCCGATTTTGGTTTTTAGCCCGCTCACAGTAGTTATTTCCAACCATCTCGGTCGTTCCTGGCAATTTAGTAACATATAGAAAACAAGAATCATATTGTGTGGAAAAAATGATTCAAGCAAGAAGGAACCTATATGACTTAATACTCTGGCATTTCTCTTTAGCATTGACTACTTGATGGAAATCTCTCAGTTTCTTTTAGGCATAATACATAAACAAACACTCGAACTTGACCTTAGCTGGCAAGTAAGCATTCCAACTTTGAATATGCATATCTAGACACCTCAACTCATTTCCATTGTGTCAGTTAAGCAATCAAACTTACAAAACGATTGTCTAAACACCTCCAAAATTTATGCGTCACGTCAGCGTCAAATTTCTATGAGACAAAGTGAGGATGAGTTGGTGTATTTAATTGTCAATTGAGACCAAGTTGAGGTGTCTAGATGTAGACTCTCAAAGTTGGAATGCTTACTTGCCATCTGAGGCCAAGTTTGAGTGTCTGCTTATGTATTATGCTGCCTTCTATTTACTTTTCCATCATTTATGATACTACTTGAGTTCATTCCTTCAAAGGTTTTTCTCTTTTAACTTGGAGGAGCTCGACATTGGTGATCATAAAAACAGGAAGTACTGATAAGTGCATGAGATCTATGTTGCTCAGACTCCCCAAAATGTTGCTGCACCCGTGTTAGATACTCCAAAATCGCACTACTTTTAGTCTTTTAGAAGATTTGACATACACCTAAAACTTTTGAAGAGTCCTGACAACATAGCATGAGAATCATTGAAAAGTAGGTAACTCTATGAATTGCATCAGCACCAAGCAAGAAATTTCAGGAGCAACAACATATAAAAGCAGAAAACAGAGTTGTGTATGTGCTACTCAGTATTGACACAAGGATATAGCTCATAAAACCATTTTCCGAATTACTGAGACTAACCTTTAGAGTGAACATGCCGAAGAGATTTGATCTATATGGAGTTGTCTCCCCTGACAGGGATTTTCCTTTGTCGAGGTTGCTGATGAAGAGCTCATATAGACCCATCCCGAAGACTAACATCACTGTTCCTAACAGGTATATATCTAGAGGAAATATAATACATCGTCAGGAACTTCTTAAACTATTGAAATTGAAACTAAGAGATTGTGCTATAGTAGAAGTCACAAAACATATTAGAGCAAAGGATGAACATTCAAGGAGGAAGACAGTATAACGCTATAACGTGCATCGGGAGCTACTCTGCATAGCAAATCATCAGATAGAAAGGAGAAAAATAGACTACATTTACGAGAAGGTGCACAAAATTAATGACACACCTATAGCTTCGACAAGATGCACAATAACGTTAGCTCGGCTTGCAAAGTACCCATAGAATGATGCGATCACACATGAGCAACCCTGTTTATGGAGAAACAAGTTAGTTTAGTCATTTACTAGTATCTTCATATTTACCATTAGAAGGTTATATTTTATGATAGACAAATATTAAAGCCTAGAAGATTTTGACATTAATCCAGAAATAATGTACTTTACAACCACTGGATTACATATTCTCTTCTTTTTATCAGTACATTCTTGCAGTGGCAGACACATTCGAAACAGTAGTAGCAGGGAGATGTATGAATGTCTCATACATCAGATAAAGTTCATGTCGTCTTAGTGCAGTGATTCTTTTGTTTTCCCTGACATAGGCAATACTTGATTCGTTGTTGCTACCTATCATTTGTAACTCTCCATCTCTAGTGGGTAATTATACTGTTATTTTCTTGAAACAATAATAATCCATAAAAAGGAACATTTAGACAGCAGAAGATAAAAGTTATCAACACAGAAGGTAAGCATTTCATCAATCACAGCAATACTCCAAGATCACAATGTTTTCTAAAATTATATAGTTCTAATTTCTAAAACTCAACAATAAGCAAAGGTTTCCAAAAAGAGTAAATGACTACTTTTTGACTGATCCTTCTAGATTATTCAGACAAAGTACCAAACACATTTAAAAGAAAAGGGATAGACAACACCACAAATTCAATCTAATTCACTCCTCCAATCCAAATAATGGACTTGAAGGGAGCCTTGAAGTTACTTGTAAAGTTATTGTCATGTGACCAGGGTTCAAGTTGTGGAAACAACCTCTTGCAGAAATTGCAGGATGAGGCTGCGTACAGCTAGACCCTTATTGGTCCAGCCCTTCCCTGAACCCTGCCCATAACGAGAGCTTAGTGCACCGGACTACACATCATCCTTTAAACTTAAAAACAGGAAATGAAACTCAATAGAAGTGCATAATACAAAAGGGTTAAAGACTAAACCTTTATAAAACAAAGAAAAGATCCAATCAAGGAACCCCACACTGCAAGAATCGCGAAAAACCGACAGCTATAAATCACCTGCAAGAAATCAACCCAAAAATTTCAAGAAAATCCCAAAAAGTGAACAATTTTCAAATCAAATGGCAAAAAAATATCACCTTTTCTAGGTTTTTCTCAACCCCTTCAAATTTTTCTTCAGGAACATGAAGCACACTTGTATTAGAATCCGATTGTATAACTGGTGATGATGGAGCCTGAACTGTAGAATGACTACAACGAGCAGTGGATAAAGCAACAACTGGAAATTCAAAACCAGAAAACTTAAACAGAGGTGCCCATTCCACAAATGAAGCTGATTTTGAGTTCTTGAAAACCAAGATTGGAGCTTTAAAATTTGTTGATAAAGCTCTAATACAAGGTTTCATGGTGGAAGAACAAAAATACATAGAGAAATTGTGCATGAATAAAGTTTAGTTACATAAATATCTTTTACAAGATAGGAGTAGTATACTATTGGACTTACTTTTTTGTCTTCTTTTTTCTTGTGATTTTCATTAAGTGGAAGAGTATTGGCCGCACATGTAAGCTCAAAGTCATTTTCAATATGCAAAAGAGCAACACATATAATTTTTCCAACTATTATAAAATTTGTCAAACTTTTGATGTGGAAATGTTATGTCCAACTTGACCCTGACCCTGACCCGGGACCCGAGCTTTGACTTAGGACATAGCCTGATCCTGAATCGGGACTCAACTCAGACCCAACTGTACTCAAAGTTCCAAGTTCCGACCCTGAACCGACTCACTTCATAACTCTATTGTCCTCTTACTTTAACCAACTACCTCTACTTGATACAGATTCCAAAAGGTAACAATGCAAAAGGAAAATACCTACATATTGTGAAAATGGATGGTACTAGACCCGTTAGTTTGTTAATTGTCAAAATCAAGATAGCATCACACTATATATATATATATGTTATACAAGTAAATGATGAATGGACTAATATATGATCTATTTGAAACTTTATTAAAATTGAATATCCAACTTTTAAAAATAAATACTATATCTAAACACATGGTTAATGATATATATTTCAACAATCTTCCACTTAGAATTTTAACCATGACAATTATTAGAATAAATATTATATGTAAATACTTGATTAATAGTATATATCTCAACAACTTAGTTTAGCCTTCAACACATAAGTTGAAGGTAGAGATACTACACAAACTTTAATAAACATAAACAATATTTTCACCCCAACTTTTGATTCTTCAGAACTTGGAGCACAGATTGTGCAGTGCAATAAGAAATGGCCTGAATTGTGACCATTGGATTCACTCCAATAGCAGTTGGACACACACTTGAATCACCAAGAAACAAACCTTCTACTTCCCATGTTTCTCCTTTTGAATTAACCACTGAAGTTTTTGGATCAACTCCCATTCTACAGCTTCCCATTTGATGTGCTGAACATATAGGAACTGAATGCTTTCCAATTTCTATTGAACTTTCTTCTTTCACAAACCTCTCAAACTCCTTCGAACTTGCTTCTTTCACCTTCAAACTCCTCCCCTTCTCTTGTTGAGTTCCAATCTCTTCTGCACCAGCAGCTGCCAAGATTCGTAGTGTCTTCTCTAGGCCTGCTTTTAGATTTTCTTCATCAATTTGATCCAACTTGTAAGATACTGAATATGGTGAAAGTGCTTCCCCTGATCCCTTGTCCCTTGCCAATGCGAAGATATATGCGGTTCTTGAATATTTGCTCATCCTCATCTTGATGTCTAGGCCTGAAACCCATGGCATTAGTGCTGAAAACATGCCAGGGTGTAATCCTGGTGTCTGTATGACTGCACCATATCCTGAACCTTCGAAATTCGCCACGACTTTAGACATGGCTGTCAATATCCCTCCTTCATAACTTTTCTTCTCTGGTTTTGGCCATATTTCATTAGCTATTGGTTGTGAATCTGGAAAGTATCCCCAAGCGATAACGACTGGATGGAGGTGTAAGTTTCTGCCAATATTTGGATTCTTTAAGCCACTCCTCTTGAGCAATGAAGGAGTGCTAAGAGCACCACAAGCTACTATTGTGACTTTTGATTTCACCACACAAATTTCTCTCATCCCTTCAATATTTTGAAATGCAAAAGCAACTCCAATGGCTTTACGCTTTCCTGAATTGTCATTCTTTTCTTCATGGATCACTTCCAAGGCTTCACATTCAGAAAGTATTGCACCATTGCCTGATTTCACCAAATTGACTAACCATGTCTCGGCTGTGCCTTTTTTCTTCCCATTTTTGCAACCAAAGCCACACCATCCACAGTAATGATCCGAGGGTGCGTTCCTAGGGATTGTTTCCACTGGATATCCTAATTCTTGACACCCTTTTCTCAAAATCATGTTTTGGAACTCTTCATCTTCAATTTCAGACTGAACTCCCATTTTTTCACATACAATCTTCAAAGCCTTCTTGTAGAGTTCACTTTCAAACAGTTTAAGATTGTATCTTTTAGACCATTCTTTTAGTACATGTTGTGGAGTTTGAATCGAAGCTGCCCAATTTATCGTCGAGCCACCACCAACAGTGGATCCAGCAAGTAGCATAATATCCATGTCCTTGGTTGCTACTACTCCACTTCCAAGGTACATTTGATCCATTGAAGGCCCTTCAAGAAGTGAAAGATTAGTTCTGGCAAGATAACTTCCTTTTTCTAGGACAAGCACTTTGTGTCCAGCATTTGCAAGAATACCAGCTATAACTCCACCACCAGAACCTGAACCAACCACCACAGCATCACATTCTATTGTGAAAGCATGGCACTCTGTGCTTCTCCTCGCGTTCTTGAAATTATGCGGTTTAGATACAGAAAATCCTAGTTTTTGCAGCCTCTCAAATGTTATTTTCTGTGAATTTTTTAGACTGATGATTCCTTCATAAAGTGGTCCAAATGGTTGATCATCCTTTTTCTTAGAGTTCATGTTTTCTTGTTTTTGCTTCGTAAAATCTGGATCAGGTCCAGAGTAGCCAAGCGCTTTCCATGATGGATTCTGGCCTTCCTCATTCACCTAAAAAGAATTAAGATTTTCACTTTCAAGAAAGAAGAAAGAAGTTCCTCTTATCATATATTATTCTCTTGTCATCATTTTTATATTGTTCTAAGCTTAATTTTACGATTTACAACATATATAGTTCAGACAATATCCTTGCAACTGCATACTATATTGGGGACTGTATGTGAACAAAGTCGCACATGAAAAGCAAAAAACGAGAAAAGGAAATTTACCTATCGAAGCAAACATAGCTACTATATCTACTATACATAACTATAATTTTAAAATTTACCTATCATAGCTATACTTTTATAGTAAATTTCTCTTTTTTCCCCTCTCTTACTCGTCTTTGTCCTATCTCGTTGCCCTCTCTCTTCTCTCGCTCCCCTCTCTCCATTCACTCTCTCTGCTCACCGAGTTTTGCATATGTGTATCTAATCTGGCTACAATTTCTCTATGACCCTTTATTAATTGAAAATTGAATCAACATAAAATCTCTTAGTAAGCACTACTTTTTTATCTAAACTGGACATTATGCACAATTGATTAATGAAAAATAATCATTGAATCCAAGTTCAATGGACCGAAATTTTCGTCGAACTGCACTCTCAGTTTTCTCCTTAATTCAAAGCTATAGTTATTCCAAGCTCAAATATATCTTGCATCTATCTCTTTATCTGATACATCCCTCAACACTATTTCAAAGCAATATGTATCTTGTATCGGCTTTGGCATTTTTAGTTATGAGATACAACCTTCATATTGATACATATTTGTATTTGTGTATTTGTGTTTGATTGATATGTATCTATATGTGTATCTGTGTATGGATCTATATGTTTCAATTTCAAAGCTAATATGTGTATCTATGTATATGTGTATTTGTGTTTGGTTAGTTTGGTTAATGATGATACGTGTGTATCTGGTATCTATGTTAGAGTTTCAAAGCTAATATGTGTATTTGTGTGTGCGATTGGGAAAAAGATACAACTTATATCAAGGTGTATCTGAAATACAAGAAGTATCTAACATCTCTCCTCTCTCTCCAAACTCTCGCTCACCTCTTCTCTCTAAATCTCGCTTGCCTCTCTCCTCTCCAAAGTTATTGCTATGGATTGTAATTAGATAAACCACAGCTACTATTCACAATTATAGTCCAAATTATAATTGCCCTCAGCTAAAAGTTGTGTCATTCAATTCTAAAGTGAGGATATGAATGATCTCAACTTTTAACGGAGAGGAACATTTTACCATTTTGCATAATTTATATATTATGCCAAAAATAAAAGACTACATCATGAGAGATACATGTTCTATTTTAAGATGAATGATATAGATTTTAATCAACTAACGTTTATATAAATTAAATATAGTACCTGAGTGAAGAATACTAGGAGAACCAGTTGTTTCATGGCAAAAAAGAGAATCCTTAGGAGTTTGAAACAACTTGTTGCCCATGATTTAACAATTTCTTCTCTTTTCTTTGGTGAAATGTTAGAAAATGTCTGTAAATATGGAAATTGGGTTGACAAGCTTGCTTTACCACAAAGTATAAAAGTTCCAATTCTTGTTGATAATAGCCATAGTGCTAATTTGCACAACTTCAGCCTTGGATGTTGCAATCTATTACTTATCATCCATCCCACCTGAAAAATAAATAATAAATTAAAATCGGAGATGAGATGATTAATACTCTTAGTTAACTCTGGAGATAGAATTTTCACTTAAGGGGTTAATCACGTACGTACTATACATACGTTTAAAAAAAGACCTTATATATATACTTACATGTTGAGGAGTTCCATTCATGGATGCTGAAGTTTGGAGGAAGTTAATGAAAGAATCATCATCAATATTATTGGCTTCTTGATGATGATGATCATAGGAATTAGCATCATGAATGGAAGGTAAAAAAGTGTCACAAATAGAAGTAAGAGACTCCAATTGGTTAGAGGAAAGTGTCACAAACTTAGCATTTTTTTCTGTGACTTTCTGATCCATTTTTTTCTCAATGTTACTAATTTTTTTTTTTTTTTTGAGAATATTGCGAAGTTTATTTAATTAACATGGTATTTATAGGTAAGGGGGATAATCAACAAATTAAATGTGACGTTTTATATGTTGGTTAGGTAGGAGAGGGGGGATAGGTTTATGTGTGACATTTTCAATGTTTTATTTTGACTTATAGGAACTGATCTTATTGAAATCCAACTTTTATAGAAGATTTTAGGCACGTTTGAGGATAAACGTCTTTCTAAACGATGAATAATGTGATGACACGTTCAACACCAAAATCATGAAATTTTGATTGTTTAATTTCTTGCCTTAAAACCTAAGAAAATGTTCAACTGGTCATCGATTTTGCTCAATATTAAAAATTAATAGATACATAAGGGGAAGAATAACGGAACACGAACCTAACAGTACATTGTTTTAATTAATGTTCTTTAGTGACACAAGCCAAGCATTTCTAAATTTGTGCTTGAAGGAGTGGGTCTTAATTTTCAATGGACTAAACAAGAAACACTATATATAGACATATAACATTAGATTGGCGTATGTTCGTTGTATTCGGTATCTATCAAATATCATTAGATTAGCTACAACAACTTCTTTCAAAGTTGTTACAATTGAAATAATGTCATATAGATTAATTCGGTAGAGACCTAAGTACGTGCAACTAGGGGTGTCAAATGGGCGGGTTGGGTTGAAATTTGAGATATTAAAATAGGTTGAAATAAAAATTGGGTTGGGTCCTGACCTGCCAAAGTTTACTTTGGGCTCAAATGAGCTAAAAAACGAGTTGAGTCTTGACCTGTCTAATTTGACCCACTTAATCTCAATAATTTTAACATATTGATAATTAACTTTTATAACCACAATTTGAATTTCAACTCAATGTTTTTTTTTTAAAATAAGTTACAAATGGGATAGATAAATCCTAAAAAATATTAAATAAATAATAATTCATATCATCAATATAAGAACATACATTACATCAATGCAAATAAAAAGTCTTAAAATGGGTTGAAATTGGAGATTGAATTGGGCTCAATTGAGGATTCTCTTAAAATGGGTTAAGGCTTGAATGAGTTGAGATTGAATCCAATTCAAATTATCTTAAGCCCAACTCTTAAAATTCTGGGTGGTTGGGCGAGTTACCTATATTTGGATTCATTTTTGACACTCCTACGTGCAACATTAATTATTTTACAGAAACTACATGTCTTTACGATATTCGAAGTTGAGTAAATATGTCCTTTAATAGTTTGGCTAATGTATGTCCTTACCTTTCAGTAGCTCGTCCAAATATGCCTTTAAGTATAACTTACATAAATCCCATAGTGTAAGAGTGAAATTACCATCTATCCCTACTTTTTTTTTAATTACACAAATCCCATGTTTTTAGGCATTCTGTATACATAAATAAGGAACCAGATACATTATTATTGATACATTATGTATCCATCTATTGTGCTTATTAAGGGAAAAAAAAAAACTGAAAATCAAATTAAGATCCCATAATATCTATCTGTTGCGCTAATTAAGGGAAAAAAAACTGAATCAAAATTAGGATCCCATAAATTGTGCTATTCCATTCCGAGTTACTATCAACGATTCAGTCATATAGCATAAAGGAACCAAAAAAATTCAAATTTCAAATTTCTTCTTCCTGTTCATCTTTCTCTTTGTTTCATGCATAGCCGAAAATTTCATAAAATACATAATGAATATTTTGATTTTGTTGAGTTCCTGTTCGTGTTCGGGTTAGGATTCATGTTCGGATTCGGGTTTGGGTGAGTTTCAGAGAGGAGTTCCTTCTCGGTTCTCTCTGTTTTTTCTTTTTCATTCCAAAATTTTCGTGAAAATTGAGGGGAAAACGGAGAAGAAAAACTAGAGTGTGAAGAAGACGGCGTGTGATGTGGATGCTTTGAAGAAGTGTTTGGAAGAAAATAAAGGCGCTATACATGTGAATTTCTTTTTTGATTTTTGAATTTTTATATGCATATATAAATCATGATACATTATTGATTTCAACTTGATACAATTCTAGTTTGATGTATATTTAATGGGTTTTTTGTAGCTGTGAGTAAGTATATTGTTACTATAAAGTATCGGATACATGTGAATTTCTTTTTTATTTTAATGTGTCAATATATGAATTTCTTCTTTTTAATGTATCAGTGTGCAAGAGAATATATTTTGATACAATAAATTGACATGTTAATATTTTCAAGGCTTAACTCATCGGTGACCCCTTAAAGTTGACACTAATTTTTCACTTAGACACCTCAACTAAGCTTTGTTCATTTTAGACAACTCATGTAAGGTCCTAATGTGTCATTTTGACACTTTTCGCTGACATAGCATAGTGAGTGTGACACACTCATTAACAGCGCGTCAGGCTCTTTTTTAGCCAATTTTTATGTTATATTTCCTTCTTCTTCTCCATTTTTTCAACCACCATTTTCTCAAGCTTGAACTTCTTCCATGGTGAAATAGATTCGATGATGCCACAAACGAAGAATCTAATTCCAAACGTCAGAGCTTTCCCCAAGATTTCCTAACGATGATGCCCTTCGTCCTCCTTGATTTATTTTGAGAAAAAAGCACTGAAAATTGAAGAAAACACGTGAAAAAACTTGAAAAGTTGGAGATGAATTGTCACTAAGAAAATGAGATAATCTCCATTAAAAGAAACTTAACAATTTGATATGAACATGTACACATCTGTATTTTTAAAACTTCACTAGATCTTAGAATTTTTTTTAGCAATAAAATCTGAAGATTTTTTTTTTAGCAATAAAATTTGTGCAACAACATTTATTTGTAAGAATTTGAATTACACAAGTTCATTAAAGTTATACCATAAAAGAATTGAACAATTTTAAGTAAAAGAGATTGAGAAAGTTTAGGGTATATGGTGAAGAAGATTAATGGGTGTGTGCTTGTTTCTCCAATGTTGGAGAAGACGATAGGGTGGGGGTGGGGTGGAAGATGCTTCTCCTAAAGATTTTTTTAAAGTGATTAAGTCCTTTTTTTTGTTATTATTTGGAAAAAAATGCCACATGTCATCGATTTATTGGCGATTTCTTTTTATAATTGAAAATTTATTATTAAAGAATTATTTTGAACAAAATGAAAATGTCCTCATTTAATTGGACACTTTACACGTCATCCGCGAGTGGAACACACACACACATCATAATTTTGCTGACTGTAAAAAAAAGTGTCAAAATGACACATTGGGGCCTTACATGAGGTGTCTAAAATGAGCGAAGCCTAGTTAAGGTGTCTGAGTGAAAATTGGTGCCAACTTTAGGGGGCCACCGATAGGTTAAGCCTATTTTCAACCTTGTTTCATTTCAGCTACAAACAATCCACAGTCCCTTCAAAATGAATAATATACATTATAACAAATAGTTAACATGATACAAAAATAACAAACAGTTACACATGATATAAACTAACAACAGTAACACGTGATACAACAAATGCCCACCAGTTGAATATGATACAAAAATTGCCCAACACTTAAACATGATACAAATAATGGAGTGGAGTTAAATTAGTAACTTGCAATGTATCTTATGTGTGTATCTGATACATTTTAGTAAACTTTGTGTATCTAATACACACTCATTAGTACAAGTTTTGAATGATACACCAATGAACATTATTTTTGTATCAATAATTTCACATAATTACAAAACTCCACACATGATACAAAAATGCCCACAAGTTGAACATGATACAAAAATTGTCCAACCCTTAAACATGATACAAACAAAGGAGTACAGTTTAATTAGTAACTTGCCATTTATCTTATGTTTGGATATGATACTCTTCAAATAATGAACAAAATTAGGTTTAAGTGTATCAACTAATTAAACTTAAATATTGATACATTACAAAATGAAACATTAATTTTTCATTAGTGTAGCGAAGGCGTACATTTAGTGTACTTCTGATTCTTTATGATCAGAGAGAGAGAAAAATTTGAAAATTAAAAAATGAAGGAAGTAAAGATTGAGGGGAGTGAAAATAGGAAGAGAAACGTGTATGGGGGTGTTGAGGAGTTATGCATCCATAACATTGAGGTTTGAGAGGAAAAAGAGGGGTTTTGAAAATATTTTGAAATGGTAGGGAATAATGGAAAATATGAAAAATAAAAGTGTGTATATAGGTAATTTATCCTTAATTTAATTGATTGATTAATAAGCAAAAAAGAATCAAATATGCCTTTAGAGTATGCAAAATTGACCATAAAACATCGTTTGTTTTCATTAAGAATAAGATGTTTGAATCTGAATACACATCTGAATATTAAAATGTGCATTAAGATTTAGAAGTTTGAATCTGAATATTAAAATGTTGCATTAAGATCTAAATACTAAATTATTAAAACTGATTAATTTTTCTCAATATCTGAATGTATAATATTTGTCTGTGTTTAAAGATAATAAATATAAAATGCTAAATTAATGTAATATAATATTATATTAATAAATATTTTAAAATTTTCATTTGACAATTGGTGGTGATGACTAACTATAGAGATTGTGTGTTTACCGATGATGGTGGTTATGGGCAGTATCTTATGGTATAGTGGTTGACAGTAGTGATTAACTATGTTTGTTGGTGGTGACGACTAATAATTAGTAGTGGAATGATACTGATAGCTAATGACAATGGTGAATGATGATTGCAGTTAACGATATATAAATTATAATATTAACCAATGGTGATAATTATGGATAGTAAACTTAATAATAGTTGGTGGTGATAATTGCAAATAATAGCTAATGATGATGATGATTGATTTTGGTAATTGATAGTTGTGATGGTTATGATTGGCTTGATGATGATAGTTATGGATGGTAGGTGGTGATGATTAACGTGATCATAATTGTGACTGAAATGGTGATTGTGGCCTTGTGGGCGGTGGATGAAAGTGGATAGAGTAGCGGTAAATGTCATATTTGTACAAATTCTTAAATAGACATCGTACTGATATAATTTTTTTATTATAAATATTAATCATTCAGACCTATTCAGACTATTGTAAAATAAAAATAACAAAATGCACTTTATGATTAAGATCCGAAAACAAACAGATGAGGCCGAAAATTCCATAAATGCTGATAGTTGTTGTTGATGTCATGTGGATTAAACTCGATGTAGATTTCAAGCATTTAAACAATATAATTGTTGAAGCATATATTTTCATGGGAGAAGATATTGAGGTGAGTTAAAATATGTCTTTACTAAAATTCTTTTCTCATAATTAGCATGCATCTAAGGTGTTTGTAGAAATGTATTGAACAGTTAAATGCGTGTTTCGATTAAAGCGAGCGAGCATGCATTATCTAGGAAAGTTTATAAATATGTTTAGCTAATGAATTTTCATATTCTGAGTGTTTTGCCCAGAATTTTAAAATTTATTTTCATGGCTTATTATGTTTTAAATCATGATACTAGACATTATGTTCAAGAACTTAAAGGTAGATTTTTCTTTACACTTATATTGTGTTTTGCATTTAGAATTATTTGTAAACTATTATGTCACATTTTAAAGTAAAGAATTTGATTCAAGTTGTCATATACAGTTTTTCAGATAAAGAATTAGACACAAGGGTAACAGAGAGAATTTTCAGAAAAATATTATTTTTAGAGAAAGATTTCTCGACTTACAGTGGTTCATGATTATTCTAAACTACTCCTGCCAACGTAGGAGAGTTGATGTGAAGGTAGAGACATTACACAAACTTCAGTAGATGTTGAAGGTAGTCGAGGGGGGTTCAACATCTACTCATAAGTTGAAGGTACAGACATTACACAAACTTCAGTAGATGTTGAAGGTAGCCGAAGGGGGTTCAACATCTACTCATAAGTTGAAGGTCGAGACATTACACAACTTAAATAAACATAAACAATATTTTCACCCCAACTTTTGATTGTTCAGAACTTGGAGCACAGATTGTGCAGTGCAATAAGAAATGGCCTGAATTGTGACCATTGGATTTACTCCAATAGCAGTTGGACACACACTTGAATCACCAAGAAACAAACCTTCTACTTCCCATGTTTCTCCTTTTGAATTAACCACTGAAGTTTTTGGATCAACTCCCATTCTACAGCTTCCCATTTGATGTGCTGAACATATAGGAACTGAATGTTTTCCAATTTCTATTGAACTTTCTTCTATCACAAACCTCTCAAACTCCTTCGAACTCACTTCTTTCACCTTCAAACTCCTCCCCTTTTCTTGTTGAGTTCCAATCTCTTCTGCACCAGCAGCTGCCAAGATTCTTAGTGTCTTCTCTAGGCCTGCTTTCAGATTTTCTTCATCAATTTGATCCAACTTGTAAGATACTGAATATGGTGAAAGTGCTTCCCCTGATCCCTTGTCCCTTGCCAATGCGAAGATATATGCGGTTCTTGAATATTTGCTCATCCTCATCTTGATGTCTAGGCCTGAAACCCATGGCATTAGTGCTGAAAACATGCCAGGGTGTAATCCTGGTGTCTGTATGACTGCACCATATCCTGAACCTTCGAAATTCGCCACGACTTTAGACATGGCTGTCAATATCCCTCCTTCATAACTTTTCTTCTCTGGTTTTGGCCATATTTCATTAGCTATTGGTTGTGAATCTGGAAAGTATCCCCAAGCGATAACGACTGGATGAAGGTGTAAGTTTCTGCCAATATTTGGATTCTTTAAGCCACTCCTCTTGAGCAATGAAGGAGTGCTAAGAGCACCACAAGCTACTATTGTGACTTTTGATTTCACCATACAAATTTCTCTCACCCCTTCAGTATTTTGAAATGCAAAAGCAACTCCAATAGCTTTACTCTTTCCTGAATTGTCATTCTTTTCTTCATGGATCACTTCCAAGGCTTCACATTCAGGAAGTATTGCACCATTGCCTGATTTCACCAAGTCGACTAGCCATGTCTCAGCTGTTCCTTTTTTCTTCCCATCTTTGCAACCCATGCTGCACCATCCACAGTAATGATCCGAGGGCGCGTTTGTAGGGATTGTTTCCACTGGATACCCTAATTCTTGACACCCTTTTCTCAAAATCATGTTCTGGAACCCTTCATCTTCAATTTCAGACTGAACTCCCATTTTTTCACACACAGTCTTCATAGCCTCCTTGTAGAGTTCACTTTCAAACAGTTTAAGATTGTATCTTTTAGACCATTCTTTTAGTACATGTTGTGGAGTTTGAATCGAAGCTGCCCAATTTATCGTCGAGCCACCACCAACAGTGGATCCAGCAAGTAGCATAATATCCATGTCTTGGGTTATTAGTAGTCCACTTCCAAGGTACATTTGATCCATTGAAGGCCCTTCAAGAAGTGAAAGATTAGTTCTTGCAAGATAACTTCCTTTTTCTAGGACAAGCACTTTGTGTCCAGCATTTGCAAGAATACCAGCTATAACTCCACCACCAGAACCCGAACCAACCACCACAGCATCACATTCAATTATGAAAGCAGGGCACTCTGTACTTCTCCTCGCGTTCTTGAAATTATGCGGTTTTGACACAGAAAATCCTAGTTCTTGCAGCCTATGGAATATTATTTTCTGTGAATTTTTTAGACTTATGATTCCTTCATAAAGCGGTCCAAATTGTTGATCATCCCTTTCCTTACTGTCCATGTTTTCTTGTTTTTGCTTCTTGAAATCTGGATCAGGTCCAGAGTAGCCGAGTGCTTTCCATGATGAATTCTGGTTTTCATCATTCACCTAAATCAAAAAGAAATTAACAGTTTCACTTTCAAGAAAAAACAAAGTGAAGGAAATATACATTACATTAATCATTTTAAAAAGATGAGCTTTTACAACAACAACATAAACAGGAAAATCCCACTAAGTAGGGTCTAGAAAGGGTAGAGCGTACATAGGCCTTATCCCTATCTCGTGGTGGTAGAGAGACTGTTTTCGAAAGACCCTCGGTTCAAGTGCATCGAAGCCAAGTATAAGAAGAAGAAAACAATAAAGAAAGAAAAGCTAGCAACAAAATAGTGTCATAATCGAAACACACTAAAGAACATATGACAAGAACTACAAGGGTACGACTAGTACACAACAGGCATGAACAAGCATAAACCTTCGCAAGGCAAGACAACACTCTACCTCTACTAATCATCTGTCCTAATACGTGACCTCCATTCTTTCCTATCTAGAGTCGCGTACTCAGTAACATAAAGCTTTCATGTCCCGTCTAATCACCTCTCAAGACATGACGCAACTTCATATTACTGGATACATGTTAAAAGATGAGCTTTTTACATAACTTTATTCATCAAATGTAATGTGACATTACTATTCCTTTATTATGAAATTCAAAAACAAATATTGTGAATATATGAGGTTTCATTTACAACATAGTTCAAATAATATCTTTGCACACTACATTTTCTTTTAAAAAATATCATGTCTGTATTATGAGCTTCTTTGGAATAAATTTCCAATTGATATGTACTGTGTCAAGTGTGCTACATAAATGAGCTACGTACTACTATAGTATTTGTTTGTAAATGTAAGGGCCCAATATGTTTGCCCACTAGTATTATGCCCACAGACAGAAATTCAAGTTGCATAATATAGGTGACGGTCAAAACTTACGATATTTACATCAAATAAAAAAATCTGTATTTTTAGATATATTATAATGTGACCAAAGCCATTATTGTAAAAAAGGACTTATTGTAGCGGACAAGTAGTTAGTTTAATCATGTAGCATCTCTATCCGTTCAACAAAATTCTTTAATATGGAAGTTGGAACTATATAATAAATGATGAAAATATTTATGTGTAGTTAATACTAAAATGAACTCTCTCCCACTCAAAAAATATTTTATGTTTAACTTCTAAAAGTTAATAAAAAAAATAATTGTTGTTTTATAAAACTTAAAAGGTATTTCATTTTCTTTATCTATAACTTTGAATTTTTTTTATCATAATTAAGAATATCTTGATCAAGGCATTTGAACTGGACTTAATTGACCTCTGAAATTAAGTTGAATTTTATCTTGAATTGCGACTTTTGCACGTCACAATATTTTGTAGGTCATTTTATTCTGATTAAATTATAAAACGTGATGTTTGAACCGTTTCCTCTCCCACAAACATAATGCCAACGAATAAATTTAATTTAAATATTATAAAGTTCCAAAAAATCTCTTTTATTATTAATTTTTTCATATACACATTTAGTCAAAAGAGTGCATTAATTGCCTAAATTCTTTAACTCTACGCCACGTTACAATTTGGGACAACATACATGATAACGATGGATAAGACCTCCAAATAAAATATATTAGTAAAAATATCTTCTTATTTATAATTTCGTAAAAAACGCGTCAACAAAAAAGTGGACAAATAAATTGCATGCACGCTATATATGTACGGATTTTTCTGTTAGAAAACAGATGAAAAAGTAAATGCAATTTCAAGATGATAGGTGAATATTATGAGAAATTAAATTGCCAGCAGCGAAAAAATTGCTGATGGGCCAAAAACCGGAAGGGGGGTAGCTTAACAATTAATTAATGGTGGGGAGTGTACGTAAATTAAATATATACTAGTTTAGTGTACGTGAATTAAATATCGTAGTATACCTGGGTGAAGAATACAAGGAGAACCAGAATTTTTGCAGCAAAAAAGAGAATCCTTAGTAGTTTGAAACAACTTGTTGCCCATGATTTGACACTTTCTTCTCTTTTCTTTGGTGAAATGTTAGAAAATGTCCGTAAATATGGAAATTGGGTTGACAAGCTTGCTTTACCACAAAGTATAAATGTTCCAATCCTTGTTGATAATAGCCATAGTGCTAATTTGCACAAGTTCAGCTTTGGATGTTGCAGTCTATTCTTTATTATCCATGCCATCTGAAAAATAAAATGACTTTAATTATTATTGAGTATAATCTAGAAGTACTGATCATATGAATCTTTCGATAAGGTGTGAGTTCAATTCTTATGGTCCTTTTTTCATTTTCACTACATAATATTCCTTCTATTTTATATTAATTGAGTTTGTGAGACAATACACACGTATTAAGAAAAACAATCAAGGACATAATTTCCACTATTGCACATTGTGAAATCATAAACATAACTTTGTAAGTAGTGTAATTTATCTTCTAGAAAATATTAAACTTCAATAAATAAAAGGGCAAATATAAAAAAAATTTCAAACATCCATCTTGAACTTTGAACAGTTCAATTATTTCAAACAATGAAAAAAACCTCAAAAATTCAGTTAATATGAAATAGAGGGAGTAATTACTTTTTTACGACTATGAGGCTGAAGAGTCTTACTACAAGGGTTACCACTCCTGTAAGACTAGTTTGGATTCGAGGGTTGTTATAAGGACGGGACGGCGAGAGGAGGAAGGTGATATGAAATAATCAGAATGGATGCGTCGGAGGGACGTCAAGTGGTTAATATTATTCCTTCCGGACTAGAATTTCAACGATAAATAGAAAAACCAGGGGCGGAGCTACAAGTTTGGTATGCATGCGTTCGGTTGAATTCAATAACTTTAGTTGAAATTAATTTAAGAAATTCACTAAATATGTATAAAAATGAAATTCAAAATTCAGTATAACACCATATATATGTCGCTATCTTATTAGAATGGAGAACGCATAATATTCAAATTCTGGCTCTCCACTTAATTCAACATGGAAAATTTATACTTAATGAGAAGTATATAACAAAATCTTACATGTTGAGGAGTTCCATTCATGGATGCTGAAGTTTGGAGGAACTTTTTGTAAGAATCATCATCAATATTGCCTTCTTGGTGACCATAAGAATTAGCATCATGAATTGAAGGTACAAAAGTGTCACAAAGAGTAGTAAGAGAGTCCAATTGGTTAGAGGAAAGTGCCCCTAAGTACTCAATTACACTCCTACTGCTTCTGGAGAAAAAGCAACAATCTTGTGTCATTTTCTGATCCATTTCTTTTTCTTCTGTTTTAATTCTTTCTTGTGATAATATTGTAAACTGCATTTGACTATATTAGTTAGGTATTTATAGGGGAAGGAAATTAAATAAGAGGGTACCTACCCTAACCCACCTATTAGCTAGGTAGTCGGGGTTTATTCAAACTCTATTCGGCAGAAAATTATACTATTTATATATGGTTAATTTTTTTAATGTATATATAATAGATGTCGATTGTCGAACTCCCTTCGTCCAGTTCATGTGTTTACTTTTTCGAATTTTAACCTGCCACTGTCACCTATTATTCGGTTGGGTGGGGAGGAGCTTATAACACAGAGAGCCCTACGAAGAGACTCTTTTAGGTGGAAGTAAATTATTCAATGCATAATAATCTCATCAAGGTATGGCTAGAAATTGTTATTCATAAGAGTGCATTGAATTTTTGATGGTAGATTCATAAATAAAAAAAGTCTTTGTAACTCTTTCAGAAGAAATGAAACAAAAGATATATTAAAGCTAGCCAGCTAGAACAATTATTGTCAGAAGTCTACCGAATGCTATTCATATATATATATATACACGCATGATGACTAAATAGGTATAAGCAAGCAAAAATGTAAATTTGCAATAATAGAGAGAAGATAGATGGCAAATGCGCTACGTACCTACATATGATAACCACAAATTTGCAATAATAATAGAGAAGATTTTGGTAATGAAAAGTTTGTTTCTTAAAGTACATCTTCATCACAAACCCAACAAGCAATGAAAAAATAATAATCAAGAACACAATTTTGATTATATATTATATTGGTTTGCTTAAAAATATGATTGTAGACCTTAGTTTATGATCTAACTTAACTAAATTTGATATAAACACGGGATGCAAGTATATTTCTTTCCATTTTACTTATCTTCTTCTATGTAAGACATTATCTTATTCAATATTTCGACCACTAGTATATAAGTATTTTAATAAATAATATACAAATTAGTGCTTGGACTATACCCTCTGAAATTGTTATTCGATCGATACTTGCATTGAGCCCGACTAATTTGAATTGATGTCACGTAAGGTTCATTTTAAAGAAAAAATACCCACTAATACAATTTTTTCATAGTCAGGGACTCGAAGCTCTACTTTATGAAATTATTACGTATTCGCATATCAAAATCAAATTAACTTTCTATTATATATATATATATCTGTTAAATAAATAATTGAAAATGGATATTGGATCAAATATGTAAAACAATATTGTGGAAAAGTATGAAAGTTCAATAGTAATGTTTGAAAGCAATGTTTGCAACAAATTTTAAAATTTTGTTGTCTAGAAATATTAGGTCAAATGCAACTCACTTTCCTTTCTATAGAAGGACTAGACAACTATAGTACTTTTCAGAGAAAATTTATATCCAATATCAAAACTCACACATTATTTTATGGATCGGAACATCATGATAATTGAATGATAGTACGTACGATCTAGCCAATAATCTTTATTATGCACCCCACATGATTTTAATTTTTAACCAGCACAAGACTTTTTATCGTTGAAATATTTTTTTCGTATTGATTTATGTGACAATGTTTTTTTTTATTTTTTATATTGATTGTAATAACACAATCTAAATAAGAAATAATGAATTTTGAAATTTATTGTCTAAAATAAATTATATATATTTTTGTGGTTAGGTGCTCTTGAGTCAGACATTTAAATAACATTCTTGTAAGTTATCGAAGGAATTCTCGTCTCTGAAAGGATAAAGCTAAAAGATTTTTTTTTATTAAATAAAAAAAGGAACTTTAAAGTTAAGTTACTTTTAATTACAGAAAAATAATATATTTTTTAAAAATAAATATAATAAAAAGAAAACTGTGCCGGATAAATTAAGGAGTAGTACTGATTACGGATCCAATTAATTTCATGCATAATTAATTACTATACCTAACTACTTGCAATATTAATGCCTTGACCAATGTGAGCTGCACTAATAAGTACTCCCTGACCTCTACATATTTAACAAGAAAACGACAATTCATATAATGTGCTTTGATGGGATACAGATTGTTAATTAAGAATATTTTTTTAAAAAAAATTACGATCCAAAACAAGTCATATATATTTTAGGTAGATTGTGTTAGAAAAATAATAGGAAATATAAATTGAAGAAGAAGATGGTTTTGATGCATCTAATCACTTTCTTTAAAGAGAGATATTGTTCATATACATATTGGGCTAAATACAAATAATTCTCTTCAGGATACAACAAAGCCCTTGGATATATTTGCAGATTTTTATGCTCATTCTAGAGAATCTTTATATTTATAAGAGTCATGTTCTGTCATGAACATATGACTTTTCATAACAGTCATATTCTTTCACGAACAGATGTGTCTGTTCAATTTAAGACATCTATATATTACAAAATATCCAACAAATTGTTTCTAAATATTAGAAGGTATCATGATCTTCTTCTTCTTCTTCTTCTTCTTCTTTTCATTTTGAAAGAAAGTAAAAAAGAAAATGCATCACATAAATTGAAAAAATTAAAGGAGTAAGTTTTAGTTTATTAATATGGTTATTTTTTTTACTTTTTTTGTTTTTATGGTCTCTTTGATCAGTTGAGTAATTCTAAATAATATTGTTCATTGTGTGAATAAGTAAATATGTTCAAAAGTTGAAAATGATGTCTTTTGTTTAACTTATGAGTTCTTGATTTCTTGCACCATGCATGCACCGACTATACATAAGAAATCAATGAGTTGACCACATAAGCTTAATTCCAATCAACACGGTTGTGGCGGGATGATCTCCAGACCCAGCTTTAATTAGGAAGTCTCGAGTTCTAGTTCTAAGAGTATATGAGAAAATTTTTATTTGAGAAGCTTTCCTATTACGTCATACAAATCTGAATTTGTCCAATATGAATATCGAGTGTACATGTTTTCTTTTCACCTGTTTGTTCAAATCATTCTCAAGATTCACGGGCTAATATATAATCTTTTAATTCATTTTTATTTAGAAATTGATTTTTTATAAGCATAATATTGAAATAATTTATAAACTCGGAACGACACGAAAAGAGATGACATTGTCCGAGTGCCAAATAAAAAAATATATAACATAAATCCATTGATACCATTAGGATTCACATGAGTTTGTATGTTATAATTGTTACACCATTTTTCCTAAATAATATATAGTATATGCTTGACAATTTTCTCATTTTTTTCATGAGTCAAGCACGTGAAAATTCTTTTTGATATGGGTAATGGTGAAATTTGATCTCGGGACCTTTGCCTGCTTTGATACTATGTTGAAGCATGTGATCATCGTCTCATCTAAAAATTTAAGATATTAGAGAGAGTATACTTTTATTATTTAATTATATTTTCAACCATTTGAATTAATTTCTAATCACAACATTATTGTGGAAAAAAAGGGGTCAAAATTAGTACAATTCAATGAATTATGAAGGAAATAAAATTACCCAAGGTAATAATATATGCACAAGTGAAAGATCCAACACAATGACTTTGTAAGAGTCTTTATTCAATAACTCAATGACTCTTGTATTTTTGTACAATGAATGTATCTCTCACTACACAATGAATGTATCTTTCACTACATTGAAAATATGTAATAAGACACCCCTATTTATAGGACTAACAATCAAAGTAAACTAGGACTAGGATACTATAAAATTAACAAATCCTAATTAAACATAAATAAGTAAATACCATAAATAACAAATCATAAACTAGTAAGGAATCCTAAACTACTTAGGAATCCTACTCTTGGTTTATTTCCTACATAGCCTCCCTTAAACCAAGATCCTCAAATGTGATCATGCCCAGCATTTTCTTCAACTTTATGAATAACTCTATTTTTAATGGCTTTGTGAAAATATCAGCAACTTGTTCTTCGGTCTTGCAATATTCAACCACTATCTCTTTATCTTGGACCAAATCACGAATGAAGTGCCATTTGATGTCGATGTGTTTGCTACGGCCATGAAAAACAGGATTCTTTGTTAACGCAATGGCAGACTTGCTATCACAAAATATTTTTGTAGGATTATCTTGCTTGTGTTGAAGAAATCCAAGCATCCTTCTCAACCATAATGCTTGTGTAGCACTATTTGTTGCGGCCATGTACTCTGCTTCAGCAGTTGATAAAGCAACAACTTGTTGTTTCTTTGAAGACCAAGAAAATACACTAGATCCCAAATAAAATGCATAGCCTGAAGTACTTTTTCTTTGCATCATATCACCAGCCCAATCACTATCAGTAAATCCAACAAGATTACTATCATTAGTCTTTGAATAAAATATACCATCAGAGTGTGTACCTTGAATATATCTCAAAATTCTCTTGCCAGCTTGCAAGTGAGATTGACGCGGAAACTCCATAAATCTGCTAATTAATCCAACTCCATATGTAATATCAGGCCTTGTAGAAGTCAAGTATCTTAGACTCCCTAACAATTTCCTAAAATATGTAGCATCAACAAAATCACCAGTTCCATCTTTAGTCAACTTCAATTTCTCTTCAATAGGGGTCAAGATTGGTTTAGCTTTGTCCATATTAAATCTTTTCAAAATATCACTTGCATATTTTTTCTGAGAGATAAAGATTCCATCTTTCAATTGAGTAACTTCAATGCCAAGAAAATAAGACATTAATCCCAAATCAGTCATCTCAAATTGGCTAATCATAGCCTCCCTAAACTCAGAAATTAGTTTAGGATTATTGCCAGTAAATATTAAATCATCCACGTATAAGCATACAATGAGAATGTCTCCATCAGTATTGAATTTTATGTATAATGTATGCTCATAAGGACATCTATGAAAATCATGTCCAATAAAATAAGAATCAATGCGAGTATACCAAGCTCTAGGAGCTTGTTTCAACCCATATAACGCTTTCTTCAACTTGTAAACTTTATTTTCTTGACCTTTTTTAATATATCCCATAGGCTGCTCAACATATACTTCTTCTTCAAGAACACCATTCAAGAAAGCAGATTTAACATCCATTTGATGAATTTTCCAACAATTATTTGCAGCAAGAGAGATAATCATTCGAATAGTATCAAGTCTAGCAACAGGTGCAAATACCTCAAAATAATCAATACCTGTCTTTTGCTTGTATCATTTAACAACTAATCTTGCTTTAAAGCGATCTATTTCTCCAGATGGTTTGTATTTGGTTTTGTATACCTACTTGACTCTAATTGGTTGTTTTGAAGGCGGCAAATCTGTCAACTCCCAAGTGCTATTTTTCTCAATAGCATGAATTTCTTCATCCATTGCATTCATCCAATGATCATCTTTGGCAGCTTCCTCAAAAGTAATTGGATCACAATCTGCAAATAGTGCAAAGTTCACAATATCTTCGTTGGATAAATTTTTATTATTGTCAACAACATAATCTTGCAGACTGGCTGGTAGTTGGCGATTTCTTTGTGGACGAATCGATGTTTCTGTTTGAACAGGATAAGCTATTTGTTCCTCTTGATCTCTGCTAGAGCTTCCTTCCTCCATAATTGAAACGATTGGCTCAGACCTAGGCAACTCAGGATTTTTCTTTGACCATTCCCAACTATTGTGTTCTTCAAAAGTTACATCTCTAATAATAATTACTTTTTCTGTATCTGGATTAAATAACTTGTAACCCTTTGTCTCATGACTATAACCAATAAAAATACACTTTTCTGCCTTATCATCTAATTTCTTTCTCAAAACATCAGGAACATGAGCATAAGCAAGACAACCAAATACTTTTAGATGAGAGATATTTGGTTTCTTACCAGTCCAAACTTCTTGTGGAGTTTTTCCAAAATTGGATCGAGTTGGACACCTGTTTAGAACATAAATTGCACAAGAGACAGCTTCTGCCCAGAATTCTTTGGGAGTATTTTTGGAATGCATCATTGATCTCACCATATCCATCACTGTTCTATTTTTTCTTTCAGCTACGCCATTTTGTTGAGGAGTATATCTAGCAGTCAATTGATGTTTAATGCCAAACTTCTTCAAATAGTCATTACAAACAAGAAACTCAGTGCCCCTATCAGTTCTTAATGTCTTAACAAAATATCCACTTTGCCTTTCTACATAAACTTTAAAGATTTTAAAGATTTCACATGCATCAGATTTATTTTTTAGAAAATATACCCAAGTTTTTCGGCTAAAATCATCAATAAAAGTTTGAGTGGATTAGCGCCAATGGTGCATTAGCCCTCCAAGCTTTGCCTTTTTGAAAAGTTTCTCTATACTTTTTTCACAAAATGCAAGACTCACACTTTGTATCAGGAAAATCAACATAAGGCAAACCATCAACTATTTTATTTCTTGCAAGATATTTTAAACTCCCAAAATTCAGATGCCCAAAGCGTAGATGCCACAATCAAGTATCATTAGAGTTCACATAACTAAAGCAAGGTAAATCTCCACGGTTAAGATAAAGGGGCCACAAACGACTTTGATTCATTTTTACCGTTGCAATTAATCCTAATTTATCATCGCTAATAGTGCCATTCCATACTTAAATCGCAAATCATATCCTTTTTCTGTCAGTTGTCCTAAGCTCAACAAATTATGATGAAGACTTGGAACATAATAAACATCAGATACAAAGTGAGAAGAGTTATTTTTTGAAGTAATTGGAATTTTTCCTTTTCCAACAGCAGGCACTTTAGAGTTATTACCAAGTCTTACGGTAGCTCTAAATGATTCATCTAGATCAACAAATAATTCCTTATCCCCAGACATATGATTGCTACAACCATAATCTATAAACCATTCATCCCCTTTATTTTCTTCTATTTCTGAGCTAGAAAATAATAAAGTCTCTTGTTTATCTACATAATTTTCAGCCAATTTTGCATGTACTTCTTTGTTTTCAGATTTTTTAAACCAACAATCTCTTTGATAGTGTCCAAATTTTCCACAATTATGACACTGAACTTTTGATTTGTCATGTCTCTGAAAATTTTGATTATTTTGTTGTTCATTCCTAAAATTATTATTATTTCTTTGTTGGTAAAAATAATTACCTCTGCCACGGCCTCGAAAATTACCTCTGTTTCCTTGTACTCTACCTCTGAAATTTTGACCTCTTTGATTTGTCTTAGCCAAGTTTGATATCTCTTCTTTTGGATTAGGTTGATTCACCTTTGCTTGCAACACTTCATCAAGTTTTTCTGTCGTTTGTTGATTCAAGGACATCTCATATGTCATCAATTCCCCTTCTAAATCATCAAGTGTCAAAGTGCTAAGATCTTTGGTGGCCTCAAGAATCATCTTTTGGTGTGAAATTTTGTATTCAATGATCGAAATACTTTTTCAACAATTTTAACTTGATCTAAGTTTTCTCCATTAGTTCTCATATCGTTGACAATATTAGTAACCCTTGTCAAAAAATCTTTGACAGACTCAGTTGAGTGCATTTGAGTTAACTCGTATTGTCTTCTAAGCTCTTGCAATTTGACTCTTCTAACATTTACTGAACCTCGATGTGAGTTCACCAGAATTGTCCAAGCCTCCTTTGCTGACTTAGCATGTAAAATTTTATTATATACATGCAATTCAACCTTGCTATCAAGATAAAAACGTGCCTTAACATCCAATTGTCTATTTTTCTCCAATTGTTTTGCAGTTTCACCAGTCAATGTTGTGCCCTCTGGGACTTCCTCATATCCTTTATCAATAATGGGTCATAGTTCAACAACTTTGAAAAAATTCTGCATCTAGTGATACCAACTCTCAAAATTATTTTTTCCATCAAACACAAAAACAGGACAACTGGCTATATATTGACTACTCATGTTTTTTTTTTATATGTTGAATCTCACACAAGATTTATATAAGGATCACACACAAGCTTTTATAAAGATCTCACACAAGCTCTGATACCAATTTGAAGGAAATAAAATTAACCAAGGTAATAATATATGCACAAGTGAAAGATCCAACACAATGATTTTGTAAGAGGTTTTATTCAATAACTCAATGGCTCTTGTATTTTTGTACAATGAATGTATCTCTCACTACACAATGAATGTATCTCTCACTACATTGAAAATATGTAATAAGACACCCCTATTTATAGGACTAACAATCAAAGTAAACTAGGACTAGGAAACTATAAAATTAACAAATCCTAATTAAACATAAATAAGTAAATACCATAAATAACAAATCCTAAACTAGTAAGGAATCCTACTCTTGGTTTATTTCCTACAAATTATAATTGTCTTTTTAATTGAAAGTTTCTCAAAGGGAACTGTTAAAATGTGACGTGTTGAGTGTATAATATCACTAAGAATAGTCAGTACGATTGATATGCCGACTTGTCCAAAATTTTAGTTCCATAAAATTACTGAGATGTAAACTAATAATTCATACATATTTAATAAATTTCGTACGATAAATATGCCATTTGATTTAAAATTATTAAATTCAATCGAATCTTTATATTATATTCTAGATCCGCCCTAGTCTTTTGGTGCACTAAATGATGATAGGTGAGTGTCACAAATATATGAAACAAATATACTTATGAAAAAATCTATATCATAAGTATGGGTGATGCATATATTTATGTTACAATGCTTCTCAATTCTCATAAGTCATAACATGCCATTGCCATTATGTAGATTTTAAAATTAAAGAATTTAAACTTTTGTCACTTACAAGTATGGGTCATGCATTTAATTTAATTATTTAATTACAACTTATTTTTAGCTGGAATATTTTAAAGTAATAAGTATAATAAGAAGAATGGAATTTCCAATCTTTTTTTCCCCATGGGTGGAAAAGAAAAAAGAAGAATGGAAAAAATAAAGAAAAAAGGACAGATTACACATGGGTTGGCTACTTGTGGAAAATGTTTAATATTTGGGCCGTAAGATAAATTTGGGTCCAGACGTTACGAGGATTTGGGGGGTGATTAAATAGGATAATTTGCTGAAATTTCACTAGTTTAGAAGCTAATTACTTAGACATACGCTAATTTACAATATTATGAATTTTATCAGATTTTGGTGAGTCCAGATACATATTGTATCTCGGGATACATGGAGTCAAAATTAGGTATAATTTGTTCTAGATATACTGTATTAAAGTGGATTCGCATGTATCTGGGATATATAGACAAATCTCGCTCGCCTTCCTCCCATCTTGCTCGCTACTCTCATATTTCGCTTGCGTATCTGGTGTCCCAGATACATATACATGGTGTACATTTAGTGTGATTTGCATGTATCTGACTTGAAATCTGGTAATAAATTATTAAATAATAAGATAAAATGTAATTATTTCAAACTATAAGAAAAATTTGCATGTATCACACCTACTCGCTAGAGCATCTATATATGCATCTCCTCTATCCGAGTCATCTCAACCTCGCCTTCCTTATCTTATCCACCATAGAGGTCTTTCCCACTTTATCTCAAATATTCATCGTTCCTAATCCTTTTTTTTCTAGTATGCCCATATACCCATTATCTCGACATCTTTATTTTTGTTGCTTTCATCATTGGGATGTGTGGGTTCTTGACCAACAAACACCCCGCCCCATACAAATATGACTGGTCTAACAACCAGTTTATAATACTAACATTTAGACTTGGTGGCATATTCTTATCACACAAGACACCGGATGTCAACATCTATTTCATTCATCCCACTTCAATATGATGTGCACTAATCTGCGATCTCTCAATTCCTTTGGATTACTGATCCAAAATACTTGAAACTTCCTCTCTTGGAGATAACTTGTGTATCAATCCTTACTTCCACATCTGTCTCATGGGTTACATCATTAAACTTACACTCCAAATACTTTGTCTTAGTCCTGTTCAACTTGAACACTTGTTATTCCGGGGTCTGTCTCTAAAACTCTAACTTATCATTAGCTCTATTCCGTGTTCTATTAATCGATGCCATTCTTGGAAAGGGAATATCTACAATATTTCACACATGATCTGGCCGTACAAACTACAAAGTCCAACAGATGTTGGATCAAGAATTCCTTAAACAAAATCAGAGCTTTCTTGATGTTGACTGATGTGTTTTTAGGAGTGGAGCAACTTCTTTGTTATTTTTGTTTTTAAATTTAGCACTAATAGTTTAAATATTTGCAACTTGCAAGGAGGCAAAAGGGCTAAAAAAAAAAAGTAGGTAAGGAAAAGGCATTTCTACACTTGTATTATGAAAAAATTAAGAAAAAAATATTGAAATCAAATTCAAACTTCAAGTGGGAAGCCTTTAAAGAAAGGACATACGCAAATTAATACTTAGAGGTCTACAAATTAACTATATACTGTTTAAAGAAATTAAAGGAATCATGCATACATAAATCTTTAATCTTTTGCTATGATTGTTTAATCATTAATTAATAGCGATATGTATGAATTGTTCCACATGTTAATTACTATTCATATGTACCTCTTCGATCGGGTCATAGTGGTTGGAAATAGTTTGGTGATAGATAAAAGAAGAAAACAAAATGTTGGGCTCAACCGGTCTAAATATATTCTTTATACATTGTGAAATTATCCGTTTTGGATGAAGTTTGTGTTGGGTGTGCGAATAAAGTTTCATATTAGTAGCTGAAAAGAAAAAGTGACTACTTATATAGAGTTGAATATTCTTAATGGTGTGAGTTATTTTGGGGAAAATCGTGTTGGCTTGGCAGAATATCATATTGTATTAAGGGATTGTTTAGTACAAAAATAAATAAAGCAGGGATTAGTAGTGCATGGATTAGTAATGCAAGGTATATTTTTTATCAAGTGTTTGGTTCATTGCTTCACACCTCATCTTGTGTTTGGATTAAAACTCTACAAAAAGCTTCTTTTCAATTATACCCTTGAATTATTTTGAGATTTTCTACTTCATCTAATCGGGTCAATTTAGATAATTACCGAATAATATCATTTTTTATGGCCTTCTAACTAGCTAGGAGAAGAACAATTTTGTTTCCATGTTTGCTATTTTCTCACTTGAATTATTTGAGGGTAAATAATTGTCATCTTAATAAATTAATCGCTCACAAAACGTCAATTTTCAAATTAAAAAAGATAGACCATCCACTTTTAAAATCGAAAAGATGGTAAACAACAGTAAAATCGTATAAATCATCTGCATTTACACATAAAAATTGCAAGTTGTAGTTTTAATATGTATGCAAATTTATAAATTGTTCAAAATAAAAATAATTAGAAACCACATATATATTTCAACAAATAATATATTCAATTAAGATCACAAACTTCATGTGATGATATATTTGTCTTTTCAATTAGTAAATATTAAATAACTCACATTTCAAATGTTGTATATATTTGTATTGCATTTATTTAGTAACAAACAACTCTCTCTAAATAAAAAAAATTGTAAGCTAATTTATTTAAATAAATTTACTAGTACAAATATAAAACATAAAATCAAGAAAATAAACAAAATGATTAAAATGATTTGAGGAATATTTTTGTCTTTACATAGATAATCCCATGGTATAAAATCTTATGTATTACTAATACCACCAAATGAAAGGTATTAGTAATACATCCTATACCATATAAGGTGTATAACTAATCCATGGATTAGTGATATATAGGTCCAAAATTCCTACCAAACATAGTACTAAATAATACCATACATAATACATAGACTATTTCTCCTTATACTTCCTACCAAACGATCCCTAAGAATATTCTTGAACCGTTTTAGCCTAACAATTGATATCAAAGCCAATAATTTGACGCAACAAATGGCCAGTTTATGACATTTACCCGTAGCCTTAACAACACATACACAACCTTTGGGCTTCGGTGACCTTAGATACTCTAAGGATGTGGGCGGCACACAAACATATTGAATCTCTGACTCGTGAAGCAGTCATGTGAAACTTAGCTCGAGGAGGAGATTATTGGGTATGCGACCAAAGTTTCACATTAATAGTTGGAAAAAAAATGTGTGTGTTGAATATTTTTAATAGTGTGAGGCTTTTAAAAAAACGTACAATTTAGCTCAAAATGAACAGTATCAACCATATTAAGATTATTCTTGGACCGTTTTAGCTGAACAACTTGCACAATTTTTGTTAAAAAGATCTCATACCACTAGAAGTATTTGTTTACTATATATATAGCTTCATTTTTTTTTTATCAACTTTAAAATTTAAATCTAGGACTTTTTTTACACATTCAACAATCTCCTTTCGACTAAGTTCTATATCACAATCACCAATATTTATGGGCTTATCTGGATATTAACTATGTGTCGCTTAGTGTACATCTCCAAACTATTGATAAATGTAGTAATTAAACTAAGCCTCGGGCCATCATTCTATCATCTCTATACTCGTTTTGTTGAACCATTAATTTTAACACTGAATATTTGATTCAATCAACCAAAATATACTTATATATATATATATATATAGTCTAATATTATCCACTTTAAGGCCAAAACCGTGCAACATTTCTTCAAAAAACCTCACACAAGCACTTGATATTTTAACACTGAATATTTGATTCAATCAACCAAAAATTACTTATATATATATATATATATATATATATATATATAGTCTGATATTATCCACTTTAAGGCCAAAACCGTGCAACATTTCTTCAAAAAACCTCACACAAGCACTTGATATTTTAACACTGAATATTTGATTCAATCAACCAAAAAATACTTATATATATATATATATATATATATATATATAGTCTGATATTATCCACTTTAAGGCCAAAACCGTGCATCATTTCTTCAAAAAACCTCACACAAGCACTTGATATATAGCAATTCCTTTCCTTATCAACTTCCAACATAAAATTTTATATATACCTCCAACATAGAAATGAAGACAATGACACAGATATTACAAGTTAGAAAAAATATAGCATGAAGATAAATAGAAAGTGATGAGAAAATAGTGGAATTTCAATGAGTGGTAGGAGCATTTACCACACTAACATTTTAATTACTTTGTATATTACTGCTGACTTTTTAACTTTTAAACATGAAGCAAATTGTTAGTACTCTTTCCCTTTTATATTTCATGACTTGATTTGGCATAACTTTTTTAAAAACTTTTAATAAAGATGGTTTACTAAATTAATCTTATTAATAATATTTTGAAGCTTTAAATTTAATTATTATTGTTTAATACTAAGGGAAAAGACAAAAATATAGTAAAATTTTATTAATTTTCTAAATTGAACAAATAAAATGAAATATCACAAGACCAACTAATATGAAACGGACTGAGTCAGAGGATATTTTTCAATGTCTAATCAAAGTCCATACAAATTAATGCGCTTTCTAAAAGAGGTCGATTACAATTTCAATGAGTGGCTATAACAAATATAGTACAAGTCAAGAAATATTAAACTTGCCAAGAATGGAAATATTCGCATGTTTAGCTTCTTTTTAAACTATTGATTATGTAATTACACAAATTAAATATCTAAACAAGCACTACCATGTCCATCCATTTTCACTAAGTTAATTTTCTTGAATTAATTAATAACATAATTAACCAACCTGGTCATCTTGGTGGGACCTTTTAAACTTGCTTAAATATCAGCCTTGTGATTTCATTTCATAATGTCAATATATTCTCTAGGGTTTAATTTAAGTGTTAGTACAATTTCTTTGTATTGAGATAAAATCTTCAATATTTTTTTTGATGGCTTCATCATATAAGAAAAATATTTATATGGTTCTTTTTCATGTGTTTATTTTCCTTCTTCTACAACAATGTGAGTTGATAGTTGCATCAAGAGTAGTTGTTGTGAAATTTCATCAACCTAAGTCTCCTACTAATATATTTTCGTTCAATCGTTACAAGAAGTATGAAGTCGTAAAAGATTATAGCGGTCCAGGACATAGCCCTGGTATGGGCCACAATAATCCACCAGGCGCGTCATGAGGTACTAAGTATTGGCAGAGAGGTGAATTCAGAATATAGAATCAGTGTGTAATGAGTGGGATTTTACTATATGTATACATCCTTTTTTTGCGTATGTGTATACATATTTCTAGCAAGAAACAATGTGCTCGGTTGAACGTTTTGTCCTAGATCTGCCTCTGTTAAACAACAAACACACCCTATTTCAACTGAGTTTACTTGAGGTTTTTTAGTTACTTTTAATTATTTTTTTCTGGAGGATGGTAAGCTTGATGCTAAAGGGTTGAAGAATATTGTGACAATATTTTTTCTGCAGCTTGATTGAGATTTCTATAATTTTTTGATGTAACGATTACTATTTTTTTCTTTTTTTTGGGTATTTAACTCTTTTATTTTGCTACTTTGTATTGTTTTCTTCTTTTGTGTATTGGGAGATTTTGAATTGATTTATTGTACTATTGTTCATGTTTTGTTTGTCAAATATTTAATCCATTTCAAGCACGAGGATTGAAAAATCTAGTTTTTGAACTCAATTCCAACATCAATCCTTAAGTACTTTTTACATAAGAAATTTTATATAAAACGTAATGTAAGTCATAATCGTTTTGTTTTTTTGGAATATTTTTAAAATGTGAGAAAAAATTGTAGTGAAAACACAATATAATTTGGTTCTCTAAGAAATAAATAAGAGTATCATATAAAATTAAGCAAAAGGTGTAGTTTTAATGTCCAAATATTATATGGATGTTTCTTAGACTTCACCACTCCAGTTAAATTAAGTATATGTTGGTCTGTAGACCGTAGGAAGATTTTAAGGAGATATTTAGAGTCTGGACGTGTATCTGTAGCTTGCAACAGGACAATTAAGGACATATATGATGGCGTCAACCCGGATTTAAACGATGAAAGGAAATTCAGAACACTTTTTAATTATAATGGGATTGCAATTGGGTTCGATCTATTTTTGTTTATCTTATTAATAAATGAATTGACAGCGGCATATCCATAGGAGGTTGCAAGATGTATGTTATGCGCATATACATAATATCGAATATCGATTGATAAAACATGATGAGAAGTTGACAAGAGACTAAAAATTTGGAGACATGAGACCTAAGAGTCTAAAAGTTTTAGGTTAAAACGCATAATGCTTGAGTATATGGAGTGTAAGTTTAGTGACATAGTGCATGTAGTGAAAGTGAAAGTGAAGATTGATACACAAATCATACTAAGTAGAGGAAGTTTCAAGTATATATCTTTGGTCTATCATATAAGATATCAGGGAGATTGACAAGGATATTGCGCACCGAATTGAAGCAAGTTAGATGGAATAGAGGCTCAATTTTAGTATTATGTATGATAAAAATATGCAATTTGTCATCAAGGCTTAAGGATATATTTTATCTGGTGATTAGACCTATATTAATGTTGTGTGGAGCACAGAGCTGGTCAGTCAAGAGTGCACATATTCAGAAGATGAAGATAGTAGAGATGAAGATGCTCAGATAGATGTGTGGACTTACAAGGAGAGATATGATTAGGAATAAATAATCTATATGAGGTAAGGTGGGAGTGGCTTCAGTGGAGGACAAGATGAGGGAAGCAAGACTAAGATAATTCGGGCATGTGAAGAAGAGGTGTATGGATGCACCAGTAATGAAATGTGAGAAGTTGGCTATAGTGATTGTAATTAAGAAAGGTAGAGATAAGCCGAAATAGTACTGTGGGGGCCGGAAGGTGATTCGACAAAATATGCAACATCCCCAACTTATTAATTAAGACATGATCCAGATAGGAAGATTTGAAGGTCGAAAACTAGAATAGAATGTTCGTAGGTAACCATGTGTTAGAAACACTTTTGTGTGGGAGAGACAAGGGGTCAATCTCCTCTTCTCCTTTTCTCCTTTTTAGTAGTATTACTATTTAGTACTTGTATAGTATCTTTATTGTTATATGTTGCTTCATTGATTGTGTTTATCTTGTCACTTTGTTGTAGTTTTTTCTTTCTTTCTAGTCTGTTGTGATAATGCGTTATTGTGTCGAGGGTCTATTGAAAACAATTTTTCTAACTCGCAGAGATAGGGTAAGGTCTGCGTATATCCTATTCTTTTCCGATCTCATTTATGAAATTACACTGAATATATATATATATATATATATATATATATATATATATATATATTGTTATTGTATTTGAACCAACTATATATTGAATGATTAAGGTCTGTGTTTATCTTATTTTAATTTATGTCTTTTTTATAAGATATCTTCATTTTTACATACAAGAGATTTGAAAACACTATTTTTTTCTATTCAATTGATAAGAAGACAAGAAATAATAATATATATTATCAGCTTTGCGCTCTTAAAGAAAAGAGAGCAACGACAAAATCTTCTAAAAATAAATAACGTCATGATAATATCTTACCTTTAATTTCAATAAATCACTTATAATTTCCAAGGTAAATGAGTTCAAAGGTTCTTTTCATGATAGTGATGATGTACATGATAATTATATTTATCTTATCTCAAAGTCCATTGTCTCATTTTTTTTTCTTTTAAAAATTAGTTAATGAAGTGCACCACTTATTTTTTTTTGAAAACGAGGGTATTCTTAAAGAAAAAGAAGGAACATAGACAAGCTTGGCATGTCAAGATTCTGGTCATCATAATCAAAATCTTTATTAATTGCAGACTAACCATATATAGTTTAATTTAGTGTTTAATGGTGGACTTTGAGGAAAGATATTTAATTAAAAAACAAAAATATAATTCTTGATGTATATATGCACATGATGAGATTGTCAAAATCTCATGAGTAGGGAAGTTATTAAAGTGCTAAACATAAGTGATTATGTCACTCTATAATCACTCTATAAGTGAATTTTCCTAACTTAATCAAGTGACCATACAAATACAAATAATATAAATGACTTTAATTAGTAGATAATTCACTATACTGGAATGACCATATAATTTGGGAATCTTTACATAAATTTATTGGTTGGATTCACTATTTACTTCTATTGAAAGTTTCAATAATCTATTTGCAAGCGATATCGATGATCCACCAAAACCCTAATGATATTTTATCTCCGATAGATGTCAAGAGAACACCAGAAAAAAGTGATACCCCTATGGTCAAATTTTGAATATCACACCATTATTTTAATTTGATATATTCTAAATTTGGTTCGTGATGTGTTGATGCTTAATGTGTATATATATATATTTATAAATTATTTTCTTATTTTTGAGTTTCATACTTAAATTATTGAGAGAGTGAATTTCATACCTAAACTATCACTTATTAATTTGAGAAACACACCTCAATGGTGTGTGTAATACACTCTCTTTTATTTTAAAAAATCTTTGTCACAGAACATTTCATATGGATAAAATATTTCACATCGACAAAAAATGTGTTATAAAAATAAATTAAAGAGAGAATGTAATACACACACTATAAAAATGTGTTATAAAAGAGAGAGCTGTGTTTCTTTAGGTGTTTTGTTAAAACCAAATCAATCATTATATAATGATGAACTAAACAATATAAATTATGATACGATAAATTTAAATAAAAATAATACGATCTAATAAAATTTAAGTAAAAAACAATGTTATACGACAAAATTTGAATAAAAAATCAAAACAAACATTACATTTACCATACCAACACGATGCAAATTACAATACATAGCTAATACCATCTAAAGAAGCTGTAACGGTTTAGTTAAATAGAATTGCACATATTTAAATTGTATGTATAATATATTTTGCTTAGTTACATGTATTACATTGTATACATACCGTTCTTGTCTGATATACGTATAAACAGTATCTATGAAATATTTACATTATATAAAATAGTAAAAATATAATATAGCTGAAAGGTATTAAAAATTTGTCCCACAAGCCACATAATTTTTTTTTTATATTTATTTCTTAATTCTTACTAACTGATTTAATGGGAAAAAATATCATAAAAGAAGCTAGTCTAAAAACACAATATGGCAGCTAACTAGGCTGGACCGGACCAAGGTCTGGGCTAAAAATCTGAGCCCAGCACAATCCGCCATCGTGTTATGGGCTAGGTTGGGTCCAGGCCAGCACAGCCCATTTGGCATGTATCTTGGAGAGACCCACTCTTCTGAAATATTTGAAGGGAAAACAACACAAATCCTACTAGTTTAGGTGCAAATTACTTTCCTTCACTCGATTTTTTAATATTATAAATTTTATCAGAATACGAATTTCAGATACATGTATCTGGCGCGTTCAGATATATGTATCTCGGATACATGAAGTCAAAATTATGTATAATTTATTTCAGATACATTGTATCCAAGTGTCTCGCTCGCTTCTCTCCCTATGTATCTGTATTTCAGAATATATCTGGTATTCCAACTACATAAATCTAGTGTAATTTGCATGTATATGAGATATATAGAGAGAGACTATCTCGCTTCCTTCCCTTCTATCTCGCTCGTCTCTCTTCCTATTTCGATGTATCTGGTAGTAAAAATACATGTATCTAAGTGTATCTTACTTAAAATGTTGTATTACATAATTAATTAGTGAGACAATATGTATATTATTTCAAACTATGAGGAGAATTAATAATTATGGTAGAAATATTTGTCTAATTAGGTAGTTTAATTAGGGAAACTTTCATAAGCAGTGCTACTATTGTTCGTTTATATAATGTATATCTAGATTTTCTTTAAAAAAAAATTAGTAGTATTTTCTTTCAAAACGGAGCAAAATACACTATATTCCCATGCTTGTAATATCTAAATCTAACTAAAATTGCGGTGAATATAATATCTGATTTTAATTGTATATATATATATTTAGAGCAAAAGTTGAATGTATGTGTATATATGTCATGAAGACATCAAAGTTTTATATGGTCAACTATATCCAATACATGTGCTTTCAAATTGTCTATGTTACGTTGGTCAACTGTATGTTAAGGGCATATATGTAAAATGAATGTGGTATGTATATAATAACAACGAAAAAACTCATTTTATATAACAGCCAATTGGTGTGATCGCATTGTTACCTTAGTATTTTCTTCTCATTTTGTCTGTATTTATTGTTCAATAATTATATTTTATTTTTATCCTACCTTTTCATTAAAACAATACAATACGATACAATATAATACTGATATATTATGAAATAATATGTAACAGTCATCCAAACAAACTGGGTGAAACTTGCGCAATGAAGGCCACTTATTCAGGCTAATAATGTGCACCCACACCTTTTATACCTAAATCCTAATTAATAATTGTCCCATTGGGACAGCTAAAATAAACCAAACTATATAATGAGATTAAGTTGAGTCATTATAATGATTAATTACTCAAAATTAAGTGATTATTTAGTCTGATGGAATCATTTTTTCGTAAAAATATAATCAATTGGACGCGGTAGGCGCAAAAAAAGTAAACCAAACTATATAATAAGACTTATACCTCACAAAAGAATTACTAATAAAGTTGACTTGTAAACCTTAAATAGCAACTTGATTAAAGTCGCATGTATACTAAATTGTCCAATACAATCATTTCCTTTTTTTTGCTCCTTGCTCAATGGAACAACAACTCCCTTCCCCTTCATCACTTTCAATTACACGACATAAATCTGAATTAATTGTTCCAGCAACAACTACACCTCGTGAAGTAAAGCATCTCTCAGACATAGACGATCGAGATGGTCTACGTTTTCACATATCTAATTTATTTTTTTACGAACACAACCCTTTGATGGAAGGTATAGATCCTACTAAGGTGATTAAAGATGGATTGTCAAAAGCACTAGTATTTTACTATCCATTAGCTGGTAGACTCATTAAAGGGCCTAATGAAAAGCTTATGGTGAATTGTAATGGTGAAGGAATATTGTTTACAAAAGCCTATGCAGATGTGGAACTTGATATGTTAGGAGAATTTATAAAACCTCCATGTCCATACTTGGAGGATCTACTATATAATGTACCAGGTTCTGATGGAATCATTGATTGCCCACTTATGTTGATTCAGGTATGTTTTAATTTATGTGATACATTTTGATTAGACATAACAAAGTTTAAAAAGTATGACAAACTTTTGAAATTTGTAGATTAAAAGAAAGAGTTTTGTATTTGTGTCACATGACTAAGGGTAAAATAGTATATTTCTGCACTCCTTACAACAATATTATAATAAGGTAATAATATTCCCTCAGTTCCACTTTGTTTGTCAGACACTATTTTCTTTTCCGTCTATTTAAAAAAAATTACCATTCATAAATTATATTAATTAATGAGAAATTTTATAATTAAGTAATTTTTACAACATATTTAAAATCACAAATTTCAAATTAATGAGATTACTTTGATTATACATGTCCATTTGTTAAGAAACCAAGTTTTTTTTAGGTGGGGAAATGGGGAGGAGATTATGAGGTGGGGAATTGATCTCACCCGTCATCAGTCATCAACAAGGTAAAAATTCAGGTAGTTAACCAACCGAGCTACTAAGATTTTCCGTTAAGAAACCAAATAGTTTTAATTATCAAGTGTATTTCTTAAAGATAAACCATCCATCCAAGTTATACTCACCCGAGATAGTGGGAGCGAGGTTTGACATAGACCCCTACCACGTTGATTATATTATTTGATTCAGATATCATAATTTTAATGAGAATATATGTTATTTGAACAGGTTACCCGTTTTAGGTGTGGTGGATTTGCAGTAGCAGTAAGAGTTAATCACGTCATGGTTGATGCCTTTGGCTTAGTTTTATTCCTAAATGCAATAACTGATTTTGTGAAATTCAAAGCTTCTTCTCCTTCAATTTTACCCGTATGGCAAAGGGATATCCTAAATGCTAGGCCATTACCATGCATTACATGCAAGCATTCCGAATTCGAGGAGGAAATTGAATCAACAAATGCATGGTTAAAGATGGAAAAAGAATTAATCCAACGTTCGTTCTTCTTTGGTGAAGAGGAGATAGAGGCTATTCGTGATCAAGTTTCACCAATTCATCGTTCAAGTGGAAGATTTGAGTTATTAACTTCTTTTTTATGGAAACATCGAACAATATCACTCAATTTGAATCCTGAAGAGATTGTACGTATGACATATTTTGTTACAATTCGTGGGAGATTTGAACATTTGAAAATACCAAATGGATATTATGGTAACGCATTTGCTTTTCCAACAGCAGTGGCGAAAGCAGGAAATTTAAGTACTTATCCATTGACGTATGCTCTTGAGTTAATCAAGAAAGCGAAGAATCAAGTAAAGGAAGAGTATTTTAGATCTATGGTAGATCTTATTGTTATTAAGGGGAGGCCTGGAATAACACAATCTTGGAATTTTGGTATTTCAAACACATTTCATGTAGGATTTGATAAGGTTGATTTTGGATGGGGAGAACCAAAATATGGTGGGGCTGCTAAGGCTGATTCTTTTTTTAGTTTCTTTGTGGCTTGTAAAAATAACAAAGGGAAAAAGGGTATTTTGATAACAATAAACTTGCCTCCAAGAGCAATGGGAATATTTGAAGATGCTATATACAAGTTGACTTTAAATGTCTAGGAATTATCAAAGCTTTAAGGTGGAGCTTTGGATTGGCAAATAAATATAAATTGTATGGTCTTTTTCATTTGATCAATGTATGTGTAATTTGGATATACTAATCAAAATAATTAATTTTGTTAGTGTTGGAAATTTGTATTTGTAGAAACATATCGATCGATTACTAAATAATATTTTATTTTATTTTGTGTAATAGCCAAGTGTGCTAGTACTTTATCTGAATATATACTATATGAACATTAAACGATAATCAAATTAATAATTGATCAAATTCGATGTGGATTTTACATCCATGCCCAAATCATGTCGGACCGGCATGGTTATAGTAGAGAGTTTGAAGAATCTGAATAACGTAGATTGACAGAGCTAAAGATAAATAAATTTTTTAATATATTTGCCGAGGGTGTGAAGTTGATGATCATATGGCCAGCATACATGCATTGTGAAATGTGATCATTCTTTAGTGTATGCATAGTGGATTATTGGATTTCGCCTCTTGACATTGTTAATTGCAAAAATAATAAATTGCGAACATTTTAAGAGAGAAATTGAGTAAAAATAAGAAGATAGTTGTAGAAAAAATAAGAAATTTCCGTTTGTTCTACGGCTATTTTTGCATATAGTAGACCTTAAGGGTATGTTTTGAATAGAGTAAAATGTTCTCTTTGTTTTTTTTCATGTTTGGTCGGAAAGTATTCTTTTTGAAAACAAGTTCCTTCACAATGGTTTTTAATAGAGTAAGGAAAACAAGTTCGATAAGTAAGGAAAACAAGTTTGATAAGTGACATTCTATATTTATGGTGTGTATTGGAGGAAGATGAAAAGGACTTGCATAGTGAATTTTTCTAAGTGCTAAACATGTTCAATTGTATCGATCGCTTAGAGATTAAGAGTTTTCGGGCCTAATGAAATGGTTGGACATAGACAAAAAGTTTCATTTGATCGCAGCGTTTGCTAAAAAAACAATCAAAGATCAAGAAACATTTAGCCTGTTTTATTTGCCTTGGTGATGGATGAATTAACGTGTCATACTCAGGTGAGCTGCTATGGTGTATGTTATTTACAGATGATATTCTTTTGATCGAAGAGACTCGTGGTGGAGTTAACGATAGGTTGGAGGTAGACTCACGGAGGTAGTGATAAGGATTGAGTACTATTGAGCTTCCATTAATACTTCTTTACCATTTTGATTGGAAGCTTCTTATTGGGATGAGCCATCGAGACTTGATTTGTATACTCTGTAGTATATACTTTGATAATTATACCTTACTTCGTTGTAATTGAATTTACTTTGTCTTTATTTAAGATCCGCCACTCCCTAATTACACATCTAAAGAAATATATATGCGCATCTAGAGGTGGTAAAATTAGCTCATGAAAATATAATCTACTCAATTCGTTTAAGTTTGGGTGGCTTATTCACCCACCCATTTTTTAGCTCGGTCAAACCTATTTCAGCCCATCAAAAATTGAACTGATATGTAACTCAATTTGTCTTATGAGAAATCTTGTCAAAATATGAATATGTTTATATAGCCAGAATAAAGGAAACAATAATATTATCAGATACAAAAAAAAAGTTATAAAAAACGAACAAAACAAGTAAAAGTTGGGTAAATTTAAGTTACAATCTTCATTGTAGTCCAACTCATTTTGACGTATTCAAATTTAATTTAATCGGCCCATTTGCACCTCAGTATGCATCATTGTTAAGGTATTATTAAGAGCAAAAAGTTGGAAAAAGTTGTTTAAAACTTGCAAACGTCTTGTTAAGTTTGGTATTTTTACTTTATTTAAGTACGAAAAGACAATATTTTTTATTCTTTAATAGTACAAGGTATGAAGCACAAGTTTAGCTAAGCTAACTTTATCTCTAGGAAAAGAAGATACTTAAACCTTACCCAACAATTAAAGCCAAGAACCCACATACTTCCTCCTCATAACAACACCTTCTAAAATACCCTTCACACATCTACTCTAGACAAAAAACAAAAAAAACCTTTGAGTACTCCTCCTAATGTTGTCACTCTGTGGCAACCTATCACCACTCTCAACCACCACCACCTACTCACCACTCAGAGACGAAAGTCGACCTTAGTAATCTGACGGTGCTAAGTGAAATTAGTTGACTCCTATCCATCAAGCAGGAACAAAAGGCAACCTTAGTGATCTGACCGTGCTGAGTGGAGAATTTCAAGATACTTCACACGTACCAATGCCAAAGCCGGTTTTAGGCCCAGAAAGGCGCACCAATCCACTAATTTGGTGTGCAGCGATAATCTGCACACTCTTGACCATAGCCGTGATAATCACGGGTATGGTGGTATTCATCGGGTATATGGTGATCCGGCCCAAAGTACCTCAAATGAGTGTAGTAAGTGCACATTTAGACAAATTCTCATATGACATGGCAAGTGTCCTAGTAGTCAAAGTCTCAATTGTAATCAAGGCCGAAAATGACAATTCAAAAGCACACGCAAATTTCTACGAAACAAGTTACACACTTAGTTTCCATGGTGTTAAAATCGCATATTTAAACGCTGATCCTTTTGATGTACCTTCAAATAAGTCGATTGACTTGTATTATCCAGTTGAGTCATCACCAATTCCGTTGAAACCTGAAGAAGGAGAAATTGCTGAATTATTTTTGAGAAGGGGTCAAGTTATTTTTGATGTAAGAGGGAGTACAAGAACTAGATGGAGAGTAGGGATTCTTGGTTCTGTTAAGTTTTGGTTACACTTAAATTGTCAACTTAAGTTTCCTTTGAATGGAACTACAATTTATCCAAGATGCAGCACAAAGTCCAGATGATTATTTGGTTGGAGTTCAACTTAGGTATATGTTTTTTTTTTGGTTCAATAATTAGTACTCATGAGTTAATTATCTTCTTGTTTTGATTGATTTTTGTTTTTTTTTTGTACTTTCAAGATATATATATATATATATATATATATATATCCCTTTTTCTGGATGTAATTAGATTCTTGAAAGAAGTAATCATTAATATTCTACCTTTGAGAATACAATACAATATGCTCTATTTAATTTTCTAGCTACTTTAATTATGATGAATAAGAATTGGAATATTTAAGGATTATTTTAAATTGAAATATGTTAGTCCAGTATTTTAATTTCATATTTGAAATTTGAAATGGAATGGGTACTCCTTTTCTTCTTTTTTTTCAAATCGCAACCAAATCATGTCCAAGCCTACTTAGTATTTTATGTCTTTCTTCTGGAAAAAGGGTTTAACGTTTTACTCCCTCTAATTCATAGTATCTGACTTCTAAGCATTTTTTTGTTTTGCTTTTTTAGCCAGTGTTACATCTTACATACCTTTAAAAAGGCGCCTATTTTAATTTGTGTAAGGTTTATTCGGGGATGACGCTCCTAAACAAAATTTTCTTCCTATCCAGGACTTAAACTTGAGATTCTGATTAAGAGGGATACAATCTCATCACTGCACTATAATCAATGTCGATAAAAAGGTGCCTACTATAAGGTAGCAAACTTCAAATTGTTCTCTTTTACTTTTTCATTAAGACGTGATCTTTCTTTTTCACCTTTTGTCATCTGTTAGAATATAAAAAGTTGATTTTCAATTTTCAATTTTCAAATGTAAGACCATAATCACTTCATTTTTACACATAAGCTGCTGAAAAGACTATTTTCTTTAGTTCATTTCGTAAATGGTCAAGAGATCTTTATTCCTTTTCAGCAATTAGTGGGATATATTAAATAAATGTAACATTTATGGGAGGAGCAATGACAATTTAAACAAATACTTCATCTGGCTATTGAGTGTCTTCTTATTAAAATAGGCGCCTTTTTAAAGGTATGTAAGATGTAACACTGGAAAAAGTAACAGTATAAAGCCATTGTGCGAAAGCTTTCCGCCTACTTTGTCCACATGCAACCAAAAGTGAGCTAATTAGTGGCCCATACATGCAATGTGTGACTCTTCTTAACCATTAAGTAACTTAGCTCACAATCTACTACTCCCTCTGTTCGCTTTTACTTGTCACTTATTCCTAAAATAGATTTTTATTTTTACTTGTCACTTTTGACATATCAAGAAAAGACAATACCCCCTCCGTCCAACAATACTTGTCCACTATACTTATTTTCCAAATCATTTTCTAAGACATCATTTAATAGGAGATAGTTTGGTAAAATACTTATATCATTAATTATTATTTTCTTAATGGATGTGCCAAGTCAAACTGTGACAAGTAAAAGTGAACGGAAGGAGTATTTCCTTATTCCATTTATATAATATAGTTTGACTTAACACAAAGCTTAATTTTTTTTTTTTTTTGAAACTTGTGATCTCAAATGAATGATAGATGTCTTGTAGTTATACATCATTCTATTAAGGATAAAGTGAGCATGTTAAATATAAAAATATATATATCTTTTTTTTATCTGCAAATATTTGCTAAATATGAATTGAGTTATATAAATTGGAGATCTCATATAAATTGAGAGGAAAAGACTACGTAACTTTCTTTTTCTAAGTTTCTTAAATTTTTTTCGAGAGTAGTCTAATTTTCTACCTTTCTTTTTTCGTGTCTATTTTTCGACCATGGAAAAAAAGTTTATTTTTTCTACGTTTTCATCACTCATACTTTATCACCCACATCTTCACTAAAATTTATTTCTTTACTAGTATTTTCATTTTATTTAGTACTTTTTCCATTTTAATTTAAAATTTTAAAACAAAATAGAAATTTTAAGATTTATGATTTAAACAAATCATATAAATTATTTCATTAAGAATAAATTAAAGAATTAATATGAAATTATTATTAAATATATAAAAAGAGTGTCACATAAATTAAAACAAAAGAAATAGTTACTTTATATTTACAAAAGATATTTTTATAAACAAATTAATTTTAAGATTTTAATATTATCTTATTAAAATTATCTAGTCACATAAACATTTTGGGCCATAAGTTTCGGAAGACATTATTACGTTAAGAGCTCGTTTGGTATGAGGGAGAAGGAATTATTAATTTTGAGATTAGTTTTAGGATAAATTATTTCATGTTTGGTTGGGAGAAAATTGAAGGATAACTTATTTCGAAATTATTTATTTCGAGATTGTAATTTTATTTTTATTCCAAATTGAGGATAAGATAACAATCCTAAGACAGTTAATCTCGAAATAACTTGTTCTCCATCCAGACGAGCCCTAAAAGGTTGTGCTCATCCAAACACATTGACATAAATTGGTACGGATGGAATGCATTTTTTGTACATTTGTTAAAATAGGCTTTTTTGAGTGTCTGCTTAATTATTTTTCGAAATGCTTTCTTACACTTGACTTTTTATTTATTTATTTATTGTTCTTTTATCCTCCACAAGACTGTAATTATAAAGAGTTTCATATCGGCCCTTTAAGAGATGGGTACTTTTTTTAAAAAAAAAAAACTTACAAAATTTTTATTTTTTGGGGTTGAATTGGATTCAAGGTTCATTTCTATAATAAAGTATCAAAGTAGGAACAATTTCAATTATTATTTTGATATTGGACACCCATATTAAATTGTTTACGCACAAGATGTCCAGTTCTTAACACGAAAGATGGGTAAAGAATACCTCATCAATCATTTAAAAGATGAAATATTGAATACTCTTTACCTCTTAAATTAGTTTTTAGGATTAAATTAATCCCAAAATTCATTTCTTTAACCGTAACTTCTTGTCCCTAAAATATATATATATATATGTGTGTGTGTGTGTGTGTGTGTGTGCCATGAAAATTATATTGTTGTGATTCATGTGTGGATAAAATGTATGCTATAACACTACTAGAAGTTTTATTTACATGAGGAATTTTACTTAAGGATTTTTATGGCAAGAAGAATTTTCTACGGATTTTCATTAAAAAAAAAAAACTTTAAAATTTGAAATCTAATAGTAATATTTATTTGTGGATTTTTCTCAGGCAATTCCGCAGGTAAACTTGGTAGAATTAAGCGCAAAGGAATTACCCACAATCTATTTATTTTTTTTGGAAAAATATTATTACTTGTGAATTTATGAAAGAATTACTTTAGGGTGTGTTTGGAATAAAGAAGAATATTTTCTATGAAAAATGTTTTCGGAAAAGAAGTTGATTTCTTACTTATTTCTAGTGTTTGGTAAGTAAGCAAAAAAAAAAAATGTTATCTCAAAAGCATTTATATGTAATCTGGCAAAGGAATGAGAGTACGTGGGGATGGTCAAGGAGTAGGGGTTGGGGGTGTTGGGTGGGTGAGTGAGGAGTATACAATAAACATAACGTTACTTATAAAACTTGATTTCTCTGCCTTTCATTAAGGAAGTTATTTTCCTCATTTTTAAATAACTTATTTTTCTTAAAAAAAATATTTTCTGAATTACTTAGGTGAACTAGAAAACACGTCCATTAGGTTCCTTCTTAGTTTCAGCCCAACACTATTTATCAACTCATACTTGCTCCCAACCCATAACTAGGGAAACGTATATTCGATTTGAATGCTCCTATATAATTAATATCCGTTTTTAATATATTTTTCACACATATACTTATTTCTAAATTTGAATGCAATGTCTAAAGTTTTATATAATTAAAGTTTAGTTATTTTTATCAAACTTAAGTTATTTCTATCCCAAGTTCATACACATATAACTAAAATTCAAGCTATGCAAAAATAATTAGACTATTTTTTATAATATTAGTTAAAAAAATATGTTTATTAATTAATATATTCTCAAATAATATGTATCTTAAATACCAAATTTAATATTATTTATAAAAGCACGTATCTATCATATATTAAATTAAAAAATTTTATAAGTACTTTTTATTTTAAAATTTTAATTTAACTAGGTAATTATATATGTGTAACCAAAAAAATACACAATGTTGAACTGGTATTTTACATAATCCCTCCTTAGCAATATTATATGGACATTTGATCATGTTTCATTTTAAAATTTGAAAAAAATAATTTTTATTTTTATAGTGAAAAAAGATAAATTATTAATTACTTACTAGAAAACCAATTCGACCATCGTTTAAGGCAAAACAAGTAATAAATAAAATAAATAAATTGGCATTCTTGTTTTATTTTATCTCTTCCACGTGGGTGATGTTTACCCTTTGTTTGGATGGTTGTTACGTATTGTTTCATAATGTATCATATAATATTGTATTGTGTCATATTGTATCGTACTGTATTGTTTTAATGAATACAATGTTTGGATAGATTGTATCGTTCTCTGTCGTTACATAATGTCACACATTCATAATTTGAATAATAAACCTACAAGAAAAGTAGAGTACGGGGTAGAACTACTATGAAAAAGTAGGATAAAAGATTAAATATGATTATTAAATAATGAATAAAGAAGAAGAAAATATTAAGGTAACGACGCGACCACATCAAATTGGTCGTTACATAAAATAGGTCTTTTTGTCGTTACCTAACAATGGATTTAAAAGATATGATACAATAGATATTAAATAACAATCAGAGCAAACATTGTGTAAACTAACAGAATAATACAATACAATACAACGGGTAACAACCATCCAAACAAGGTGTTAATGATTTGTTGCTTAATTTATATTGCAATGAAATCGAAAAGTTGACTTTGAATACAATATCTGATCGACTCATTCTTTCCCATGTTCACTTAATTGATTTCAAAGTGCCTACATAATTTGTGGATCACCTAATTTATTATTGTTAGGCCCAAGTAGTTACGTAATCAGTGACAAATATTTTGGATTATCGAATTCTAAGTTAATAATATGAGTATATATTAAAGATTTTTTAAAAAATAAATATAAAATTTAAATCAAAATTATTTGATTCAGACGAATTTTGCACTCTAGCTTCACCCTTAATGCATATACCACCAAAATATAAAATGTATAGATAAACTAAAATCATGCTCATTTTAAATCCACTAAATAGCACTCCCTCCATCTTGTTTTAATTGATGTTGTTTGACTCGATACAAAGGGTAAAAATGAAGAAGAAAAAAGATTTTTGTAATTTGCGGTTTAAAATAATTATAGATAATTTTATGATTATAAATTATTTCATTAAAGATAAAAATTAAAATGTTAAAGTTAAATTATTTCAGAATATGGAAATGTGATATCTTTTGATGACTAACTAATTTTAAAAAAAATAAATGTACTCTTTAACTTGATCTCAGTTAGTATCTATGCTCTCAAACTTTGAGTGTGTACAAGTAGATACTTAAACTTGTTTAAACAAGTAGATCTAGACGCATATATTTTACGTGGCATAATACACGTGGGACGCCATGTAGAACACAAATTGTCATGTAAGATGCCACGTAGGATACATGTGTCTACTTGTTCAATTTAGTACAAGTTTAAGTGTCTACTTACACACACTCAAAGTTAGAGGACATAGATACCGGCTGAAACCAAGTTAAATGACACATTTATATAAGACATAATATATAAATGTGTCTTTTAACTTGGACATTTATGTCCTCCAACTTTGGGTGTGCACAAGTAGACAGTTAAACTTGTATAAAGTTGAACAAGTAGACACATGAGTTCTATGTGGCATAATACACATCGGACGCAAATTGCCATGTAGGATGCCACATAGGATGCCTTTGTCTATTTGTTAAACTTTATACAAGTTAAAGTGTTTATTTATACTAGATTCGTCTCCACCTCTTTTTCCTTCTTTTCTTTTTTGGTAGGACCATCGAATTTTCGGTGACTAATTCAGATTTACACCGTATAGGGTTATTAAAGGAGGAAACACTCCACCCCACAAATTCCTCCCTTCTTAAGGCTTGAACACGTGAACTTTGATTAATAATAAATGAATCTCATTCATGCCACCGTATTCGTCGTTGGATGCCCTGCCTACTATAAGTATTGAATGTTACCATAGCTTACGATAACTTAAAAGGGAAGATGAAAGCATCAAGGCTTGTATCTTTTGCAGAAAAGATTATCAAGCCCAATTCTCCTACCCCTCTTTCACTTGGGCGTTACAATCTTTCTCTAAATGATCAAGTCATGCTTCCAGTCTACATGCCAATTGCAGCCTTTTATCCTTTCCCCTCTAAAACACCACTACAAGTAACCAACATTATTGAAAAATCACTATCCAAAATTTTGTCCTCTTACTATCCATTTGCTGGAACACTCAGAGATAACACTTTCGTCCATTGCAACGACAGGGGAGCCAAATTTATGAACGTTCGATACGATTGTCCTATGTCTGAAATCGTCAATCTTCCCGACACCAGCCCTGAATATCTACCTTTTCCTAAAGGTATACCTTGGGGTCGAATTCCAGACGAGGAAAGTTTACTTGTTGTTCAATTAAGCCATTTTAATTGCGGAGGATTAGCTATAAGTGCTAACCTATCACACAAAATAGCTGATGGATGCACACTCTGCAATTTTATTAGTGATTGGGCTTCCATAGCTCGTGATCACAACACGAATATCCCGTCCCCTCAAATGATGGGATCGTCCATTTTTTCGCCATCCCCTGACATTCATATGGATAGTATGGTTGTTGATATTGACAATACGCCCCTTAATAGAAAAAGGTACGAATTTCCTAATTCGAAACTCGAGATGCTGAAAACTCAAGTAGCATCAGAAACAGGGGTGAAAAATCCAACCCGACTTGAAGTGTTGTCGGCACTAATTTACAAGTGTGCTGCAACAGCTGCTCGCTCCTTTAAACCATCCGTGTTGGTACTAGCTGTGAATTTACGTCCATTATTCGATCCACCACTGTCAACACGGGTAATAGGGAATATTGTTAGTTTTATCCAAGTGGCAACGATGAGTGGGGATGAAATAACAATTGGCAGAGTGGTTTGCGAGCTAAGGAAAGCGAAAGATGAAGTGAAGAAGGAGGACCATGTAAAGGAGAACAAGCTAGTGTCGATTTGGTCTGAGTGGACATCGATGGGTAATGAAGTTGAATTTTATAGAAGTAGCAGTGTTTGCAATTACCCATTGAATAACTTAGATTTTGGATGGGGAAAGCCTAGCAGGGTAACTATTCCAGTAATTGGTCTTCGAAATAGCTTCTTTTTTATGGATAATCAAACTGGAGATGGAATTGAGGTAATTGTTGCATTACCAGAAAAACACGTGACTCAATTTGAGAATAGCAAAGAGCTCCTCGAGTTTTCTTCTCAAATTACGAATCTTAATTAAAGGAGGCAACTCATGAATTGCATTTCTATCTCCAAGACGTGCACTTCATGAGTGGGCGGTCTTTGCAATACAACTATAAAAGCAGCATTTAGTGATAAGCTTATATTTGTTTGGAGAAATTATCATAAATAATTAAGGTATGTGAGTGATATGTCATTCTCGATATATAAAATATTCAATCAAAGTTACTCATTTATAAGTAACAAGGTACTTCTATTCATCATATGGTTAGTCAAATCATTAAATTTATTAGAACACAATATTTTCATTGACCAAGCTGAGTTTGAAAAGTCTAATCGTTGTTACCTAATAATGAATTTAAAGGATACAATATAATAGATTTTAAGTAACAATTAGAACAAAAATAGTGTAAACTAACAGAATAATACAATACAATACAACTGGTAACAACCATCCAAACAAGGTGTTAATGATTTGTTGCTTAATGTATATTGCAATGAAATCGAAAAGTTGACTTTGAATACAATATTTGATCGACTCAATCGTCCCCATGTTCACTTAATTGATTTCAAAGTGCCTACATAATTTGTGGATCACTTAATTTATTATTGTTGGCTCCAAGTAGTTACGTAATCAGAGACATATATTTCGAAATTCGTCATTTTAAGTTATCGAATTATAAGTTAATAATATGAGTACATATTAAATTTTATTTAAAAAATAAATATAAAATTTGTATCAAAATTATTTGATTCAAACTAATTCTGTACTCTAGCTTCACCCTAATGCATATACCACCAAAATATAAAATGTATAGATAAACTAAAATCATGTTCATTTTAAACCCAATAAATTGCACTCCCTCCATCTTATTTTAATTGATGTTGTTTGACTCGATATAAAGTGTAAAAAATAAAAAAAGAATTTTGTAATTTGTGGTTTAAAATAATTATAGACAGTTTTATGGTTATAAATTGTCTCATTAAAGATAAAAATTAAAATATTAAAATAAAATTATTTCAGAATATAGAAATGTGATATTTTTTGACGACTAACTAAAAAAATTACATAGTGCTCTTTAAATTGATCTCAGTTAACATCTATGCTCTCCAACTTTGAGATTGTATAAGTAAACACTTAAACTTGTTTAAACAAGTAGACACGTGTATTCTACCTGACATAATTGGAAAGTTTACTTCTTATTCAATTAAGCCATTTTGATTGCGGAGGATTAGCTATAAGTGCTAACCTATCATACAAAATTGCTGACGGATGCACACTCTGCAATTTTTTTTAGTGATTCGGCTTCCATAGCTCGTGCGAATATCCCGTCCCCTCAAATGATCAGATCATCCATTTTTTCACCATCCACTAACATTCATATGGATACTGTTAGTATGAGTTAGGAAAAGTAGTTAGCCTTCTTTAATGGCTAGATTTGTTCCTAATTATTGTATATCAATTTGAATATCTTGTGGATTATGTAGCATATCATTTGGGATTGTAGTAGCATATTCTTTGGGATTGTAAATATCCTCCCATATCTTTGTAATTCTATATAATGTATAGTTGATACATAATGAAAGTATCTTTTTCTACCCATTTTGAGTTGGTATCAGAAGCAAAATTATTTCTCTGATCATTATCTTTTCGTTATCCTAAGTTTATTTTACCATGGGTGAATCCTCTAAAAATACAAACACCATTCTAGAACCTATAGCCATTCCTTTTGGTGTAAAACTCAATGGAAAGAATTATTCTCTTTGGTCTCAAGTTGTTGAGATGTTTGTTGCAAGTCGTGGAAAAATGGGATACTTATCGGGAACAATTAAAGAGCCTCTCGCTAGTGATGCCACTTATGAAAAGTGGAGTATGGATAACGCTATTGTTAAAAGTTGGCTCGTCGGTGCCATGGAACCCGACATTATAAACTTATTTGTACATCTTCCAACAGCCAAGAGTATTTGGGACACCGTGTCTCAAACATATTATGAAGGGGCTGATAGATCAGTTATTTACGATCTCTCTTGTCAAGCAATGCGTATGAAACAAGAGGGGAAAACAATTTCTACATACTTTGCAGATTTGCGCAAAATATGGCAGGAACTGGATCATCGTAAGTCTATCTCTTTCACACAACCTGATGTTGTCCAAGCTCGACAGAAGGAAATTGATGAAGAGCGTGTATATATCTTCCTGGCTGGTTTGGATGATATTTATGATCGTGTCTGAAGTGATATTTTTTCGCACAAACCCTTATCCCAATCCAGAATCTGCTTTTGCTATGGTTCGAAGTGAAGAACAACGGAGGAACACAATGTTAAATAATAATATAGATTCTATGGCTATGGCAGCAAAGGTTTCTTTTGTCCAGAATCAAAATTACCATTCAAACGCTCGTAGCAATGGTGAAAAGGGTTGTACTCATTGCGGTAATCCCAAACATGCAGTTGAAAATTGTTTCAAGTTGCATGGGTATCCAGATTGGTGGGATGGTTTAAATGAAAAGAAGTCTAGGGAATGGAGAAATCGAAATGATGGTGATAAAATTGATGGGAAAGCTGTTGCTACGGTTTCATCTATAGTACGTCACTGCCAACTGATGGAACGACTTTGGTTTCAACTGAAATTGGTGATCCTAATTTAGCTATATCTAGACATTCATCAGGTAATATTGGATCGACTCTAATTAAAATGGATTCTGATAAAGACACTAGATGGGTTATTGACTCCGGAGCTACTGATCATATGACCTTTGATCAGTCGCTTCTACAAGCTCCTAATAAACCACATTGTTCACATGTGTCCAATGCAAATGGTGTATCATCCCTAGTTACTAGTGCTGGAACTGTTGTTTTGACTCCCTCATTTTCTTTAGAGCATACATTATTTGTTCCTTCACTATCCAATAATCTTTTATCTGTGTCTCAAGTAACTCAACAATTAAATTGTCTAGTATTAATGTATCCAACTCTAGTATTATGTGGATGATGTATGCCGTGGTATTACTCTAACCAATCAAGGTTCCTTTTCTACTAAAGAACACTAAATATGGATGTGGCATCGAAGATTAGGTCATGCTTCTTTTGGCTACATTAAACACTTATTTCCAAATTTGTTCTCAGAGTGCGATTTCTCTAATTTTCATTGTGATGTTTGTGTATTAGCTAAAAGTCATCGTACTACTTATCCTCTAAGTACTAGTAAGGTGACTGAGCCATTTGCATTGATTCACTCTAATGTGTGGGGTCCCTCTCCAGTTTCTAGTTCATCTGGCTATCATTGGTTTGTAATCTTTGTTGATGATTTCAGTCGTATAACATGGATTTATCTACTGAAAAATAAAAGTGATGTTTCTGAATGCTTCCGCTCATTTTATAAGATGATTCAAATTCAATTTTCAGCCAAAATAAAAGTTCTTAGGTCAGATAATGATGGAGAATTTGTTAATCAAATGTTGCAGTCTTATCTCCAAAATCATGGCATCATTCATAAAACTACATGCTCTTTTACACCTCAGCCAAATGGCGTAGCAGAGAGGAAAAATCGTCATATATTGGACGTTACGCGTGCATGTTTGATTAGTTCCCATATGCAACCTGCATCTTGGGAGGATGTTATTTTGTATGATGTTTATTTAATAAATCGTGTACCAAGTAGTGTTCTCCATTTTAAGACTCCCTTAAATCACCTCTCCAGTTCTTTTAGCCTCTTATCTACCTTAAAATTGGAACCTCGAGTTTTTGGTTGTGTTGTTTTTGTTCATCTTCCTAAACACAAACGTACCAAGCTTGATCCATGTGCATTACGGTGTGTCTTTGTTGGGTATTTGCCTTATAAAAAGGGCTACAAATGTTATCATTCCTCTACCAAAAGATTTTACGTTACTATGGATGTTCCTTTTTCTGAGACAGAGATGTATTTCTCTCCGGAGTTATCCAGTTCTTCTCTTCAAGGGGAGAATAAGGTTGAAGAGCAGAATTGTATGTTGTTACTACCTGATAATAGTTGTACAAATTTAGATAATACATGGCTTAACTTAACAACTCCTGACCAAGGAATTCTCAATCAAACAGTACAACAAGAAAGTGAAGAATTCCCCTCTCCAGTACCTTTAGTACCCACCAATAATGCTCCTTCTGATGATATTCCTGAGGTATGTATTACTTATGAGGAATCTAATACTAATAATTTAATTGATGGCACTACATCAGTGGTTTCTAATGATGATAACAGGAATAGGTATCAGTTACCTCCTTAGACCAATCGAGGAAAAGCACCAGCAAGATACTCCCATAATAATCAAAAGGAAGTCAAATATCCCATTGCTTATTATGTTTCCAGTGAACACTTACCAAGCTCTATCCAAGGCTTTGTGAATCAGTTGTCATCGGTTATTATCCCTACAAGATTTGAAGAAGCATTGGATGATCCTAAATGGGCAGAATCCATGAATGAGGAGATGCGAGCACTAGAGAAAAACCAAACATGGGATATTGTGTCATTACCAAAAGGAAAGAAGCCTGTTGGATGCAGATGGATTTTTTCAGTGAAACACAAGCCGGATGGTTCAATTGATCAGTTCAAAGCAAGACTAGTTGCTCGTGTCTTTACACAAACTTATGGTGTTGATTATCAGGAAACTTTTGCACCTGTGGCAAAGTTAAGTATTGCACGTGCTCTATTATCAATAGCTGTAAATCTTGATTAACCTCTACAACAATATGATGTGAAGAATGCTTTTTTGCACGGAGAATTATCTGAAGAAATATAAATGAGCATACCTCATGGTTTCAATACCTCTGGAAATACAGATTTAGTGTGCAAGCTAAAAAAGGCATTGCATGGTCTGAAACAATCACCTAGAGCATGGTTTGGAAGGTTTCGACTAACAATGAAGAAATATGGCTATACTCAAAACAACGCAAACCATTCCTTATTTCTGAAGAGACAAAATGATAATATAATTGTTGTTATCATTTATGTTGATGACATGATTGTTACTGGTGATGATGTTGATGAGATGACTAAATTGAAGACTTACTTGTCCTCTGAGTTTGATATGAAAGATCTAGGAGGATTGAAGTATTTCTTGGGTATTGAAGTTATTAGGTCCAAACAAGGAATATTTTTGTCTCAGCGAAAATATGTTCTTGATTTGTTAAAGGAGACAGGTATGTTAGGTTTTCAACCTATTGATACACCGATTGAACAAAATCTTAGCTTGGAGGAACTTCCTGATCAAGTTCCTACTAACAAAGCAACATATCAAAGATTAGTGGGACGCTTGATATACTTATCACATACCCGACCAGATATTACTTATGCGGTTAGTGTGGTAAGTCGCTTTATGCATAATCTAAGTGAAGTTCATATGAATGCGGTCATTAGAGTCTTGCGATACTTGAAGTCAGCACCAGGAAAAGGCCTCATGTTCTCTAAGAATCACCATACAAAAATTATGGGTTATTGTGATTCAGATTGGGGGTGCAAAAGGAGAACGACGACGCTCAACAACTAGGTATTTCACTTTTGTTGGAGGTAACCTGGTTACTCGAAAAAGTAAAAAAAAAAGGTTGTCTCATTGTCTAGTGCAGAAGCTGAATACAAAGCAATGGTTAAAGGTATACAAGAATAACTATGGTTGAAACGACTTATGGGGGAGTTCGGTTTTTCACTCGATGAACCTATGAAGTTATTTTGCGACAACCAGACTGCTATTAAAATTGCAGAAAATCCAATTCAACATGATCGTACTAAACATGTGGAGATTGATCGTAATTTCATCTATGAGACGTTTGAGGATAAGACAATTAAAGTTCCATATGTGAAGATCTTAAAGCAGCTGACTAATATTCTAACTAAAGTTGTATCCAGACAAGCATTTAATAACTCACTTGTCAAGATGGGCATACATGATATCTATGCTACATCTTGAGGGGAAGTGTTAGCATGAGTTAGGAAAAGTAGTCAGCCTTCTTTAATGGGTAGATTTGTTCCAAATTATTGTATATCAATTAGAATATCTTGTGGATTGTGTAGCATATCATTTGTGATTGTAGTAGCAAATTATTTGGGATTGTAAATATCTTCTCATATCTTTGTAATTCTATATAATGTATAGTTGATACATAATGAAAGTATCTTTTTCCACCCATTTTGAGTGATACTATGGTTGTTGATTTTGACAATACACCCCTTATTACAAAAAAGGTACGTATTTCCCAATTCGAAACTCGAGATGCTGAAAACTCAAGTAGCATCAGAAACAGGGGTGCAAAATCCAACCCGACTTGAAGTATTGTCCGCACTAATTTACAAGTGTGCTACAACAGTAGCTCGAGCAAACTCAAGCTTCTTTAAACCATCCCTGTTGGCACAAGCTGTGAATTTACGTCCAATCTTCGATCCACCACTACCAATACGGGTAATAAGGGGTATTCTTGGTTTTATCCAAGTGGCAACGATGAGTGAGAATGAAATAACAATCGCCAGAGTGGTTCACAAGCTAAGGAAAGCTAAAGATGAACTGAAGAAGGAGAAGCTATTGTCGATTTGGTCTGAGTGGACATCGATGGGTAATGAAATTGAATTTTATAAAAGTAGCAGTGTTTGTAATTACCCATTGAATAGCTTAGCATTTGGATGGGGAAAGCCTAGCAGGGTAACTATTCCAGCAATTGGGAACATGCTAATTTTTATGGATAATCAAAGTGGAGATGGGATTGAGGCAATTGTTACATTACCAGAAAAAAGATGTGACTGAATTTGAGAATTGCAAGGAGCTATCGAGTTTTATTGACCTGGGAAGGTATGAGACACCCTTGAATCTCGTAGTTCTAATACGGTTGATTTTACCAACTTACACTTGACGTAAATCAATCTTGGACAAATTAAAATGGTTAATTTTATGTCTATGGTCTGCTTGAATTGTTGAATTTTTATTTGTGTTAAGTAAGACGCAAAGCTTCAATATACAAGACGCATAAATGCGGACTCGATTTGTGTATCTCTACTCATTTTATTGAATCAAAGTTTATTATTTTATTAAAAGTATTCGAATCAAGACGCATAAATGCAACCTTGCCATTTTATTTATATGTTCTTATCCGAGATGTAAAGTTGTGACGTCGAATGATCTCTAAGTACATGATACCCTAGGGGTATTCCTTAAAAAAAAAAACAAATACATGATTTTTGAAATTCAGTAAAAGTAGACAAGCATATGGAACAAACCTACAATTTGCCTACCAACCCCAAATGAGACTAAAATGTATACACTAGATCTATTAAACTAGCGATCCAATAATGTCATTAAGCATGGAACAAATCAATCTCAAATGTTCAAGTTATTTTTAATACTCAACTCACATTGCATTGTACTATCCATCAATCTTGAATAGCAAAATTAGAAAAACGTTAATCATATACTAATTTATAATATATTTAAACTAATTTTAATAAGGATACTTTTTGTGAATACGGAAAACATCAAATTTACAACATACATCACATGCAAACTTGAGTTCTCTAAGGCATTATAGCTAGGGATCTAACCCTAAAGGCAAAAGTAGTGAAACAAAACAAAACCCCCATATACTAAACTAGATAGTGTGTCCGTGCTCCGGAATGCCTTGTTTGTTTCTCTATTAAATCAGCTACTACTTTGAACATACAAAGTGCGAATATAGACAACTGAGTGAACTTTGGAAATGGAACACTCCAAACATTTACATCACATTATGTATGTACTATTGGAGTTCATTCACATCAAGATCACAAATTATAACAAAGTTTATCATCTATCCTCAAACGAAGTAGCAATTGCTTCACATCATCTTTGGTATGTGGCACATTTATAGCAATTGCTTCACTGGTGTGTGATAAGAAGGAAGAACCAATTGTCTTGTATAATATTTACATAGAATCTGGCTACAAAACCAAAATCAGGAAAAAAAATTAAGCAAAATATTAAATATTATAGTATAACTGTGATGTACTAATACGGACATAAATGGGACTCTCCATCTCCTTATATATCAAGTATCAAAATCTATATAGTGATTTACAATTAATTTTGATTATAAATCATTTTCTTCAGTAGATAGGATAATTAATTAACTGTTAATTTAGTAACGGATGACTTTCCTAATAGATCAGTTGAACTTGAATCATTGGTAAAGATGAGAAGGCGTGATGATTAAGAAAATCAAAAGTTTCCTGAGAACATAGCACTCGGTGATCCAAGATCTGGCCATTAAGTTAATGAAATCCCCACATTCTTTATTCAGTCTTGAGATTGATGGTGGTTTTTAAGGCCCGAAGCGATAGCAACGGAATAAACCTAACAAATGGAACAGGGAAACATCAAGATCAGAACACAGGGACGGTGTAGCAACATGAACAATTATTAACTATACTTTGCAGCAGATAATAGGTTGCCAAATGGTGGCATAACCAGTAAAGACTTAAGACATGAACAATCAAAAACTCAATTATGTGCAGTCAATTGAGATGGCTAAAGCAAATTTCTGAAATCACTCATTACAATTTTACTATGTAACTAAGAGGAAGCATTACATTTCGGCAAAAATAATTCAACTATGGAAGGAGATTCAAATAGTCCATGATGCGGTATACGACTCTCGGTAATGCTATGTACTAAGCTATCACACTTTATGGCATTAGCATGTTTTTTCTTGTAGAATCACAAAAGAGCACTTCGTATGGATATATTGTTTATTTTGAGCACCTCTGTTGAGCTACCAATTCAATGCGACATGCTCAAATGGTAGCCTTTTAAAGAAGTTAATCATCTAAGAAGCTATTAGAGTCGAAGAAGCCAAAGATGGAAGAGCTCAAACACAACAGAGGAATAAAATGCATTTTTTAATAGAATATATGGTTTCCTGTAAAACCTAGAAGATTATTATAAGACTTTGAGAATGGAAGCTTCCAGACAGTTGAGTAATTGATCTATGACCATGAAGCAAGTTAATTTGGCCGTGCGATCACAAGTTCCACAATAAATTACATTCAGGAATTTTTTTGTAATGAAAAGCATTGATCACCTGATACCCTGCTCCGCCATATTAATTTCTCGTTCAAAGTTCTTTTTGTTCCTCAAAGCAATTGGTACATCATTAGTCGAAGCCACGTGTAGCTAATGAAGACAATCAATGCAGAGATATCTAACGACACGTGTAACTAAGTACACAGTTTAATTATTTATAGGAATATGGATGTACCTGTACATCCTGACATCCTGACATCCTCACAGATTAAGTTCAGATATTGTTAATTTTTTTTTACTTTCTGCTGCTTTACATTTATCAACAACCTGTACTTCATACAATTCATCCTTCGTTTCAAGAGTTGTTGCATATCTACCATGTCTTTGTGTTATTTTCCATTGCAAGCTGAAACATAAAAAAAACATGACAGAGGAAAGGTGGTATAATGGTATGACAAAGTATCACAAAGAATATTCAGATCTTGGTAAAATAACAAAGAATTAAAAAAATTGTTACATGAAAAATACACTTGATAATCCTTGAATTGTTAGCCATCATTGCAAGAACCTAGGAGAGCTTTTATGGGAAGAAGTCACATTGCAGGAAAACAGATTCAGCAAATCAATAATTTTTTTTTTTATTGCATGAAAGTATTCAGTGTTTTGCAGTTGGTGTTGACCCACTTCTTGCTATCCGAGTTAGGTTGAGCTAGAAGTACAATAAGAAGGAATGGAAGCACGAGAAAGTCCTCTTTGCCAAACTGTGACTTGCAAACGACTGACTTTGAAAGTGAAAGTAATAAGAGGTTGGGTACCTAAATTGTGCAGCAGAATTTCCTAGTATCTCTCTCGATAAGGATAAAAAACATGCAGCTCTCTTCAAGGATAAACAAAATTACAAAAATGTGTAATCTTCATAGTTTTGATGACTCATAATTAGAACATGAAGACAAAATGAAAGTGATGAGACAATGAACATCTAAATCGAGCAACTGATTTCCATAGTACTCTGGTGGAATAATTGCAACACGACCGAGCTTGCCTCTCTACCTGAAAATTCTTGTTGAGATAAATAAGCAAGGAGTCTGAGCGGGAAACCTAAATCCAAATATATGTGGCACGGTAGTCAGCTGAGTGCTTTTGATAAGCTCTATTCGCCATTAAATTTTCAGATAACTGAACTATTTTACTCCTAAGGATGTTTTTTATCTCAACTGTGAAGGTGGAGAGGTTGATTCTGCTCTATCTAGAATGAACAAACAACAATTAGGGACTAATTACGACGTAATAATGTAGTTGTTTGTAGAGTAAAACTCTGTCACAACAAAGCAAGAAAGAGAGGCGAAAATGAGCAATATGCATGTTTTTTCCTTTTTGAGAAAGTTTTGGAGACAATTCCCATCCAACTGCTTATGTGTATTTATTGTGTGTGCAATCACAAAGCCCCCAGAGTGGCCACAACAACTTATATGAATTACTTTCTACTGTAACAAGCATAATAAAGCAAATTATTAATGTATTGCTGAAGTTATTACAAGGTTTTCAGAATTGTCTAAACAAGTTGAGTCAGCCTTATGAGAACCTAATCCTAAATAAGTCGGAGTTCATTGTCTGAATGATCATGATCACCAAAGTCAGTTATCTTTCTTTTCTCTTCGGATAGTAGCAATCTATAAAAATCAATATTTAATAATAAACACAATTCGAAAAATCACACTATACAGTCTTAGGTCATTAAACTCTCTTCTATTTTTCTATTTCCCTTCTACTGAGCCTTTTATGAAAGCACCCATTCACATATGCATTATTGGTTTATGCTCCTACCTATTATCTGGATATACCAAGAAAGATGTACGGTCTAATGAGGCTACTATGAAATATTTACTCATGGGTGGGGCAACCTCTTCTATCTATTGACGTTAATACAGACCTTCGTAGATTCATAGATAAGAATTGTAACATTGTAGTGGGATAAAATCTGACCACACTTCTTCGGAGTGAACGCCCATCCTAAGTAATAAAATTTCTTATCATATAATTTCATAATGTAGTAAAGGAGAAATACTAAAAGAATAAAGACGACCAAGGAAAAGAGTCGAAATAAGTTACTCCTTTCAGCTTATCCAGAGCAAACCCACTCATCTAGTGATAAGTAGGTAAAGAAGAGGCACTAAACTAAAGAATTGTTTCTTTCCGTTGATACATCATCATACTCGCTGAAGCACAAACAGACTTAGCTTCAACATAGACATTAGACAAATAGTGTTAAGTGCAATGGCCACTTACTGATTGCAATCTTCTTCTTTTTTTAGAATTAGAAAAAGAGAGACACTACCACCTGTCTATAGGAAAAACAATGTGTAAGAAGACTATGCATCTTTCAATTGCAAACAACACAATCATATAACTTCAGTCCACAAGTTGCCTGCTTGTCACATTCACAATTTATCAAGCATTACAATGTTTTACACCTCAACAACTGGTTGTTCCTTTTTTCTTTTTCTACCAGAACTATCACCGTCTTTAACGACTACGCCCCTTTACTTAAGTAACATCCTAAGCTTTTCTATTAGCCTTTTTTTCAGCCTATTCTAATTTCACTATTCTATTAGTCAAGGTTTTTGAAAGAAAGTCTAACGGACGTAGGAAAACTGACCGATAGTGATAACCATTACCCTTTCTTCCCACCTAATAACTCATCTAGTGGTAAGTAGGCAAAGAAGGAGCACTAAACTAAAGAATTGTTTCTTTCTGTTCATACAACATCATACTCCCTGAAGCACAAATAGACTCATATATATGATTGACTTTAACATAGACATTAGACAAATAGTGTTTTTAATTTTTTAAGAATTAAACAAAGAGAGACACTATTACCTGTTTATAGGAAAAGCAAATTTCAATTGGAATTAACAGAACAATCATATAACTTCAGGCCACAAGTGAAAGTCGAAGTGATTGCCTAATAGACCAGAAAGAGTGAGAGTAATGCATTGAAATCCATCGATTTCTTTCAATTCAAAATAACATTAAATTTAAGCACAAGGTAACAACTTAAGCTAACAAATACAATATTGACCAAGACATAAATCGACAAAACAAAGACAGAAAGATGCACGTCAGTAAGGGAAAGTTTCAACTGAAAGGAGAAAACCTAACACACGAAATGAACAAAGCAGAGACAGGAGGCATACCTTTCTTTGTTTTTGAACAGTTGATGAATGAATTTATCATTCATTCATTTAGAAGAAGAAGAAAGATACAACACGTGCGTAGTCATAGATGGAAACGCAAGAAAAAACGAAAAAGGGGAGATTACCAGCTTACCCTTTAGGCAAAACAACAGGAATACCCTTGTGAATGTCCAAAGAAAGCCTAAGGCAAAATGACGAGAATTCCCCTTTGAATGTCCGAAGAAAGCCTCAGTAGGAGATAATAGTAGTCGACATACATGAAGTATCGGGCACAAGAAATGGTGATAATTTTAGCTTACCATTTGCAGATCCACATCTGCCCAAATAAAACTAAATTAGATTCTAAAGAAATGGGATGGATTCTAAAGGCTCGTTATTGCCAACAATGTTTTAGTCTTACAACGTGTCTATAAGTAACGAATTAATAAAACGTATTTAATAGTAATGTTTTATGTCTGTTTATTTCGTCAAATTTTTGTCTTTTTGCTATTGATTTTTTTTTAATAAAATAATACCTAAAATATTACAATCAAATACATTTATTCTAGTTTTGTAAAATTTCAAAAAAAATATATTATATTGGTGAAATGATTTGAATAATGGCTTACTTTCGACAAAAATTCCAACAGCATACTCTTAAAAACCCTTTTTAAGTAAAAACAAATTAGGGTTTTTCTTCTTCACTCTCATCTCTTTCTCTGTCAAACGCCATGGTTAGTTCTCTAAACCATACAACAAATTCAACTTCATCAATCTTATTGTTCTCCATTTTTTTATGATTAGCTTATGCATTATTATATACTGATGTTTTTTTAATGATTGTTTTTGTGATGTGAAAATTTGCGAACGACAGCCTCAGGGAGATTACATAGAGTTGCACAGGAAGAGATTTGGGCGTCGCCCTGATCACTTCGAGCGTAAACGTAAGAAGGATGCTCGTGAAGTTCACAAGCGATCCCAAATTGCCCAAAAGGTCCTTTTTTTTCGAAATAATTCAACATTTTTTCGTTTTTCTGTTTCAATTTTCTCATACGAAATCTGAGCTAAAGTTTTGTATTTTTGTGCTCAAAACAGGCTTTGGGTATCAAGGGTAAGATGTTTGCTAAGAAGCGGTATGCTGAGAAGGCCCAAATGAAGAAAACGTAAGTTTATAATTGTGTAATTACTATTTTAGGCATGTTGGTTTGGACCTGTCGCAAAGTTGTTCACTTTGATTTTTATTATGTTTGTGATCTTGTTGTCCAATCATAGTAGTGAATGGCACAGTCAAAATGGAGCTGAACGAATATTGATCATTTATTGTGCTGGCTTTGTCTAGTTAGTTAGGGGTTCGGGGTTTGGTTATTGTTTTATCTACATACTTGTCTGATATATTAAATAGATTATCGAATATATAGGAACACCAAAATTTTAAAGCGTATGCTCATGCTAATCCATTAAGAAAATTGACTATTCCATAATCTTCTATTTGAATAATCAGAATTAGTTTCGAAGCCCAAATTGAATAGGAAGCATTGTCCATCATTGGTGGCATAGTTCCTCTTTTGTAATATTTCTGAGATTTTGATATGGGTCGTGAGAATAATTAGTGCTCCTAGGATTGGTTGTTATTCAGAATTTCAGATTATGGGTGCTTGTTGGGTACTGGAAATATTGGGGCCTACTGAATTGTTCTATATCATTGGTTTAGTATTTGCTTTTGAATTGGAAACAGAACCAACTCTTCTTTACGTTACCAGCTTACTTGGTGTTCGTTTGGATCAATAAAAAAAGTTTCCCACATCTGAAACTCGCGTTTTTGATTCAATTTTAGAGAGTGATGCTTAGTCCATAGCTAAAAATGAAATATTTCATGAGTTCTATGATTTTTCTTGGCATATACTTTGTTTCTAGCTATTTGCGGTTGCTATTCTCTATTGAGGTTCCAGAAGATGGTGGTAGTACACACGTACTCTTGGTTTAGATTTTGTCTATATTGAACTAGGGTGTGTGTGGATGTGGAGTGTGACTAGAGGTTGGATATGTATTGGTGGAACCTTAACTCAGGAGCAGACAATTGCATGTCTTTTGACCAGTGCGAAAAAAGTTACCGAAGGATAGTCTGAATGATCAACACATATTCAATATTTTCTAAGATCAAGTGGATTCTGCTAATTTATTGGATTGCTTTAGTAAACACACAACTGAGCAATTTCTTATACCTTGAGGTGTCAACCTACATGCTCTTTAGCATGGGTTTTTTAGTCTTGCCTCTCTTTGGAATGATGGCCTGATGGGTGATGTAGTAAATCATTGGTTCACATCCAACTAACTTATACATCGGCTGAAGTACAATTCATACCACCTATAGGTAGTTTTAGACAAGTTGAATCCCTTTACTACTACTAATTGTTTCCACTTAAATGTTATTTAAATGTAAAACATAGTTTCTCTAGCATTTTGCTGTTGTCCATTGAAATAATTTGACTTTTATCTTCTAATGAGGTTAGCTTCGATGTCACTTAGACTCTAGTAGGCGTAATTGTTAGACAATTATTTCAGAGAACTGTATGTTCTATATAGATTTATGCTGTATAGTAAAAAAAGAAGATAAGAATTAGGAAGTTTCAGCCTTTTACAGCGAAGTCACATCTCCATCTGTGATCTGACTACTGTTGTTGGAATCTATGGTTGATGCTATATATGGCGGGTCAAATTCTCTTAACTACTCATAGAATACTTGGTGCGTTCATTTGGTCCTTATGGATGAGGCATGTGATGAACTGATGATTCTTTAGTCACCAAAGACTTCACCCATTCCTAAATGATTTCTTTTTGAAATTTCTGATATTCTATCCAATTCACATTTTACTTTGTTTGCCTTGAATAGATTGGCTATGCATGAAGAGTCATCAACCCGGCGCAAGGTTGATGATGATGTGCATGAGGGTGCTGTCCCTGCATATCTGATGGATCGTGAGACTACAACAAGAGCTAAGGCATGATGAGTTTGATGCAGTGTTGAACTTGTCGTTTGTTGTTCAATTGGTGGTACAATGACCATAGACTAATTATTCTGTTTTTAATTTTAAACCTTCTATGTAGATTCTTAGCAACACAATAAAGCAAAAGAGGAAAGAGAAAGCTGGAAAATGGGAGGTGCCTCTACCTAAGGTAAAGTCAGAATATCCATTCATTTATAAAATATTTTACCTTATCCCTAAAAAAGAAGGTAAAGTTTGAATAACATGGTAGTTTTTGTCCTTGCACTACTTGTTTCAATACTATCTCTTTCTGCCTGTATGCTGGTTCTTCACTTTTGTTCGGTGTGCACATAATTCTTGCTAAATATGTTTGTGTGTGATTGAAGGGTCTGTCATTTACTTCTGTTTCCGAAATATTGACATCACTCCGTGTCTCTCTGTTTGACTGGTCACAAAAGAGATACTTCACACTTCAGTTTGTGCTCTTAAGATTGAACTCGTGGATCGAGGGATGATTCTTATTTCTTGTCTTAGATAGGTACAGGGATTTCTCTGTAAATAGATGACCCAAAAAGGATTGCCATTCCAATATCATATGAGCATCACTGTTCCTTTTGTGTAAATGTCTATTATCTTTTCGTTTAATGAAATTGCTTTCTAATAAAGATATTTCACCTTACAGGTTAGGCCCGTGGCTGAGGATGAGATGTTCAGAGTGATAAGATCTGGCAAAAGGAAGAGTATGTATCTTCAATTACCTAATTTTGTTTTCTGTTGGTTTGCTTATATCTACAAGTTCTTAATTTCAGCTCCTCATGCTTGTCCTTTGTGGTATTATTTGTTGCCTTTGGGATCGTTAGGAGTGTTTTTTTGACCATTTTGATTTGTGCTCATCTTTGCAGCCAAGCAGTGGAAGAGAATGGTTACAAAAGCCACCTTTGTCGGAGCAGGGTTTACCAGGAAACCTCCAAAGTATGAGCGGTTCATCCGCCCATCTGGCTTACGGTTTACTAAAGCCCACGTGACACACCCTGAACTTAAATGTACGTTCAATCTTGAGATCATCGGGGTGAAGAAGAATCCTAATGGTCCAATGTATACTTCACTAGGTGTTATAACCAAGGGAACCATAATTGAGGTAATCTTTCCATTTCAAGACTGCACCCAAGTTTATCTAATTTAGCTTGCTTTCACTAATCGTCTTGCTATAAAATCCAGGTTAATGTCAGTGAACTTGGTCTTGTCACTCCTGCTGGGAAAGTTGTATGGGGTAAGATATTCTTTACTTCGATGTTACACTTTCGGGATTCTTTTGTCCTTCAAATTCTGATCATGCATTTTATTGTGGATGGTTGAATGCCAGGTAAATATGCTCAAGTGACGAATAATCCTGAAAATGATGGTTGCATCAATGCAGTTCTCCTAGTGTAGTACTTTTTAACACACCCTTTTTTGTTTAAAATGAGTGCATAACTATATGTATCTCTTCGGCTTGATGCTGGTTGTGACAGAGTTGTAGAACAGGAGAGGCAAAATGAAGTAGTGATTTGTTGGAACTTGCAACTGTACCGATGATATAAGTTTTTGTTTATTGTTATGCTGTTGGCTTCCATGTTTATTTGAATTCCTCGAGGTGGAACGTAGCTTGTAGGTTCGTTTACAAGGAAAAAATCAAATCAGCATCAAGTTATTCCACAGAAATGTCCAAAGCCTTTTTATTGCTATCATCGGTAAATCCTTGAGTTGATTAACAATATATCATATCTTGTAGCAAAAACTTTAGAAAATTCTGCAAAGGAAAAACGTATCTTCAATTTAACAGAATTTTAATCATTGGCTACAAAAGAGTGAGAGACACAGGTATTTTTTTTTTTTTTAAATACTACAAATGAAGTATCACCATGGAAATATATGAAGCTGCGTCACAGTTAAAATGTTACTGTGGCCAAACAAATATTTTATTTTATTAATGTGAAAAAGAAAAAGAAAATGGGTTCTACTTTGGCGGGAGTCAATTACCTCTATAAATACTGACTCTCCCCTCGCAAATCTTCCTTCCAGCGAAAGCTGCTAGATACAGATTAGGGTTTATTCTATGATGCTCAAAGTGCGAGAAAGTTTGATCAGGCGATTCCTCCGTCGTACCAGTTTTTCCAATCACCGTTTACACAATATGTCATTCTCTGTTAATATAGATTCGAACAATTGTATTCGATGATTTATAGATTGGTAGTAGAGAAGATAAGGATGAGGTAAACACTGAAAGTGGAAATGGTGATGAGGAATGGGTTGATTGTCCTGTTTGTGGGAAGAAGGTTCTAGGCGAAGAACCTGTTATTAACTCTCATTTAGGTACGTACAAGTTCTTTCTGTTTTTGATGTTAATATTAAATTATTATTTTTTGAGTATTTTAGGATACTTTCTTCTATATTTAGCTTGATAGTAGAGTAAAAGTGGTATCTTGTCATGTTTTTATGTGTGTTGTTGCAATTGTGCTTTGGATTGAAGGAAAGTGCTCAAGTTGCTGGACAAGTTCAGATGGGGGAATTTGGCCAATCCAGTAGTTTTGTTTTCAAAACCAATATATGTGTGTAAAAAAATTCACAAATTTGTTTTCAAAACCAATATATGTGTGTAAAAAAATTCACAAAGTACAAATAATAGATTTTGAAACCAGTAAATCAAATGGCTTGTGGTAGAATTTTGAACTCAAACATGTTAAGTTTAAATTTTTGATCTGCTTTTGTGGAGGTATTTGAAATTTTAAATTTCTTGGATTACCAATTTGTCAATTATGGATGAGTTATGAACTATTTCCAAAATGTTAATGAGTTGAGCTAGGATGGAGAATGCATGTGCTACTAATGCTACTGAAATTTCTTGCTTTCAAAATGTAAAGAATTCATTTTGAAATTGTTGAGTGAGTATTCCTTTTGCAGTGTTTATTTAATTGGCATCACAGAGAAAAAAAACCTCAAGAAAGAACATTTAAATTAAGAGAGAAACCTGCTCTCTACTTAGGCATCATGTGAATTCAATAATTTGACATTGCCACTAGACTACTACTTCTCATTTTTTCCCAGTAGACATAAAACCCAATTTTACAAGGTAAAATACAACTGCAAAAAGACAATCATGGAATTCAGTCCTCTTGTTTACCCCTATTCCTTTTGTGAAGTCTACTAAGAAGCTTGTCTTTGTTGCGGCTTTAGCAACAAGTTAATTGTTTTGTTTCTAATCTTTTTAATTGATCTGTTCTTTTATATGTTTGACTTTTGAGCTACATGTAAACTTACAATGGACCATTATTTTTCAGATAAATGCCTTGCTAGTGGAACTAAAAGCAAATTGAGCCAGTGCACCTTTTTCCAGTTGAAATTTTGCACACGTCCTAATGTTACAGCCTCATCCATTGATTCAGACTTGACAAGGACCGAGTTTGGTTCAAGTGCAAATGATGGTAATATCCATGATCTGGCTTCTGAAATGAGAAACTCAGATGTTTCAAAAAATAATGTCCAAGATGAATCCAGTTCATCTTCAGTCTCACTTACTCTGACAACCAGCAGATCCAATATTTTCACGAGAAATAGTAGTAACTGTAATAGGGTTGATAGAGCGGAAAACTTAGATGGTCTCCCTGATTTCGATGATGAATGCAAACCTCTGTCTGGTGCAAAGTCGATGCAAATTGTGGGGCCAGAGGGTTTTCCTCAACACCAAATAATTGATGATAGAATTGGCAACTTCACAGACTCGCCTTTGTCACTTTCTGAAAACAGGACTCCTACATATGGGGAACCTTTGGAAGATGATGATAACTCTAAGATTTTGCTTGATACTTTCATTGTTGGCCGTAAGTTTGCTGATGACACAGAGTTAATTATTGGAGCAATGGTGATGCTTTCAAGAGATTCCTAGAATGTCAAGGATCCAAACGCAATCAAGGTTGATCTTCACTATGGTTATCTTTAATTGGTAAACATTGTACCTTCTCAAAAAAAATTGGTAACATTGTATCTCAAGACGTGTGTAAAAAGCATTGCTTGTATATTCTGGCAGGTTCTAACAAAAGATACTGGTCACAGTAAAGAGCTAGGTTTTATCCCCAGGGAATTGGCACAATATGTATCTCCATTGATAGACAATTTCCAGCTGAGGTTTGAGGTAATAATACTAGACATTTTGTGGTCATATTCTAAGTTTTTCCATTTCCCATACAATCTTCAACTTGTCTTACCTTTGCTCATATTGTATTTAAATATTTAAAAGCATATTTAGTATGAGTATTTTGATAGCACAAGTATATATGAACCATTTCAATGTCTGCTGAAGCATTTTCAAAATATTTTGGTTAAAAACTAAAAAGTAGGACTTCTGTGGAGAACTTTTTGTGGCTACATACAAAGAACTTAAAATAATAATAAATGAACTACGATTACTAGAGCACTTTGTCTTGTTTTACCCACAAAAATTTATTTAGAGATACTGTTCATATTTCCAGTACCAAGCTCGGATAAGGGGGAAGGAATGGGGTAGGCTGGCAACTAACATAAAACTAGTCAATTTCATGCATCCCCAACTTGTTTGGGACTGAGATGTACTTATTGTTGCTGTAAAATAATTTCCAAAACAATATCTATATGGCACTGAAGGTTTTCAATGGTGAAGATTAGATAGTCATAGGACCTATGAAGAGAAAAAGAGGGTAAACAGTAACAGTGCTAACCAAGGGCTTCAATTTAGAAGTACAAGCAAGCTATCTTTATTTCTAAGTTATTTCTTGATTCTCAGTCCGTTAATAGGAGTTATGCAGTGCCAAGTTTGCTCTTGGTAAATATGAATTAATACTATTTGAGGTAGTGGTTCTTGTCAAGGATTTTAATCTCCTCAGCTACTTATTTTTCCCTTCTTCTATCTCCACCACTACCTTTTCTTCTTTTCTAAAGTTCTATTGCTGGTGCAAAATTAAACTACTCTGATTTTATTGATTACCTTCATTTCTTGATACTACTAATGCCATGATCTACTTGTAAACTGCATCTGTTCTTAGAATTTTCTACATAGAGTTGGGGTACATACAAAGTGATTTATGGTCTAAAAACCTTACCCCTATTTTCTTTTGTGGTAGAGAAACTGTTTCCGATAGACCCTCAACTCAGGGAAGTGTGATCAAAATAGATTTAAAAAAAATAAGGCAGCAAAATAGTAAAGATAAAACGGAGCAAAAGAAGCAATATGTAGTATTAAAATTTGGAGGGTATGATACTACAAGAGTACTAATAACACTACTAATAAGGAGAAGAGGAGTCTAGCCCCTTCCTCTCCTACATTAAGTGCGACCACACTCGACTATCTACTAACCTTCTACCCTAATCCTCGACCACCATTCCTTCCTATCCTATGTTATTATTTCAAACTTTAGGGTATGGCCCTATGCCACCTGACTCATGCTGCAACACTTGAGGTGAATCTTTGGTTCACTTCATACAATTTCAACCACCCAAATCAAGTCTCTACATTACAAGCTAACTATTCTTATCCAAAGGCCAAAAGTAAATGAATGACCAAAATCTCAAATTGTGTCATTGGGGGATTATGGTAAGAATGAGGAATCCAACCATTAAATCTTGGTTAATGGTTTTGATTAGCTATAACATGCTTGGAGTATTTGGGTTTTTGTAAAAAGAAATAACATTCTATTTACCTTATATGGATGGAAGTTGGATGTGAAAATTCCCTTGCAGGTGCCTTGGCTTTTGGCAGAATGAAAAATGATCAAATTTACGAAGTAGGATCTATATATAAGCACTGGGATTTTACATTGAAGCGTAGTTGTATTTCAGTTCATTGTGTCTGGCACTGAATAAGTGTTCTGCATCCATCTGTAACTGTACATAGATTTGGTCTTGCACACCATTTGGTTCTAACATAAAAGCCAACTTACAAGTAAAAGTAAATATAAACCGTTTAGCCACTTCAAAATCTGGCTAGCTGTAAATTCTAGTAAATATCTTTGTGTTCTCCCGGCCATTCATTCAAACTATGGATTTTCGCAAGTATGGACTGATCACTAGCTTACATGGATTCAGGGTCATATAACTGCTATTCCATGGCATCCTCATTTAGTTGTCCCAATTCAGATATATTCCTCTAGCATTGCTTCTTTTGGTGAAAAGGACTCCTCTAAGTCTCCAAGAATTTAACTCCTTTAGGAGAAATGCTCTATGTGCTGCTGAATTCTCGAAGACTCTCCCTCCTATCCCTGCAAAATACCAGCATAACCTTCTATTGTTACTAAAGGAGGTTTTGAAGATCAATGCACATCTTTTTGCTGAAGGCCAGAAGCCCTTATTGAGTATGATCATCTTCAGCACTTGGATCATCCCAGTTAATCTTTGATCAATTTGCATATATAACTCCGTTTTTATCCTCTGTTGGTACAGAAGCTTTTTTATCATCTCAGATGATAGTCAAAGGCACTTTGCTCGGCTTTATGCACGTAAAGGTGTTTGACTTCAATAGCTCTTTTGGCTTGCAACTTTAATATTCTAGAGTTGGTTAATTTCTTGATCTTATCCACTTCAGCTTGGGTACTGCCACTTCTTGTATATGACAAAATCTTTATTTATGGAATTCAGATGTGCTGCTTGTTATTAATCAGAAGGCCTTTCAATGTCTGCTAAAAGATTGAAACGTGAAACTCAGCTGTGGTTTCCATCTTATTGGAAATGACTTATTGCAGTGTTCTTATTTCTTTTTCTTTTCATGATAATGTTTGTGTGTGGGCCAGCTTGCCTCAACTATTCTACCGGGTCCCAACGTCCTTCTATTAGTATAGATTTCATATAATATTGCTACCAAGACTTGGGACAGATGTGGCAAAATCACCTACTTGCCTTTGCTAAAATTTGAACCTTGGTCACCTTTGGTTCATTCCTGCTTCAGCTACCGCTAGATCACACATGTGGTTCGACTAGTTGCTATTTTCATGATACCATATTGGCTTCTTCTACTTAAGTTACATCACTTACTCTACATAGAATCGTATTAGAAGGGCGTGGTTTCAAGTTCTTCTATTTGTACAACTAATGCTTATCATGTTGTGTTTTTCTTCTTTTACTCTGTATTCGTGAAAATTTGAATGACTCATTGCCGGATGATTCAAGAAGTTTCTTGATCTTATTAGATTCCTTTTTTTTTCCTTACCTTAGGGCCATGGTTTCGGACAGCTAGCATATCATATGCTGAAATATGTGATTATAAAGAAGCTGTTAAGGGTCTTTCTGGTAGACAATTCTATAATGCTGTGGTAAATTCTATGTTGTCTTGCTCTAAGAGAAGCTGAATGCAACATCATTTAAGTCATCCTCTTTTACTTTGCAGAAACAGAATGTGTTACTTTATTCGAATCAATTGATAAACTACAAATTGGTGACTTGAAGGAGGTGTTGGATGTTCTTAATGTTGGTGAACTACGGGACCTTCTCTACAGTCTTAACAAGGTTCTTGTTTCTTTATTATTTTTTTTATATGTTCCACATGCCTTTAAGAAAGAAGTGATTCTTTATGGTGAAAAACTTTATGTGTTAAAACGAGGTTAATTTTGGAAGAATAAGATCAATTCCTTCTTGAAACGTAGAATACCACTTATTTTGAAACAAAATGAGAAGGCTAAAACACCACCACTTATTTTGGAACTGAGGGAGTAGTACATGGTGGAAATTAGAGTCTGCAGTTTGCTATTATTGGAATATATTACTCTTAACTATGTAAGGCAAAAGCTATACAGGTTGAAAGATGGGGAGTTAAAAGATTGGGAACTAGTAGAATAGTTATTGAGACCAAACATGTGGGGGATTATTCCTAATAGAAAACCTTGTGAAAATTATTGCAATTTCTTCTTTTTATTTCTATAACATATTAAATTTGCCATCCACTCTTTAAGATAATCTATCCCTACTTCAAAGCTTATCTTGATATCACATCATTCTCCTTTTGGTAATTATGTTTTGACTTTCATCATTAAGGGAGTTTCTTTTCTGTTACTGTAAGGTGGATGTTTAGTTAACTTGTATGTGACTTGACATTGACGATTTAATCTCCAAGCAATCAGAAGATTTAAAAAATGAAATTCCGTCTTGTTAATGCACTTGCAATATCATTTAATATTTCTTCCTAGTAGACTGTCTTGTGAGTTTAAAAAAGAAGCTATCTTTAGGTCATGAAAGGCTTGGAGCATTATGGAAGGCTCCATCTAAATTTGATTGATGCCATAGTTAATGCTCCAATAATGAGATTGGCTTCTGATGACTACACAGAAACAGGATACTGAGTGGACAGATACGGGCCATACAATTCTTAGCACTAAAAAAAGAATCAAGGAAAATAAATAACTAATCTTCTGCCACTCCAACTTTGGTGGTCAGCTATCACCAAATCTTTTTACTCAGATCTGTACACCCATTTCAGCATCATTTTAATATTTCCTTCTTATTTTTTTTTTCTTCAATTGTGTTCCTTTTCTTGTATGTAGATACCATAATATGTTTATAGAGATTCGTTCATCCTAATTAATTGGACCATTGAAACTAAGAGTCTTAAAATTGTAGGAATCACTGCTTTTGTATGTTTTGTGTATTAACATGGTCACACTCTACTTACAACTGATTATCTGGATGATGTATGTTGCCCTTTTAACACTTCATCAAAAAGAAAATTAAGGGAATATGTCGCCTTACAATAGGGGTTAAGCTTTGTTTTATTTTAAAATATTCTCAAAGTAGAAGGGAAAATGTGGCACTTTCATGTCCTTGTCAGAGCTTGTGCTTTGCCTTCGGTCTTCTCTGGATATGTGTTCAGTTCTTAATTTCTGTCTGACTAAGCTTGCTTTGCACAAGGGAGAGACATAAGGAAAGAAGAGTAATTGGCTCAGTGCAATTGAGGGAAATGTGAAAATGTAAGTTAAAAGGAAATAAATAAGTAGATACAGCTAGGGTGGTATAGCAAAAAGTTCCATTTTGCCTCTCCACCTGCTGTCATCATAGCTGTGCTGCCGGCAACTTGACAGCTGCAAGTTTATAGTAGTTGCTTTTCTGAGGTGTTCTCGTTGATTAATTGCATCTAGCATTTTCTTCCAAAGTTTTGCCAAAAATTAGTTGTAGTCAAATCAGGATCTCTTGGAAGATTAGGGTTAATGATTTTATATGTCTCTACAACAACATACCCAGTATAATCCCACTTAGTGGGGTCTGGAGAGGGTAGAGTGTATGCAGAGATTACCGCTATTTTCAATAGACACTCCACCGATTTTATGTGTCTCTGAAGTAAAATATTCTAGATGCTTCCTTAGTTGTTCATTGCATTCTTCCCTTTGTTTGTGGGACTTCCATGTTCAATGATAATGGCCTTCTGATTGTCTTGTTTGAGTTACATACATCTTTCTTACAAGTGTGTTTTATTTTGAGATTTAGTTCAGTCACATAAGAAGATTGTCCAGAACTTTGATCATGGTACAAGAAAGCAAGATTATGTTGCTCGGCTTCTTGGTGCATATGAAAGTGGTTTATGGTAGGTTGTTTTTGAAATTCTTTATTCCGCTGTTGTCACTCTGTACCTCGCCTTAATACTCTTTCATGCAATTGCTTCAAAATGACATCACTGCATCCCCAATCTTCAAAGTATGATTCTAGGAAAAACTGGAAGCTGTATCAGGATATCTGCATCAGCTGAATCTGTCTTTTGGCGTGCCGAGGTGATTTTGGAGAAATCTCTATTATGTCGTCTAGCCTCTATATAATAAACATTGTTTGGCATGTACCCTTCTAACTTTTTCTTCCTTCAGAGGCTATTTTTCCTGAATGGAGAGCAGGACCTGTCAGCATTCTTACTTGACTTGGTCATTGTAAAATATCCTGCTTATAACTGCATATTCACAGACCAGATTTTTCCAGACAGAAGTGACCTATTGTCTTATGAGGAGGTATGCTAACTCTTGTGAAAAGATACTTTCTGCCCTTATTATCTGTCAAAAGAACAAAACCTTTTCCCTTTATTTAGTTTGAATTTAATGCCCTTAGGCCATTGAGGTTACCTTCAACATAATTCATAGCATTGTGTTAATATGTAAATAGAATGTACATAGATATCTTGTAAATCTCTGGATTTAAATTTAAATACATTGTTCACTTTTCAATTATTATTATTATGTTTTTTCAAATAAAGCCAACTTTAAGGAGTCGTTTGGTGTTAGGTACAAGGTATACTAATTTCAAGATAAAATGTAGAATTATTTTATTCCACGTTTGGTTGGAGATATTAGATAGTCCTTTGCTTATTTATTAAACATTTTTGTCCTAGTGATGGGATAAGTTACCTCATATACCTGATATATAATAACTTATCTCGGGATTAATTATTCTGGATAATTTATTACCTAACAAACGACCCTAGCTTTAAATCTCCAACATGTTGGCACGGGCCATTTCTTCCTAGTCATAATATTAAGTAACAAGGTACTGCCACTTTCTCGTTTTTAAAGTAAAATGGCAGAATTATTGTTTATCGACCACATTAAAATACCAATGACCATAAGACCAAATTTAATGCTTAGTAGCAGCTCTGCTTCTTCTTGGCATGCTGTTTTATCCTCTCCAACAGACATCAACCACGTTCGTGACCACTTTCACTTCACTTAATTGATTCCAATTGGTGGATCAATAATTGACATACTATACTATAAGTATTGAATGTTACAATAGCTTACAAAATACCTATCTAAATCAAACTCAAAAGGAAAAATGGCAGCATCAAGGCTTGGGCGTTACAATCTTTCTCTATTTGATCAGTTTATGGTTCCAATGTACATGCCAGTTGCAGCCTTCTATCCTTTCCCCTCTAAAACACCACAAGAAGTATCCAAGATTCACTATCCAAAGTTTTGTCCTCTTACAATCCATTGCTGGAACACTTAGAGATAACTCTTTCGTCCATTGCAACGATAGGGGAGCCAAAATTGTGAACGTTCGATACGATTATCCTATGTCTGAAGTCGTCAATCTTCCTGAGTATCTTACCTTTGGGTCCAACTCCAGACGACGAAAGTGTACTACTTGTTCAATTTAGCCATTTGAATTGCGGAGGATTAGCTATAAGTGATTGCTGATGGATGCACACTCTGCAATTTCATTAGTGATTGGGCTTCCATAGCTCGTGATCACAACGCGAATATCCCGTCCCCTCAAATGATTGGATCATCCATTTTTTCGCCATCCGCTGGATACTATGGTTATTGATTTTGACAATGTACCCCTTACTAGAAAATTCTAAACTCGAGATGACAGGAGTGCAAAATCCAACCCGACTTCAAGTGTTGTCCGCACTAATTTACAAGTGTGCTACAACAGCAGCTCGAGCTCCTTTAACTAAATATGATGGAGTGTTAATTGGTAAGTACTTTTTTTATCTTCAATTAGAGGTCCCAAATTTGAGCCTTATTGAATATGGAGTCAGTTAATGAGGATACCGAACACTGGATGGAAAACAAAAAAAAAACAGAAATTGCAATCATGCTTGTACCAGAAAAGATTGACATTTACGATAAAAGGTACAATACAAACAATAAGAAAAAATTGATATGAAACGTTATTGTTTCACTTTATTTTTATGATTACAATATACGTATATAATTAAGAATCCTATTCAAGTGGTTCAAAGAGCACTTTGGATATGTGAAAGTTGAGTAATTCCTCTGTGACATGTGCAGTATAGTAAAAACTCTTTACAACTGCCAAAAATGTTTTCTTCGTATCTTTATTTATTCCACACGACGTATTGTCTAACACTAATTTTACAACTTCTTTCATCTCCAATTCAACCTCATTGCTGCTTTCATGGCTCCCATTGTGATTTTCCTTGCAGTTGTTACTGCCAGACACCTATAACACATATATGTCACACTTAGACTTCTAGCACTCCGTATGGCACTTGACAACTTACTCACGAATTGAAGTAAGCTCATATTAGAGAAAAATAAAAATGACATATTAAAACGTGTAAATTTCTAATTACCTTTCGATTTTGAAGGTTGAAACAGACTTTATTGGTAATGTTAGATATATTCTTGTAGTCTATACTGGAAATTATTTCATCATCTACCATACGTCCACCACAAAGATTTATTGTGCGTACCAGCAGCTCTGCTTCTATTTGGCATGCTATTTTCTCCTCTCCAACACACATCAACCACGTTCCCCACTGCATTAACAAAAATAAGAACATAAATTAACTTCAAGAAATTAATTTGCTATTTAGCTAGTCATCTGTTGCTTAATAGCTCTTAGCTAAACTTTATTTGTTTTATAATCTGTCGATAAATAAAATTAATGGCGAACAATATTTGTTGTTTAGCGATAAAAATTGCTAGCTACATTTTTTTCTTTTTTTACCGTGATGTAATAAGCTATTCAATAGATACTTACAGCCGAGTGTAGTTGGAGGTGGATATCTTTGCCTACGGTCTCATAAGTCTCTTCAGAAACTTGGTGCAAAAACTGAAGAAGATTGTTCAGAAGCATCTGTCTTGTTTCATTACTGCAACAAAAGAAAAAGAACATTGGGAAATTTATGGAACATGATTATTCCATCGAACCAGCTCACTAGAAAAATACATGATGGAAAATAGCTTCTCATTGGAATGTTAACGAAAAAAATTGTTAATTTTTTCGTATAAAAACATTACTAACCACTGAATATTTTTCAGTTGGAAATTTCAGTAAGAAATTAAAATAGTGAATTTTTTTACTAATGAGTCTAATAAAGCTATAACAAATAGTAATAACTATGATTGTATACTTGTTATACAATTATAAATTTAGTATATACTAATAAAAATAAATAAATATATACAAACTACAAACCTGTTATTAGTAGAAGTGGTAGGTTGTTCTTGAGTGAAGTAAGATGTAATCATCTTACACATTATAAGAGATTTAGCCCAAGCAAGTCTTTCCCTTGACCTCTCTACTTCAAATATACTTGTTGCACCTAAGAAATAGCATACCAATAGCTCCTTTTTGCTTATTCCAAAGTGTTGAAAATTGCAATGTGTAAACCACCTACAATAACAATAAAAACATATTTAATTAAGGTAACTTGAACTTTGTCATTTTTCTTCAAAAAAACTAACAATTGATAATGAAACTTAATTTGTCAACCAACAACAAGAGGTTGTGGTGGAGTGGTAAGTACCCCTTCATCCTTAACCAGAGGTCTCAGGTTTGAGTCCCTCTGGATACGGAATCGCCCTTTACCCCCAATCTGAGACTTCTCGACGTGAATCTGAATTTAGTCGGGCTCCAATATGAATATTGGACACCGGGTAGGGAACAAAAAAAACTTAATTTGTCAAGAATTATACGTACTCTTGAATAATGGTCCATTCAAACTGATGTTGACTTTGACATTTGTTGTAATCTAATTTTGCGGCTTCAAGATATACATTATTGCTGATGTCTGGCATTCTACATCAAAACAATTCCTATGATTAAGACTAAATACACTCAAATCAAATATTGAGAAAAAAATTAAATTATTTTTGAGGACGTATACATTTTTAATTAGTTAATTATGTTTTCAACGTGCTAAAAATACCTGTGTAACGTCTTGCCAATCCATATGTCATTTGCTCCACCATATTGTTCGAGGTATGATCGAGCTTCAACCCTAGGTAGGCTAGCATACCATGGAACTTCCAATGCATATCGTATCTATAACCAAATTAAATATGATATAGAAAACGATGTTAACTTCTATACATTGGTAGTATTTTAAAAGAATTTTACATATACTATCAAATCACTCGAAAGATAACTATGTACCTCTCCAGGGATATCTTTGGCTATTAGCCATTTGTCTAAGGATTGGTTATTTGACAAACAATGTTGCAAGAAATTGTGGGTAAATTTGTTTGCATCATCAAGTATCTTCTCTCCTGGGAATGAAACTTGAGAGCATCTATAGAGATTGTACATAGCTGTTGGTGACTTGTCTGTTTCACCCATTAGGCAAAAAAAATTATCACCATCTTTGAATTTGTTGAGCACATCTGTGGCATATAAAACAATATTGGTTATTGGTTAAATACAACTGATTAAATATTTAAAACTTTCTTAATAAGGACTAGGGGTGGCAAATCGTCCGAGTCGAATTTGGGCAAATCAAAATAGATTAAACTAATAAATAAGTTATCGTTCCAAAAGTTAATTGTGTTGAGAAGAGCTAATAAACAATGGATCACAGTATAATCCGTCCAACTTTTACTAGATTTTTGTTTAAATACCAAACAAAATAAATAAAATAATCTTTTTTCTTTGCTTATAGCTAAATTATTAACATATCAAACAAAAAACAAGTTTTCATCTAAATATTTTGACAAGATTTTTGTTGATCAATTTGGACTATATGCTTAGCTTAAATAAACCAAAATCTTGAATGACGTGAATTTGGGCAAGTCAAGATGGACTGATTTAATAAATAGATAGGTCATTAACCTCAAAAATTGGGCGAATTAAGTGAGTTGTATTTTCATGAGTTAAATTTATCACCCCTAGATTAAGGACTTTATTTTCTATTGACTTGCCTGGATTAACATCATATCCATATAACCTTAGAAGCCTAATAGCCATGCATGTATCATCAATGTCACAAAAGTTTGAATTCCTTCCACTAAAAATTCCAATATCTTGATTCCAGTATCTGTAATTTAAAAAATGAATCAGTATCTGCAGTATACATAATACATTATATTGTTACTTCAATTCAATACAATACCTTTGTACATGATCTAACATGTCCTTAAATTCTTCCTCAAAATAATATGAAATTCCAAGGCGTTGTAATCGATCAATTGCCCATAATCGCGCTTGCATATCTACTGGGTAACTATGTGGAGCTATAGATATAGATACATGTAATTAGAATATGCTTACTGTCAGCGTATAGAGGTTAAACATGAGAAAAGGAAGAAAAGAATATTAATTAGTTACCTCCTCCATTATATTTTTTAACAACCCTTTGAAGATATTTCAAACAATTTTGATCATTTGTTTCCATAAAAGCAAAGGCAGTGGAAGCAATGGATGTTAAGAATGAACCATCTGGCATTTGAAGCTTCAAAAGTCTTTTCCAATCCAAGTCATGAAATCCTTCCAGTGAAAACAATAATGTTGTTGGAATTGTATGCACAACATCCTTAGGAATTCTGTAAAAAAACAAAAACAAAATGTATTATTAATAATTTAATTTGTTATTAAATGTTGTTAATTTAATTAATTACCTTTTTAATTTCATATCTCTCCTTGCACATATATTCTTCAAGACAGGAGCATGGTAAGGAATATCAATGTCTAAATGTTGAGCTTTGTCCAAGAGAGCAGGAAACACAATTTCAAATCCACATGTCATGTTTTCAACATTCCCTCTCTCTAGTTTGCTTATGTTTTCCTTTATAAACAATACACCTAATGTTTAACAAGAGAAATTAGTCATACCATGAGATTAAAAAGGGCATAATATATATTTGGTACCATCTTTTGTTCACAACTACAACTAGAAATAGAAGATTTTTTCACCGCAAATTAATGAAAAATTTGTGCTATAAAATATGGTTAATCAACTCATTGGGAAAATGCATGATGAAAAACAGATTTCCATTGAAATATGGTTTACCTTTGTTTCTCTTCTCAAGGGATGTATTCCATGTTGTTAATGCAACAACACATGCTAATGTGTTCAATAGGCGGTCATAAATGCAAAAGACAAATTCCTCTCCCCATGAACCATCACAAAGTTGATTGTCTTTTATCCATTCAAGACAAGATGGAAATTGTGGTCTATCACTTCCATTTGTATCTTTAATTAGGGCAACCCATGCTGTGTCATAGGGTGACACACTTGACCTTCCATCTTTCATGTCATTCAACATATCTTTGATCTTCTCTACCAACTTCCTTGTCTTCATTGGTCGACTCACCTATGAAGCAAAATTGTTAATTACAAGTAGAGACGGGTTTATGATTTTAAATTTATGGATTCTGAATTTTAAGATAGGACATTCACTAGATTTGGAATATATAATTTATACATATTAAGTAAATATCTTAATATAAATATGGAGCTTGAACTAAATAAAAATTACTGGATTCTGCCGAACTCATAATTTGAAAGGTAGATTCATAACCTTATAACACGTACAATGTTAATAATTTACAACTAAATCCCTATATGATACAGATTAATTAGTAATTGATCTGGTCAAATTGGTTTATATTAACCTTGTATGTATCACAGAATAAACCACTTGATAATATATATATATATATATATATATATATATATATATATATATATATATATATAAACAAATTACACAACTACTAGTTACTAGTTCTTTACTAATTCAAATCAATAAACTGGTAAACACAATAAAATGAAAGTTAATTGAAGCAAAAAAATCAAAAATAATTTTCTTGTAACCTGAATGTTTTCCCCATCTAGGTATTTTGTATCCTCAGTTTTCAACTCACCAGTGTAACCTGCCAAAATGTATATATAGGTCGTAATGAATGGGATATTTTCTGTCTCATATATAATACATTTTATTAACATATATATTTGGATCCACGATCAAGTTTGGAATCTATCACAAAAATCTATATTGAAATATTTATCTATATATACAGAGTTGAGCCAAATTATTGAGTTCAAATGAACTTGTAACATACCATTAATTACTACGTACATCCACGTATATCCATTAACTTGTCAAAAGGAATTATGTTATACAATTTTTTTTGTAAACAATTCATTTCTTCATTGATTGAAGGATCATACCTAAGGAATTTCCAGCATTAGGCACATAATTGCAGAATATTTTCTTGTAATTAACAACTGAACCTTCAGTTTGAAACTGACAATTTCCTGAAAACCACAAAATGTAATAATTAATCATAATTGACCTTCAAAGAAAAAAAAAAAGATTAGATGGGAGTGCATACAATATTGATCTCTTTTTAAAATAAATTTACTCATTCTTAGAATATAAGATGTGTTTTTACTAAATTGTTCTTAATTAAATGATATCTATTTAATTTATTTATTTTTCGTTTATGTGAAAAATCAATTATATAAATAAGAATAAAATTGAAAAAAAAAAGTAAACACCTTCTCTTGATTATATAACAAATCATTTATTTTAAACTACATAAAAAAATTAAAACACTATTAGTAAGAGGGATCTGCACGATTAGTGCAGTGAAGGTACTTATAAATCACTAGGTAGCTGCACCATACTCGTCCCAATTTTGAGTTAGCTCAAGGACTCACTCTCTTTCTTAATCAACAATCAAGCATATTTCCAACAAGTCTCTCTTTTAAAAAAAATGAGCGTTGGCATCAAACAAAAAAAAAATACTCTACCATTTATGAGAAATAAGTCTATTTTGAAATATTCTATTATGAAATATACTAGGTACAAGAGTGTGTGTCAGTATGAATCCAATATAGTACTTTTACGTAATTTTTAAATATATAACATACTTAAAAGAAAATTAAAACAAAAAAATATTGAATTACTCTCGATTAAAAGCAGATATATCAACGAACAACTATATGTTTCTGACCGCTTATAAGTGATGAGATAAGCATGTAAACAACTAGGAAGAAAATTAAACTCACTTGTTAAAACATGTTTCAAAAACAAGTTGGTGTTGCCCTTGACTGCATGAAGATGGCAGGGAAAATTTAGGGCATGCATTTTCTCTTTTGTGAAGTTAAATTAGAGAAAAATGGAATCTATAAGCTAGTACTATAAAGGAGGCTACTTATTTATAGCTACTCAACAATTTTATTTTATTTTCTCTTTTTGGTACTTTCAACCAAGAGTTGACTAATAAACCCTACATTGAGTCATCCTTCAGTTGGGAAGTTCAGGCCAGCCTCCAAAAAGAGAGTGTTAAATTAAAATCAAATAATAAACAAAGATGATTTAATCGAACTATTCTTTCGATTAATATTTTCTTAAGAGATGTGTAAAGAAAAACATGACAAATAGAATAAATTGAAAAAAGTATTATACAATTAAGTACATATGTCTTCTGTTATTCTAAACTCATTTTTATAAGATCTCTAATAACTCACGTTATTCTTCTATTTCGATGTGTAAGGGTGTTAATGATACGGTTCAAATGATTATTATGTAAAAACTTCATCATACTAATATTATTTCATTATTCAATTTTGGTATGATCAAAATTAGACTTTTCAAAATCATCTCATCATCTTTATATTTCTTCAATATTATAATTCAGCTAATTTTTTTATTTTTTAAAAAAATCAAAATACATCATGTAAAAGTTACAAAAAGAAGTTAGAACATGATATCATGCATATTTTTATGAGACTTTGATGAAAAAATTCTAGACATTTTTATTGTTAAAACAGTGGTGAATTAAAAAAAAAAATATGAAATACGATCATGCTATGAAGTAAATATTTCGATTTTTATTAAGATTGATCTCGATGTATGAAATTATGATTAGAAAAGAAATTGCGGTTCAAGTAAGAGACTAGTGAAGGATGGACAAACACTGGGTCATAGTATGGTTTAGAAGTGTCAAAAATGAACCCAAACATAGGTAACCCCCAATCCTTCCAGAATTTTATTCAAGGCGCAAAACATAATGATAATTAAAGTGTCATTAATCAATTTCGAAACCTGTGAATTGTGATGATCTGTGGTCATCACTACATAATAGTACAATCAAATGTAAAATAGTATAGGTTATTAATAGAATTTAGATTAGCCTTTTTGTAGGTTTATTTAAGAGATTTTGTCTTATAGATAAACTCTTGCATGGAGATAGAAAGAATTTTATTTGTAACATCTTAAAAGTTCTAAATAGTATACTCATCTTTATTTAATCTTCAGAACTTGGTATTAACGAGCTATATTATTTTCAATCTTTTTGTCTGCTTTTATTAGCTAGTTAGTTCTTAGTCCAAAAAGAAAGAAAAAGCAAGCCTAATTTACTTGTCTTTAATCGTATTTTATAAATTTTAATTTAATTTTTACCTACATGAGCTTTTTGACAAAGACTTAAATCAATTATTGAGGCATTTTTTGGATTAAAATCCTAGAAACAAATTCATGTCACCTATAAATCAAGTGATTAAATCTTAATAATTGGACCGTGTTATAATTTTGTGGCAGATAAATTTAGCTTTTGGTGGTGGAAATTGAAGTTATTACTTTTATTCGTTTTATTTTCTTTTGTCTTGGTGTAAGTTTGAATAGAGAACTAGTTGATGGTACGTTATGTGACTTTGAGTTCTTGTAAATAATATTCTTCTACCTGAATAAATGCATGCACAAGAATTTTCTGCCTAAACTTTTTGTCACATTCATTTTGTATTTTTCCACTTGGGAGGTTATCCTTTCACTATTGAGAAATGTCGTACATGACTTTTATGTGTTTTTATGTAAGAGAAATTTACTAATTTAGGAGCTAAATACTTAGATACACTTTAATTTGTAATATTATGTACTTTATCATATTTTGATGCTTTCAGATACGTCCAGATACATGTATTGTGAATATATGGGGTCAAATTTAGGTGTAATTTATTCTAGATACATTGTATCCAAATGGATTCGTTGTATTTGAGATACATAGCAAATTTCTCTCACCTCTGTCCCATCTCGCTCGTCACTCTCCCATGTCTCTTGTATCCCAGATACATGTGAATCACTCCAAATACATATATCTAGTGTGATTCGCATGTATTTGGGATAATATAAATATGAATCTCAAAATAAATTTCACTAATTTAGGAGCTAAATACTTAGATATACTTTAATTTGTAATATTACATACTTTATCAGATTTTGGTGCTTTCAGATACGTCCAGATACATGTATCTCGAATATATTGGGTCAAATTTAGGTGTTAATTTGTTCTAGATACATTGTATCCAAATGGATTCGTTTGTATTAGAGATACATAGCAAGTTTCTCTTGCCTCTCTCCCATCTGGCTCGTCACTCTCCTATGTCTTTTGTATCACAGATACATGCGAATCACTCCAAATACATACAGATACATATATCTAGTGTGATTAGCATGTATTTGGGATAAATATGAATCTCGCTCGCCTCTCTCCCTATGTAGTGTATCTGGTAGCAAAAATACATGTATCTAAGTGTAAGATACGTAGAAAATTCTTAATTAGCGGTAAGATACATAGTATTTTGAAAGTATAGGTAATAATAGTACACTCCCTCTATTCCATATTAAGTGAATTTGTGAGGCAATGCACACCTATTAGGTGATTTTCTCAGTTTTTCGTGTGTGTTAGCCCATGCCCTTTGTAAGATAAATTCTTAGATCTTCAAAATTTATTTAAACTTCCTAAGGCCATGTTAATTGTAGGGATAAAATAGAAAAAATGTAATTAATTCTATCTTGATTTAGTAAGTGATTAAGTCATATGGAACAAATATTTTTAGTAAGATTTTCATCTAATATGGGACGGGGAAAATAACTAAAATATTCTTTTCTTTTTAGGTTGATATGTATACATCATTGAATTTGTTGTTTTAGGAAAATATCTAGTGCAACTTTAACAGAAAGAATAATATACTTTCTTAATTTTTTGAAACATTAATCAACTTTTAGAGACTAAAATATCAATTATTTTAGACCGGCGATTAATAATGCTGCAGGTTTTCCTAAGCAATTAGTCAGTTAATTTAACCAGTACTTAATGTGTCATTTTTATATTTTAAGACGTCATATATAAAATGTTTAGTTAACACAATTTATTTCAATATTCAATTTTTAAAAATTGAAATTCATTAAATTATTCCATTTCAATATTAGGCGGCTAAACTCTAAAGCATTATGCTTTATTATACTTGGGGCAAAATAAAAAAAAACAACTAAATTGTAACAGAGGATATATTCAGTACTCATGTTAATTAAAGAATAAAGAGGTTATAACCAGCAAAAATTAAAGAGCCTAATCAAATGAGATTAATCTATAATGCATGAATTTTGAGTTATCTACTTTTAATTATAATTAAAAAACGGACTATAACTTTAGACATCAGTCAATTCATATATGGCGCATAAATTCATGCACTATATATATAGTTTAAGTGAGTATAATTTTTCTTTTTTCTATTTTAAAAAGAATTCCATCACTTAGACTTCAGACTCATAGAAATTATAATATCACTATATAGTCAAACAGCCACATTTGACAATAGTTGTAATGCGACTCATGCAACACTATTTTTGGCGAGAAAATTCTCCGAAAAATGAAACGTGACAACTAAAGGCGTATAACTTTCAAAGTAATGCCAGTATAGGTCGTTGGCTACTCTTCAACAGAGGTGACAAGCAGGGGCCGACCTAGAGCAACTCGAGGGGGTTCTTGGCAAAAAATTTTATTATATATTTAAGATATTTTAAAGAATTTTTATGTCTGTATATTGATTTTGAATCTCCTAAATGTAAATTAGAGGTTTTCCGAACCCGTTTAATCGAAATTCTGGATCCGCCACTGGTGACAAGTAGTACTAGCTCGAAATATTGACTATTAATATTTTACAAAATAAATTTCTAATGATTTTATCCCACAACGAAATAGTGACAACTGAAAGAACGATGTGGATGAATATCCTCCTAAGTTATATTATATGGTTTAAAAAGATGTTTGATTAGTAGCCAAATGGAATTGACTTATGATCCCATAATTACTAGGCATTTATTTTATTTTAATATATAAAATTAAAAAATATAAAAATTGACACGTAAGGGAAAAAATGTAAATTTATATTTGTTATTTGTTATTTTCAAAATAATACCATGATTTATATATTCAAATGTTAAGAAAAATAAATAATTTTAATTATGTGTATTCAAATCTTAAATATAATTCATATATATATATATATAGGCTTAACCCATCGGTGGTTCCTTAAAGTTGATAACAATTTTCATTTAGACACCTTAATTAGGCTTTATTCATTTTAGGCTTTATTCATTTTAGACATTTCATGTCATGCATCGCTATGTCATTCTGACACTTTTTAAATAATTTTCTGGTCAATTATGTCATGCCAACTCATTTTAAAGCCATGTCATTATACACACAAAAATAAATTAAAGAAAAAAATTAACGGTCAAATAAAAAGGGTTTTGTCCAATTAAAAACAAATTATTTTGAAGATCTCCCCTCCCACCCCCCGATCATCTTCTCTATCAAATTAAATTTCTCACAACAACACAATTATCTTCTTTATTAAATTTGTCCTTTTTCATTTTCTTTTCCACCATTTCGACCCCATATAGTTATCTTCTCCGCCATATTCCTCATTTTTAGCAATATCCACTTGATTTCATCGTCTTCTTCACAGCACATTCCCCCCATTTCTTCATTTAATTTAGTGTTTAAAAGTGTAAATATGAAATTTGAGAAGTTATAATGGCTGTGTGAATATGTTAAAATCATGATTGCAATTTTTTTTCTTTTATTTTTACTTAATTTTATTCTCCATTCTTTTAAAAAAAAGAGTTACATTCTTAAAGTTGTCTTGCTGAGCAATGTGTACTTTCAGATGCAAAATTTATCCTGCCATCAATTGGTGAGGTCAAGTATGTGTTGTGTTCAATAATATTAACATTATATTTTCCCACACAGATAGTAGAAGGTCTGAAAGAAATCCTTTTCCTTGAAATTCTTGAAAGAGAAAATGTAAGAACATGTACTGGCTGAAAAATGAGGAAGAAGAAGAGAAAAAAATAAAATAAAATAGGCTAAATAAGTCTTACACGCGCCATCAATGAGTTTATCACACTCACTTTACCACATCAGCAAAACGTGTCAAAATGACACAATGGGGCGTGAAATGAGGTGTCTAAAATGAACAAAATCTAGTTAAAGTGTCTAAGTGAAAGTTGGTGCCAACTTTAGGGGGCCACCGATGGGTTAAAGTCATATATATATATATATAAAAAAAAAGAGTGATTTTATTTCAAAAAAGAGTGTTTGTGTGACATTAAAAATTGTAAAGAGTGATTTTATTCCAAGTACGTTCCAGTTCACCGGGGACTCTCGAAAGGGAAATCTCTCTCCGACCGGAGTCATGTGAGTAGTTTATGTTTAGATTTTTGTAATATCTCTCCCTACTAATGTATCATAATGTTTATGTATGAAAGTAAATATGTTTGATTTCATATAACTATAATTGTTTAATTTCTTAGTAAATAGTTCTCAGATCAGTTTTTTAACAATATCGATGGACTAACCTGTAAAGTCTTAGGGATTTGAAATGTCCGCCAGCGCCATGTTGTGCCAAAGGACGTATGTACCTGGGGTGTGGTTAGAGAAGAAAATTGTTAAAAGCTAGGCTGCAAAGAAGATATGAACAGAGGTTAAAGAATTAAAAAAAAAAAATTAATTTTGGGAGAAATTACTGAAAACCTTAAAAACATAAGCTATTTACATGACAAAGGACCAAGAATAAAGAGAGTACCGAGTAGGATTTGCAACTTATTGATCAAAACCTATCCAACTTAAGAACTGTCTTAAAAATTTAAAGATATTTTTAGAGTTTATCTAAGCGTTTTTTTCGTTTTATTTTGGTATATATATATATATATATATATATATTTATTTATTTATTTATTTAATGCATAATACAAGATTAGTTGAAATTTGGAAGAGATGGTTACATTTATGTACACACAAGAATAAAATTGAAGTTTAGGAGAAAATATCTATTTCTATATCACATACTTCTTCTAACACAAGATGAAAGCAAATAGATAGATGGACCTTTTCATACACTAATCATAGTTTTCGACTTCAATTTTTTTTTTAAAAAATTAGGAAGTAACTTTTTTCCTTTTAATGAATTTTACTCGAGGCAAATTCAAATTAATTGAGGAGGCAATATCATGACGTTAATGTGCGGTTCATAAGCGTCTTTAAAATTTGACTTTAAAATGTTCATTTTATTCTTAATGAGATGATTTATAGTCAAACAAACATCTATATTTTAGACCAAAAATTTCAAGTTTTTTTTTCCTTTCTTAAACTGTATATCAAGTCAAACTACCTTACATAAATTAGGACTGATATAGTACTTTTAAATTTGGTCCTGACATCAGAACAGAGGACTAGTGCAAATTTCAAAACCAAAAATGTTTTCATTTTATTTGAATTTTTTTAAGTTGGAGTTGAGTTTAAAGGCATAATACATAAATGTATCGTTTAACTTGGTCTCAATTGACATCTATGTCCTCCAACTTTGGGTGTACACAAGTAGACACTTAGAGTGTGTTTGGTATGGAGGAAAACATTTTCTGAAAAAAAAATTCAATTTTCTCATGTTTGGTTGACTTAAATGTTTTCCAAATCAATTTATTTTCCTCAAATTTAAGGAAAATGACTTTCCTTCAAAAATTAAGGAAAACATTTTCCAAAACTTTCCTACACCCTCAAATTACAATTCTTTTTCTTACCCCACCCATTTCCATCTCTACCCTCGACCCCCATCAAAAAAAAATTTAAAGTTTATTTTTAAAAAGTATTTTCAATTTCAAATTTTTATTTTTTACCTTACCCAACCTCTACTCCCGACCCCCCCCCCAATTTTTTTTTTTTTAAGTTGTTTTTAAAAAATATTTTCAATTTCAAATTATTATTTTTACCCTACCCCGACCCCCCCATCAGCCTCCCACCCCCCCCTCCAATTTTTTTTTTAAGTTTATTTTTAAAAATAATTTTCAATTCAAATTTTTATTTTTTTACTTCACCCCACCCCTACCCGACAACCCCTACCACCCCCCTACTAGCACCCCACACCACCCCTCCCCCAATTTTTATTTTTATTTTTAAGTTTGTTTTTAAAAAATATTTTCAAATTTAAATTTATATTTTTTTACCCTACCCCACCCTATCCCCTCCACCAAAAAAAATAATTTAAAGTTTGTTTTTAAAAAATATTTTAGATTTCAAATTTTTATTTTTTCACCCCACCCTACCCCTTACCCCCGACCCCCTAAAAAACAAAAAAATTAAAGTTTGTTTTTAAAAAAATATTTTCAGTTTCAAATTTTTAATTTCTACTTTCTAGTTAAAAAATAAAATATATTTTCTTAAAATGTTTTCATTCATAAATCAAACAATAAAAAATATTTTCTACTCACCAACCAAACATGAGAAAATAAATCAAAAATCCACGGGAAAACATTTTTCATGGAAAACATTTTCCTTCATACCAAACACAGCCTTAAACTATTCAAAAATTGAACAAGTAGACACACACGTCAAATGTGACGTTCTACGTGGCAATTCGCATCCTACATGGCATTCTATGTGTATATGTCACATCGGACGTGCGTGTCTATTTGTTCAACTTTATACAAGTTTAAGTGTCTACTTATGCATACCTAAAGTTGAAGGGCATAGATGACAGCTAGAGCCAAATCAAAGGGCACATTTATGTATTATGTCGAGTTTTAAACTTGTTCATTATATAAGTGGATTTCTCTATAGTTTTGAAGAAACCATTCCACATAAAAAGAAGTTGTCTACTGTGCAAAATGGAGTCCATTACAATTTATTTCTTTGCTTCTCTACTTTTCATACTTGTTATTCTCAAAATAAGAAGTAGTCATGCATCTTCTTCTTCTTCAAAGCTTCCTCCAGGGCCATGGAAATTACCTATTATTGGAAACTTACACCAATTAGCTGCTGGTGGCCCTTTAGTCCACAAAGTCCTTAGAAACTTTTCTAAAAAACATGGACCAATAATGCACTTGCAACTTGGACATGTCTCTACTATACTTGTTTCATCACCAGAAACTGCAAAACAAGTGATGAAAACTCAAGATATAGTCTTTGCTTCAAGGTTTCAGCCTCTTGCTGCTAAGATTATTTCTTATGATTCCGCCAACATAGGATTCGCTCCATATGGTGATTACTGGAGACAGATGCGTAAAATATGTGTACTTGATCTTCTCAGCACCAAGCGTGTTCAGTCTTTTCGATCTCTTAGAGAGGAAGAGTTCTCAGGTCAGAGGTTGGTTCAAGATTTAAAATTAATGATTTCAAATTATGCTTATATAACTACAGAAAACAAGCAAATTTCTCACGAAACTGTAAAATTCGCTTGTTTTTTGTATTTCCTCTTCTTTTTTTTAAAATAATGGAATAGGGGAATGGGATTACAAGGTGAAGAATCGAACCTTCACCAATAAAGTAAAAATTCAAGTAGTCAACCAACTGAACTACTAAGACTCCTCCATTTCCTCCGTTTTAACTGAAGTGTCTTACATTTTTTTTAGTCTGTTTCAAAAATAATACGGAGTATCTCTTTCTATGTTTGGTAATTCTCTAATCTAACATTTCTACGGGTTCACTTGAACTTACTCTTGACATTCTAGATCCGCCTCCATCTCAGGTCTTGCTAGATTCTTGGCTAGCCATGCTGGATCCACTGTTAATTTGACTCAATTGCTACATTCTACTATGTTGTCTTTCACTTCTAGAGCAGCAGTTGGGAAAAAGTTCAAAAACCAAGAGAGGTTCATATCTATATTATGTGAACTTCTTAAAGTTGGTACTGGCTTTAATTTTGCTGATTTTTACCCTTCAATCAAGTGGCTTCAAGATATAACTGGTCTTAGGTCAAAATTGGAGAAGCTTCATGATGAATTAGATAGGCTACTTGATGAGATTATAGATGATCATATTGTTGTTGACAACAACACCACAAGTATGCATGAGGACCTGGTGGATGTCCTTTTAAGAGTACAAAATGATGGAAATTATGAAATAACTCGAAAAAACATTAAAGCAGTGATCTTGGTTAGTTCACTCTGCTCTGATACTCTTTTTCTTTTTAGTCTGTTCCGAAAAGAATGACATATTTTTATATCTGAAAGCTATATAAACTTGTCAAATTATGACATATGACGTACACATGTAACAGGACATGTTTGCAGCGGGAACAGATACTTCAGCAACAACGGTTGATTGGACAATGGCCGAAATGCTCAAGAACCCAGGTGTGTTAGAGAAAGCACAAGAAGAAGTCAGGAGAGTTTTTGGTGAAAAAGGTTACGTAGATGAATCAAACTTTGATCAATTGAAATACTTAAGAGCAGTCATCAAAGAGGCACTCAGGTTGCATCCACCTGCCCCTTTGTTACTCCCAAGGCTAAGTAGAGAAAAATGTAAAATTGATGGTTATGAAATACCACACAAGACTCAAATGTTGGTGAATGTTTGGGCAATTGGAAGAGACCCAAGATATTGGGAGGATGCAGAGTGCTTTAAAGCAGAGAGATTTCTTGATAGTTCAATTGATTTCAATGGGAATAATTTTGAGTACTTACCATTTGGTGCTGGAAGAAGGATGTGTCCTGGCATGTCATTTGGTCTAGCAAATGTAGAGCATCCATTGGCTCTTTTTCTATACCATTTTGATTGGAAGCTTCCCAATGGGATGAAACATGAAGACTTTGATATGAGTGAGGTGTATTTTGGTGTGACAGTGAGAAGAGAACTAAATATGCATGTAATTCCTATAGTCTCCAAGCCTTTGTAACAATAATAAAAGCATCTATATATGTTGCACTTTCTAATAAAGCATAATCATTGGTGATATTGTACCATTACGATAACCTTTTATATAGTTCAATGAAAATCCTTCGGTAATTTCATTTATTGAGTGGTGTGTCTACAGTGGTGACTAGATCGACCATCAGGTCTTCTAATTTAACTATATCAACGCGCACGACCAAAATATCTTACCGTTGGACAGAGAGTACGAAACACGCTCCGTCATGTATGGTAGATGAAAACTTACTAGACCAGCAAGTAAAATTTCCCATACAACGAACAATATTGCTATGATACACACTCATACTTCTAAATCAGAGAGAATTCCTCAAAGCTATCAGAGATGAATGTTAGCTATCAAAAGAACTTGGTAAAGATAGTAGATGACGCGTCTAACGACGCCCTACCAAACATCTAATGCCTGAAGTGTCTCACGTTGGTGAAAACAAGCGAGACTCCATACTTGTTACAACACTCCACTGCATCCTTGTCCCTTATGCTCCCTCCTGGTTCTGCAATAACGCTCACTCCGCTTTGACACGCCTCTTCAACAGCGTCATTCCATGCTGATTTAATTCAAAAAAAAAAAATGTTATGAGAAAAATAAATCAATCAGAAACTTGCGTCTAAGGCACATTAGAAGATGATAACAATTTTTTCTTTAGGATATATTTTCTTAAAATTTGCACTTTCAACTAGTCATAGTTTGTCGAAAACTATTGTCTCACTTTGTTTTAAAGTTAGATTTGCTCTACCAGTACATGTACGTACCAAATGGGAAGAAAGCATCACTTGCCAAAGCAGCTCCTTTTACTTCCTCTCCAGCTTTCCTCATAGCAATCCTCAAACTCTCTAGACGATTTGGTTGTCCACTCCCCATTCCTAACATACAATTGTTCTGCCATAAAAAAAATTCTATTTAGAAAACAATAAAAGAAATATCATACATTAGAGATATCATGCAGAAAGTACCTTCGCAATTACTATGGCATTGCTCTTGACATGCTTGACACATAACCAAGCAAACTGTGCATCAGTAAGCTCATTTTCTTGTGGAGTTTTGTCAGACATGACATTGAATTGGATATCTTCAGGGGTCAAATCATCTGAGTCCTGAGCTAACCAACCACCACCAATTTGTCTGAGAGAAAGTTTTCCCTTGTTGTTTTTACTTGCCTCAAGGATTCTCAAAGTTTTGGACTTCCCACGGAGAACCTCAAGACCCTTCTCAGTGTACTTTGGTGCGACTACTATTTCATAAAACATCCTAGTCTCACCATCTGTAGGGCTTCTAAATTCTCGAATATCCTTTGCAAGAGCCTGCAAAGAACCAAAACAGATTAGTTAAAGAGTTATCAACCTTGATATGACACCTAAACTTTAAGTTTGATTTTGCATTTCCTCAACACTCAAAGGTGTGGTATAGCAGATAATTTTTTTTTCAACGTAGCTCCTATAAAAAGTAGTACCAAATACAATGCATCATTACCCATTTAGGTTTCTAGAAAGAAACAAAAAGAGCGCAATTGTAAGAACATAATCAACAAAAAGATCAAAATATGCATCTGAATAGGTCCATTGAGTAATAGGGATGGCAAGGGGGCAGTACGGGTGTGGGGCGGTGTGGATTTAAGGCTATGTGGGGCGGGGCGGGGCGGGTCAAAGCCTTAGTTTTTTAAATTTATGCGGGTGCGGGTTGAGAATTTTAAATTTATGCGGGCGTGTGGGGCTAGCTGCTGGCACTTTGTTTCTGGATTTTCTTTGTTTTTCTCAAGTTATTTATTTGAATACCGTTTCAATTACAAGTACGTACTAATAATGATATTTTAACTGTTTTACAATCTTAATTAGCATTAGTATATATTATTATTGCAAATTCAAAAGCTTTCAAATGTCTGGTTATCTAAGTTATTTTTGTGCTTTAAAAGTATGTTAGGTTCTCATGTGGTTTTGAATTTTGAGCCAAGTATATGCCATAACTAATTTTCTATCTTCATGCATTTTTGTTATCTTTACTTGTATGTCTTGATAAATGTTAAATTCATGTTAATTGTTTCAAGATCAAAGACGAGAAAATGTTCACAAGAGGTATCAGACGTTTGTTGCATATGTTAATTAAATATGTCATGAAGAATTGATAGTTGTCCACATGAAAAGAATTGATACGGTTCATAGAAAAATGATGTTTATGTGGGGTGGATTTATACGGGGCGGGGCGGGGCAAAAACAAAAAACTAAGCTATGCGGAGCGGGGCAAAGTCTTTGCGGGTTTGCCCTGCACCAGCCCCGCTCCATTGCCATCCCTACTAAGTAACTTTACCTCATCAACTTCGACATTGAAGGCTACTATACCACCAAATGCACTAACTGGATCTGCTTTCACAGCTAGCCTATATGCTTCAATGATATCATTCCGTGATGCAACTCCACAAGGATTTGTATGCTTCACAACAACACATGTTGGTTTATTAAAATCACAGACACAATTCCAAGCTGCATCCGCGTCCAGATAGTTGTTATATGACATCTCCTACATCAAGAAGAAAGCAGAGTCATTAGCCCAAAAACTTCAACTAGAAGAATCCATTCATGTGATGTAAATTTAGAGCAATGAACTATCCAGTGTACAAATGGACACTAAACAGAATTTGAGAATATGCCAAGTTATGAACATTAGAATTCTAACCTTGCCATGGTGTTGGATAACAGTTGCAATTCCACCAGCATTAACTTCAGATAGAGACTTGTCAACATAAATTGCAGCCTTCTGATGAGGATTTTCACCATATCGAAGTTGGTCTTTTAGAGAGAGTGGCACTGTCAAGCTGGGAGGGAACTTATCTACCAACAGAGACCAATGTCATCAATCAGCATAATAGCAGATGAAAAGGCCTGCACTCTCTCTCTCTCTCACACACACTCAGTTTTAACATCATAATGAGGCTTTGAAGGCTACTGTTCATCAATATTAAAATAAATTTGAAACCTTATTATTCCATGGAAAACCATTGACATTTATATTTATTTCAAATGAAGAGGCAGAGGATGATCGTTTTAATGTTCCCGAGTTCTTTATTGAACCTCTTTATTTCTTGTTATGGGGAGAGGGACTGGGAGGAAGAGGGATTTGTTTTCATTGGGCTGTATTAATTTTGAAAGGGAATACCTCCAACAGTCTGTTTCCACAGCCACTCTGAAACTGCAGAATCATATGAAGCAACATGTTGAAAAGCTTTCCAGGCCAACTTCCTACGAAATTGTTGGTCATCATTATCTCCATGAAGGAACTCCAAAAGATCTGGGTAGTCTTCAGAATCAACTACGACCAAAACATCCCTATGATTCTGTTAAAAAAGCATTGTCCACAGTTAGATACAAAGCTGTACACAACACAATGATTAAGCCAGCATTTTCTAGAGAAGATAGTTTTATAAATGTGGGAGAATTCACGCAGAGAAGAAGTACACCAAAAGATGAAAAGCCTACTCAAAAGATTCAGCAAGAATTATAAATGGTGCAAGACACTAACCATGATTTTACCAGATACAGTTTTGTTATTGATGTATGCCACATAAATTGTATCATACAACATATTATCCAGAAAAGCAATTCATAGAATTTTAGCATACTTGGAACACAGATTAGCTCCTTGATCAATTCAGATACTTTATAATGGATAAGAGCTTCCTACATAGCACAGAATGGCATTATGAAGCTAAGAGGAAACTTTCAAATTTCAGATGTACCTACTGTATCCCACAACCTTTCTGATATATACAAAGCATCCATATACAAAACAAATTGCCACAAACTCCGAGCAGGGAAAAACATTTTTGTAACTTAGGAGTCATGATTGCTCCCACAACATTTATCCAATTAAGATCAAGAAGCCAAAGCATATACCTAAGAAAACCTAAAGCCGTAGCAGAGAAGATTCAAAGATGAAAAAATGTTGGTTCACAAGTGAAATATATGTGCCAAAGCTTTAGATGCAGAGGTGCAGATGTTGGAATCATATGCCTTCTAATATTTATACCTAGAGAGATGTCACAGATGTAAGAGAAGGGGAGACTGCATTAAGATAAAAGTAACTTGTCTTATATGAGTTGCAGGTCAGGGAAAAGTAACCTTTGCAGCAGCTCTAATCATGGCAGGTCCGCCAATATCGATGTTTTCAATTCCATCCTCAAATGAAATTCCAGTTGAAGAAGAAACCTTGGCATAAAAGGGATACAAGTTGACCACTACAACATCAAATGTACCTGCACATGGAAAACATCATTCATTTGATTCCTTATTCCTAACAATTGTATCATGCTACTATAAGAAGACTAGATGTATGCCAAACCCCAGGTTTTTTTGGGTAACCAAGCAATAAGTGTTTCCATAATGCAAAATACTTTTTTGCAACAGAAACCTTGATTCCTTTGGGTCTCAAGGTCAGGGTGCAGACTATGTAATCTACCATAATAAAAATCAATTAGCTCACCAATTTCATGCTTTTCAAGAGCTTGCATGTGATGCTCCTGATCTCTTCTAGCAAGAATACCTCCATGAATGCCTGGATGCAAAGTTTTTACACGGCCATCAAGCTGTGACAAGGAGGAAAGTTCTCAGTTATGCTTTTGAAGTTAAACGTCATGAGTCACTGCTCTCAAGTTATAAAATCAACTACAAGGATGTGTAAGCACGACACTTATTGGACCAAGCATTAAGAGAAAAGTTTGAATACAATATACTACGAACCATACAAAGTAGGGGTGGGCATTCGGTTCTTCGGTTCAGTTCTTTCAAACTTTGGTTTTCGGTTATTTATTATTGTATACCAAAAATCGACCCGTATAAATTCAATTTGGTTCGGGTTTTTCTAATTCGGTTCTTTGGTGTGGGCCCAATTAATGGCATATTTTTTTCTGCTTGAAAAATGGTTTTTTTTAAAGTTCAAAATGGCTATTTTGTGTTTTATGAGGCAAATACCTGCCTCAATCTTAGCTTATGAACTTGCACGTCAGACAAAAAATGGCTCGACACATGATAATTAGCTTGGTGAATTTCACCAAAACAGAAACATGATATAATCTGAGCTAAAATTTTGAAACAGATATAATTTCTAATGTATTTCCTTTTTAGATTACATTACTGTGGAAACAGACATAATACTTAAAATTTGATACCGTTATACAGTTAAATTATATCCTCATTGGCATATGGTAACAACAACTGAATGAAAGGCAAAAACTTTTAACCGTAAGGAAATAAACGTACGCCAGAAAAAGGGACCCCGCAGAGCTATTAAACCATTCTCAAAATTTCAGTTAACTGAAGAACCGGGTTCCTATAACCAAGAACCAAACAGAATACTGAAGTTTTGAAAAAATTAAAACCAAAACCAAAGAACTTAATTAATTCGGTCCGGTTCGATTTTTTGGTTCTTTGGTATTTATGCCCACCCCTAATACAAAGATGTGCAAGAAACATGAAAATGCAAAAGGAAATAAAGGTAAAATTATATGTAAAAACAAAGTTATGCAGCTAAAAAGAAGTCAACCATAATAGCGAAGACAAATGAAATTAAAGAGGGTTTAAAACAGTGTTAAGAAGAGTAGATGCACAGGTCTGTATCAAAAAAAAAAAAAAAATAGTGAAGATGCAAGGATTGGCATTTCGAGGTAGGTGTTCCATAAATTTTTATTTTATTGAGAATAGAATTATTTTTTATAACCGTGGTGTTTGGAGCAGCCTGTGCACGCCTCAACTAATTCCACAGGGTACCTGCTACCTCCTACCAGCACAGATACCAGGTAGCTCCATCCACCAAAGCTTGGATAGATGGGAAAAAACCTTATGGTCGCCTTGGGGTGTTTAGAGATTGCCTCACCCCTGGGCAAGTCCCAGTTATACCTTTCAAACATTAGTCAGGAGTTCCTACCATTTCAGGGAAACGTGTCAGCTCTTCCACTTTGGTGACAGACACACCAGCACCTTCCAAAGCGGATGCAGTGCCTCCCGTTGAAACAATTGTGTACCTGCAAAATAGATTAAATAAGAGGTCTTTGCAATTTGAGAATTATCCAGTGGGATGTAAATAAGTTGTATGATTTTGGCCAGTAAATATAGGTAGCAACTAGACACTTCGATTTGCAGGATAATGGGTACAGTTTCATCAAAAGGAGCACAAAGCAAGACATAGGGGACATCAGCACCAATCAGATTAAGCCTAGATGATAACATAACACAGTGACTCTCAATCCAGATTAGGATTATGCCCTTTCATGTGATGCTCGACGGTCTTTTTTTCTTTAGAAAAGGAACAGCAAGTGAAGTTCGGCAGTCATGTACATATAATTAATATTCACTTCAGTAACACACTAACAGCTCTAGGCCAAGCAATTTGACTTGTAGATGCTGCAAGCATCCTTCAATTATTTTTGCAAAATATGAAAAAATGTTCCCGCAATCTTTACCCCAACTCCTGCAGCCCATTGCCAAGGTTAGCCAAGTTCGTCTTATCTGAAAGTGATATCAATGCTTGCTTCCTCCCTAACATAACCATATACATGAATAGTAAGTTCACATGAGAGTATAGTGATTGACTACATTCCAAATTTTAAATTGATAAGAGTTATTAAACACTGGCCTGACTTCTAAAACACAAGGTTGCTATCATGAAATGTCAATTTTGTAAGTAGCATTACTTTAGTATTACATGCAATTTTTTGACTTATCCAAAACAACATTTACCGAATCAGAACACAAAGTGATCAACTATTTGCATGTTTAGCTTTATTTGGGTTGATTTTATAAAGTCCATACTATGTTTGATTCCTTGACGCAAACAGGAGAGGTAAACAAGAGAGCCACTTGTTGTTACTTTCTTGATGTGTTCATTTACTTCTGATTGTTTTCTGTATGGAATGGACTCTTAGTAAAAGAGATATTTCCACCTTTTCAATCAATTCAAAGTAATTGAAGAAGTGTCCAATCATCCTCTTTTATTTTCCCCCTCCTAATTTATATGCATACTCACCAGATGAATAAAATATAGCATAACTTTCCTTTCATACCCACCAAGTTTCCTACTTTTAATCCAAGTGAACACAAACACAAAAAAATGGATTAAAATGTACTAAGGGAAATCAAAATAATAGTCAAGTATGACGTTGCAGCTACTCCCTCCATTCCATAACTTTTTTCCACATTTACTTCTTTCTTTTTGGTGTGCATAGACTCTTTGACATTGACCTCTCAAAGGGAAAAATGGAACTTCAGAATAAGATGACAGTCAAAATAGTTAAAAGGTCAAAAGATGACTCTTAGAGGTCATATTGTATTGCAACTGATACATTCTTTGTAATTTCAATTCTTGTGCTCTTTTGCACTCTTACTTCTTCAAAAAAGGATGACTCTTAGAGGTTGGTTGGTTTTATAAGAAAATATAATCTACTTATCACATATTACGTATATAGCATTTGGATTTTTAGCATAAATACCATTGTTTGGTTCGCAGACAAAGCTATTAGCTATCACAGGACTATGGGATTACAATCTGGGACTAATTTATGTGGGATAAAATAATACTACCAAGTTGGATGGGATAAGGTGGGATATCCAGAATTAAACTTGGGATTAAGTTTATAGTTCCAAGGCTAAATTTAGACCTTCACCAAACCGAGTATAATTTTAATCTCAAACTTAGAGCAATGATAACGGCTACTAAACAAACATGATTCCAAAATTGTTCAAAATTTTCAAGCAATTATTTATTACATTCAAAAAGTTAAAAGGGGTTAACTAAAATTTACTCCAAAAATAATTAAAATAAGTAGAAAAAAAAGTACCTGAAGTTGACAACTTGGGAGCAGACTGAGGAGTAGCTACAGTTTCAGCCATAGCCTTCACTGGATGAACAATCAACCTATACGACGTCTTCGAGAACTGGACCACGCAGACCACACAAATTATTATCACATAGAAGAAGAACTATTAGGAGCATTTTGTTTTATTTTTCTCATTTTTTCATTACCTGTTGTGGGCCGAAACAATGATCGGTTCTTGTTCGGATGGTGTGGAGCTGCGGAATTTGGGTGCGGAAAGCTTTGGCGGCAATGGCGGTGGCCGGCGTGGTAGCGGCGGCAGAGGCCGATAGCATCGTGTTTGTTCAAAATTTTTTGGGGTTTTCTTACAAAAATTTATGTCTGGGTTTTAACTTGGATGGAGAGGAGAAGAGGCAGCACTTACCTATTGCCTTTGTACTTGCCCATCAGCCCTAGAAATTAATCTCTTTTTATTATGAGGTGATGATTAAAAAAATATTTTAATAGTTCGTAAGTTTTATATTTAAACTATCAAATATTCAAAAAAAAATTATCAGAATTACTATCAATCACTTATCTCGTATTTAATTAAGTTTAGTGTTTGAAACGATCTTCAAAAAATATATGATAATTTAGTTTGTTTGTAAAATTTCGTCCACCAGATAACTGATTTTTTAATTTCGACATGTGTTTTAATAAATAGATAATTGATACTTCATATGAGAACTCATAAAAAATAATATTTTAGTTGTGTTTTTTGAATTTTAATCATTTAAAAAATTCATTTCATTATACGACATATCCATAAAAATGTATTTTAACCCCTTTATACTTGTCTTACTGATGGATAAATTTGCATGATATATTTAAGAGGAGGTAAAGGTATCATAGTGAATGTTATTTGAAGATAACATGTACTCAATGACGAGGCGAAGTTAATCGTATATTAGAGTGAGTCGGACTAAAACACAATTTATGAACTGCAAGTTTAATAATATATCACATGAGACAATTGTGAAAGTAAAGATTTGTCGCGATCCAAAACGAGTCATGAGTGGCACCCACACTTAACCTTCTAGGTGGGCGAACCAACGAATTCAAATCCCAACTTATGAAATATAATCACTATAGTTTATTACATATTATTCTCAAAACCTGAAAGTCATCACATCAAAGACATCTACTCTCAAAATACCAAGTGTAAGAGTATTAAAGACACAAAATAAATAAATAGGATAGTCTATATCCGAAATCTAAGGACATCATACCATAACCGAGAGAATCTAACACGAGCTAGAACGAATAGCTCACTAATAATCTAACTTCTCACCCAACCAATAATATGAATAGGAATAGCCTGAAACTTTACCTGATGGCAATTGGCACCGCCCCAAGTAAGGTCTCTGTTGTTCCCTGCTTCTTTCTTTTCTTTTCTAAATAAAATAGTTATGTACCAAAATTGCTAAATCTTATTAATTCTATTTCTACCTATGGCCAAGTGACGTAGGGTATTAAATGAAATTTAAGACTTGACCCATTTATAATCAACTAAAAATTTATTATTAAATAAATATCCATCAACTAATAACCGTAGTTAAACAAACAGTTCACAATTTTTATTTAAAATTTACGGAAAGAGTCGAAATAGTTCTAGTATTCGAAACGACCTAACGGGTCGTTACAAGATTGATACAAATTATCCCCAAGAGAGAATGTTTCAAATATCTTGATCAATAATTCAAGAAAATAATGAAATCGATGATAATATCACATATAATATTTGAGTGTGATGATGAAATAGAGGCTCACATTGTTATTCCGGGTGATAAGATAATGTCATTATCTTATTTTTCAATTTTATTATAATTGTTATTTCTTTCTTTTTTTTGATATCTTATCATACACCGTAGCTCTTATATTTCGTAAACTTATTTTTTTTTAAATGTGTTTTTTCTAATCAAAAGTTTATCAAAAATAACTTTTTTCCTGTAAAAGTAGAAATAAAATATATATTCCATCCTATTTATGAAGAAATTTATAATCTGCTTCAACTCAAATTTACTTAGGCTTTCAAAGTAATTAATAATAAAGATATGAGTGAAATAATGGAAGAAGAAGAAGAAGAAAAAACAATTCGACTCATTTCCATAAAATTAGTGTTTAGTCTTTTGTAGTTTTCAACTTATTTTTCATTTTTAAAGTTATATTTAAAAAATATCCAAATATAAATATTATTTTAAATATTTCTTAAAGAAAATATAATTAAACACAATTTTATCTTCGGTCCAAATTTTATAAATTGTCATATCACTTGGCTTTAGCTAGTATTTATATCTTTTAATTTTAAGTATATACAAGTAGTCATCTAAATTTATACATAATCGAATAAATAGACACAAATATTTTAAATGACAGTTGACGTGAAATACACTCAAATTAAACTATATAGAACATATATTATATCACGTAGAATACACATATTTATTTATTCAATTTTATACTAATTTAAATATTTATTTATACATACTCAAATAAAAATATTAGTGGTGAGCAGTGTTGCAGGATTGACTGATTTCAGTTTGTAAAGATGGCGGTACTCTTCTTTATCCATTCAAAGCTCTTTTTTAACATAACGTGTCACTCTCTAAGGAATGGAGGTGGCAAAATTCCCACTTTTTTAGCGACCCCCACTCTGAAAAAGATGTTTCCTCAGTCTCTCCGTCCTCCATCTTCCGCATTTTCAACTTCTCCATCACTCACAGTAAACTCTCTTTTCTTCATCTTTCCCACCCCTTTTCTTTTTTCTGTTTACTGAAGTTCTTGTTTGGTTATAGATTTTAAAGTTGTGATTTTTCAAACTTGAAGTTGTGTTTGGAAATCTAGTTTCTTGAAGAAAAAAAAATAGAACTTTTGTTACTGGAAGTGAAATTTCTCATAAAAAATTGATTTTTGTTAAAGATTTATGGTATTTGAAGGTGTTTTTTAAAATTTTGATTCAAATCTATTGGCTAAATGATAGTTCTGTGCTTCTTTCTTTGTTGCATTCAGATATTGATGTTTGTGTATTTGTTTATCAATTTTTTGGCTTGATAACTTGTGCGTATTCAGTTTTGTTTCCAGTTTATGTTGAGGTAACAATATATAGATTTGTGCAGAACTTGGGTTTGAGTCATTTATAGCAATTTGTTGGCCTTGTATAAGAGTGATACTATCATTTTGTCATTATAAGGCTGAAATTTAAGATGTTGAAAAAGTGTGTGATTTTAGCCTTTTGGGATGTCCCAAAATGTCAAGAACCATGAAAGTTTTACAAAAGGAATCAGTGTCCATGCCATGACGGAGGCAGGATTTTCACCCAGGGGTTCATCGTCTCTAGCTTCGCCTTTGAAAACAGATATTAGTCTAGGCTCTTTGATAAGGTGCAGTTCTTCCAGCTGATTTTGGATCAACCTGTGAAGAATTACTATGAGTTTTTGATTAAAAGATGAAATGACAAATTTTGATCAAGCCCACGATTGTGGTTGGGGTGAGTGGTGAGGGGCTTCCCTTTGATGCAAAAGTAGTAGGAGTATTAAATTTAGATTCATCATATTTGTGGTGATGTTGTTAACCAGTGAATTGTTACTATTCATGTTACACATCTTGCAGCACCTGTTTTTGTTACTAATTCAGGGTGGCATCATATCAAAATTGAATCCACATATAAGATATAACTAAGAAGAAATGAAAACTTTGGTTTCCTTGGTTTTACTACACAGGACTTTTTCAAAGATAGCTGAACTGATTGGCTAGTGGTGAGCTTGGAACTATTTGAATTCCTCTTGCATTCTATAAAGATAAATTAATGCCATTTAATTTTTAAGATGGGGAGTTTGTTGATTTTTCAGAGTGCTTACAGCATTTGAGCGAACCGTTTTCCTAATAATTTTTGTACACATTTCTGTGTTGTGGTTCATTATGTAGCCTTAAACTGGTTGGACTTATACCGAGAATGTTCTAAATTTGTCATATTTATCTGGTACTCTTATTTAAGACTGTAATTTGATCAGTCTGTGAATTAACTTCTATACTGGGATTTTGAGGACTTGAATATTTTATGCAGATGGCTCACATTTGACTGCTTTTGGAAGTATAGATGGCAGAGTTACTACAATTGGTCAACACTGTTATGATCTTGCTGATCAAGCCTTTGTCACTTGTCAAATTCACTTGCTTCTTCGGTGTGAGAACAATATGCATTGTTATCCAAACATGGACAGAGCTGCTGAGAGCTGCTATGGGTTTTCATGCCAGGTTACTCTGGAGACTGATAATTTGGTCTATTGCTATTCTATCCCTGCCTATACGAAGTTTAACTGCTCTACAAAGGGAAAGGGTGGTGAGTTTCATTTTTGAAAAGTTTATTGTGTGTGTCCTCGTAATGTTTTAGTTTTTTGGATGTTTCTTCCACATGCCTTGTATGTAGTGTTAATTTTGTGTTTATTCGAGTGCTTCATGAACCAGAACCACAGAAATTATAATTGAATCATCCGAATGGGTAGCAACGCTCAATTTCGTAAGACCAATGCATAAGGTGTTCAAATTCCCAATCTGACATTTTGTGCAGAACTCTGTTTGGATCTCCATGTTTTAAATATCAACTATACCTATGTGAACTTAGCAAAATCTAGTTGGTCTCATGCTCGGAAAAAGGAGGAGGATTGTGGTAGTTGACAATCAACTAGTCTAACTAGTGTGAAGTTATCTGATATCTAATAATTGGCATAAAATAGACCTGGATAGAGCAGAATGGAAAAAATAGAACCCACATAGCCTATAGTTGATTGATTCAAATTGGCAGGTTTCTCAATTCAGACCTTGCCAGTAAATAAAGTGCAGTTTATTAGGAGTGCAAGGACTGGGTATAATGATTTTCTTATTTCTTCACATGACATATATATATATGTATGTCATACGTTTTGTTTAGTGTCGCTTATGTCTTTAGTTATGTCTTAAATTGATAAAGCCTCTAGTCTTCATTTTAAGGAGTTATTATTTGACTGACTTAAAGCAACTGACTCGAGAACAATACATGTGCAGCTGGAGATGCATTTGCAGGAAATGCAGATTGAGTTTGAGAATCTTGTTTGGGAAAGGAAGCAACTTGAGAAGAAAATACTAGTAGCCATCAAGGATAAAAAGATAATGCAGGCCATGTTAGCAGAACTCGAGGATGAACATGACGACGCCATCGACAAAATTGAGCAATTGGAGGGCCAGGTAAAATATTTTCTTTCTCTACTTACCGGTAAAATCTATGTTTATATACTGGTACATGTCACTTTAGATTTGTAGAAGTTTCCATGTTACCACTTGTTTGCTCCATTGTATCCGCTGATGTCTCAGTTTTGTTGTACCATTGTTCTACTATAACTTCTACTGTGCAACAAAGAAGCACAGCATAGTAAGGAGAATATAAATTAAGTCTCGAAGGAATACACACATTTAGAACTGTGTGACTTGAAGAAAGAGTAAACCTGTTAGGATGGGTCGGAAAGTTGATCATTTGCATGATATCCTGGATTTTGGGACTGTAAGATCAAAATTCTCTAGTATTTTGTCATCAAATGGTTTATATGATCAGTTGTTTAGGACAAGATGCCATAGTAAGAAGGCCTTTTTTGCAAGGACGACTTTCCTGCTTTTCTTTATGAGGGAGAGTTGCTATATCCGGATCTGTGTGTTTCAGGGCATTGGATGGTTAATGGATATTTATTTAGATATATAGGAAACAAGAATGGGATAAGAGCAGTGTGCTTATGGTGACCGTTCAGGGCTTTCCAAATGGTGCTAGGTCGTTAGTTACTCTAAAGAAAAAAAGGTGAAAGGAGGATAACAGTCAATGAATAGGCTGTATAAACCAGCAATATAGCAGTAGAAGCTTCAGGAAAAGGTCCATTAATCACATTGTAATTATATACTCTGATGAATTGTAGATATGGTGCCTACTGGATGTTATGTCCATACTCCCGCGAAGGTTATTTGGAAAATAAGTTTTTAAAAAAACAAGAAGAAGAAGAAGAATGTCTTCCATTACTCGACTTTTAAGGCAAGTAAAAAATTAAAATTAATGGGGAATACTTAAAGAAACTTCTATAGAATCATAGTCATAGATGCTGATTTTGGCTTATAGTTACTAGTGAGGCAGTTAACAAGGACATGAAAAGCCTTTACTGAATCTTTAGTTGCTCATCTAATGCTGTTTGGCTGTTTGCTGATTTTTACAGAATGAATTTGATTGAAGTCGTGATATGCAGCTTATCGACTATATAAACTTTTTTATGTTGTAGAAACTAGAAAGTAACTTCTTTTTGTTAATTGTTGAGTCAATGCAACTAAGCTTAGAGTTTACTGCTTGGATATCCTCCCATTTGTTATGTGAATAAGTTGGGATTTGGTTTCTTAAGTTTTCAGCTGGATAACCTTTTTCCGTTCAGATATGTATTTCTTGCTACTTCAAAAAAAAAAGGATCCTATTAAGAGATATATTGAGGTAAACTGGTCACAGAAAAGCGGTGGCTTCGACATTTGTTATAATGGTCCTGTAAGTTCCAATTTTTCATCTGCTCATGATACTGCAAATTTTGAGACGGGAAAGCCTGAACTTTGTATTTGGTGTGAATTGTGATATAGCTTCAGAATCTGAAGGTGGAAAATCAACGATTGAACGAAGTTCATGGTAAAGCACTTTCAGACCTAAAGGACGATTTTGATGGCCAAGTAAAGCTAGGCTGTAGTGATGCTGTTCCATTTTGGAGATCAAGTGGCATTGAGAGTGTAACCATACACCAGGAAGGAAAACAAGAAGATAAAAGCAAAAGGGGAAGTACGAGCCCTGATTTTATGGAAGCCAGATCCTGTCGAGATGTCAACCGGCCACGTACTCAGACCACGTCCGAGAATTTTGACACAAATGATGTGCTACACCAACGAAGGGATCTAGCTGTTTCCCAGACCCTTTTTAGTGCAATATTATCGCTCTTAGTTGGAACGATCATATGGAAAGCTGAAGATGCATGCATGCCTCTAGTTCTCGCGCTATTTGCTGTTGTTGGCATGTCATTGTGGAGCGTGGTCCAGTTCTTCTCAACCATTAAGAACAGACCCGCGTCTGATGCAGTTGCTCTCTTGAGCTTCAACTGGTTTTTGCTCGGAACGATCACTCCTGTATTTGCACCAGTGGTATGGACTCTCTCAGACAGGGCTGTGGAGCTGCTAGGTTTCTAAATCTAAGTTTTTTTGCTTTTTGCAGTCGGCACATACTACACACTGTTTTTGGTCCTCTTGATGCAAAGTAAAAGTTTATCAAAATGTTTGTTGTTTTTGGGGTCTGTCTTGTAAATTTCTTCTGAAAGAGTTTTGGTTTTGCTTAAATAGTTGTGTTATTGATGTCATGGATGATAAGTAAATGTATAATATCCGTCTTTTATTAGTTCTCCAACTACTGATGACACCATTACCTTCTGACTTAATGCAGACTTTTATGATTTTTTGAAGCCTCCAGGCGGCTGTCATCTATTTTAATTTCAAATAGTTTGGAATATCGAGGTGTGTTTTAATATAAAGGTGATGATTTTACTTCATGAATATGAAAAGTCAGGACAACATTTGAAGCAAACCTTGTTTCTGCAACTTTCAACAAAGATAAATCCGAATACTTTTGGAAACCATGTCATGATTCACCACAAAAAAATAATTTAAGCTACTCACTTGACCAATCAAGTTTAATATCCATTCGCAATTTGTAAAGTGACTTGATTTTTCTATTAGGAGCCAAGTAGTACACAAAAACATGAGAAGGAACATGAAAGGCAATAATATACTATGAGTAGCTAACTCAGAATTTGAAGAAACAAAACATTCTATGCACCTTATTTAATATCCAGGTGAAGTAGATAGCCAAAAGAAGTAGCTGCAATAATATACTATGAGTAGCTAACATCCCACATAACACAATAGACTAGGTAGATTTCTACTATGTATACATCCCAATAACCATACAAGTTTCTTGCTATTTCAGATAGGAAGTGATCCTGATGATGGCTTCTTGGATTCCCAAACTTCCAGCAAAAAGAAAGTTACTCTCAAATCAACTATTCTGCCCCACAGATCCCTCAGCTTTCATCTACATGAAAGCAAAAGTTCAGTCAGTACAAAACACGAGAGAAAAATTACAGAAAACAGATGTTACCAAAGACATCAATGAAATTATAGAGAATGATGCAAACATGGAAAGACTTAAGAGTTGCATATTCCACTCTATCAAATACCAAACTTTGAGTTTATATGATTTAGAGAACCACCAACCAGCAGATAAAGCAGCAATTAGAAGAATGCTGCTATGGTAATTTAACAGAAATTTTGACTTTACTGTATGATGCTGGTGATGTTGCAACATGACTCCTTTCCCACTGCAAAAAGAAGAGAACTGTATTCTGCTTTAATTTTGGATGTCCAACATTAAAAGTTTTGAGTTGTGTTCAATTCGGATACTAAACATTGACATGGGAGAGAGAATAAAAAGTACCGAATATCACTGACATTTGGAGAACAAAAGGAACTGAACATCATAAGCAGAAAAGTGAACCTTTCATTCCTTCAGCATAGAGAATTTACACACAGGAAATTTAACAGTCAGAGTGATCTTAATGAAACTCCATAAAAGCATGCAGAAAACTGCACAAGTTTCTGCTCAAACTATACGGATCTTTGTAGATAGAGTTAGTCGTCGCAGAATTAATTAATTTGAATCCTCATTATCTTTCTGAGCTCTACCTCTACGGTTGTATGCTGTGTAGACTAAACAAGAAATGGCTAAGGTTTGGAACTGGTTAAGTTCCTTATTCAGCTATTCAGCAACAACCCTGTTCTATTTAGATCTCTCCGTCTTCAACCAAGACTAAGTTCAATCACTTGTCCTTGTCAATGCAAAACCTACGCTAGAAACTCAATGTTATCCACTTCACAATCCTATCTAGCACAAGGAACAGGAGCACGAGCAGCATCTTAAACCGCCACTTCAAAGACCCATGTATGCACACCACATGACAGAGGTACCAATACTGGTCTCGTGCCATAACAAATGTCATCAACGTTAATCAGTCTATCACGAATTGAAGGAATGAGACCTATACACCCGCTGAATCCGTTCCGTTAAGGGTCAACTGTAAGCTAGAAAAAATGTTAAAAGTGACCTACCAAAAGCAACAAATCTATAGCTATAAAACCATATAGAGGACCCAGACACATGATTGATTTGAACATTGGGGTCTAATCCTCTGGTTAATCGAGTCCCTCAATCATATTTCTTGTGTTTTGCTCAGCTATTTTGCTTTGGAGTTAATTTTCCCCATAAGCATTTAGTACCACTGGACCGCAAGTAGGTCGGAAGCTCACTGGGCATGGCTAACAAAATCTGTTTTCCCTTTTTGAGTACAAAAACAAACAGACGAGAGATCTGGATTCACAACGACAAAGTTCATTTCTAGTTTTCAATATTTTCACATCCAACTATCGCTTGGTTGCAATTAAGAAAATAGTTTCTTTCCTTTTCTTTTATAAACAAAATATGAGATATATCATAATGGTCTACTAGTAACTGCACGGAGTTCTAATCTCAATCCACTCACTTTCACATCAGCTTAGAGAAGATATCCCACATTTTAAAGTGATCTAGAAGACTGTGTAGCAGAAAAGAGAATAGGTTAGATATATATGTTTAATAAGTCATCTGTATCCACTTTAAGCATTCAATTATCAAGAATTAAATAATGGAAGAAACGAATGTCACAGGACAGAAGAATCAGCGGTTACCGGCATTGCGACGCTGTTTGTCAAACCAGCTTTTTGTAGACATCAAGGCATTCACTAAATCTGACTCCACGGATGTAATATTTCTATCAGGTTCACCCACATCAGTGAGATAAGCATCATAGCCTGTAACAAGAGACAATTGTATTGACAAAAGATCACGAGCTAAGTTTGATAGGGCAGGATATCTGGGGCTAGCAGCTTTCCACCAACTCAATACATCAAAGTTCTCGGTCCAAGGCACAATAGGTTCTTCCAGATAGTAGTCAAGTTCTGATTTTGGTGGCTGGCTAGTTGTTTGGATGAATTTGCTAAACTCATCTGAACAGTCAAATCCAAAACTATGATCATCAAGAATTTCCATCGGTTCAAAGAGATCTTCACCCGTATCAGAATCGTCAGAACCTGAATCGCTGATAGGATACTCCATTGAGGACTTGTGCACCACATAGTCATGGAGAAGGCTTCCGATGGACTCCAAGATAGATGATAGCGGTGAATGATCATTATCTTTATACTTCAAGAAACAGAACTCTAAGTACTTCACTTTGTAGCGTGGATCCATAATAGTAGCTAGAGCGAACACCAAATACATATTCCTCCAATACTTATCAAACATTTCCAACGTACTATTGGCTAAATTTCTAATAAATTTATCTGAACTCGCAGAATCTTTCATCAGATTAAATCGAAGATTATTAAGATTGTGGAAGTAGAGGCCTGCAGTGGGACGTTTTGCCATAAATAACACTTCTGCTGCAGTATAGACATGTCCTACAAGTTTACATACTCCCCTAACTTTCTCCCACTCTCGAGGAGAAGGTATATGATAACCCTTATAATCATCTGTTTTCAAGTATTCTCCTTTAGCCTCCAACTCCAATGCTTCCTGTAGTTTATGAAATGTCACATTCCACACTGGTAGTGATCTGCCCCAACATACTATGAGACGAATGTCACTGATTAAACCCTCTATCATCCCAAATGCTCTTTTCACCATTGAACTGAAAATGTCTGCACAACAAGGTACACGAAACAATTGCCCGTCTGGCTGGAGTCTTTTCTTTTCAAGAAGTTTACTTTTAATGGCATCAATAACCTCATCAAAGTCCAGATAGCTATGCACAGTGACAGCACATATCTTATCTTCAATACCAAAATCTGAAAGACACTGCATTGTCTCACTAACATAGTCGTCATATGCATCAAAAGACTTAAAGCGAACAACCCAACTTCTTAGCTTCCAGTCTTTGTTAATGAAATGAACTCTTAAGCAAATGAAATCAAAACATGTTTCCTCACAATCTGAGGTAGGCCAGTAGCCAGGGTCATTGAATTTGTTATAAGTTAGCCTCTCAACTGAGAGGCAAACTCGTCCATTCAAACTTCTCAAAATTTCTTTAACTTTTGCTTTCTCTTCCTCGTACAATTCCAAGCAATACCGTGAAAGAATGGCAGATGAAGGACAAAATTTTGGATTAAGATAGGCAATTAATTTTTTGAAGTGCATGGCTTCTACTGACTTTGGAGAAGTACCAGATTGACAGAAAAACTTTGCCATAGTACGATAAGCTGTTTCTTCATTTACAACATGCTCCGTCCCTAAATTACTTCTGCTCACATTCCTCGGATTTGAATTTCTTGGTCCACAGTCATGACTTTTCCCTTTCATTAGTACATCTGAAAAACAAAATAAAGAACCACTTATGCCAATTTGGTTGGAGGGATTATGAAAAATAATGCCAACACAAAGTTCCATATAAAATAATAGTGTTTGATTGGAAGATTAGGAAAATAGTCTCTGAATAACTAATGCAGCTTTTGGTAGGCTGTATAAGAAGAAAAGAAATCCCCATATAACTAATGTAACATTTAGTTGACCATATTAAATAATAACTGCATCAAGTTATGCAAGAATTGACATATTAATTTATACGCGATAGAATGTGAAAAAATAAACTTGTATTAGCAATACGAAGATAACAGAATTAATAAGAAAAAAAATGCCTTTAATGATAAGTACTCCCTATATTATTATTCAGTACATAAAAACTCCAAGATTATTCACCAAACAGTAGTCATTTCTATTCTTATTCACAGCAAAACTAATTCTTGGATTACTTTTCTTTGCATAACTAGTATGTGAACCAAATGACCTGCTAATGTGTAGTAACACTTGCATTATGGCAGTGGAAGACAAATAAATCAAGTAAAAGAGAAGAAGAATGGAACCAGATCTAGGAAAGAAGTCACAGAGTGTTTTCCGCTTTGCGTCACTCATTTCCGGTTCATAAACAGCACCTGAGATGAATCAGATAAGAAGGTTGAAGCATATAATATGATGTCAAATTTTCAGATGTAGAAACAGCATCAAAATTTGTCCAAATTGAAAGTTCTTTTCTTCAATTTTCTTCTTTCAGACAGTTCTGCAGTGGGATTTTATCCAAAGATGAAATATGTTGCATGATGTAGCATGAGCAGGTAAGGTCTGAGTACACAACACCCCACTAGTGGGATCATACTAAGCATGTTGTTTGATTGTTTGTTTGACTGTGGCATTAGCATCTTCCAGTATAAACATCGGATTCCGATATGGATTTGACATGGATATATTCAATTTTGAGTGTATTTTCGAAAATCTATATTCGAAGCTAGTTGGGCTTGGCTATATGAATCCCCTGTAACCATCAATTTAGAGGATTCATTATTGTTTAATTATTCAACCTACACACAACAACTCTTACTTATTCATCTTGAGACCAGCTACGCATTGCAAAGTTAACATTGGGAGAGTTATATGCCAATATCAGTTAAAGCTTCAAAATTTTAGAAAATAGACACACAAAAACTTGTTTAGCATTTCTTCACTCCTATTATTTTCTTGAGCCAAGATCTATCCTAAACAACCTCTTTAACTCCCAAGCAGAGGTAAATCTCAAGCTACACACTATTCTTCCCGGACCCCACTTGTGGAATTACACCGAACATGTTGTTATTTGTACCAAACACACCCTAAGTATTATTTTATTTTATGTGAATGTGAAGAAAAACACATCCTAAGAAACTGTTTTCACGGCTTGAACCTGTAATCCTGTCACATCAAAATATTACTAAAACCCTAAATTTACCCCTTTTAAGTGTAGAACCCTAAGGAAAACATACTAAAAAGAGAGCAATAATTTATACAAGATCATATACAAACGATTAATGATTTTAATAGAATGAACAAGAGATGAGTAAAAGATTGAAACCTTTTTATTATATGGAGAAAGAGAGTTTTGTAGCAAGAAGTTATGCAACATCATATAAATCACTTGAAGATTTATATGTATAATTATTACAATGTGTGTGACAGGTACACTTTTGCCCGGGAAAATATGGCATTGCCGAAGGCCCAATTAAAAAGGAGAAAATGTTTCATATTATGGACATTGGGATAAAATTTGGGAAAAGTACACAAGTATGGTGAAAATATACGGTATGCCTGTCTGATTAACAATAAGACCTAAATAACTCAATTAGAAAGAAATAAAACGGCCCAATAAAAAAGGAATAAACAACCCAAATTATGTGCATTGATTTATTTTTGGAAAATTTATCTAAATACATAACTTATTTTACCATATTCTCTACCATTTGAAAAAATAAAAAAAATTCTACTCTCGGATACATCACTTTACGCTATATATCGAGAAGTATGTGATGTATCGGGACGTTGAGTGATGTATTCGAAACCGAGACTCAATGTATCAGAACGTTAAGCGATATATCCGAAATTGGAACGCGATGTATCGGAACATTGAGTGATGTATCTGAAATTTTTACATTTTAAGAAATTTCTGTAATTTGGAAAAGAATAGAAATAGAGTGTAATTAGCTCTTAACATTATGGGATTTGCGTAAAATTACCTTGATTTTTCTTACAAAAGTTTATAGTATATATATAAAAGTTATCTCCTAAATGTAGCAATTAGCAAAAAAAAAAAAAAAGCTTCTCTAATCGATTTTTTTTTTTTACCTTGACACTATTAGTGAAATTGGGTAAAATGCAATAAATAGAGTAGATTTAATGGAGAAAGGAGAATTTCTATTTTCTAAGAGCACATTGAACTATTCATGTAAGTAAGAGTCCTCACAGTCTAGTCTTTTGATATATATATATATATTAGATGTATTGTTGAATTCGATCTAGGCATAAAGTACTATATTTTTCTAATTTTTTGAACTACTAGTATTGTGTTGTTGTATATCGTACTATTTTTATCAATCAAAATAATAACAACATTTTCTTTGTTGACAGATCCAATGGGAAAAAGATTGGTTAAAAAATATAAAATTTTATGCAATTCTAGTGATAATTAACTTGAGCAAGCTTTGATGCTAAACAAAGTGTTAAAGAGACGATTACAATAAATAGAGATAAGCTTATAAAGAATAGAGATAAGGAAGTCATAAAATCACACATGGAATAGGAATAAAGAAAATGAGAAAATAAATGTCAGGATTCAAATTACGAGATCTTGCAGGCACATATACTCTATATTCAATTTGATAGACGAATTCTTACCAGCTCAATTAAGAATATGCACAAATCAATTTTCTATTCTTTTTTTTAATAATAAATTGATACATTTTAATATATCAAAATTTACGAAAACTCACAACTTTATGAGTAAAATATCCAAAACAAACCAATAACTTGCAAAATCTAGTCTAGGCATGTACACAAACTTCTAAACAAAATAAGATAAGAAAAGGCATATCTTCCGTCGGAAAGAGAGAAACAAATTTTCTTCTCATTTGTATTAAGGATGTGCAAAATTAAATATACACTCATAATGGCTAATATTTAACCTCTATACATCAAATAATATTTCAACGAAGGGTGTGCACCGAAACACTCTGCTAATTGATACTCATTTGTTGTTTATTGTACATCATTGTTTCATTATTAAGGTCAATAATGTGTGCCCTTAAATCATTTTCCATAAATTTAACTGTACCTTTTTATGGATAAATAGGATTATCAGTTGTCACAAAATGCACTATAATAAGTTACGTTCATACGATGAAAAAAGAAACTAACATTAATAATATATATATATTGATCATGTTTTCATTTACTTATCGATATCAATTACTATCAAATTCTTGAATGTATGGTGAATTAATTCTCTAATACAAAAGTACTATTAAGCCTCTTCTCACACATATTTTAATTTTTTTCCTTGACAAAAACTTATTATTGTTTGATCATCATAGTACCATTTTCAATCATGATTTTTCTCATAAATTTTGAAAATGCTCACTAGTTATATTTTTTTGGTGGACATATAAAAATTCTTCCAAACTAGAAATAAAATTATATTGGCGATTTTTTTGTGTGAATACAATCAATTTAACTATAAAATGTTACACATGATGAAAGACCGAAATTGCATTATTTATTTTTGCCATCTTGTTGTTTTTATTTTGAACATTTTAAAAATTAAATAGCAAGTCCCTTTTTAGAAAAGTTATGTATGATTGAACCAAGAAACATATAGGGTGAGTTTGGTATGAAGGAAAATGTCTTCCATGGAAAATGTTTTCCTGGAAAACAAGTGGATTTCTGACTTATTTTCTCATGTTTTGTTGGTGAGTAGAAAATATTTTTTAGTGTTTGGTTTATGAATGAAAAACATTTTAAAAAAATAAAAGATTGAAAAACATTTTTAAAAAATATCTTTTATTTTTTATTAGAGCGTAGAAAATATTTTTGACCCGGAAACCAACCTCGATAATTGATCTAGGGATAAAAAAAATATATTATTTTGGAGGGGGAGGGGGGGGGGGGGGTCGGGGGTTAAAAAAATAAAATTTTAAAATAATTTTCAAAAACAAACTTTAAATGTAGTGGGTGGCTCTGGGGCTAGGGGTCGGGTGGAGTAAAAAAATAAAAATTTAAAATTGAAAATATTTTTTAAAAACAAACTTTAAAATTTTTTTCGAAGGGGGGTAGGGGGTCGGGGATAGGGTGGGGTGGGGAAAAAAATAAAAATTTGAAATCAAAAATATTTTTTAAAAATAAACTTAAATTATTATTTTTTGGGGGGGTGGGGGGTTGGGGGGATGGTAGGGGGCTGGTGAGGGGGGAGTTTGATAGGGAGTTAGGGTAGGTGTGGGTTAAACAAAATGAAAATTTTAAAATTTTAAAATTTCTAAATTCTTTAAAAACAATCTTTTAAATTTTTTTTGTGGGAGGCGGGGGTAGGGGTAGTCAGGGGTTTGACGGGGTAAAAAGAATATCGAAAATTTTAAAATTTGAACTATTTTTCAAAAATAAAATTTTAAGTTGTTAATTTATTTATTTTTTGGTTGGGAGGAGGGCCTATTTTGGGGATAGGGGCTCGGGGTTACGATAAAATAAATTGATTTTTTAAAAAAGAAATTTTAAATTTTTTAATATATTTTTTGAATGGGGAGAGTCAGGGTACGGGGTGGGGTAAAAAAAATTATAATTTGAAGTTGGAGGAGAGTTTTGGAAAATGTTTTTCTTAATTTTTGAAGGGAAGTCATTTTCCTTAAATTTGAAAAAAAATAAGTTGATTTGGAAAACATTTTCCAAAACATTTAAGCCAACCAAACATGAGAAAATTGGAAAACATTTTCTAGAAAATATTTTCCTTCGTACCAAACAAACTTGTTTAAAAAAAATTAAGGGGCATTATAATTACTTTTCACTTCTCCATGATGTTATTGTGACTCATCATATTTACATCTCCATGATGTTATTGTGATATCATACTTGACTAATGAGAAAATGTATGGTTAAAAAAACAAAAAAATTAATGTAATTTTAAAAGTAATTAATTTGAGCATGTACTGAAACAAAATAAGGTGTTAAGAAATTAAATTACAAGGAATATAGATAAATTCATAATAAATAATAATAATGCAAATGAAAAAAATAGGTCCAACTTAAAGAGATGAAGTCTTAAGCTCACTGGTGGCCATTTAACTGAAATTATCAAACAAAAATTAAGTTTTAATTTTTTTCATCACAAAATCAAAGTTGTCTAACTAGAAATTTATCACAAAAAGTCTTTTTTTTTAAAAAAAAAATTGTCACATAAAGTCACCCAACTTTAATGAAGCTAAGTAAAAAGTAAATCTCACTTGAATTTTTATATTTTGTACCAAAAATATGATATTGCGTTCTAAAATAAGCTAATTACATTTGAACTATTTAAAAAATATTCCTAAGATTTCACTTTATAACACTAATTTTTATTATGATTTACGATATTATATTTACTTTTCTTATTTTGATTTATGTGTAATATTGTTTTAGATCATTATCATTAATGTAAAAAAAATGATTTGAGTGCTTTTCTCTAAAAAAAAGATGCTCATTTATTTAATGATTTTTAGAAACAGCCTTTTCAATTAACAGAAGATTAATTCATTGTTTGATCATCAAACAATTTTATGACAAAACAAAATTTACCAACTTTATATATCACATGGATTCAAATTGTTATCAAAATAAGATAATACAAGTAATTTTATTAATCACAAGAGAGATTAATGTTATGAAGAAAAACTTAAAAGAAGATCTCTAAAATTAATCAATTATATTTAATATATCTTATTAAAATTAACTAGCTCTCTAATTAAACTTCGATCGATCTAAATATACGTCCTAATTTCATTCATCTCTTCCACGATGTTAAACTCCATTATTTATTAGGAAAATATTTACTCACACTCGTCACATACTTTAAAGAAATTATTTCATATTTAAGTATTATACTATATTTTAAATTTTATTTTAATTTAGCATTCAAAAAACAACAATTACTATCACACCTCAATATTAAACAAATTGGGGCTAATTATATGAATTCTCATTAATTTATTTAATCATTTAAACCCAACTCACGTTTTTATACCAAATAAAATAAAAAATTTATTATTATTATTATTATTATCTATATTAATTACTAGTAGTATATCAATTATGTAAGCATTTAATAACTACTTTGCTCATATTTACTCCCTTCTTTTACTTTTTTTCTCCATTTTGTAACGTCTCCCACCCCTCTTGACTATTATCCACGTGTCACAATCTCATTCATCAATTATATCTATAAATAACCTCATTCCCCCCTCCCCAAACATAACATTCTTCTTCTATTCTACTCTCTCTTAACTTTTGAGATAGTTTTTTTTTGTTTCTCTCTCTATATATACATAGAGAAATAGGGACATGAAATATGAATAAACACACGACCATCTATCAACGTAGATGAGTCCTTCTCTTTTTACGTAGTATCTAATATGCTTGGTGCAACTCGGGCATTAATTAACTTTCCGTGACCTTGTCGATGACGAATTATGTGAGATAAAATTTGTGCCCGACTTGCACAGGCAAATTGGAGACTACAGTAAAAAAATTTAATATTTTCTTCAGATACATCTAATAATGCCCACTACTTGGAAGGTTTGGATTTCACTCAATCAAATTCTACGTATAACCTTACATGCATCTTATATCTTTTTTAATGTGTATTTAGTATAGACTTTAACTTTAATTTTATTGAAACAACTCCAAATCAAACTACAAACTCAACTTTTGTTTCTCAATTAATGATTCATATGCGTACGATCATGGCAAATTACTGTAAATTTATATCCATCGATTTTTATTTTACTTATAGAAGACAAATTCGAGGAAACCACGTCAAGACTCCTTAAGTACGTAATTGAACTCCATTGAAGTGTATTTAATTAGGGCTTATGTTATGCTGCATGCAGGGCCGGACCTATGTGGGTGCTAGGGGTTCACCTCATCACCTGAATCTCCTCAGCAAAAAATTACACCGTATATATAGGGTAGATTTTCTATATTTGTATCTATATACTAATTTTGAACCAACTAAATCAAAGAAAAGAGATAGTCCAGTGGTACTGGACTGTGCAATTTGGATCGCGAATAATATCCCTAGTTTGCAGGGGCACGGATACTATCCCTAGTTTGCTGGTTTGATTCCTGTTGGGTGCGCATGCTGCCTATTTTTTAAAAATTTAATTCTTTGCTGATGTTGTATACAGGTACAACTACTATTTCTACGAGTTGCCATTGCATCTGCTGAAAGAGCTTTTTTGGCTTTAAGAATGAGCTACGGAGTGAATGAATGCTAACTTCTTGCGCGGTTGCATGGTTTCTTTTATGGAAAAAGATGTGTTTAATGATGTTTCAATTAATGATATTATTTTATCTTTTCAAGCAATGAAACCTCGTCGAGTGTTATTGTAAATGTGCTTGAGAAGTATTGACAGTGATCTCTTTTTGGTGTTTGTACTTTGCACTCTAATTTACACATTTTTATTTTTATTTTCCGAACTCCATGAGTAATTCTAAATCCACTACTACGGCATGTAATTCTGAAATCTTAGGATTAATTACACCAAACATGTCAGTAATATGACGTAGATTCGATATACACCTTTACTCATGTTTTAAATGAAGCATTTATATCTCTTATACTATCTTCTTCTGGGCGAGCTGCGGAGCAACTTTTTCTCTCTTTCATTCCATATGTCTTGATTGATTGGTTAAAGAGAGCGCTATGAAAATCCTACACTTATCCCTGTGCTTGTGAGGTATATCTATAATTAAGTATATTAAAATATAATTATTAAAAGAAAAATTAAAATCATCAATAAAGAGTTTAATGTATTATATTAGAGTAATGTTTATGAAATTTGAAAAAGAGGATTATCATTATTGTTGAAAATTTAAGACTTTGATTTAAAAGGAGAATAAGTTCGTATCTTTTGAAACTCTTAAATACGAAATAAGCACAAATTACTTAATAAGATCACCAAAATTTTATATAATTGACAAATATGTTTTTATTTTTTGAATCTCATTAAAGTGAAAGATAATTTCAAAGACATCTCTTCAGGTTTTCCTTCATAACACTGATCTCCTTGATGGTTTATGATATTATGCTTTATCTTCGTAACACTAATTTTCCTTTATTCTTGTAGTTGGATTTATATCAATCTAATTCTTCAAGATTTTGCTTTGTCTTATTTCTTTAGGTTGCTCATTTTCACACTTGCACAGAGTCTGAACTTTGAAATTTGTAATAGAAAATTTTGTTTAAGGTCTTGCGTGAATGTATCAGCTTCCAGTTTAGAAAGTGTTAATGTGATTTGTCTATTTATGAACTTGAATAGAAGATACAAGTTCAAAATCACATCTGCAGTATATCAAAAGCTACATTTTAAGATAACATTTCTAGTACTCTTACATAATCACTTCTGTCATGCAAAACAAACTCTTTGTAAGTAATCACAAATTCCTTAGACAGTTCTGCTGTGGGATTTTATCCAAAGATGAAATATGTTGCATGAGCAGGTAAGCTCTGGGTACACAACACCCCGCTAGTGGGATCGAGATGAGAATCATAGACTTTTTTATTGCCCAAGCAAGGGAATCCATTTGCCTTCGACCTGACTTTCTGAAATGGGATTCCGAGAGGGTGGAGTTCAGTAACCCAGTTCAGTGACCGAGGAGAGGTTGAGAAGAAGACAATGAATGGAATGGTCCGAAAAAAGCCCTGCCCTCTCCTTCGCTACTAGGAAAGTAAGCAACTTCTATTAGCGCCGGACCTTGAGTCGAATTGATCGTGTCATGTGCAACGTCCATCAATGATGGTTCATTAATGTCCATTGATTTAGACTCCTATCACACTAGTTATGTTGTTGATTGTTTGTTTGACTGTGGCATTAGCATCTTCCAGAATAAATATCGGATTCCGATATGGATTTTTCATGGATATATTCAATTTTGAGTGTATTTTCGAAAATCTATATTCGAAGCTAGTTAGGCTTGGCTATATGAATCCTCTGTATCCATCAATTTAGAAGATTCAATATTGTTTAATTATTCAACCTACTCATAACAACTCTTATTTATTTATCTTGAGACCAGCTACACTTTGCAAAGTTTAACATTGGCAGAGTTATATGCCTATATCAGTTAAAGCTTCAAAATTTTAGAAAATAGATACATAAAAATTACAATCAGATGGGTTTAACTCAAGAAAAGGAACAAGTAGGTGTTTTACCCTTTTGTTTATTACAAAAAGGAATAAAAGTTAAAAGGGACAATCTTGGGGCCAAAGGAAAAAAAATACAAGCTTGAGAGCTTGAGAGAAATATTTTCCTCCATTCCAAACACATTTTTCATAATCTTTGTCATGCCTTGTTTAGTATTTTACCTTGATTTTTTCACTCCTATTATTTTCTTGAGCCGAGATCTATCATAAACAACCTCTATACCTCCCAAGGAAGAGGTAAAGTCTCAAGCTAAACACTATCCTCTCCGACCCCACTTATGAAACTACACCGAACATGTTGTTGTTTGTACCACCAAACACACCCTAATATTATTTTATTTTATGTGTGTGTTAAGGAAAACACACCCTAAGCAAAAACTAGTCTGGCGCACTAAACCTCCCGCTATACGCATTCACCTGATGCCCCTAGGAAAAAATATTACTGAAACCCTAATTTTACCCCTTTTAAGCGTAAAACCCTAGGAAAACAGTCTAAAAAGAGAGCAATAATTTATACAAGATCATATATAAACAACTAGATGATTTTAATACAATGAACACAGATGAGTAAAAGATTTAAACCTTTTTATTATATGGAGAAAGAGAGCTTTGTAGCAAGAAGTTATGCAACATCATATAAATGGCTTGAAGATTTATATATATGTATAATTATTAGAGAATATGGCCAAATGACCCCTAGCCTATTACTAGATTTTCAACTACACACCTATACTTCACGTGAGTCCGATTATCCCCTAAACTACTTTAAAATGGAATAAATAATCCCTTAAGTGTTGAGTTGGCATAGAGAGTGTATTTCACTCTTTTTGAGAAAGTGAGTTGCCTATTTTTTTTAATTTCCAATTTTTTTCTCTTTTTCTTTTTTCAAGTTTGATGGGCAATAACAAGTTGCTTTGTGTTGCTAAAGCACGAGTCTTCTTTTTAGAGCCTTGATTTAAGTGTATTGCATACTGTTATGCGAGAAGTGAAGGAGTTGTTTAATACTTGAAATAACAGGGGCATAGTAACAAACTCCATAATGCATACGGTTACATGGAGATTGAATTAATTCTTAATGAAATTAGTAAATGTCTACAGGACATAGTAGGTAATTTCATCTATATGTATATTGAAGTAGTGTCGCTTCAAGCAAGATCCAAAGAATTGATCTTGTAAATATTTATGAAATCAGGATGAGCACATGGCTATAAACATGCTAAAGCAAATACTGGAGAATGAAGAATTTCTAAGACCACATTGAACTATTCATGTAACTAAGAGTCCTCACAGTCTAGGCATAACAACGCAATTATTAGGAAGAACATAAAAGAAAGAGAAAAAGAACCAAGTAATTTGACACTTTAATGTCAAATTATATAAAATATAAATTAAACATTGTGCAATACATAGTATCATAATAGAGGAACCGTTTAAAATGTGAAAAGATATATTTTAGATAATATGATAAAGACGAACTCATAATTTGAAGATTTCGGGTGCACTAATAGTATCTTAGCTCAATATGAGCTCTAAGCTAAACTTAAAATAAAATAGTGAAAAAGGGCTAGACTCGAACCCTGGTCTCAGGGGTGGTTCTGCGAGCTTGTACCGACTGCTAAAGGGCACCCATATGCTCGTCATAGGTGCACTGTTAATTATATTCTAGTTTCTGTTAATTTTTCAAGATAGATATCCATATATACACTTGATTTTTCCGAAGTTAACGGGTGCACATGCACCCCAACTTATAGGTGTGAGTCCGCCTCTGTACAACACACACTACCGTATTTACTCGTAATTTAATGCAACTGATTTTACTTATTTGATTAATATTAAGATATAGGTTTTGAAATGTGAAAAGATATATTTTAAATGATATCTTATGAAAATCAATACATTTATAACCTACAATAATTATTAATATATTAAAAAAAATCATTTTTCCTTTTAATGCCACTAATTTAATTTAGTTAATTTAATACTAAGATATATGGGTGAAACTCTAATTCAATTTTTAATTAAAAAGTGTGTTATTATTAATTAATTAATGACAAATAAGATAATTTATAACATTTTAATTTAGTATAGGGATAAAATGATAATTTAATTTTGTAGTTAGTAGTTTTTCACATTTAATAATATATAATATGACGTAAACATTAATTAACTAATTAACACAATCTTAATTAGATTTTTTTTTTCAACTTTGGTCAAATTCCTTAGCCTCTACATTTATGGTTTTTTTTTCCTCCATTTTGTAACGCCTCCTACCAGCCATCGGATACTATCCACGTGGTACAATCTCATTCATCTACTCTATCTATAAAATAACCTTGTTTACCCCATCCTAGCATAACATTCTTCTTCTATTGTATAGAGAGATGAAGTGTGAGTAGACACGTGAACATCTATGAGAGAAACTTTATTCTTTTTACGTAGTATCAAATCCGATTGATGCAGGTAACACTTTAATTTGTTTGCGACCTTGTCAGTGACGAGTCATAGCAAAGCTTAAAGTCTACCTGCATCAAACGAATTAGAGACTACAGTAAATTTTAAATTTTAATATCTCCAGATCCGTCTAATTATGTCCATTATTCGGGGAGGGGGGGTGGTATTCATTCAATCTGATTTCACATATACTTTAACATAGATATATATATTGTTTATTTAGTGGAGATTCAATTTTTATTGTTTAAAACAACTCTAAATTAAATTTGTAGGCTCAACTTTTGTTGCTTAATTAACAATTCACTTACATACATAGGTTAATAATTATAATGTTGTGGTGAAATCGCTACCAACATACATGAAATAATTTAAGATTAAATTTGACCATAATTAGTATCCATATATATATACATGATAAGTTTCTTGATTTTACCTCAGTTTAAGGATGATTACGTATAATTTTTGAGAATTTTTACAAGTTGTAGTACTATTTTTTCTATTGATTTTTTTTACCTTTTTCTGTCAAAATCTTATATATCTAAAATGTCATGTATTTGTTGTAGTTGAATGTGTGTCACACAAATGTAAATGTGATGATTTTAAAATTTGGTGGAAGATTCTATTGTTGAATTTTAATACAATACATATTTTTGAGGGGAAAACTTGTATGATGCAAAATTTACTACTCCCTCTGTCCAACAATACCTTTCTACTATTGACTTGGCATACTCCTTAAGAAACAATAAATAAAAGGGTGATTTTACTATATTATCCTTTGAATATAATAAATACAATGTATTGAGAAATGTAATAGGGAGATGACTATAATTAATAATAAGGGTAAATTAGGAATTAAGTGTAAAATAATCCATTGATTTCATAAAGTGGACAAGTATTGTTGGACATTCCAAAATAGTATAGTGGACAACTATTGTTGGACAGAGGGAGTACAATTAATTCTACAAATAGATATCAATCATGTAGTATTAAATTTCTTATCGAGATTAGCTACTATTAATAAATCATGGAATGTACAATAAATACTCTTAACACAAAAGTATTATCAGAATTATATATATATATATATATATATATATGCATAAAGTACTATGTTTTTTAATTCTTTTGAACTATCAAATCTTGTGTTATCGTATATCGTATTTTTATTAATCGGAATAATAACAACCTTTTCATTGTTGTCAGATCCAATGGGGAAAACGACTAGTTAAAAAGCAAAAAAAATTAAGCAATTCTAGTAATAATTAATTGAGCCAGCTTTGATACTAAACAAAGTGTAAAGATATATGATAACAATAAATAGAGATAAGCTTAAAAAGAATAAAGATAAGGAAGTCATAAAATCACACTTGAAATAGGTATAAGGCAAATGAGAAAATAAGTTTCACGATCCAAATTATGTAATTATGCAGGCAACTGCTCTATTCCCAGACAAATAAACGAATTTTTACCATCCAATAAAAAATATAGGAAAAATTATTTTTCGAATCTCTTCAATAAAAAACATACATTTTAATATTAAAATTTACGAAAACTCATAACTTTATAAGTAAAATATTCAAAACAAACAAACAACTCTCAAGACCTAGTTTAGACATGTACAAGAACTTCTAAACAAAGTAAGACATGAAAAGATATAATTTCCGCCAGAAAGATAAACACAAATTTTCTTCTCAGCTATGTTAAGGGTGTGCAAAATTAAATATACATTCATAATAGCTAACGTTTAACCTCTATACACCACATAATATTCGACGAAGGATGTGCACTGAATCATTCTTCACCTAACGTGTTTTGCCCATGAATATAGGCTTCACATTGTATTTATTTCATCACAATATTTATTGATACTCATTTGTTGTTTATTACATCATTATTTCATTATAAAGGTTAATTATGTGTGTCCTTAAATCACTTTTCATAAATTTAATTATACCTTTTTAAGGGTAAACAATAGGGTTATCCGTTGTTGCAAAGTGCACTATATATAATATGTTATATTAGCACGATGAAAAGAGTAACATTAATAAAATATGTATATTGACCGTGCGTTCATTTTCTCATCGAGATCAATTACTATCAAGCTCTTGAGTATATGGTGAATTATTTCTCTAAAACAAAAGTATTATTAAGCTTCGCACATATTTTAATTTTCTTTCCTTGACAGAATTTTATTATCGTAACGTAAATCATCATAGTATTATTTTCAATCATAAATTTTCTGATAAATTTTGAAATTGTTGTAAAAAATGCACACTAGTTATCTTTTTTTGATGGACATAGAAAAATTCTTCCAAAACTAGAAATAAAATTATATTGGCGAATTTTTTTGTAAAGACAATCAAGTTTAACTATATAATACAATACACATGATGAAAAACCGAAATTGCATTATTTATTTTTGCCATCTTATTAATATTTTCATCTTAACATTTTAAAAATTAAAATAGCAAGCTCCTTTTTAGAAAAGTTATGTATGTTTAAATTAAGAAACAGACAATCTTTTTAACAGAATTTAAGTCATTATAATTACTACTATTTACGTCTCCATGTGTTACTGTGACTCATTATATTTACATCTCCGTGATGTTATTGTGACATCATATTTGACCAATGAGAAAATGTTTGGTTAAAAAAAAATTAATGTAATTTAATAGTAATTAATTTGAGCATGTTCTGATACGAAATAAGGTGTTAAAAAATTAAATTACAAGGAATATAGATAAACTCATAATAAATAAGGATAATGCAAATGATAAAATTAGGTCCAACTTAAAGAGATAAAGTCATAAGTTCACCCGTGGTCATTTAACTGAATTTATCACACAAAATTAATTTTTAATATTTTTTAGAGAGATAAGTATTGAAAAACCTCTAAGCTTGGCGTGAATTATTACTTTAGTGCCCTAACTATTAACAACATTAAAAACACATTTCTACTTGATTAAGTAATTTAAAAACATCTTTCTTAAGCCACATGTCATCCACCTAATCATACATGTGGTAATATGGGATACACATTGATATATATATAATAAAATAAATATTTTAAAAATATTTAAATGCTAAGAATTAAATAATTAAAGAAGAAAAGAAAAAATTATTTTCTTTTTAAAAAATTAATTTTTTATTACCCCCTCCCACCTTATCCAAGTACCCCAATCCCACACCTTACATCTAACCACGGCCAAAAAAAATTTCATCTAACTTTTCTTGGGGTGGCGTGAGATGGTTTAAAAGATAATTATTTTATTTTAAAAGTAATTTTAATTTTTTTTTGGGGGGGGGGGGGGGGGGGATCAGGGTAGGTGGTGGAGTGGGATAAGAATATTTTTTTAAAAAAAATTGGGGGCCAGAGGTAAGGTACTGGGTAGGGGATGGGGTAAGGTAAGAAAAAAATATTTTTTTAAAAAGTTCTTCTCTTCTATAATTGCTAAATTTTAGCATTTCATTATTTAAATATATTTTTTACTATATATATATCTATGTGTATGTCACGTCAGTAAAAAAATTCACATATATACACGTAACGCATAGGCGGATGAAATGTGACATAAGTGAGGTGTTTTAAAATTATTTAATGGCAGAACCCATCGATGGCCCCTTAAAGTTGGCATCAATTTTCATTTAGGCACCTCAAGTAAGCCTTGTTCATTTTAGACACCTTAAGTAGGGTCCCGTTATATCATTTTGACACTTTTTGCTAAGTTGGCATATTATGTGTGCTGCACTTACTTTGAGCGCGTGAAATTTTTAATTTTTGTAATTTTTAATTTTTTTTATTTCTTCTTCTTCCTTCTCTCTCCTTCCAAAACTTCGTCCACCATCCATCACCACTTTGCCACCACGTCGACACCATTATATATTCAACTTTCTCCTCTCTTCATTTTTTGATATGGTAAATTAAACTAACAATATATATCAACAAAAATAATTTAAGAAAGGAAGAAGATATGTCTGCAACATATATCTTCTTCATGGTATAAAACTTCTTCATCTAGTTGTTTCATAGTTGCCGGCAAGTTTGGCGAACCATTTAAAAGCTCTATTGATCTTTTTTCAATTTTTTCTATTTAAGTTATTTTTTTCAAATTCAATTTTTGAGACATTAATTTTTTCGTTTCTCAAAAGCTTTTAACTTTTCTTTTTTGATGAACCAATTTCAAGAAAATTCATAAATAGATCCACTTTCTTTGGTCAGTTTTTTTGGGTATTTTGAAACTGTCAAAAAGAGCAGTTCCAATGGTGGAGGTGATTTGAGAAGGAAAAAAATGATGGATTTGAAGGATTGAAGAGATGGTGATAGTAAGACAGTTAGATTATGGGTAAATGCTTGTGACCCAAATTAATATTACATTTTGTGATTATAATATGTGAATTTGAAGAAAGAAATGGTGGTGATGATAATCATCAAATTTGAAGAAGAAGGTAATGGTGATTAGAGGAGGAGGAGATGTGAAAATGGTGGAGGAGAAAAAAAAAAGGGGCTGCATATTTTTTTTCTTTTTTATTGAAATGTAATTTTTTAAAGTAATTAATTATATAATTTTAAAAATGGGTTTTTATTCATAATATATTTTTTAATAATTATTTTTGGTATATATGCCATGTGTCTTCATTTGAATCGTCACTTTGACACGTCATCAGCGAGTGTAATACACACATTTTAACTATTTGGTTGATTGTCAAAAAAGTGTCAAAATGTCACAGTTGAGCCCTACTATAGGTGTTTAAAATGAACAAAGCCTATTTGAGGTGTCTAAGTGAAAGTTGGTGTCAACTTTAGGGGGCCACTGATGGATTACGCCTTATTTAATCAAGTAGAGGGGTGTTTTTAAGACTGTCAATAATTGGGGGATTAAAGTAATAATTCGCGTCAAGTTTAGGAGTGTTTTCACATAATAAAAGTTATCTAACTAGAAATTTATCACAAAAAGTCTTTTTTTATTACTTTTTATTGCATAAAGTCATCCAACTTTAACGAAACTAAGTAAAAAGTAAATCTTACTTGAATTTTCAATCATGAATTTTCTAATAAATTTTGAAATTGTTACTATAAAATGCACACTAGTTCTCTATTTTTGGTGGACATAAAAAATCCAATTACACATGATGACTGAAATTGCATTATTTATTTTTGCCTTGTTGATATTTTTATTTTGAACATTTTTAAAATTAAAATAGCAAGTTCCTTTTTAGAAAAGTTATGTATGTTTAAGTTAAGAAATATACAATCTTTTAAAAAGAATTTAGTGCCTTATAATTAGGGGAATTTGCGTATATAGCCACTTAAAATACTTAATTAGGCACTATAGCTATAGTTTGCTAATTACGATTCATAGCTAGGGAGGAGAGAGTCGAGCGAGAATGGGAGCGGGAGGAGAGAGGCGAGCAAGATTGGGAGCGGGAGGAGAGAGGCAAGCGAGAGAGGGCAATAATTTGTATAATTCGCACCTCGTTTGTATAATTCGGGGGTACGTTTGTATAATTCGCGTGTATTTATATAACTGGGTAATACAAATTTCAAAATTATATAAATATGATAAAACTCGAAATAAAGAATTTATACAAACACAAACATCTGAACTTTAAACAGTACTCCCTCCGTCCCTAATTACTCCCTAATTACTTGTCCACTTTTGAATTGGCACACCTATTAAGAAAGCAATGAATGACATAGTGAGTTTACCATTTTACCCCTATTAATTATGAAGTAGGTGAATTAAAAATTTAAGATTTTCAAGAAGTTCATTAATTAATTAAGGGTATAATAGGTAAAAGAAATTGTCCTTTCTTGATTTGTTAAAATGGACAAGTGAAAAGGGACAACTAAAAATGAAAAAGTGAACAAGCAATTAGGGACGGATGGAGTAATAAATAAGGATAATGCAAATAACAAAAATAGGTCCAACTTAAACGGATAAAGTCATAAGTTCACCGGTGGTCATTTAATTGAGTTCACACAAAATTATTTTTAATTTTTTTGTCACAAACTAAAAATTATCTATCTAGAAGTTATCAACTTTGGTCAAATTCCTTAGCTTCTACATTTATGATTTTTTTTCCCTCCATTTTGTAACGCCAACTAAGTCCTATCAGCCATTGAATATTATCCACGTGGTACAATCTCATTCATCTACTCTATCTATAAATAACCTTCATTTCCCATCCCTAGCATAACATTCTTCTTTTTTTTTATTTTAGAGAAACTATAATTCTATATTTTGTTTTACGTAGTATCAAATTCGAGTGATGCAGGTAATACTTTAATTTGTCCATGACCTTGTCAGTGATGAGTCATAGCAAAGTTTAAAGTTTATCTGCATCAGACGAATTAGAGACTGCAGTCAATTTTAATATCTTCAGATCTATCTAAGTATGTTCATTCTCATGAGGTTTGGATTCATTCAATCAGATTTTATGTATACTTTTATGTGTACAATATATCTATATTGTTTATTTAGTGGGATTCAATTTTTATAAAACAACTCTAAATTAAATTTGTAGGCTCAACTTTTGTTGCTTAATTAACGATTCACTTATGCACATAGGTTAATAATTACTATAATGTTGTTGTGAGATCTCTATCAACCTACATAAAATAATTTAGACTAAATTTGACCATAATTAGTATCCATATATATACTTGATAAGTTTCTTGATTTTACCTTAGTTTAAGGATGACTATGTATAATCTTTGAGAATTTAATTTGTACAATTGTAGTACTATTTTTTCTTTTGATTTTTTTCTTTTTCTGGCAAAATCTTAAATATCTAATACAGTAATATGTCATCAATTTGATATGTATTTGTTGTTGTGGAATGTGTGATACACAAATATAAATATGATGATTTTAAAATTTTTTGGAAGATTCTATTGTTGAATTCTAATACAATAAATATAGTTGAGGCGATAACTTGTATCAAGCAAAATTGACTACTATTAATACTATAAATAGATACCAATCATGTATTAAATTTCTTATCAAGATTAGTTATTACTATTAATAAATCATGGAATGTACAACAAATACTAGTAACACAAAAGTATTACTAAGCTTCACATATATTTCAATTTTTTTCTTGAAATATTTTTAGGGACTATCAGAAATTATTATGTTTTTTTTTAATCATGGGTTCATGAGTGCATATATACTAGATGTATTCTTGAATTCGATTTAGGCATAAAGTACTATATTTTTCTAATTTTTTGAACTATCAGTATTGTGTTGTTGTATATCGTACTATTTTTATCAATCGAAATAATAACAACCTTTTTTTATTGTCAGATCCAATGGGAAAAACGATTGGTTAAAAAATAAAAAAAATTATGCAATTCTAGTAATAATTAATTTGATCAAGCTTTGATACTAAATAAAGTGTTAAGAGATACGATTACAATAAATAAAGATAAGCTTATAAAGAATAGAGATAAGGAAGTCATAAAATCATACCTGGGATAGAAATAAGGCAAATGAGAAAATAAGTGTGATGATTCAAATTACAAGATCATGTAGGAACCTACTCTATTCCCAACTAGATAGACAGATTCTTACCACCCAATAAAAAATGTGCCGAAAATTAATTTTCGAATCTCTAAATAAAAAATAGATACATTTTAATATCAAAGTTTACGAAAACTCATAACTTTATAAGTAAAGTATGCAAAACAAACAAACAACTCCCAAGACCTAGTTTACGCATGTACAAGAGCTCTAAACAAAGTAAGACATGAAAAAACATAACCTCCACCATAAAGAGAGACAAATTTTCTTTTCAATTATGTTGAGGGTATGCAAAATTAAATATACACTCGTAATAACTAACATTAAAGCTCTATATACCATATAATATTTTGATGAAAGGTGTGCACCGAATCACAATTCACCTGAAGTGTTCTGCCCATGAATATAGGCTTCACATTCAATTTATTTCATCACAACTCTTATGCTTATTGGTACTCATTTGTTGTTTATTATTATTTCATAATAAAGGTTAGTTATGCGCGCCCTTAAATCACTTCCATAAATTTAACGGTACCTTTTTAAGGGTAAACACTAGGGTTATCAGTTGTTACAATTCAAAAATCCACCTAATTTAGGCATGAACGTATATTTTGATTAAATTGATATATATTGATCATGTGTTTATTTTTCTATCGAGATCAATTACTATCAATTTCTTGAATGTATATTATTAAGCCTCACACATATTTTAATTTTCTTTCTTGACAGAATTTTATTATCGTAGATTATTATAGTACCGCTTTCAATGATGAATTTTTTGATAAATTTTGAATTGCTATATAAAATGCACATTAATTATTGTTTTTTGGTGGACATAAAAAAATTCTTCCAAACTTGAAACAAAATTATACTGGCAAATTTTTTTTGTAAAGAAAATTAAGTTTAACTATATAATATTACACATGATGAAAGACCGGAATTGCATTATTTATTTTTGCCATCTTGTTGATATTTTTATTTTGAACATTTTAAAAATTAAATTAGCAAGTGCCTTTTTAGAAAAGTTATGTATTTTTAAATTAAGAAAACTACAGTTTTTAAAAAGAATTTAAGGCATTATAATTATTGTTTACGTCTCCATGATGTTATTGTGACATCATATTTGACTAATGTGAAAATGTATGGTTAAAAAAACAAAAAAAAATTAATGTAATTTAATTAGTAATTAATTTGAGTACGTTCTGATACAAAATAAGGTGTTAATTAAGAAATTAAATTACAAGGGATATAGATAAACTCATAATAAATAAGGATAATGCAAATGACAAAAATAGGTTCAACTTACAGAGATAAAAGTCATAAGTTCAACAGTGGTCATTTAACTGAATTTTATCACATAAAAATTAATTTTTAATTTTTTATCACAGAATAAAAGTTATCTAACTAGAAATTTATCACAAAAAGTCCATTTTTTTTTTTAAAAAATGTCACATAAAGTCACCCAACTTTAACAAAGCTAAGTAAAAAGTAAATCTCAATTGAATTTTTATATTTTGTACCAAAAATATGATATTGTGTTCTAAAAAAATTAATTACATTTGAATTATTACAGAAATCTTTTTAAATGTTTCACTCCAGAACACTAATTTTGTTATAATTTGTGCTATTATATTTTTTTATTTTGATTTTTTTGTAATATTGTTTTAGTTCATTATCATTAATGTAATATATATATATATATATAATTTGACTGCTTTGCTCTAACTACGATGCTTATTTGTTGAAAATTTTTATGTTGAGTGAGGTATACCATGTCATAGTTGTATGAGAGAGTATTTTAATAAATAAAAATACATTTTATGGATCCCATGCCTTTATAACTTATCTTTTTCTTCTCACTCCTACACCTCCACCTTTCATTTAACCCTCCCTCTAACATAAAGTACATTGTCTTTTTAAAATAAAAAATATTTAAGTTTATTTTATTACACAAATTAAAGAGGCACGGTGAGCAAAAGTAATTTTTGAAAATTCATATTACGTTCTTATTTTTTTCTCTCTCTCTTTGACATTACTTTTCCAATTCTCCTCTAATGTAGTTTATTTTCCTTTTTCCTAATAGTTCTTTACGTCTATTTATAAAAAATTAAATAGATTAATGATATTTCAAATTTAAATTCTAACCACTTTGTATTTAAAAAAAATTAAATTAAACATGTGTTCTTAACATCATAAAAATTCAATTGTACTGTTTTAGGATTAACATAAAAATTCACTTGCACTGTTGTTGACTTCTTGTCCTATTTTGTGTGCTTGTAATAACTTCTTCTTTTTTTTTTGCTTAAGTTAATATTTTGAAAAAATTACCTACTTCGATATACTTCTATCTCCTCTTGAATACATCTTTATCCCCTTTCGAATACATCCTTCTCATTAAGTAATGTATCATTCACAATCCGTGAGTTGTATATCCGCAAATTTCTTGATGAATCTGAGATTGTATAATTTTAAGAGATTTTTGTAATTTGAAAAAGAATGAGGATAAGATGTAATTAGCTCTTAATATTATGAAATTTATGTAATTTTTACTAATATTTTTTAAATCATGCTCAGACATAACTTCGGTTTCTAAAGAATTAATGCCTCAATACACATAAGTTTAATTGTTAAACAAAAAAATTGAAGATCACTCCATTTGAAGAGAAAAACGTGCAACTTAATGATTTTCCCCGCTTCCCCTTTTTATGTAATTTTCTAAATCTAGAAAAAAAAATTTAGATATACATTCATACCATATATACTGATTTTATTTATATTTTAAAATAATTATATATCTTACCATAAATTAAAAGTTTCCTATCATATATTGAGGAAGATACATCTAGATACATGTTTTTTTTTACCAGATACATTAAAATAAGGAGAGAGGCGAGTGAGATATTCATATATCTCAAATACATGTGAATTACACTAGATACACACAAGAAACTGTATCTGGTGTGATTCGTATGTATCTTGGATACCAAATATATAAGAGAGTGGCGAGCGAGATTTGTTTATGTATCTCAGATACATGTGAATTCACTTGGATACAGTGTATTTAGAATAAATTACATCTAAATTTGACCCATACACGTAACTTGCATTAAATTAAAATCTAATAAAATTCCATCACATACAACTATCATATACAACTAAATGCTTAGTCCTAGAGCCTCTCACATATTATTTTTGTCAAATTACAAGAATATCACAGCCAACTTCGAATTATTCAAGATGCAAATTGCAAACTTCGATCAATCCTCCTTGTTCCTAATCGAAGGTATGTTATGAGTTATGACCAAGCCATCCAACTCCAAATACATCTCAATTTTCCTCTTACATAACTTACTTCTAGATATTACATGGAATAATCAACTAAGTTGTGCATCATACTATCTTCATAAAATTAATTAATCAAAAGAATATATAAGTAAGGGTAAATTAGTCACATGCTATTTTTTTTCCTTTTATATATATTAGAATCAATCTAATTTTATGTGTCGACACTCATGCTCTTAAATGATTGATTGATGCATTTGACTGAATATATATTGAGTTATTCATCCAAAGAAACTGAGATTAATTCTCACTTAGTAATTTTTTTTCCTCCTTTTATTTAGTGATGCACTCGTATTTTGAAATTTTTAGATATGATAGGTGGAAATCAATTCTCTATTGTTTCACGGGCATAAATAAGCTCAACACAAAATTCCAAAACCAAAGTCCCTAGGGAAAAAGGGCAACAAAGTGTCATTCTCCACCTTCTATTCCCTCACATGGATCCACGAAACAAGACACAAAAGTAGTTAAGTTTACACGAATTCACGTGTAAAGTTTCCAATTTTCCTCTTGTAGGGAATTAGGGACATAATGTAGTGGATTTCTTAAACATCCTTTTCTCCATATAGTGTATTTGCATAGAGCAGTGTTTTGTGTATTCCATATGATTTGTATTTTAAACATTTCAAAGTGGAAAAGGTTCCAATTATTTTCAAATGAACAATCATAATTTAATCTTTAAATAAAAAATTTTTTGTTTCCCATTCGCTATTCGGTACTCATAGGAGCCCGATTAAATCTGGATTCGCATCAAAAAGACTTATATTGGGGGAGACTAAATTTGGATTCGCGCCAGGAAGTCCTATATTGGGGGATAAAGCCCTCCCTAACAAAGGCGACTCCGTACCCAAGGGGACCCAAACCCGAGACCTTTGATTAAGGATGAAAGAGTAATTACCACTCAATCACCAAAAAATTTAATAATTGCTATTTGCTAGACCCTTCACACATGAATAAGTTAGCAAACACCAATGGAATGATAGAAGTTCTTCACGGTTAGTTAAAGTTTTTAGGTTCGAATTTAAGTAATAAAATTACTTTTACAATAAGGATTTGAGAACTAAGTATTATATTTAAGTGTGAATTCAAATTAATCAAGATTGACAGGAGAGTTTATTTTGGGAAGTAACCAAAATTCAAATGTGCTAGTAGTAGTGAAGTGTAACTAAGTGGCAGTAATGATGGGTCGAGAGCGCCCGAGATGCGACAATTTGAGAACTTCCTCCCTTTCTCCCGCCGCATATGTTGGCCCCCCCTTTTTCTTTTAAGGAAAAAAAAAACTGTTGGTATCGGAGCCATTTTTGTTGATTACAAATTTTAAAATTGAAATTTATAATTATAGTTAGACATGTATTTTATATGAAAAAATCGAAACTATGTGAGTGTTCTAATTAAAATATTATTTATTAAAATAATTTATTTATACATATTAAGTGAATTATTTGATATATTTATAAGGTATATATTAAAATGGGAAAAGGGTCAAAAATGTCCTTAAACTATGCGAAAGGAACAAAAATGCCCTCAGTTTGTAGTTTGGTCGAAAAATGCCCTTGGTGTCAATACTTTGGTCCAAAAATGCCCTTATTGTTATTTTAATGGGTCAAAAATGCCCATTTTCCAAATAAATATATTATTTATTTTCTTTTTAACACATTCTTTTTCTAATAATATTTTTTTAAATTAGCAAATGTTTATCCTACTTCAATTCAAAAAGAATAAAAAATAAAAAATTTCTTATTTTATTATAATTATTTTTTATCGTTATATAAATAAAATTAATGATGGATATACTATGCTCTTATTATATATGAGATATATTATCGGTCGAAAGGATACATGAAGTTATTTTATTTTATTTGATAAAGTGATATTAAGAAGAAAAAAATTATTTCCTACATTTTTATTTGTTAAAGTGATTTTAAAAGAAAGAAAAACAAGTATAGTTTTTTTAATAATATTTTAATTAGGAAGAAGATGTGTTTAAAAAGAAAATAAATAATATATTTATTCGGAAAACGGTATTTTTGACCCATTTAGTAACTATAGGGGCATTTCTGGACCAAAGTATTGACTACAAGGGCATTTTTGAACCAAAGTATTGACATCTAGGCATTTTTGGACCAAATTACAAACTGAGGGCATTTTTGTTCCTTTCAAATCCGTTAGCGAAATATTACGTAGCTTTCTCCCACACCGTGACGTGTGGAATGTTAAATGGCTACAAAATAGGTGCACAACTTAAGGCTCCACTTGAAGATATTAAATTGAGTATTATGTAACAAGAGTATACTTTAATTAATGGGTCCATTTTGAATAATAACGGTCTATTTTGAACAATTATAGGAGGTAAAAAGACATCAAAAATAATACGTGTGAAATTGATATTTCGTTGTATAAAGGCTATAGGTTGGTTAGTTTTGTTTGTTGATGTTGATAGGTCTGAGTGGGTAGATGCGAATTCAGAATTTGAAGAAGATGGATGTATTATAATGGCTAATACACGTTAGTTAAAGCATGTCGATTTGTGTGATAATTTTATCAAACATAGAAATATAAAACTAATTTACTAACATATAAGTACGAATCAAATGACTAAATTCGATAAAACTTGTTATGTGGAGTGATAGTTTTGAATTTCACTTTGCACTATGAGGTCACAAATTTGAAACTAGTCAGCCTTATGCACACATTTAAACCAGAGAATAGGTTTAAGTTCTAACACGTGTAGACCTCATTTAATTAATTATCTCAATTATGCTGCAGAAAGGAACAAGAGCTTTTGAATTCAAACAAATTTTCTTCCGAAAGCAATCTACTCCAATTTAACCTTAAATGTCAACCTTTATTAATTTAAAGTCACTAATTAATATAGTTGTGCTAATGAAAAGCAAGAATAAAGATCATGAGCAATGTAATGTGTCAAAAGTCATCAAGTTATCATGAAATTAAAGAAAATACGTTATTTTGCGCATCTAACCACTAAAAGAATTCACGAAAATAGTAACCGCATTTAATTAAGCTAATCAAAGGAAAATTCTAAGATTACTAGTTATATCCTTGTTGAAGTTGACACTAAATGTGGGGTCATTTTTTAATCAAATAATTTACTTAGGACTACTAAATTACAAGTACATAGAAGTGATAGAACTAATAATTAAATGGGCGCCTCTATTACTATTATCTACTTTTAGCTGAGACTTTTTCTTGAGGAGCCTCTAATTATATAGAACAGGTGAAAAAAAATTAGTCCAGTCATTTTGACTTAATAGTTAAATATATAATCAAATTATTTAGCATGAAGGGTTGAAAAAGTCCAACGATTTAAGATCAAGATCTTTTATTTTAAATATAATAACACTAACAATTAATTTGGTAAAGTTGTTTGTTAGATAATCACGAGGTTATTGATTCGAATTGTGAAAACAAACTCTTTTAAAAATGCAAAATAAAAATGTGTATAATATGGCCCGACCTTTTCCCCGAGCTCCGTTTCAAAAGTCTCCTAATGACCATATGCTCCCACCTTTTTTAAAGGTAAAAAGTGATTAATGCAAGTTTATTGTGGAAAGGGAACAATACTTCTAAGTACTAGTATGAGTGTTTATAGCTATATATCCTATAGTTGCATTTATTAAACTCTAGTTATTAGATACCGTCAGTACAAACATTTTGATGTTATATCAAATATTAGTAGTATTTAAGAGCATTTTTTTTTACCTTTAATTAAAAAATACAGAAAAGGGTTTAAAAAGAAATCACAGCATTTTTGCCTTTTCGTGTAAAAATTATAAATAACTTTATTTAATTTAATCTTTTTTTTGTTCGACCTCCAGAATTTTTGTAGGAAAAAATAAAAAACGCCCACCGTGGGGCTCGAACCCACGACCACAAGGTTAAGAGCCTTGCGCTCTACCAACTGAGCTAGACGGGCCTTCGATGCCAGAATATTACTTTTATAATTTATAAATTTAATTTGAAGACACAGTTCATGTCAAAACATTCATTTTTTCCTAACGAATATCAAGGGTAATATTTGGAGTAATTACAAGAAAAATAGTGACAGAGTATTTTTAATGGCCAAGACAAATGTCATTTGATTTGTCTCTGTGTACACTTGGTATATATATTTTTTTCATCAAAAAGTGATTAGTAATAAAAAAATAAATACACAATAATAACAACATACGTAGTTCCATAAATAGAGTCGGAGTAGAGTGGATATATATAAAGTTATAAACTTTACTCCTATTTTTGTGAGGTAGGAAAATTTTCAAAATCATTAAACAATATGTGAGTATAATTTGAATTATGTTTGGTATACAAAGGATAAAACTTTTCTTTAAGCTAGCATTTGACCATATATTTTGAAAATTTATGTTTAGATATCTGGTTGGTCATGAAATTTAATCAGAATTTGAAAATCTCATCTTCAAATATTTTCAAATTCCAAAACTGGTCTGTTTGAGACTTTTACTCACAAAAAAATAAATTTTTTCCAAGTAAAATACATGTCTAAACACAACTTCAAATTTCAAAAATCACAACTTTAAACTTAAATTTTCAACTAAACATATGGTCAAACAAGAACTATGATTTTGATACGGATGTCACTAGTCTAAATGATCATGTAAATCAGAATCTTAACCTAAAACAATTTACACTAAAAACTATATGATATAACAATCACTATATGAAATTATTATAAATAAATGGCTGAAATTAAATGAAAGAATAAAAACAAATTGAGTGGAGTGGCTCATGGAACTTGAGATTTGTGAAAGAGAAAGGGAGGAAGAGGGAGAGGCTCCCATTCAATAATTGTAGTATATAGTACTATATTTGAGATTTTCAAATCCTTTCACTAAGTTTTGTCACATCACACTTCATCATCTTATTTACCACTAGTAAAGTTTTTTTGGAAAATTAACTTTTCAATGAACAAACATGATTTATTTTTTTAATGGGGCCAATATTATTGCTCATTAAGTAAAAAATATTATTGTGTTTCTTTCGTTACAATTTGATTGCGCAATTTTGACTTGATATAAAGGTTTTTTTATTTAAAAAAAGACTTTTTAATCTTGTTATTGTAGACAGTGAAATTTTATTGATAAATTCATATTAAACTTTGGATTAATCCATAAATTCATGATATATTGACCAAGTCAAATTATTGGTTAATAAAGTCGAATTAATATTTAAGTCAAAATATATGACTTAAATAAAGTCCAAATTATATTTGGGTCAATCCATTAAGTTGACAAGACGAGCCTAATTCATGCTCTTCAAGCCCAAGGTCCACTAAAATTATTTGAAGACCGAAATACTCCAAAACCCTAGCTCACAACTATATAAAGGGGTCTTCATAAGACCAAAGAAAAAAGAAGAAAAAGAGAAATACATAGAGAATCATTGCTATTCAGTGGTGATCTGCAAGTCTTCCACATACCAAGAAGTCTTCGCTCCTAGTATTGAGCCGCAAGTATTTCATCAAATCGAAGTCTTCGCTCCAAGAGTTGAGCCGCAAGTATTCCAACAAATCAAGAACAACCGTGAAGAGAAGAATCAGGGAATTACACATCTTTTCTTAAAGATTTCATAAAAATTGTAACCTTCGCATAAATTCAAATTCAAATACTATTGTTTGCTTGCTATTTTCCTTTCTTGATTGTTATATTTCAGGAATGAAACTTTAGTCGCATAGAATTATCTCAAAATTAAATATACGTAAAATATACTAATATGTCTTTTAATTTTATAACCTTAAATTAAAAATTCGTAATTTACATCATTTTAGTGAACGAAACAAATAGCTTTACTTGGCAAAAGGATCCTCACGAACAGCCAACTGGACAAAAGAGGGTGGTTGATCACAATGGTTCACCAAAATGTTGTTACTTCTATTTCCATACTTTGCTTTATAAAGTGCTATGTTGGTTATAATAATCGTTTCATAACATATTGTATCGTATCATTTTGATAAATATAATATTTGAATAGATTGTATCATTTTTCATTATTATGTTATGTTGCACATAAAAAATTTGAAGAATAAAATCATTTATTATACAGAAAAAAGCAGGGGACAGGGTAGAGTTATTATACATATCAAAATAGTAGGACAAAAAATAAAATATGATTATTAAATAATAAATAAAAATAAAATAAAGAAGAAAAAAATGGAAATGATGCAACCAAACCAAATCGATTATTATATAGTGAATGACTAAACTATATTCAATGATAAGTTTTAAGAAACAATTAATACAATACAACAAAATTCAAGTAAAAATCTATGTGATACAAGAGAATTTAGATATATGTAAAAAAAAAAGGGATACAATCATTATATTTACCACTTCTTAACACAAAAATAACTAAAAAGTCATAACTTTCCAGTAATTAAAAATGATTGAATTACTAACCAAATTATTGGAATTTCATATTTCATGTAGATAGTAGTTTTTCCTTAATCTCATACATGTAGATAAATTTTGAAAATGAAGTTACTCTATTGTGGATAGTTCTCAAGAGTCAATGTCATAATAGCTAGCCACATAAGTTGGGTGAAATTATTAAAAAAGTCCAAAACACAAGTGGTATACTTAGTAGGAACAATATTAGAAGTATATTGTCGCAATTTTTATTTTGTATATTATAAATTTGAAATAAAAAAAAAATGATCAGTGAGGATTTATAAAATTAATAATCTCATTTTGTTTGGGACTAAATAGAATATGTTTTTTGTGGGCATTGTTTTGATTGTTATTTTATAAAGATCTTTTCTGGTAGGTATAGAAAAAAAGTTCAAGAATATGCTCTGACAATGAGTAACAACTTAGCATACTGAAAAGTAATTCAGTAAAAATTCCATTATAACAATTATTTATTTCAGTTCAGAATTTCTTGTCTTTCTTTTTGAAAAAAATAAAAATAGTGAAAAACGTTATGGACATATCATCGTTATTTGGTAAATTAATAAACTTTCTAAGATAATATTTTTTCCGATCCCGGCTTGGGCAAGTGAAAAAAATAACCGATTTCGATTAGATAATTCATTTTTAGAAGACCCCTATATAAATATATGGTCTCATTAATATTATAAATTAATAATTTTTTACCATTACAAAAATATCTAAGATAATTTAGTGAAACATGATTCTAGTGTTTTCTCTTTTTTTGTTAAAATTTAAATCTAGTTGAAGCTCATCTCTAATTTTTTTTATTGCATCTAAAATTCCCGGCTTTGTCTTTTCGAACTGCACGAATTTTTTTTGAAGAGTTCTAGACGCAATAAATGTTTCCTAATGCGTAGCTAATTCTAAAAGTATTGTATTGTACCGTCCTCAACTTCATTATCAACAGTGTTTTCTCCGATGGTATCCACAGTTTCTTCTAAACTCTAAACCTCTAAACAAATATCATTTTCCTCGGATAATCTAACAACCTATTGACGTCCATTTTATTGTGATAATTGAAATTATTGATCACGACCTCATATTCATTAATATCATTTTCATAAGAGGGTGCATTTAAATTCCTTGAGGCTTCTTCCCTGAACGATGTAATCAAAATTAACTTTTATTGAATCTCGAAAACACTCTTTAAATTAATAAATATTAATTCATCGATTAAATAATGTTTCTACAAAATAATAAAATTATATAATCTCGATAATATTATTTTAAAAAGATTTTACTGTAGGTGGTTTTGGGGGTGGGTGGTGGAGGGTTAAAGTAAGATTTCTTTTTTTAAAATAAAAACAAAAATCGGGGTGGAGGTAGAAATAATAATTTAATGTGTTTTTTTACACTTCACGCTCTATATATACTTGAAAGTGAACAGTCAACTTTCATTAATGGAAAATCTTTATAAGATATGGAAGTTATTCCTGCTAGTAATTTATGATCAGACTGTCTTTTTTGAATTGTACTCAAAAGTGAGCAGTCAAATTAATTTTCATTGACTAAAACTATTTGTAGATTTCCTTAATCATGTTTTAAGAAAATTACGTTAATTAACTTGCATAATAACAAATTTAAATCCAATACTACCTCTCTCTATATAGATATAATAAAACATCTCCCTCTTACACCTTGTTGGGATGGTTGTTACATGTTATATTGTATAGTATTATTAGTTTAAATTTAATATTTGGTTTGATTGTTACTTAAATTCTACTGTACGTATCGTTTAAATTCATCGTTTGGTAATGATGAAAAGACTCATTTTATGTAATGACCGATTTGGTGTGATCGCGTCGTTACTTTAATATTTTCTTCTCATTTTGTCTTTATTTATTATAATTATATTTCATCTTTTACCCTACATGTTCATAATAGTTATACCACGTACCCTACTTTACTTGTAGGTTTATCATTCAAATTATGAATATGTAACATTATGTAAAGATGGAGAACGATACAATATATGCAAACACTATATTCATTAAAATAATATAATACGATACAATATAATACGATACATTATGAAATAATGTTAGTAATCATCCAAACAAAGTGTTATAGTAGCATCATCAACTGATCACAAACACATAGCAAATCAAGTAAGGACACTGTTAAATCCTTTCATCATACTGTATTTTTACAATATTATAAAATAGTTCAAGAAGTGAGTGAGTTTCATTTTTTAATTAAATACTTATTGTATTTTAATTTTTTATTTTATTTTTAAAATTTATTTTAGAAAAAATTCACTTCCTTTTTTGATAATTGTTTAATTCTAATTTTTTACGTAACATATTTATAATGACAAGATTAAAAAATATTTTAATACATTCTACATGTATCTTTAATTAAAAACTTTAACATTAAAAAAGTTTCTTAACTTTCTAAAATTTGATGTCAAGTCTAAATCATACAAAAATAAAATTGAAATGGAAAAGAGTAACATACATGACTTATCAAAACAAACCACATGGCTATTTAAAAATTGTACAAAGTCATTTTGTTTATGTTGTTTGTTTGAAGAGAGAAGTATTGAAAACCCCCTTAAATTTGATAGGAATTATAAGTTTTATCCCAATTTATTTATTGTTTTAAAAATACCTATTTACTTAACTAATTGAATTATAATACACTCTCGACTTTGCGACATGAGTGAAATACACTTTTAAATTCTCACAAGTTTAGGGGTGTTTTCAATACTTTTCTCGACCTTTTATTAAGAGTGCTTCTACAAGAGTTTGAGACCACTAGCTATGTCATGTGAAGATTGCGCAGAGGAGTATTTTTAAGATTGACATAGTTCAAAGACGAAACTAATAGTTTACGTCAAATACAGAGGTGTTTTCAATACTTCCGTCTAATTTGAGTAAAAAATAAATAAAATATATTTATGAGCCATTTGTTGTTGGGGTTACTTTTGGTGTTTTTCCATTTTTTAATCTATGTACCTCTTTTTGTCTTGACTTAAAAATCTGTTACACTATACAATACTAGAAAAATATTCTCTTTACCCACTCGCCCACCTCACTTGTCACACACTATCTCCTCCTTTCCTCCTCCAATCTTGTCTTCTCTTCATTCTTTTTCTTTTCCCCTCTTTGTCTACACACCACTGTTTTCATACCTTCAATTTGCACCCCTTTCACACTTCTCACCTGAAAAAGAAAAAACCCATCTTTACTTTTCAGTTTCAAGAATCTGTAGATATATAAATGCAGATCTTTCTGAATGACACCCCATTTTTTTTGTCCTTCAGAAATGATAGATGAATGAAGTTTCTTCATTTTGATCAAATAAAGGTCTGTTCTTGTTCTTTCTTCATTTTCTTGCCCCCCCCCCATCCCCTCCACCCCACCCCATTTTCTTCTTTTTGCCTTTGGGGATGGAGGGGGGGGGGGGGGAATCAAACCTTATGCTAATCAGACCAAATTGCAAAATCATCTCAGAAAAAAAACAATTTTTTTTGCCTTGGGGGTGGGGGGAGCTGCAAATTTGTTGTTTTTGGCCTTCTGTTACTGTTTTTTTCATGAAGGGGTTTTAGATTCAATGACATTCAACTTTTCTAGTTTTTTTCTTGATTTAATTTGATTTTATGTTTTTGTTTTGAACATCTATGAAAAAGAAAAGAATCCACATAATGATATATCTGAAGGTTCTGACACTATCCAAATCTTTTTTATGACTTTTTCTTCTGAAAAGAGTTACTTTTATTATGCAAAAAGGTTCTCTTTTTACACCCAAATCCTTATTTTTCTTTAAAATAATGATGAACTATTTTTAAAGTAGTAAAAAAAAAGTGGGTTCCTTTTTCTTTTCTTTTTCTTTCTGAAGTTTTGTTGTTTCAAGGCTCGAGTAGTGACTATGATGGACTCATATTTTAAGAAGAGTAGTTTTGAGCTCTGAGTCAAATTGGAGCCTTAGAAAACTGGGACCATTATTATGATTTGTGTCACAAATCTTTAATTTTTTATGGACCATATATGATAAGTATTCTGTTTTGATTGGTTTTTGGAATTGTTACTTTTTTATGGGAAGCTTAGCTAAAAATTAAAATTGACTTGTTGAGAGTTACATGTAACTAAACATTAAAAAATAGTTATCAGTTCCAATGAACTTTCAAAGGGTGTTTCATGTTTGGTTTTGAAATATAGGAGCAAATTTTAGTGAAGGGCTTGGTTTAATTGTTGAGCTAAGGATCTATCGTAAACAACCTCTATCTTAAATGTTTGCGTACATGTTACCCTCCTTAGACCTCATTCGTGGGATTACATGGGGTATGTTGTTGTTGTTGGTGGTTTGGTTTAATTGTTGAACTGAGGATCTATCGTAAACAACATCTCTAGCTTAAATGTTTGCATACGGTGCTACCCTCCTTAGACCTCATTTGTGGGATTACACGGGGTATGTTGTTGTTGTTGTTGGTTTGGTTTAATTGTGAATGAGCTTAAATATTCAAGTGCTTTCATTTTCTTACTCCACTTCTTTCTGGGGATAAGAGGATTAGTGTGGTAGCTTTTACTTCAAAGAAAACAATAATGACAAGTGAGGGTTTTAATGTATTTTCCTTGTTTGATGACTTTTTTGCCTTATTTTTCAAAATGATAACAGTTGCATTAATTGTATCTTGCCATCTGACATTTTCACTCTTTTTTGGTTATTATAGGTGGTTGTTGAACAGCATCTTTTTGAGATAATTTCCAGTTATCTGAAGTACATTTTGGTCTAAAGGGTAATCAAGATTGCTAAAGATGGTAATCATGAGGAGTAGACTTGCCTGCTGTACAAGAGATAGAGAGATCAGCATTGACTTTGATGAAAATCAGAGTACGCTTACTCCTCTTACTAGTTACAAGTTTTCTTTTTTGTATTTGGCGCGATCTAGATAATGAAGTTTCATATTGACGATCCCTACTTCCTTCGGATTGAGGGATTAGTTGTTAGAGTCGAAGAATATGTCGGTTGGGTGGGCAAAAATTCCACAAAATGTTGCTCCAACAATCTCTAGTGTTTTCTCTACTGGGATTGCTTTTAGGTGTGGGTAATACAAAATGGAGTACATTAACATTCCTATGATTGCTATTTGTTGGTAATGTAATTAACAAATAGATTAGTTACTATAATGCTGCATCTCAAAAGAAAAATAAAGGGTCTTAATGCTATAAATTGGGCTTGTATTAACAGTCATTATCTACAATTTGGTACAAGGACCAGGCGTTGTCCATGCTCTTGAAAGAATTGTGGAGACCATTGTAGGGAACTGTCATTGATATGAGAGAGCATTTTGTAAAGAAGCTATGAGTGTTGGGTCCCTACTACATCAATGCTCTTGTGATATGGCCCTCCATTTTAAAGCATATGTATTTTGACCATGACATATTTAATATCGGTCACGTTTATGTCAGTAGGAAGGTAGTGACTATTGATGTGCTTCCATTTTTGGACCAAAATATGAGTAGTAGAGTATTCAAAGTAATATTGCCCTACAGATTTTAATGCTTCTTTCAGAAAACTGTAGAAGACAGAAATATTTTTACCTATTTTTTAAAAAAGAAAGCTGTAGATGAAAGAATAAATGCCAAGTAACAGTATCCAGTAGTTGCATCTTATAGTGATAGAAAATTAATGTTTCATGCTGTTGAAGTTACTAAGTTGATCTTAAGCTGGGATTAGCGGAAGTCTAGTGTGTATCCGGAGGGGGGTTTGCCGCATCTTTAGAGCTCCTGAATGAACAATTAAATGCGCCATGAACACAACTTTTTTCTAAATTGGGGTAGTTTCCTATTTAGTTCTACTCCGGGAGTTAATAAAGTTAATGATATCTTAGTCAATCTTTATCAGGGGTAAATGCCAATAAATTTATAAGTGAATGCTAATATTTAGATTGTGAATCTGACATTTACTAACCACCTTGTTTGTCTACATGTTCAGTGTAGTTCTTTGACTTCTGTGAAGCACATGTTTCTTGAATCTGAACATTGTCATGTTAGTTATTTGGTGAATGCGTTAGTCTCAGTAAATTAACAACTCAAATGCTGGGGATCAATGGCTTGAAACTGCCAAAGATTGAAAAATATACTTTTCTCAGTTGACAAACAGTCCTAGGGTGGGACCCAGCACTAGTTAGGCATATTTTGAAAATATAAGTCACATGGGAGGAACTATGCTTTGAAATTTTCTACTTTTTATTTTAATAATTTCATAGATGGGAAGGAGAGGAATACTCTTATATCTTGAAATAATAAGCATACTTTTTTTTTTGTTGATATGAGGGTCTATCGGAAACAGCCTCTCTACCTCCCAAGGTAGGGGTAAGGTCTCCATATACTCTATCCTCCCTAGAACCCACTTGTGGGATTACAATGGGTACGTTGTTGTTGGTGTATTGTGTTACACAGATACGAGTATATGTGGTAGGGAATAGTGATTTATCATTAAGCTCTCCATGTATAGATCTGTGGTAGTTTCCCTGGTTCTTTTTTACAATTAAAATATGCTTGGTAAAATGGTGGACCTAACTCTAGTAGTTCTTTAAAACTAAAAATTTCACTACAATTTCATGCAACACCTGAAGTAACTACACTGGGAACAAAGCGTGCTTTCCTTTTGTGAAATCATTAGGTTTTCTGTTCGTATCAACTGCTACTTCTGGAATTCCCTTTTCAGTCCATGCCATTTGTTTCTGCTATTTTCAGCGTAATCAGCTTTGAACAGCCACTATTTTTAAAAGTAGAGCTAACTGATATACACATCTAGACATCTTTATTTCTTGTGAATATAGATAAATAATATACAACAGAAAAGTAGGAATTGTATGCTTCAATAATTGATCTTCTTTGATGTAATTTGACAAATATGTTCATTGAGCTGATCATTTTTTTATTTCTCACATATTTAACAAAGAGAACAGTTTGCAGTGATAAGAATATGAACATAGACATACTTGCAAATTAAATATGCTGGTAGTGTCATGTTTGTGCAACATCCATGCTGTATAAGTAACACAGTCAAGTTGCACATTTAAGATGCTTAAATTTTTAAATCTTCTGCAAGTTTTTAGTTAAAATACATATAAATTGTGCATGTTCTTGTGACCATTTTATTTATTCTTCCTTCTTGCAGTCAACACTTGAGCATCACGGCCCCTACTCTATTTTCTCGTTACATCTTATTAACAAGTATTTTGTCTTGGATTAGCCTTTACCCTTCCCTCCATCTGACTACTAATTTTAATATAACTTTCAGGAATTACAACATATGATGGCCTTGAAAGTATTTTGAACAGTCAGCCGTATGACATTCGAAGTGTCACTAGCAGAGGTGATGGAGGTGTTACAGATTCCTTGGATGATGATGACTCAAGCAGCAGTTCTAGCAATAATGTTTTTGGATCTTTCTCGTCTCACTGGACAACAATGAAGAGGGATGATCAGGGATCCGAGGAATGGGATTTCTCAGCAAGCCCAAAACATTACCATGTAAAAGAAAAACCAGCTTATACAACCCAGTTTTCCGATATGGAAACAATGAAAGAAAAATTTGCAAAGTTGTTGCTGGGGGAGGATGTGACTGGAGGAAGCAAGGGGGTTTCCACTGCATTAGCACTGTCAAATGCCATTACAAATCTTGCAGGTTTAAGAGTTGCTAATTTGGTTTTGTTCTAAAGTATTGCCTTTCCTAACTCTTTCATTGTGTTACAATTAAAAGGTCTAACGGGCCAATAAAATAGCTCTATTAATGGCCTAACATCACCATTACTGTTCCTTTTCCCCCCTGATTTGACATACTGTTACTTGATTTCCAGCATCAGTGTTTGGAGAACTTTGGAAATTGGAGCCACTTGCAGAGGATGGGAGGAGGAAATGGAAGAGAGAAATGGAGTGGTTGCTCTCTCCTACGAACCATATGATTGAGTTGGTTCCTGCTAAACAAACTGGTTCTAATGGCCAGAAATTGGAGGTATCTGTGACTTTAAGCCATTCACTAAATAAATGTATTTCATCATAGTAAAGTTTATGTAAGTTCTACTTGCTGTTGGACCAGATCATGGTTCCAAAAGCTCGTGCAGACATCCATATGAATCTTCCAGCACTTCAGAAGTTGGACTCCATGCTTCTTGTAGGTGGTCTCTTTAATCCTAGAAAAGTAGACCATTTCTTTTTAAGCATCAATTTGGTTCTAATTCTAAATATTATATTTCTTGAAATGTCTAGGAAGCTCTGGATTCAATGGTTAATACTGAGTTTTGGTACACGGAAGTGGGTAGCCGAGCGGAAGGAAGAAGTAGAAGTGCTGGGGAGAGCAAAAGGTGGTGGCTTCCGTCACCCCAGGTACCCTTAGCTGGGCTCTCTGATCCTGAAAGAAACAAATTGTTGAATCAGGGTAAATTGGTGAATCAAATATACAAGGCAGCTAAAGCTATTAACGAAAATGTCTTGTCTGAAATACCTGTTCCAACAATCATTAAAGATGCACTTCCAAAGGCAAGTGAGCTATGTCACTGAAGCTATTTTCTAGTTGCTACAATGTATTTCTTTGTTCATATGAACCGGTTAACAAAATTAATTCACTCTAACAGTCTGGCAGGACAAGTCTCGGGGAGGACCTTTATAGGATCCTGAATGCGGAATCAACATCTGTGGAGGATATGCTCAATTTCCTTAACGTAAGATCTGAACACAATGCCCTTGAAGCTGTTAACAGGTTGGAGGCTGCAGTACTTGCATGGAAAGAGAAAATAGCTGATCATGTCTGTGGAAAATCTCCAGCTCGAACATCTTGGTCTTTCAAAAAAGATCCAATATCTGAACTGGACAAGATTGAGGTGTTATTGAGCAGAGCAGAAGCTCTTCTGCAGCAACTCAAGAATAAATACCCAAACCTTCCTCAGACATTCCTCAATGTCACAAAGATCCAATATGGCAAGGTAAAATTTATGTCCCACTAGCTACATCCATAAGATAGAATTAATATGGAAAGGAGAGCTTCTGATAAACATTACTTCATTTTTGTTTCAGTCTCGAGATTCTCAATCTTTTTTATTAGTGGGGAGGAATAGAACATGAATGGCGGTTCTCAGATGAGGGGAACTGTTCCTCCGTAATTTAAAAGAAAACTAGAATTTCTCTGTTGATAAAGCAATATCATCTGTGGTCTGCATGTTGAATTGTTTGTACTTTCCATTATTACAGCAGTGGGTCGGAGAGTGTGGGTCTGGGAGGTCAGAAACATTGACATATTACCAATTTACAAGACCTTGTTTCGAATTTTGGCATGTTGCTTTTAGTTAGAGTGTTCAATAAATGGTCCTAGCAAACAATAGTATTGGCAATTAATTGCTATGCCCTTGAGTTGTTTCCTTAGCTTATATTGTGTCTCCCTAGTGCTATAAGGTGTGTATAACATGTCCAGAATATCAAAACTCGAAACGAGTCATTGTATATCATGGCTGCTTAATGTGTTCTTAATTGTTTTTGTTCTTGTTATCGTTGTAGGATATCGGGTGTTCAATTCTTGAAGCATACTCTCGTGTTCTGTTGAACTTGGCATTCAGCATCCTGACTAGGATAGGAGAGATTCTGCAAGAAGACATTTTGAGCAATCCAAATTCTCCCGCGGCTTCATGCAACCTTCCTGGCATAAGAATTCCAGGATTGACAGATAGTCCTATGCCTAGTCGTGTGAGGCACTCGTTGATTGATCAGATGAATAAAACAGATGGACGTTGTTGTGATTCTCGTCGTACCAATGCTTCTGATATAGACATTGAGTTTGCTGAATCAAGATTAAGTTCAGTAACTGCAACGCCAAGCCGAAGAGTGTGGTGCATAGGCAGAGAAGCTTGTAGCAGCATGTCTGCTGCAAACTCACCTTGATAAGCAAAGTTTTACTTTATTAGCCTTTATGTAGATATATATAATATCATTTGCATGTCAAAACAACAGCCTTATAGCTTCAGGCTGATTTTTCATGGGTTATCATTGGAAACTTGCCGTCATTTACAATACACAAATCGAGTTGAGCATTGTCAAGCTCTCGTTTGATTATAGATTTTGAAGTTGAAACTTGAAAATGTGAGCTTTTGTAGTTGCGATTCTTTAAACTTAAAAGTTGTGTTTTGACAAGCATTTTACTTGAAAAAAATTAAGTTTTGTGGATGGAGGTAAAATTTCTCCAAATAATTTTTTAAGACCTTAAAGATTAGCTTTAAATTTGGCCTATATGAGTTTATGCAATGAATATTGGTCAAACTCAAAGAATGATAGACATAATTTTATTTTTGACATCCATTTTGAAGCTTTAACTACTTCATAAGATCAATTAAACGAGAAATGTTATTTATAAGAATTTGTTCTATTTGCACGGTTGAAACTCAAGATTTTTTATTTAAAAAGGAGAGATCCTATTCATTTTACCATAATCCTTGATATGACAAATCACAATAATATTAAACGTGCATACACAAATTGGTGATGCCAAGAGGAGATTTTATGTGCATCAATAAATATGCATGATATGTGTTAGTTCTTAGATCATCTCATTCAATTATAATTACTTGAAATTTATTTTTAAAATTAATTAATCATACTAAATTTAAAATTATTTTTATGTATATCGAGTGCAATGGTTTTTATCATTAAAAAAAAAAAAGTTTATGTAATTGCTCTCATTGATCCGCGGTAAAAACAAAAAAGAAAGCGGTAAAAATGAACCTAAAGCACAAATAACCGTTACTCTCCTCAATATTAGGATTTTGTTACTCCCTATTCTTTAGTTAATCTTGCACTACTCTTAATTACTTGCGTTACTATGTTGATTTGATTTTTATTTTTATTTTTATTTTTACTGTAAAAAATTATTTGTATCTGGTGTTTATATCAAGATAATAGATGCATGATATGTGTTTGTACATATTCCTTTAGCTCTTAATCATGCTTAATTAACATTCGTCCTAACTTTGTTGCGTTATTAATAAACACTCAATGCGTGTAAGTATTTACTCATTAAGTTTGAGAAAAGAATGTACAATAAGTGTAATCGGACAATATTTTATTAAAGTTATGTTTGAATATAAATTTTATTGGTAAAAAAATTAATTTTGTGAGTAAACATCGTTAGTATTTTGCTTGAAATAGAGATCAACATTTTTTCAAAAAAAAAATTGTAATTATAAACACCATTTTCAGTTTTTGTGTATTTTGAAACAATTATAAAAAAAATTGTAATTATAAACACATGATTTATTTATTTTTTCTGCTTCTTTTGGTTCATTGTAACAAAAATTCCGCGACTTTGGCTCCAAGATCTCCGAGTACCCACTTTTGCCACGAGCTCTAAATTCTAATTAGCAAAAAATTAGTCATGTGCTAATTAATTAAGAATTTAATACACAATGAAAATTAATTTTGCATTAAATTAAATTATATCAAATTACAACCATTCAAGAAACAAGCTATTTTTTTCAACAAAAACTATTTTCTACATAAACTTAAGTTTAAGCACTACATATGAACCATTAAAGGAGTTGCACCTCCTCTAACTAGATGTTGATTTCAAGTCCTGAATATAGAAAATCTTGGTGAGAAGCGGTTCCTTCGAATAGGCCCTATAATGGGTCTTATGCAACATGAGTTCAATTTAGTTAAACTTTAATACGAATATCAAATACTGAATAAAAAAAAAATGCACTACAAATGGCAAAATGCTGTCTTGCTTTGAGACCAAAACTAGTTAGACAGACAATTGGTTTCACTTTAAACGTGCATACACAAATTGGTTTGGCTAGCAAGAGGAGATTTTATATGCATCAATAAATATGCATGATAAGTGTTTGCACTTAGGTTATCTTATTTAATTATAATCAATTAAAATTTTATTTTAAAAAATTAATTAAACATACTAAATTTATATAGTTTTATGTAAATCAAGTGCGAATATAATTGCTCTAACAGATTCACGGTAAAACAATAAAAGAAAGTGGCAAAATTAATCTAAAGCGGTTACTTGATTAAACCTTTAGCTAATCACAACTGCACTACTCTTAATTACTTGATTTACTATTTAGATTTTTTATTTTTTATTTTAATGTAAACTCTGCACAATGAGTGAAAATTAATATAAAAAAATACACATATTTATCTATTTCATATAAACCCATTTTATGTTTGATAATTGTTTTTCTCTTTTTTTGGGTTCAATGTTACAAAAGCTCCGTAACTTTGGCGTCAAGATCTCCATTTTCTGTTTAATAAGTAATATTTTGTTTAATATTATTGCGAGTTTAATTCGCTCTTATATTTACGCATGTGCTAATTGATTTAGTCAACCTTTAAGAAATAATCTACATATTCTTGAAGTTTTTGCACATATGACTTTATTCGGGAGGATCTTTAATTTTGCCCTCAAATATGATAGTATTTAAAATTATCTTTATATGTGACAAAATTTTGCTTGGCATAAGTTTAGAAAATTTTGACTTATATGACATAAATTCGGTAGAAATTAAGTTATCCAACATAAGTTGTGTAGTATATAATTAACTTAGTATAAATTCCATAGAAATATTATGATACGAAAATATAAACTTATACCGAACAGAAATTGTTTGTTGAGGACTAAAACTAAAGATTATCAAATTTGAAGATTAGCCCGGCCATTTGTGCTAATGACACATTCTTCGTCACCGTCCTAATTTTAAGCCCACATATGGAGAAATGAGGCCTTATTTTTTAAAAAAATTATGTTGCTAAAAAGGTTTTTAAAAAAAACATGAAAGAGAAATTTTAAAAAATAATTTCATTAGATTATTGCGTTAATAACTTAAGAAGAAAAAAAGAGAGACCATTTGGCGCGTTGTGGAAAATACATTAAAATGTTTCTTTTTGGAAAATACAAATCTAATAAAATTTATTAGGAGGTAACAAAAAAAAAATTGATTTATCACATTGCAATTCTTGTTTATTTTATTTTTTTTGTCCATGACAACAATTCTTGTTATCCTCAAAAAGCTTGTCATTGCACGTTTTCAGAGATATACTTATTTATTTTTCAAGCTACATTTTAGAGAGTAATTTTTCGTACCTTAGCTCTTGCGTGTTAAGCAATGAAAATAATAATTTATAATGAAAAAAAAAAACTTACTCATAATCCTAATTGTTTTTTTCAACAAACTTATGATTGCAAAACATCTTCTTTCTTTTTTTTATGTGTAAACTTTTATCACTTTCAATTATAGTAGTAATTAGTTTCTAACTTAAAAGTTACATCATTTAATCAGGTATTAATATGAATAAATACTTACTTTCTATCATAAAGCCAGTAGATAAAAGAGATTATAAAAGATAAATTGGATCATTTTTTTCTCAATGAAACAGTATAAGAAAAAGAAAAAAAAGTAAAAGTAACAAAATTTTACATTACAGTGAAAAAAAAGAAGTGAAGAACGGTTAATAAAGTGAAATCAGTTAATATTCCTATAACCTCTCCATTACTCTTCTAAAAAGTAACTGTCATTGAGACCCCCACCCCCACCCCATCTACCCCTCCGCCGTTAATACTATTAATTAACACTAATTACTTACTTTGTCAGCCACAAAGAAAAACAAAAAAGAAAGACTTGTTTGTTAGGTCTACTTTTGTTCAACAAGTGAGAAAATACAGCAAGATTCACCAAGACATATAATATCTCTTTTTACTTGTCATCTCAATTAAGGTAATTATCCTTAAACTAATTTTATCTTTCTTACATTAACCACTTCATGTTTATGCTACTACTATTTGTTACTTAAGTTTAGTTGAGTCTCATGTAAGTTCATTTTGTATTTAGTTGTAAAGGTGTGTTGCTGGATTTTCAAGAATGGCTAGTGTTAGCTACTATTCTGCTTCAAACTTGGAACCAAATGTTCAAGAATTCAACTCAGAAGAAATTATGACTATGCAGCAGCTTCTTTTTGATTTCAACTATGATGTTGAACAGAGCTCGTATGATGAAAATCAAGATCAAAATTGTTATTTCGATCCAGACGAGTTTGTTGAAATGAATAACAATTCTTGTTTCATGCCAGAGTACTCTGTTTTCGAAGAACAGCAAAAGGTCTTTCAAGACAATTGCCTTCCAGATAATACAATAACCCCGTCCACTCATAATTCTTGTTTTGTTCCAGAGTACTCTGTTTTTGAGAGCACCCCAAAACGTCAAAAGGTCAACTGCCTTCCAAATAGTAATATGTCCACTCACAATGCTTGTTTCGTGCCAGAGTACTCTGTTTTTGAGAGTACTTCAAAACAACGAGAGGTCTTTCAAGACAACGGCCTTCCACCTCATGTTTTGTTCAATGAGGGGTTTGTGCCAAATCCTCCAATCTTTCAGGATTTTGCCTCATATTCGCTTCCAGAAATTCCTATGCCTGTTTTTAGTAACGGGTGCAGCAATAATGGTGGAGTTATCTCGAAGAAAGGTGGTAATAATGAGAAGAAGATGTCAGCACAGAGTATCGCGGCGAGGCAGAGGAGGAAGAAGATTAGTGATAAGACACGAGAATTGGGGAAATTGATTCCTGGTGGACACAGAATGAATACTGCTGAAATGCTTCAAGCTACTTTCAAGTATATTAAGTTGTTGCAAGCACAAGCTGGACTTCTTGCATTCATGGGATCATATCAGGTAAATAAATTATACAAACTTGTAATTTTATGCTATACTTTATTTCCATTCGTAACACTAGTAGTCGCAATCATAAAATATCGTGTCATCTTTCTTCCATTTTTATCAATCAAATATTTAGCTGAAAATTTTGTATATTCCACATATTTGCATTTGAATTTAATTTGCAGGAGAATGAGAAATCATTTGAAACATCAGATTTGCACAAACTTGTTGGATCTTCTTTGATCCAAGAGAAGTTGTATTCAAGTGAAAATTGCTTAGTTCCAAAAGTGTTCCTTGAAGCACTAGAGAATAATCAAGAATTCCAAAATTCACAAGTTCTTGAGGAAGTCAAAACTTTGATTAAATGAAAATGATTAATTTTCAGCCAAAGAATTAGAAAAATTAGGATTAGTTTATTTTAGTTTAGTTCAGTTCAATTACCTGTTGTTTGTTGTCTTAGCCTCTTACGTCTTAAAAGTATTTATTTTTATTTTTCTTAGTTAGGATTTTAATTAAGTAATTTTCACTGTAAATTCCTCATTTACAAGGAATTCAATTCGACGTGAAAGTGATATTTACTTTTCAATTATTAGCTCAGCTTGCATTAATCTTAATTTATATTATGACAATCATAAATGTTAACTGAAAACCAAAGTTACAAAAGATGGATTTCACAAAAGAATTATTAAAGACATAATGCACTAGTAAAAGTCATCAGAAAATGTAGGTGTAATATATTTATTTCCATTCTTTTCATTTCCTTGGAATTAATTACTAAACTCCATAAGAAAAGAAAGTTTTTCTATTTAATAATAATATGCCCCCTCTTTTGTTTCCATTATTTCTTTTTCTGTAATTAATTACCCCTCCGTAAGTTTTGTAACCGCAACTCATAAAAAAAGAGGGTAAAATACTTGTATGATTGTATCCCAAAAAAGTAAACTATTTACAAATAAGTATATATACTATAATGGTATCACTGTGCATATAATCTGATAGAATCAAGATAAAGAAGAAGTGGTTCAGTAAATAGAGAGGACAATAGAGTAAATAGTGTGGGCCGTGAGTCTAATCAAGGTAAATATATTGGGTTGGGTCAAATTTAGATAAATACAAATCTAATTTTTGTCAAGTTTTAGTACCTTTTAAATTTTATTTTTTCCGGACAAAAGAGAACACAGAGTAATGCATGGACGTATATTATTTCTTGACTTAATATTAAAAAAAGGGGTTTGAAATAAAAATTAGCTTTAAATTTGGCATGTATGATTTTATGCTACTTGAAATGAAATTAGAATATTGATCTAACTCAAAGAATGATAGACATAATATATTTTTGTTGTTTGATTTCTCATTCAACTTCCGATAATTGTTTTGGAGCCTAAATAAATTTGAAGATACTAAAGTAAGGCCAATTAAAGGGAAAACACTTTTTATAAGAATTTATTCTATTTAATTTATATGGTTGAAACTCGAGATTTTTTATTATGAGTAAAGAAATCCTATTAATCTCATTACAATCCTTAATGTAATGAACGCAATAATATTAAATGTTTATACACAAACTGATTTTGCTGTTAAGATGAGATTATGTGATGCATTATAAGTGCATGATATGTGCTTGCACTAAAGTTATTTCGCATTCAATTATAACCAATTAGTACTTATTTTTAAAAATTAGTTATCCATACTAAATTTATATAATTTTTTGTAATCAAGTGCAAATAATTTTTTACAGTAAAACAAAAAAGGTTTATGTAATTTTGGTTAACATTTTTGTTGTCCGTAAACATGAATTTTATTAGAAAAAAAAGTTAAAGATTAATTTTATTTCCATTATGTTTCAATTCCAAATAGCCTTTAGTTGAAAAGCCTTTTAATTTGTGAACCAAAAATTGATTTATTTTTTTCAATTTTGCACCAAACAAAAGTACGACTCTGTACAATGAGCAAAATAATTTTAAAAAAATACACATTTATATATATTCCTTAAACCCATTTTCAGTTTCTTTTTGATAATATTATGTTTCTTCTTCATTTTTTGGTACATTGTAACAAAAGGTCTGTAACTTTGGCGTCAAGACCTTCGAGAACCCACTTTTGCCGCCATGAATTTAAGTTACGTGATCTTTTATTTGGAGTGGTCTTTAATTTTTATAATCAAATATGATGGTAAATAATTTTTGTCCGTATGGGTCAAATTATTTTTATTTATAACCTAATTCCGCTCGGCATGAGTTTAGAAAACTTTGACTCATTTGGTATTAATATAGATAGGAATTAGGTTATCCGACCCAAGTTGTGCAAGTATATAATTCGCTTCGACATAGATTTTATAGGAATATTATAATATAGAAATATAAACTTATGCCATCATTTTGGTATTATGATATTTTTGCTACATATTTTTTACTTTTAAGTGTTGAGGAAATAAAACTAAAGACCTTCAAATTATTATTCTTCACTGTCCTAATTTTAAGCCTGCATATGATTTGCTCTTTGCTGTTTTATTGCAGAGCTAATTTTGAAGTCCAAAACGAGTTATAGATAGGCAATTGGGTTTCAACTGCTCACTATTTTAAATGTTACTACACAAATTGATTTTGCTGCAAGATTAGACTTTGTGATACATTAATAAGAGCATAATATGTGTTTACACTTAGATTATTTTGCATTTCATTATAATTAATTAATATATATTTTAAAAATGAGTTGATCATACTAAATTTATATAATTTTATGTAATCAAGTTCAAATATCTTTTTATCTAAAAAAAAATAAAAAATTATGTAATTTTGTTGTTATAGATCCGTGGTAAAACAAGGAAGAAGGTGGTAAAATTGAAGCTAAAATACAAGATTGAGGGAAATGTTAGGATTTTGTTACTATTATTCAGCTAATCTTAATCATTTTTACAAATGAAGAAAATGGTAAAAATTAACCTAAAACACAATAACGATTGGGAGAGTTACTCTCAACTTTATTAAATAAAAATAAATTGAAAGAGACTCTAACAATTCTCTGCATTAGATGTATGGATTAATATTCCTATAACTTATCCTCCATTACTTTTTCTACCCATAACTTGCCATTTTTTCACCCCAATACCCTCCGCCTTCATCATATATTAATTCTATTATTATTAACACTAATTACTCCTTATTTTGTTAACGAGAGGTGGCTTAATAGAATGATTGGTCTAAAGCTAAAATTTAGAAAAGAGGTCTTACGTTTATTTAATAATTTTTTAAAATATTTTTTACTCATAATTTCATAAAATACATGCTAGTTAATTATAATTTGATAATTAATTTTTCTTTTTCTCAATGGACAGTATAACATTTCTTGTATATTTCATAAGACAGAATAGTCATATATAAATTATTGTACGTTACATAATACCACAAATGTTTAGATCTTATGTATATTCTTATTGATTATAGTTTTGAAAGCTTTACACAAATTTATCAAAATTATTCTAGAAGTATTTAAAATTTGAATTAAGATTTCACTTGATTGTGTATGACAAATAGAGTATCATTTTTTTATTTTATATTACTTTTAGTTAGAAAAATATGTCTAAATCAATAGTATTATAGTGATTGTTATGCTTCAGAAAACATTCAAAGTTAAGACAATGTCTTTATAAAATTAATTATTTGATAATCTAATTAAGTCCATTTGTTTCTTTTTTTTAAAAAAGCTTCTTGGTGCATCTGAAAAGATCTGATCGATTTTGTAAAAGAGTTTTAACATCATTCAGACTTATTTATTAAGCTATAATTAAGGATAATTAGACTTATTTTTAAAAAAAAACATCTTTTCTAATTTAGAAGACATCTATTCTCATTCTGCGTTCTTTGTTCTTCTTCTTCATCGCTTATATTTTATCTTTGGCTTCTTCTTTTGTGTTGAATCCTTTTTTTTTTTTAAATCGACCTATGTAAACATAAATTGTTTCGAGCGAATTATATATCGAAAGACTTGAAATATTGAGAGGATTTCATATCGAAAATTTAAAACTATTTAGAAGTGATTTTGAGTTGATCGAGATTGAATAGTCAATGCATAAATCATGTATATCAAATGTATATAGTCAATGTATAGCTCATTATAGGGGCAGATAAACGTGAATGAAAATTTGTTAAAATTTGTTTTGTGTAAGATTTAAATGTCTTTAAACGTGAATTTATTGGGGGAAAAAAGTTAAAGATTAGTGAGTGAAAATCATTTTTATTTCCTATAATTTTTCAAACAAGTTTTGGAATTTCAAATTGCATTGTCAAGCTGAAAAAACTTCTAAACAAAACAATTATAAATTTTTAATTTTGAAAATGTTATTTTAAGTTTCGCAGCATTACATAATTTATTTATTTTTTCTTAAGTTTAGTTGAGTCTCATGTAAGCTCATTTTGTATTCAGTTGTAAAGGTGTGTTGCTGGATTTTCAAGAATGGCTAGTGTTAGCTACTTTTCTGCTTCAACTCAGAAGAAATGATGACTATGCAGCAGCTTCTTTTTTATTTCAACTATGATGTTGAACAGAGCTCATATGATGAAAATCAAGATCAAAATTGTTATTTCGATCCAGACGAGTTTGTTGAAATGAATAACAATTCTTGTTTCATGCCAGAGTACTCTGTTTTCGAGATACAACGAAAGGTCTTTCAAGACAACTGCCTTCCAAATAATATAACAACGCTGTCTACTCAAAATGCTTGTTTCATGCCAGAGTACTCTGTTTCACAAAATGACAAGAGGTATTTCAAGACAACTGCGTTCCCCCTCAAGGTTTGTTCAATGAGGGGTTTGTGCCAAATCCTCCAATCTTTCAAGATTTTGCCTCGTATTCGCTTCCAGAAATTCCTATGCCTGCTTGTAGAATTCATGGGATCATTTGAAACATCATATTTGCAGAAACTTGTTGGATCTTCCTTGATTCAGGAAAAGTTGTATTCAATTGAAAATTGCTTAGTTCCAAAAGTGTTCCTTGAAGCACTAGAGAATAATCAAGAATTCCAAAATTCACAAGTCTTTGACTAGATGAAGAAATTCAGCCAAAGAATTAGAAAATTTAGGATTGGTTCAATTACCTTGTTGTTTGTTGTCTTAGGTGATAGGTTAGCTGGCCATTTCTTTTTGAAGTTGTGAGTATTTATTTTCTTAGTTAAAATTTTAATTATGTAATTCCTCATTTACAAGGAATTTAATTCCATGTGAAGTACCTGTTCCAAAGGCAAGTGAGCTATTTTATAGTTGCTACACTGTAGATATATAATATCATTTCCATGTCAAAACAACAGCCTTATAGCTTCAGGCTTAGTTTTCATCGGAAACTTGCCCTCATTTACAATACACAAATCGAGTTGAGCATTACTAAGCTCCCTTTTGGTTATAGATTTTGAAGTTGAAACTTGAAAATGTGAACTTTTGAAGTTGTGATTCTCTAAATTTGGCATTGTGTTTCGACATACATTTTACTTTAAAAAAAATTAAGTTTTGTGAATGGAAGTGAAATTTTTTGAGACCTTAAAAATATTTTGAAAATAAAATTTTAAAATCTAATCAAATTTTATGGCCAAACAAATTGTTCAATAAATTTGTAAAATTTGATTCAAAAACAATGTCTTAAAAACCTGGAAGATGATTTACGATTTGTTTTTGGTGACAGATATGTCATTTATTCAAGAACAATATGAGTTTCCAACATTAAATATTTATATTTTTGAGTAAACAATGACTATAATAATCTATATTTGAATAGAACTCGAATAAATTTTAAATCTTAAATGAAAACATGAAGCACTAAGCACATCAATAGGCAAAGTAAATCAAAATGTAGAAAGTTATCAATACTTGCAATACCATGAATAGAGAACTATGTTTATGTATTGAAGTTTTAGATCCAAAAAATTGCATACATAGTAAAATTCTAGGGTCTCACCAGTATGAATCAAGAGAATTAAAGAAGAGTGTACCATTGGTAAGCTTTTGCAATGTTATATAGACATCACATTTCTTCTTTCATTTCCAAAGGGCAAGGGAATGTTTAACTGTACTATTGATGCTATTGGTGATGATATATGTGCAGTTCTCTTCATGTTGAGCTATACATTGTGCATGAAGAGTTCCATGTTTATGCAGGTAATGACATTTCAATACGATATAGGATTTCAGTTGAAGTGACAAAAGATTACTCCTCGAGACAACTGAACCAGTTGGCAATGGTTGTACATAGGCCCTTAGTGTCATTTATTGAAATAGTCTTAACCGCTTGAGCAACAGCATCTGCTGGAGTGTATACAGCTCCTACTCGCCATTTTGGTTCCTGATCAAAAAAACAAATATTGACATTGTGTTTCTGTGAAAATGAACGAATAATGCAAAGTTCATCATGAAGGATTTTCTGTTTCTTAGTGTTACAATGCATGAACAATTTTCACTTTCTATGTAAGGATGGGTGATGGAGGTCTCCATTATCATTAAGTGGTACATAATGAAGCCAAACTATGCATTTCACAATGAACTCATCGTGCTAACAAGTAGAACTGATATCACTCGCAAAAGTTGCATTAGAATTCTCCTTATTTCTGTAGCTGCTTAAACAAGTGAAAAAAGCAAATCTCGCAAGAATGTGCAAGTTACCTGTACACATGGTGTGATGTGGTTCCCTGTTAATGAAATTTTCTCCACTTTTCCACCAAAAGATTCTACACGAGGCTTTAGTGTCTCTTCAAGACGATCTGACTCATCAATTGGATCGAGGTCAAACTTCACCTGAAATAAAGTTCAAACCCATCAAATCTAACATTTATTTCCAATTAGAAGCTATTTTTCTGGATGATAAAACCATAATATGAATACCAGCAGTGTACACTTGACATTGTAGGCGTTTTTGAAACACTCAAGATTTTCTGAAGGTGTTGGCTTGAACTCTGATATCCCTTGAGCAAGCTTACAGAAGCAACAATTTCATTAGAGCAGATAGCTAAGACCAAAACTATTATCTGCTTAAAATTCATAAAGCTTAAAGTTGAATATGCATCAAGAAAGTGACATTCAGCAAGATATATAATTCGCAAAACAGCAATAACATGCAATGGAGACGATAAAATTGTCATCCAAATTGCTGGCTCAACAAATGAAATTGACAGCATGTACCTCGCCAAATACTGAAGGCAACTGATCAGCAAATTTAGTCAATGAAACAACTGTTTCTGTATCGTAGTCAGGGATGATTGTTCCAGCTGTATCAAGCAATATCCTCAACGCATCTCCTACATATTATTGATGAAAAGAAAGTAAATATAATGATTAAAAATGTTAGCAGAAAAGGAGACTTCATTGAAAAGGGAAAACAAAATTTTCTGGGTGAATATGATCACAGTGAAATAGACAAATTTTCTGTTCAAAGCCAGAAAAAATGCAATGATTACTTGATTAGGTGATAACTCACTGAAGCTCTTGATCAAGCACATGCAAGATAGTTGTCTTTGACCAGAATAACTATTGATAAATGGTGCAAGCTTATGGATTCAGGTCTCAGGGACTGCAGAGAAGAAAGGATACAAACTAGTGAGATGGAAAACAGTCATCAAGAACTAAAGGGAGGGAGGAATGGGTATCAGAAACCTGAGGTTGCACAACATGAGTTTACTGGCCAAATGGCTATGGAGGTATGCTAGAGAAGAAAACAGCCTATGGAGGGAGGTCATCAATATGAAGTATGGAGACCTTAGCCAATGGAGCACCAACACAGTCAATACCCCCTATGGAGTAAGCTTATGGAAATCCATCTGGTCTCTATGGGATGTTTTCGAAAGAAGCATTGAACTTCCCGGGAATGGTAGGAAAATTGTTTTTTGGAATGATAAATGGATTGTCCAAGAACCTTTGAGGGACATCTTTCCAGAAATGCATAGACTGGCCCAGGGTACTGATGCTACTATCAGTGAAGTCTTGACCCAAAATGGTTGGAACTTTAACCTCAGAAGAGGGTTAAATGATTGGGAGATGGAAAGATTGTCTACATTTCTTCAGACTTTAGAAGGGGTGAGAGCACTAAATGAAGATGAAGATGTCTGGTATGGGAGGACAAAGGGAAGAAGATGTTTACAGTTAAGGATGCTTATGCTTACTTCAGTAATGAGGGTCAGCAGCAACCCAACTGGCCTTGGAAGCAGATTTGGAAGGCAAAAGCCCCCTACAAAGTGAACTTATTTTCATGGTTGGCTTGGAAGGCTTGTAATGATGGAGGGCAATGCCAGTGTGCATATGGTGGACCATTTGGAGGGAAAGAAATAACAGATGTTTGAGAACAAGAGTAACCCGATCCAGAAAGTCAAGATGAACTGCATTCTGAGCTTGCATTTTTGGTGTAAAGTTTTGTATAGAGGATGCTGACTTCATCCTAGATATTTTGGAAGCTTTGTGAAGTGTACACAGACTTCTTTTCTTTCGATGTGTTGTATTCTAGGTGCCAGACTGCCAGTACAATCGTACTGATGAATAGAAATGTTACCATTCTAAAAATAAAGATTAAAAAAAAATCAATTTGAACATCTAATTCTTAAGCTCCACAAATGTAGATGGAGTAGCAGTCACATGCAAGATTGCTACATATAGGAAATAGCAACTGGCATAGCTATGGTTTCTAGTGGATATAAGAAATAATAGATGAAGCAGTTAGATTAATCTACCTGAAGCCGATTGAGCCATTGAATACGCAGGAGATATTACAGGCACCATCTGGCCAACAAGAAGACCCAACTGCAAAATGGGATCAAAACTTCAAGAAATGATGCATTTTGGCTGCAAAATGTTCTATGGGGAAAATAAAAGCAAGACTTGAAGATTCTAGAAGACGAAATTGTCGCAAGAATCTTATGGCCTATTCTATTTGCATATGGCAGGCTGGCAGCTGACCACAATAGATGCATTCACCAAATTCATATTATCAACTTTACCAAAAAAAGGGATCCTCTCCACCTTGACTATATCATCCTTCAGAAAGCCCCATCACTCAATCTGTCGGGCAACCACAAAGCTTCATCCAGTCCCCTTATACCTTACTTGATATGTGGTTAGAACCAACCATCATTTAAATTCATACATTTGGAATAACTATGTATTTATCTGTCAGCTTACAGCTTGTTCAGTTGCTTTCTTCCTTTAGTTGGATTAATCACTTATTCTGTTATCCCTTCCAATGAGTTTTTAAAATGAACCAGTGTCTACGGCTGTGCACACTATCGGAAGAGTAGACTGCCTGATCCTTATAAATATTTGTTTCTTCAAAAAAACTACCCCTTACCACATTACCTTTATATCCTCCTTTACAATCTGGGAATCTTCGTGTTTTTGTGTTTCTTTTTTCTTTCATGAGCAGAATGGTTTTGGGAATCTTTCTTTGGGGGGAAGGTGGTTCGGCTCTGCGTGTGTCTTGAGCAGAGGATGTTCAGAAGCGTCAAACTAACGTTAGCTTATGCAAATGCCAATTGCCTAAGAGATGGAAAGATCTTTAGTTGATGAGACTGAATACAATGAGGTGAAAGGGGTTAAGGATTTCTTTAGATACATAAAAATAATTACCTTGACCTTGAAAAAAGAATAGGCATAACCATACCATTAAGAGGTCGTTTGGTAGAATGTATAAGAGAATCTAATACATGTATTAGTAATGAGATTATTCAATACTTTGTTTGGTAGGATTTTCAGCATATGTATAACTAATATATGTATTAGTCATACACCCTATGTATTAGCAATACTAGGGCTATTAATATATGGATAAATGGTTAAAGAGAGAACTGCCCTTAATACACCAAACCAAACACTAGATAAAAAATAATAATCCCAGCATAAATAATACACCCTATTAAGTACTATTCTTATACACTCTACGTCTCTACCAAACGACACCTAAGATTATGAGATATCATATGTTCAGAGAGGAATATATAACAGCGGAAATGATAAGCTGAATTATTGTACACAAGACATGACCACACACAGGTAAAATATACTAAGAACTGAAGCAGAATAAAGGGAACAAACTAAAAGAATCAATCAACTTTGGTAAAGTGTCTCCTTTCAAGCTATAATGGAGTGCAAATTGTTCATAGATAGAAGATGGATCATGAGAAAAATTAAGTGAAGACAATATAGCTGCACAAATTTAGAATGCCGGAATCAGCACACATTATGTAAGAAATGGACGAATTACCTGCTCAAAATATGGCACTGCCTCTGACGCTGGCCTATTGTTGTATGATATTATAACATTAGCCTACATGAAAAGACATAAAAATGGACTCAATAAGACATTCATTTCTTTGAATTGTGAGCCAGAGGTGAAACAGCAAACCTTAGGTATCTTCTCACAAAAATAACTTCCTACAAGCGCTTGAAGAAGAGCACCATTACTGCAAATTGCACATTACCATAAACGAAAAAGAAAACAGACATCTTAGCCAGGTAATACTTTAATCTGAGTTTTAGAAGTTTAAAGAAAAAAAAGTTAATGCATTTGAATCCAAGTATATCAAGAAATCCAATTCAAACTGAGTTCCACTAGACATAGCACACGAAAATGATTGTGCTAAAGCCTTCAAATGAAAATTGATTTTACAAATTACTGAGTAACCCAATAAAAATAACAAGCCTATGGTCCAAAATATTGATAGAAAAAAGAAGATTCAGGGATCTTAGTGGCTCAGCTGGTTGGCTGGCTACCTGAACTTTCACTTATTGGTGAGAGTTCGATTCCACACCTTGTAATACCCTCCCTTATCAGGCAATCCTGATGCTAAAGAAAGACAGATTCAACACTAATTACCTGTGGCCAACTGAATAGAGTGGCAAATCAACAATCTCAGCAGCAGAAAGGCCAGCATCAGGCAACCCTGCTGCTAAAATTGAATCAAAACAAGCATGAAATCTCTCAAAAACCTGTCTTGTGACTTGAGCATGATCAAATGTCACATTATAAGGCACACAAATTATCAGATACCCTTCTTTCGCCAAATTCTCCAGTAAATAACTGTTAACAAGAAAACCCCATAAAACAAAATCAACAAAAGACTCAACTTTTAATGCCAATTCCACAAAATTCAAGTATTTACAACTTGTCTAACCTGTAAGTAACTTCAGGTACGGCTCCAATAAAAGCACCACCCACAAATTTAATAATAGCTTTAGGTTTTATACCCTTTGGTGGAGGAACAACCAAACAAGAATCCATCCTTTTGTAAAACTTACCAGTAGTAGGAGTATTGTAATTGTTTCTTGTGGAGTTGAAACTACCTATTCCCATATAGTCATTTGACAGTGTCATTTTAGGAAACTTGAACAACTTTGGGTTCTTCAGATTTTTGGGAGAAAAGGGGCGGAGTAAATCTGGAAAAGTATTTGGGAAAAAGGGGTTTTGTTTGATTTCAAGAAGATTAGAAGTGAAAGTAGTAGTAGCCATGTAAGATACAGAAGTAGAAGCCATTTCTCTACTGTGAGAGTGAAGCAGTGAGGGAAAATGGGAGTTTTTTAGCAGTTAAATTTGTGGTGCTATGGAGGCTTTTATGTAACGTGGCATGATTTTAGCGATGTTTCGGAGATTTTTGCCTGTTTTTTCCAAAGCTAATGGTAGCCTGCCTGGATGTTTTACACTGGATGATGGTTATTTTGATTTTACTCATGCATTTAGACCTGCAATATGAAATCATGAGAATCACCGTCCGGAGTCCGGACATGCGATTTCATGTTGGTTTCATTTCATCGAAATTTCAAATTCTTTAAAAAATTATGATTTGAGATTTTTCAAATACAAAAGTTAACCTACAAATTTATATTTTGTAAAAATAACCCCACATATATGTGTACTAATCATTTATTTCATATTTAAATAAAATTTATAATTCATATGATTATGTTTTGAACTATTTATATCTCATATAATGATTATTCTCACTAACATAGAATTTTTTATTACTTCAAATCAATTTATACTTTATCATATATATTCACCAAATTCATTATTTTTTATCAAATATATTTACCAACCAAATTAACCAGCAAATGGCTCAAAGTAACAATGTTGGTTCGTCTTCTCAATCATATGAACGAGAAATGCAAATTCAACGTGAGAAAATTGTCCGTACTATGTGGGACGATTATATTAAAGACTAGTAAACCACAACTTATGTTTAAATTTGTTTTCTTATTAAATTAAAGCTTGATCAATAAATATTGTACTTTTTAAGAATATCTTTGTGATAGTGTATTATGCGATTTTATAACTTGTGTTTATTTGGTAAGATTGTATAAAGAATTGAGACAAATTTAATAGTTTTACAACTTATGTGATTTTTATGTTTATTAGAAAAGAGAATACAACATAAAAAGTTCAAATCGCATCACATGTCCAAACAAAACTTTAACTTCATCTCATGATTTCATTTTATGCTTTCAAATCATGATTCATATCGCGTGACCAAACGAGCCCTTATATTATTTTCATTGGTCTATTATATAGTTACGTAATAGTATAAAATATATAATATCCCTTAAGCATACACATTAACCTCAAGTAAAAAATTGTTTAGAGTACTTTTACTATTTATTAATGCAATTGCATATACTATTTAAAAGATGACATATTTTATGTGGTTAACTTAACTACCTAATAAATGAATGATGACACATATATTTTTTTTTAAAATGTGAACTGAAAGTGTCTAATTGGAATACTTTATTAAAAATTAAGGTGTTCAATTGAAATATAACTTAATTCAAGCATATAATCGCGGCAAGCTCTAGTTCGTGGGCAGGATAGTTCTTCACATGTGCCTTCAACTGTCTAGAAGCATAGGCAATAACCTTCTTTTTTTGCATCAAGACACCTCCCAAACCAACTCTGGAGACATCACAATATACGGTAAAACCCACACCCTCCTCGAGCAAAGTCAATACAGGGGACAAAGTCAACAAAGCCTTGAGCTTTTGAAAGCTCGCCTCACACTCAACGGACCAATGAAAATCCATGGTCTTCTAAGTCAATCTAGTCAATGGCGTTGCAATAGTAGAGAAGCTCTACATAAACCGTCTGTAGTAGCCTGCCAACCCCACGAAACTCTGAACCTCGATAGGAGAGGTATGTCTCATCCAGCCCTTAACTGCCTCAATCTTTGTCGGATCAACCCTAATACCCTCCCTCGACACCACGTGTCCCAAGAATGCCACAGAATCAAGCCACAACTCACACTTGGAGAACTTGGCATTCAACTTCTGCTCTCTCAATCTATATAGCACAAACCTCAAGTGACGTACATGATCCTCATCGGTCCTGGAATATATCAAAATGTCATCGATGAACATGATCATGAAGGAATCCAAGTACAGATGGAATACGCCATTAATCAACTCCATAAATGCAGCAGGGGTGTTAGTCAGCCCAAAAGACATCACCAAGAACTCATAGTGACATAACGAGTCTGGAAAGCTGTCTTAGGAATATACGATGGCCTAATCTTCAATTGATGATAGCCGGACCTCAAATCAATCTTAGAAAACAATGTCGCACCCTGAAGCTGATCAAACAAATCATCAATGCGAGGAAGAGGATACTTATTCTTGACAGTCACCTTGTTCAACTGCCTATAGTCAATATACATCCTCATCGAACTATTTTTCTTCTTTACAAAAAGGACTGGTGTGCAAAAAGGTGACACATATTTTGATAAATTATGTATTAAGCCAAATTAAAAAAACAATGCATGACATATACTCGTATACAGTGGCGGATCCAGAATTTCTATTAAGGGGGTTCGGAAAAAAAAAGTAGTGCTTAGGTTTTGATCTTGGAACCTCAAGGTGAGTTTTGAACTCCTCAACCACTAAGTCAACCTCTAATATTATATTTAGGAGGTTCAAAATCAATATATAGACATAAAAATTCTTTAAAATACCTTAAATATATAACGTAATTTTTTTCCAAGGAAATTCGGGTGAACCCCTGGGCAACCTCCAGGTCCGCCCTGCTTGTATATAAACCTCTAGCACTTGATCAAAATTAAATGCCCACTACAAATAAATATTTGTTACAATCTACTATAAATCCACCTATCCTATCTAATCTGAAATAAACAAATAATTTAACTATTTGTTGCATAATCCGTCAGTTTGTTTTGATATTTTTTTCCCTCAAAAAAAACCAGCTTATTTACTTCAAAATGGAGTTGAAAATTGTTGTCAAATATATACAATTAGGAGTTTGATCTCATCAAGTTTGATTTTCTTTATATTAAGTTTTATTTTTGCAGATAAATTAAAGAGTACGCAGAATAATAACTGAACGAATATTATTTGTAAAAAAAAATGAAATGTATTTATGCTAAACGGATGTGGTGACTGAATATATCATGCACATACATTATTTCTTGACTAAATGTTAAAAAATGGGGTTGAAATATTTTTTTGGCTTTAAATTTGGTCTATATGATTTTAAGCTACTTGAAATGAAGTTGAAATATTAGTTTAACTGAAAGAATGATAGACATAACAATTTTTTTTTGTTGATTTCTCATCCAACTTTTGATATTTGATTTAAAGCTCTAATTAATTTGAAATTATTTGTAAGATCAATTAAAGGGGAAGCGTTCTTTATTAGAATTTGTTTTATTTTCATAGTTGAAACTCAAAATTTTTTATTAAAGGAGGAGAGATCCTATTCATCTCACCACAATCCTTGATATGATAGACGCAAATTACAATAACATTAAACGTGCATACACAAATTGGTCTTGCTAGCAAGAGGAGATTTTATATGTATCAATAAATGCATGATATGTATTTGCACTTAGATTATCATATTTAATTATAATTAATTAAAATTTTAATTAAAAAAATAATTAATCATACTAAATTTATGTAATTTTATGTATATCTAGAGTGAATAATTTTTTATTGTAAAAAAAGGAAAAAATTATGTAATTGTTCTTATAGATCCGAGTTAAAAAAAAATCGGCAGCGGTAAAAATTAACTTAAAACACAAGTAACGGTAACTCTCACAACTGCACTACTCTTAATTACTTGCTTTACTATTTGATTTATTTTTTAACTTCCGTGAATAAATGTTGGTGGATAAAAAAAAAAAGTTATATAAATTTATTCATATCTAATGTTTATATCAAGTTAATATATACATGATATGTATTTGTATATATACGTTTCGTTCTTAATCATGTTTAATTAATATTCGTCCTAATTTTGATACATTATTTATCAATAAAAATACTCGATGCTAGTAAGTATTTAGCCATTTAATTTTGAGAGATCCTTTAGATGTTATTTTTGTTTTATAGAAATGTACTGCAACTCATAAAAATGTATTGTAACTGCAACTCCATAAGAAAAGAATTTTTTTTTTATTTAAAACCATTCCTGTAGTTAACTACCCCTCCGTAAGTTTTGTAACTGCAACTCATAAAAAAAATGCTTATTTTTGTCCTATTTTAATATCTTTTAAATTCTTAATTTTGGTCCTATTTTAATACCTTTTAGATTTTATTTTATCCACACAAAAAAGGACGCACAATAATAACTATACGAACACAACTTATAATAAAATGTATGTCTATGCTAAATGGATGTAGTGACTGGATGCATTATGGAGGTACATTATTTCTTGGCTTAATGTTAAAAAATGGGTTTTGAAATAAAAATTAGCTTTAAATTTGGCATATATGATTTTATGCTACTTGAAACGAAATTGGAATATTGGTCTAACTCAAAGAATAATAGACATAATGTATTTTTATTGTTTGATTTCTCATCCAATCTCTGATAATCGTTTTGGAGTTTAAGTTAATTTGAAAATACTAAAGTAAGGCGAATTAAAGGGAAAACGCTTTTATAAGAATTTGTTCTATTTAATTTTCACGGCTGAAACTCAAGATTTTTTATTAAGAATGAAGGAATCTTATTCATCTCACCACAATCCTTGATGTGATAAACGCAATAATATTAAATGTTCATACACAAACAGATTTTGCAGGTAAGATGAGATTTTGTGATGCATTAATAAATGCACGATATGTGTTTGCACTTAGGTTATTTCACATTCAATTATAATTAATTAATATTTATTTTTAAAAATTAGTTAATCATACTAAATTTATATAATTTTATATAATTGAGTGCAATAATTTTTTACCATAAAAAAGAAAAGATTTATGTAATTTTACTCTTATAGATCCACGGTAAAACTAAGAAGAAGGTGGTTAAAATGAAGCTAAAGCAGTTGAGGGAGAGTATCTCTTCATAATGGTAGGATTTTTGTTATTATTCTTCAGCTAATTGCCACTGCACTACTCTTAATTACTTGCTTTTAAGTCTTGATTTTTTATTTTCATGGGTAAATGTTGGTGGGAAAACAAATATTTATGTGATTTACTAAAGACTTATTCAGTTTTTACATTAAGTTAATAGATACATGATATGTGTTTATGCATATTCTTTTAACTCTTAATCACACTTCATTAAAATTCATCATAACTTTATTAAATTATTTATAAATACCTAATGTGGATAAGTATTTAGCCATCTAATTTTGAGAGATCTTAGAGATGTTTTTTTTATTTTATAGAAATGTGTTTTTAGTAAAATACTTATTAGAAATGGACAAGAGTTGTTGAATTAATTAGTTGGCAAATTATCCTCAATTGAGTAAGTGTAATCGGACCATTTTTATTGAAGTTATGTTTAGATATGAATTTTATTTTTTTTAAAAATAATTTTGTGAGTAAACACCATTAGTATTTTGCTTGAAATAGGCATCAAATAGTTTTAATTTTATTTTCTAAAATATTGTAGTATAAACACCATTTTTTCAATATTTTGATGCAGCATTATTTATATTTTTCTAATTGGTTCATTATAACAAAAGCTCCTTAACTTTGGCGCCAAGATTCTTGAGTACCCACTTTTGCCAAAAAATTCTTATTATTAGCTAAAATTTAGGCATGTGCTAATAAATTAAGAATTTTTGTACTACAACTAGCAAAATTAATAATAATAAAAAATACACATATTTATTTATTCCATAAACCCATTTTCAGTTTTCGGTTTGATAATATTTTGTTTTTTTCTTCATTTTTTGGTTCATGTAACAAAAACTCCGTAACTTTGGCGCCAAGATCTTCGAGTACCCATTTTTGTCACCATGAGTTTAAGTAACATTGTTCTTATATTTACGCATGTGCTAATATATATAATTAATCAAGAACCTTGACAACCTTTTTTTTTTTTTTTTAAATATTATTTTAATCGAGATTAGGCAACCTTTGAGAAATAAACTACTATTCTTTTTGATGTTTTTGCACATATTGCTTTGTTTGGAGTGATCTTTAATTTTTCCTTTCAAATGTAATGGTAAATAATTTTTGTCCATATGGGTCAATTCACTCGGCATAAATCCTATAGGAATATTATGATATAAAAATATAAATGTAGGGTATTTTATCTACATATTTTTTACTTGAGTGTTGAGGGACTAAAATTAAATTAAAGACCATCAAATTTAAAGGTAAAAATTAAAGATTACTAATTTGTGCTAATGACCCATTATTCTTCACTGTCCTAATTTTAAGCTCACATATGGTTTTGTGTTTTATTGCTTTGAGAGCTAATTTTGAAGTTCAAAATGAGTAAGTTAATTCTTTCAAGCATAACTTATTTTTCAGCTTTGGCAAACTTTTTTTTTTCCCTAAAGTTCCCTATAAAGTTTAATTATAGATTTTATGGTATAAAAATATTTAGCAAATGCAAGTACAAATTTAATTTTGCATACCAATTAAGCTTGAGAACGTAACTTAGCTCATATAACTGGTCAAAATGTCTATAGAAATTTGTAAGCCTGTAAAGAAAAAGTAAAGTCTATTTTTCACAATAAATCATTTAATGTAATAAAGAAATTAGATTACGTCGTCTTATTTCTTCATAGTTTTATGTTGCTAAAAAGGTTTAAAAAACAACAAGAAAATTTATATGGAGAATTTTTTAAAAGATTATTAAATAATCATTATTTAATAAGATCATTGCGTAAATAACTTAAAGAAGGAAAAAAGAGAGACCATTTGGCTCTTTTTGAAAAAAATTAGGAGGTAATTAATATTCAAAAATAGATTTAGCACTGCAAATCTGCAATTCTTGTTTTTTTTTTTTTTGCTCGAGACAACAATTCTTATTGTCCTCGAAAAGCTTGTCATCATAGGTCTTTGGAAAGCTACTTATTTCTTTTTTCATCTTGTATTTTAGAGAGTGATTTGTTTTTCTTTTTTCGTACTTTAACTCTTGCGCGTTAAACAGTAAAATAATTATTTAAAATGAAAAAACTTGCTCATAATTATAATCGTAATTGTTTTTTTTACACCAATTTTTTTTGTGTGTATAAACTTTTATCACTTTCAATTATAGTTATTAGTTTCTGACTTAAAAGTTACATCATTTAATTAGATATTAATACGAATAAATACTTACTTTGTATCATAAGCAAGAAGTTAAAAGAGACTATTATAAAAGATAAATTGGATCATTTTTATCATAAAAAACAGTTTAAGAAAAAAAGTAAAAAAAAAAAAAGGAAAGTAAAAAAACGGTTAGATAATAACTCTCCCCCAATCCCCATTATCCTCCATTACTCTTTTAAGAGTAACTGCCATTGACACCCCCCGCCCCCCCCCACCCCCCCAACCTACCTACACCTCCGCCGCTAATCCTTTTAATTAACGCTAATTACTTACTTTGTCAGCCACAAAGAAAAACAAAAAAACTAGACTTCTTTATTAGGTCTACTTTCGTTCAACAAGTGAGAAAAAACAGCAAGATTCTCCAAGACATATAATATCTCTCTTTACTTGTCATCTCAATTAAGGTAATTATCCTTAAACTAATTTTATCTTTCTTACATTAACCACTTCATGTTTAAGCTACTACTATTTGTTACTTAAGTTTAGTTGAGTCTCATGTAAGCTCATTTTGTATTTTGCTTGTAAAGGGTGTGTTATTGGATATTCAAGAATGGCTAGTGTTAGCTACTATTCTGCTTCAAAATTGGAACCAAATGTTCAAGAATTCAACTCAGAAGAAATGATGACTATGCAGCAGCTTCTTTTTGATTTCAACTATGATGTTGAACACAACTTTTATGAAAATATGGATCAAGATTGTCATTTCGATCCAGACGAGTTTATTTTACCCGTTGAAATGAATAACAATTCTTGTTTCATGCCAGAGTACTCTGTTTTCGAGGAACAGCGAAAGGTCTTTCAAGACAACTGTCTTCCTGATAGTATAATAACCCCATCCACTCATAATTCTTGTTTCATGCCAGAGTATTCTGTTTTTGAGAGCACCCCAAAACGTCAAAAGGTCTTTCAAGATGACTTCCTTCCAAATAGTAATATAACAACCCCGTCCACTCACAATTCTTGTTTCATGCCAGAGTACTCTGTTTTACAGAGCACCCCAAAACGACAAGAGGTCTTTCAAGACAACTGCATTGCACCTCAAGGTTTGTTTAATGAGGGGTTTGTGCCAAATCCTCCAATCTTTCAGGATTTTGCCTCATATTCGTTTCCAGAAATTCCTATGCCTGTTTTTAGTAGCAATGGTGGAGTTGTCGCGAAGAAAGGTGGTAGTAATAATGAGAAGAAGATATCAGCACAGAGTATCGCGGCGAGGCAGAGGAGGAAGAAGATTAGTGATAAGACACAAGAATTGGGGAAATTGATACCTGGTGGACACAGGATGAATACTGCTGAAATGCTTCAAGCTACTTTCAAGTATATTAAGTTGTTGCAAGCACAAGCTGGACTTCTTGAATTCATGGGATCATATCAGGTAAATAAATTATACAACATTCTAATTTTATCCTATACTTTATTTTTAGACTTTGTTAGTGTCAAAAAAACATTCTATTAGCTATTAACTTATTTGCATTTGTATTTAAATTGCAGGAAAATGAGAAATCATTTGAAACATCATACTTGCACAAACTTGTTGGATCTTCCTTGGTTCAAGAGAAATTGTATTCAAGTGAAAAATGTTTGGTTCCAAAAGTGTTCCTTGAAGCACTAGAGAATAATCAAGAACTCCAAAATTCACAAGTCATTGAGGAAGTCAAAACTTTGATTAAATGAAGAAATGATTAACTTTTTTAGCCATAGAATTAGAGAATTTAGGATTAGTTGTTCAATTACCTGTTGTTTGTTGTCTTAGGTCTTAGGTTAGCTAGCCATGATTTCATTTTTTCAGATTTTCTTTTGAAGTTTTAAGTATTTAAGTTTCTTAGTTAGGATTTTAATTATGTAATTTTCACTGTAAATTCCTCATTTACAAGGAATTTAATTCCATGTGAAATTGATATGTACTTTTCAATTATTAGCTCAGCTTACATTAATCTTAATTTATATTGCCAATAAGTTTTATTTCTCTTCTCCTACTCTTCCTCATTTCAGTACAATCATAATCTTAACTGAAAACCAAACTCACAAAAGATGGATTTCACAAAATAATTAAAGACATAATAATGTCTTTATTTCCATTAATTCTGTAATTAAAGAATTTCTTATTAGTTCAACCTTTTGCTTGCTCGGTTCATGCAAATGTCTATGTTAGGCCACTATTTAGTTTTTGTCCATATTTTTAAAAGTTATGCAAATATAGCTCTCACAAGATTTTCTTCTCAATAACGTTAGATTCAGACTTAATATTTGCTTATATATTTATCAATCTTACAAATAAAAGTCTAATGTACTATAACTTACAACTTTTTCTTTTTATATATGGTTAAATATTTTCTCATGGAACTTATAATTTGCAACCCTTTTTTTTAGATTATAATCTAAAAGGTTTGTAAATCATAATAAAATAATAAAAATGTCATTTACTAAACAACTGCCCACGAAAATTTCACCTTTTCAAGTTTGGGCTCAAGCTTCATAGGGCTCTATCCATTTTAGCTGACGGCCTGTATCATATTTTGAACCGACCCGGACCGGCCCATATCCACATTAGCTTAGGGCACTAAACTTTACAAAAACCCTAACACACAGAGTTGCCATTTCACCCGCCGTGAGCAGAGAAAAGCTCAAGTCCCTCCAAGAACCCTATTTTGCTCACTTTTACATTGATTTACTGGTAATTTTCTTGCTAGTTGTTATCAGATTTCATTCACATTCTTTTGTTCTTGCTTTTATCTTTGTTTTTTTGCTTCTGAATGCGACTTAGGTAGCTTTTTATTTGCTGTTATTTTGTGTTTCTGTTGAAGATCTGTGTTCGTGGAAAATGATTTTTTGTTGTTAAGTATGATTCAGCTTACGCGAGGCATATATTTGAGCAAATTGAGTTTTCTGATTACTTTATTCATTCTATTAAAATGTTAGTACTAAAAGATTTCTGCTTTTCTGAGTTTTTTTTTGTGGTTTAGGATTGAAAGTTAGTTTCTTAATATGTTACGATTATTCATAGAAAATAGAGAAAATTTTGATAGAGAAGTTGTAATGCACTGGGATCCCCAAGGGTGTGGTCTAGTGGTTAATGAAGTGGGTTGAATGCTGTGAGGTCTCGGTTCAAATCCCAATCGAGACTAAAAGACTAGGTAATTTATTGCCATCTGGTCAGAGTTACCTTATACGTGTGGCTTGTGGGAGTTGACAGGTCTCCAGTAGGATTAGGGTTAGTCAAGCCCACGCACCACAGTTATAAAAATAATAAAGAAATGTCTTGTCTTAAGAGATTTTGTGGTCATATGATCGAACGTATAGCCATATATATGGAGTAGCTATTTAACAGTTCTGGTTTTTGATGTGTTTGCGAGTGTTGTGTCCCATTTGATTATCCTTCTAATGATGACCAAGTTCTAGTGCATTGGTAAATCATGTTATTTGACATTGGTATATGACAGAGATGGGTGAGGAAGTTAAGGGAGCTGTTCCAGTTCCAGAGTCAGTATTGAAGAAGCAAAAGAGGAGTGAGGAATGGGCCCTTGCAAAGACGCAAGAGCTTGTAGCTGCAAAGAAGAAAAGTGCTGAGAACCGGAAATTGATCTACAACAGAGCCAAGCAGTATGCTAAGGAGTATGACCATCAGGTTGGTGAAGCTCAATCACCCTTGGATAATATTCTTATTTTGAGTGCCAAATGTAGTAATTAGCTTTCAATTGCTGTTTTCAGGAAAAGGAGTTGATTCGTTTGAAGCGTGAGGCTAGATTGAAGGGTGGTTTCTATGTTGACCCTGAGGCAAAGCTGTTGTTTATCACTAGAATCCGTGGGTAAGAGCTCTTATTGTGGCTGTTCTTTTAAGCTTTGAAATCACTGGTATTGTAATGGTACTCATTAAAATTATATTTCTTAGGATTAACGCTATGCCTCCACAGACCAAAAAGATATTGCAGCTTCTACGGTTGAGACAGGTAACTGCTTGTTTGATGGTATTGCTAGAGAGAGCTGGTAGGATCTTGTGTTTCTACTCAGAACACTCTAGGTTGTTTAAAAGTAATCAGTTAATAATTGGATTGTATTTTTTTTTTGACCTATATACCTTTCATTTTATTTGTTAGTTCCCCTTGTTTTGCTTGAAAATACCATAAAAATGTTTTTTTGGTATTGTTTCATGGCTTATCTTTTTCAAAAATCTAGAGCAGAATCTTTACTTAACTGGACTTGTACCATGAATGAGACTTTATTTGAAACGGTCTTTGCATAGATTTTATTGCTGAACTTGCTCAAAGTGTTTGATCTGCAGCCAAACAATTGTGGGAGTCGTTCAGATTCTTCGTTATTATACTTCATGACTTCTCTTTTCCATAAAATAAGAATTTGCATTTTCTTTATATCTTGATTTTGGTGTGGTGGATCCATTTAGATTTTATTTGATATCTTGAGGTTACCTTCCACTATTCTAAATGTGTGATTCTCTTACTCCCATGTTGATGGCAGATCTTTAACGGCGTCTTTTTGAAAGTCAACAAAGCCACAGTGAACATGCTTCATAGGGTTGAACCTTATGTTACCTATGGGTAGGTTATCACTTGAGAGTTTTGCCATTACCTGGAGCGTTTTGGCTGTTGGTCTGTTATTTATGTGCATTGGTTTTCCTCTTTCAGTTATCCTAACCTTAAAAGTATTAGAGAATTGATCTACAAGAGAGGTTATGGGAAAGTTGACAAGCAGAGAATTGCTTTAACTGACAACTCTGTCATTGAGCAGGTCAGTATCTGAAACTGCCACACTTTGAATTGAGTGTTTCTAAGGTTTTTGTTGACATCTCATTGTGATAATACCTGTTTCAGGTATTGGGCAAGTATGGAATTATCTGCATGGAAGACCTAGTCCATGAGATCATGACCGTGGGACCCCATTTCAAGCAGGCCAACAACTTCCTATGGCCGTTCCAGCTTAAGGCACCTTTGGGTGGACTGAAGAAGAAAAGGAATCACTATGTTGAAGGAGGTGATGCTGGTAACCGTGAGAACTTTATCAATGAACTTATAAGAAGGATGAACTAAGATAGTTGGAAGTTTTGCTGTGTTAGGAGGAGTGAGAAATTCGTCTCATCTTTTATGACCTTTTTGGGGTATTGAAGTGATAAACAGCTTCAGATTTTCTGCCTTCATTTGAGATTGTTTAGAGTTATGACAGTATACGACAATGATGATGGTTTTTCCGCAGGAAACATATCTATGTCAAATTGTTATCTTTATCTATATTTTGTATTTCTTGTGCTTTAGTGCCTTGAATGTGGTCATAAAATTTCTTTGAATACTGTGGGGCTTGAGAGCCTAATTCTGTGGTATACTTTTCGAGTAAGAAGAGGTTTCAAATAAGATGAAATGCGAAAGCATTTTTGAATATGAAGAGTCGAGGCAAGAATGCTAGCAAGTATTTTGAAGACAACCATATACAATTGGAAACTAGAATTGGATGTGTTAGGAGTTGGAATCTCATTCTAACTAAGGATTTTTGTGGTTTCGAAGGATCCAACTAAAACGTGCTTTCTTAATACAGTGTCTGCTATTTTTCTTTAAAAAAGTAATTGAGCAGAGAGGGAGGGTGAAATGAGTTGAATTCTTGTATTGTAGATGATAGGGTAAATCAATTTAACAGGAATAAAGAAAGAAGAAAGGGAGGGTGATAATTGATGCAAGTGGTGGAAAAAAGAAAGAGCTCTGTTTCTATTTGAATTAACCTTGTTGAATTTGGTGTTTGTTTGGAATAGACAGAACTTATTATTAATTTAGTCAATCACACACTCTCTTTATCTTATTGTGTTTTTCATTTACATGCCCCTAAGAAAACATTAATTAGGAGGGATGTTTTGATTATTTTGTCCTTATTTATATTATCATAATTGAACTGCTTGTTGTCTTCAAGAACAATTACTACTAAGGGTAAAATGAAAAAAAAAGAAGATTAATTTTGTCTTAAAATTTTAAAATGACAACTATTTTGAGACAATATTTTAGTAAAGAACGATAAGTATTTTGAGACAGCATTTTAAAGTTGGGACTTAAAATGTTGCTTCATAAAACGATGTTAAATCCCTCCTTAGATAAATTTGAACCTTCTCTAATGGTATCCACTAGTAAATTTGAAACAAATAAAAACCTTAGATAACAAAGATTTCAAAATAACAAAAAAAAGGAACATAGTACTATTTTTATTCCTTCTAGACAACAATCTTAAATCTAAAGAGACCATTCAAAACCTTAAACCATATTTCTTATCTGAATTTCAAACATCTTATTTAAATTGGGGGTAGGAAAAGGGACACCGGGGGAGAGATTAAAAGGCGGGGAATAGAATCTTCACCAACAATATAGAAGTTCAGATAGTCAACCAACTGAACTACTAAAATTCTTCAGTTTCAAATATCTTGACTTAAAGAAACATATGAAAAAAACTCTTCATTCTTCTCCAGCAACTTCATCTGCTCTTCTGGCAATCCCATTCATACTTCAATTCCCTTTCCATCAGCACTATCCATAAAATGAAATCCACATGGACATTTTACAGGATTAGCTATCCATATAGGCTTACCCCATCCAAAATCACCTTCATAAAAACCAAGTTTACACCAACTAATAAAACCAACAATTCCCACTTCATTTCCTCTACTAGTACACAATTCAAGAATTGAGTTTAAGTAATCTATGTACTCATTTTTCTCATGAATCCTTCTTATATATCCATCTTCCACCTTCCTTATTGATTCTTGAACTTTTTCCACCAACTTTTTGTAATCCATTTCCCCTTCTTCAACTTCCCATTTGGCCATCGTTGGATAAATTAGATTGCCAATGCAATTTGTAGGGAAGTTTGGATTCATTCTCTTCCTCAAGTTAATTGATGTTATTAGTATCTAACTTTTTTTGTCCTTCCATGTTGATACAATTGATGACCATAGGAAGGCTGATAGAGCCTCAACACGAGTCGTGCAACGTTCCTTAACAGGGCAACTCTGTATTAATGTAGCTAGCTTTGAGTAATCAAATATGAATCTCTTCATCGCAATTTTGAATGGAAGTTCTTCTGGGGTTGGAATCATTGTTAACATAGGATTATTTCCAAGATCTCTTGGTGGAAAAATCCTAGTAACGTCAACGATGAATCCATTGTCAATGCCATTGATTTCTTGATCATTTTCTTGATTCACTTTTGCCCATGTTTTGACAAAAGTACCAAGTGTGGATGCATCACCAATTAGATGCCAAACACACACACAAATGGAAATTCCTCCACAAGGGAACTTACTCAATTGAACTCCCAGCAAAACTTGTTCACTTGGTTCTTTACACCTATCATGAGGTTGGTATGGAAGCAATTGACAAAGATTTTCAATTTTTGGGTCATTGACAATGTTGGACAAGGTAATGTTACTAACATTTGCTTCAAGAAAATCGACCCCTTCATCGTTGCATTCGATTGTGAATTCATCTTTTATTCTACCAGCTAAAGGGTACATGTAAGTCAAAGTTTTTGAAAGGGATTTTTTGAGGTGATCAAGTGAGAATTTGGTGTTTGAATCAGAGAAGAGGATGACAGGAACATAAGGGCCAGGGGATAATTGATCTAAAAGGGAAAGCTTGTAGTCTCTTTTGCTTAGAGGTGTTGGAGAACATGGTTTGATTGTCTCTTTTTGAGTAACTTCAACTTTCATTTTCTCTCTTTTTGGAGGTGTTAAATTTCAATGAAATGTTTGGGTAATGAGTCCACATGTATTGTACTAGTATATATAGGGTAGGATTTTTAATTTTTTTTTATAACTTTAGGATTACATATAATCTTTTTCTATAGATAAGCATGCAATAAAACAACTTGCCAAAATATAACAAACTATACAACAACTTACTCAAAAATAAAAAGGCAATTACATAAATACACAACTTAAAATATCATAATCTCTAAAATTTCCTGCCATTTAAAAAAATTACAAAAATTCCCTCTCGAATACATCCATATCCCCTCTCAGATACATCCCTATCCCCTCTCGAATACATCGCTGTTCTCTCGGATACACCCCTATTCCCCTCGAATACATACCTATTCCCCTCGAATACATCCCTATTCCCCTCGGATACATCCCTCCCATTAAGTAATGTGTCATTTGCAATGTATCGAACATTCAAGGAATGTATCCGAGAACATTGAAAAATCTGGGATTTTTATAATTGGGAAAACTTCCAGGATAGGATGTAATTAGCCTCCAAGTGTATGAGATTTTTGTAATTTATACTTAAAAAAACTATAATTAACTTACCAATGTATAAACATACTATACAATAACTTGCCGAAATAAAATACTAGAAATAACTTACCAATGTATAAACATACAATACAACAACTTATCGAAAAATAAAATACTATAAATGAGGGAAAAGGGTTCAAAACATACACAAACTTTGTCCGAAATTGCTGTTACACATTCCAACTTTGTGAGGGTCCTATAACCCCCCTAAACTATTTTTTAGTATATTATTGAGGATATTATCAGCTTAGTTGGATGAGCAAGTGACCACACTCACGGTTAGTGCGTAACGGTGAAATTAAAAGTAAAATGAACCCATCTTTATTTGCCACGTGGCAGTCCACATCATTCCTCTTCTTTTTTTTTTCATTAAATATCCTTGATTTTAGCTGTTAAGTTAATATTATTTTTTAATTGTGAAATATATATGAATGTCAATTTTTAAATGGATATTTTTTTGTAAATTACACTTAATTATTAATTATCATTAAAACTTAAGATGCCTACATTTTCTCCTTTTTTTATTTTATTTTATTCTTTTGCTTTCTTCTTCATCAAACATTTAGTCGCTTCACTGTGTCGATCCCGGCAACGGAAAACTTTGCCGACGCCGAGAACGAAAAACTCAATCGCAAGAATCATCAACAATATAATCACCACCACAAGAGTACCACGTACCTCCCTCAGTCGTAACAACTACCTCCACACAATCGAAATTGCAAATTTGCAATGAACTGGATCTACAAATTTTACCATTTTCAAATTTCGCCACCATCGAATCATTATCACTTTGCCATCATCACAAAAAAACCTCCATCACCACCAAAATGACAAAGACGACCACAAAGTTTCAATTTTTCTTAGAAAGATAGGAAATTTATATTAAAATTTATAGCCGGAAAAATTCATTACTCGTCAGAAAGAAAAAACCCAATGTATATATTGGGTTTTCAACTGATTGAATTTCTTAAAGAAATTTTTGTTGATTTAGTTTAAAAGAAAGTTTTTTAGGATGTTTTTGTTGGATTTTAATGTGAAAGTCTTCATGTAAGGGTCTAAATTGAAAGGATGGGTGTAATGGTGAAAGAAGGTATAGAAAAATAAAGAAAAAATAGGAAAATTTTTGAAGAAAAAAGAAATTAAATGATATATACATTGGCGCGTACTAATAATTCCTCTTCAAAATAATACGGGGGGGGGAGGGTCATAGGACACCCGCAATGTTGGAGTGTGTAACAGCAATTTCGGTCAAAGTTTGTGTGTGTTTTGAACCCTGTTCCCTATAAATAACTTACCAATGTATAAACATACTATACAACGACTTGCCAGAAAAAAAAATACTATAAATAACTTACCAATGTATAAACGTACTATACAACAACTTACCGAAAAATAAAATACTATAAACAACTTACCAATTATGTATAAACATGTTATACAATAACTTATAGAAAAATAAAATATTGTAAACAACTTACCAATGTATAAACTTGCTGTGTAACAGCTTACCGAAAATAAAAAATACTATAAACAACTTGCCATTGAATAAACATATAATACAACAACTTACTGAAAAATAAAATACTTTACAACAATTTAGCGAAAAATATAAATACTATAAACAACTAACCAAAATACGTAGGATAAAATATGTAGGATCACATTTGCACTAGTAAAAGTTGAAATTCTTTTCTGCAATATTTAAGAACTCCCTTGGTCTCTTAATAAAATTTCACTCATTCAATTTTTCCTACTCACGGGGTGTTCGATACACTGCAATATGTTTTCCATGGAAAATAAGTGATTTCTTACTATTTTTTAATGTTCGATAAGTAAGCAAGAAAATATTATCTAAAAAACATTTATATGTAATCTATCAAAACACTGTAGAGATGAATGAGGTGGGGAGTGGGATGGTCAAGGAGTAGGATTTGGGGGCATTGAGCATGGGATGTGAGAGGAGACAATGAACTTGGAATGTCACTTATAAGAAACTTCTTTTTCTAGATAAAAACAATTGTACCAATCGAACATGAGAAAATTGAAAAATATTTTCCTCTCTAACGAACACACCATTACCGTCGTAGCAAATCCAATAGCTACTTCCACTAAAAAAAACAAGTAAGCGTAATTCTCTCTGAACAATAAAATATATTGACGTGTAATTTCTAATACTAATAAGGTCCATCAACAGACACCACCAAGGAGATGTTTTTCAAATTCTATGATTGTCATGTACATTTAATTTGTTACTACGCTAAAAACTTGTCTTAATGAAGTAGGTATGAATTATTATTACTCTCCTACTAAACTATTCTTCAATTTTATTATTACATGTTATTTCCACTTGCTTGATTATTATATTATTTATTGTTACTATTATTCATTTATTAGTGTATTTCCTTTTTTACCTGATTTGATATGCTTTACTTTAGTTGAGAGCATATCGAAAACAGTCTCTACTTTCACGAGGTAAGTGGGAGGGTGGTGTGTATGGGATTATATTGGGTATGTTGTTGCCAATGAAGGATTATACAAATGATACTTTTCAGTTATGAATTTGGTTTCGCATAGAAACCATCAGCATATTAATTGAAAAAACTGCAGCTAGTTTCTTACCCCATATGAAAACGTTCCCCAGATCATTTGGTATCGCACAAGTAGTTGATCCATCTTTACAGGGAAGTTGGGTAGTATAAGTTTCTATAACAAATGAATATTGTAAAGGCAGACAATTACAACAAAAGAGATGGACAACTGCATTGAAACAGCACCAAACTCTCAAACTGTGCATACTGAAGTGTATCGAAGAAAGTTTCAGGATGTGTGAAGTTACTCCTGGCGCCAACTCTTCGTGCAACACTATCAAGGGGATTCGTAGTACAAGAGACGATATGCAGGAAAACAACATCAAACATTTCCTTGGCAGATATCACCTCGACATAATGGGCATACCCTACAAAAATGAACAATTTTAACTTCAGTTTCATTTAGCAGAAGATATTTTTTGCCAAAACGAAATGAAACAAGACAAGATTATAATCACTCTTATTGCTTTGAGATATTAATTATAAAACTAGTGACCACACATTGCAGGGTACAAATATCATGTTGCAGGCACTTCAGGAACTACATCCTGTCTGAATCTAATTTTTTTGGGGGTAAGCAATAATCTTCATGGGCTACTCTAATTTCTTTTCCCGGTAAGATGATCAACTTTTCAGTTATGATCCTCAACGAAGCCTTCAGCTTGCAAATGAATATTTATGAGGCCTACAAAGTCATTGCCTTTGTACGCAAGATTTGTCTGAATATTACCATGTTTCTTTGTGAGATCTAGCTTGATAAAATGTCCAAAGGCACAACAAGTACGTGGTCGATGACCTTCCATACTTGATGACATACATTATCTTTACCCTTTTTAAAAGAATAATTTTGAGAACCCTTATAGTTCTCTTGTTTATTTCTATCACTGTGATGGTAATAATTCCGCCTCTTACCACATTCACTTTAAGGGAATGAACATCTAGTGGAACAACTTCATGATTTTTCGTTAACAAATTGCTCTGATCAACCACAAATAGGCATGTGATTAACTAAGAGTATTTCTTAAAACTTTTTTTATGATATTGCTATTGTAGCAGCACATGTGAAGCATGAAAAGTAAAAAAGGTTTTCTCACAATTTCTACTGCATGTCTTAGAGATTCTATCAGTTATGTGGAAACAGTGTGACACATTGAAGATATTTTACCATCATCTTCAAATTGAACTCTGCATTGGTTCTAAGAAACAGGATATGTTTTGGATTTTGTCTTTACATAGTTTCTTGTAATTGGTAATATTTTAATTAAGAGATATTAGTAGGTGTGTACAATCAACAATATCCACCCCTTTCTTAGGAGTCCAGAGCCAAAAGGGCAAAAAAAATTGGCCCAAAATTCCAAAAGAGCAAACAAATCACGGAAGAAACTAGAGGAGTAAATGCATAGGGGGCACACGTGCCTTACCCCTTACGCTGTTGACTGACAAAAGGAAGGCGCACTGACACATGCACCTTGCAATAGAGGAAAATATTTTATAGTTGATCAACTCAATTTCTTTTGTATTCTAAACATAAAAAGTGAGACCATCCTAACCTCAAAATGAACCCGAAAAAATTTCATAACTTTCTACTATTGAAACACCTAATTTGTCCGAATATTTGACTTCTCTATCCGTTGGAGTCTTAACCGAAGTACTCTTAAAAATATCTTCATCTTTTTCGTTGTTAACATGATTGTTATCTTCAACAACAACCATTACTTTAGCATGTCCTAGGAGGGTGTAAATTCACTATTACCGTGGTTGTTATCCTCAACAACAACCATGCTTTCGGCATGTGTTAGTCTTGTACATTCTAGCTTCTTCACCTTGTAACAAAAGACATAACATGATTGTTTCCATCCAAATGATTTTGTTGTAAATTAGATACCTTATCTTCAAAAGGAACTTTCCATTATTACTCTTTCTAAAACCTTTCGGGTAGCATCTAACATAAATAATTATTAATGTAGATTTCATATCAAAAAAAAAATAACGTGTTAGTAAAAAAGAAAATGGGTAGGAACACCTTATGTGAATAGAAATCTAAATATATGATGAATTTGCAAGTGAAAGTAGTATATATATAGAAATCAATAGGCGTAAGGTGCATGGGCCTTATTAGGCACATGAGCTCATGTGCTTTATCAGTGTTTTTATAATTTTTAACTCTGAAAGTGTTGATTTGATTCAACACTAAATCAAATTCAATCCATTATTTTTGAATAATGGCTATTGTAAATTTCAAATATGTAATTATCAATATTTAAATATTATAAATTATCTTGTGAAAATAAAATAATATTGAGATCACTTATTGGATACCATAAAAATAATTCAAAATTGAATTATTTTCAAAACTTTGTTGTCAGTGTTATATTAGTGATAATGATATTATGAAAAATTATAAATTTTTAAAACTTTGCAGGCACATCAGCCCATGTGCCTTACTTTAGGGTTTTGTCCTTGAATCTTTGTAGTATTGATTTGATTCAACACTGCAAAGTTTTAAAAATAATTCATATTAGAGTTTGAAGACTGATATAATTCGAAGTAAAATATAATTTTTTTTTAAAAAAAACTTTGTAGTATTGAATCAAATCAATACTGCAACGATTCACCGTACAAAACCCTAAAGTAAGGCGCATAAACCCATGTGCCTTACTTTAACGTTTTGTTCTTTTCCTCCGGACTTGAATCTTTGTAGTGTTGATTCAAATCAACACTGCAAAGTTCTAAAAACAATATAAATTGTAATGTCATAATATCATTATCACTAATATAACATTGATAGCAAAGTACCGTACAATTTTAATAAATTTCAAATATTTAATTATCAATATCATTATTAAAATAAATAATCATTTATTTTTCTATTATTAAATAAAATATTATAAATTATCATGTACTACTCAAATTCAATTAATATTGAGACCAATTATCGAATACCATAAAGATAATTCGAAGTCTAATATAAATTATTTTTAAAACTTTGCAGTGTTGAATCAAATCAACACTACAAAGATTCACCGAACACAACCCTTACTTAGGGTTCTGTTTTTTTCGTCTGATCTTGAATCTTTGCAGTGTTGATTTGATTCAACAGTGCAAAGGCACAGGTGTCAGTGCGCCTTACAAAACCAGTGATTTAGTACGCCTTCCTTTTGTCAATTAACACCGTTAACGGCGTTTTTGCCAATTAACACCATTAACGGCATAAGGGGTAACGGGTGCATGGTCCTCGCGCCTTTACCCATTTGGTTTCTTCCATGATTTGTTTGCTCTTTCGAAATTTTGGGCCAATTGTTTTGCCCTTTTGACTTTGGACTTTACCTAGGTGTGTTGTTAGGTTTAACAAACTTCTTTATAATAAAGAATATCTTGGTTGGATGTATAACATGATATCAAGTTATCAACCAACAATAATCATAGTGTGTTGCTATTCCATAGGTTGTACACAAAGATCTTTCTCAATTTCTCTCCAACTATTGATGACTCGTACAAAAGTAACACTAAGACCATACAAGAGTGAGCTTTCTAAGAAGAAACCTTGAGGAGGTTTGCAATAAACTCTAATTTCATCTTTTTCCAGATAACAGCGGTCTCTGAGCCAGTTTAAGTGCGCCTTGACTAGTCCACTGAGTACCTGCTATCTCTCACTAGTACAAAGACCGATTATCTCTATCGATTATGCCTTAGACGATAAGAAAAAATCACCTAGTGCTTTTATCTAAGTTGGAAATTGAACCCTGGTGTCCAATGTTTTTCCCCACTTCATGGACCACTAAGCAACACCCTAGGGTGTTGATAAGCTCTGATTTCAAACGTGATACTTCTGCTTATGAGTATGGTAGCAAAGGCGACGGAAAGATTGAGGCAGAAGGGCACTAACCAGGGAAACACCCTAAACTGGTTAAGAAACAAGTCCTAAACAGATTTCATCTCATCAAATCATATTCAAGTACATTTTTGTTCATCTCTTTGCCAAGTATCATGATAAGAGGAAAGGCTAGATTGAAGTTTGGAACTTCAGTCTACAGGAAAATTGGATACAAATAGTTGAGAAGCCTCTGAATTCTGAAATTGACTGAAAGATACCAGCACAAAGCAAAAGGGGAAAATTTTACCTGTGAATTTCTTTGAGCCATTTGTCAACACAAGTCCTGTGAAATTCATGATGGCAAGGCAGTGTTCGTAACATATCTCCTTCCTCGTACTCAACCAGACAAATGTAACATCTGTCAAAATAAAGCCAAATAGTTCACATTAAGGAAATAAGGCCATATATTCAAGCGAACAAGACCACATAACAAATTAACTTTTTGACTAAGAATGAAAGAAAGAAAAGGAAAAATTTAAATATTCTGCATATAGAATTAGATAATAAACAAAACCTCAAAGAGTTTTAACATAAAGCACCCAACCATGTTATATTTATTCCCAGACAACCAGTAATGATTAGTTAACTTACTCCAGGATGACATAACCAAATAGATTATTTCTAGGTCTAAATCCTATGCTAGCAGCAGACTGAGCATGAAAAAAGACCACTACTTTCACCTTCAACTCTTTGAAACTTCTATTCAGAATAGGATAATTAATGAGAGTACAAGTGACAGCAAAATACTAGTAAAGAAGACCCTTAAGATTATTGGTACTTCGTGGCAAATGCTTTGGAGTTGAGAGGTTTCCCAGTATCTTAAATTCTTTTCTTTCTTTTTTTAGAATCATTGCATTCTCACGGTGTTTGTATTGGTATCATCAAATATACAAGGACACATCTTTCTTCTAGGGTTAGAGATACCATTATATCACTTATATAATTTGGAACAGTATGCCAAAGCACAATTCGTGCAGGTGAGCGTGCTTGCATTTCAGACAAAGCAAACTCTCCATGCTGAAAAGAAAAAAAAGAATACAATGGTAGAAATCCTAGCTGAAGCAGAGTTCTGCTCGTTAAATGGCTCTAAGTCTTCTTATTCCAATACAACTAATGCCAAGTGAGCTGGCTAGTTTGGTTTATTTGATATGCTTCGCATAATTCAAATTCCACACTGAGAGCAAAAAAATTCAGATCCTCCTACATATTGGAAAATCAGAAAATAAAGATACGTCAACTTATCTTTCACAACATTCATCAACATTCTTCAATCAGTATTCTATAACAAACCTTTAGATACATCTATATTCACCTTCGTTCAGAGGAAGAAAGATTTCCATTTTGGGATTTGCCGAATGCAGTATAGAAGGAAATAAAGAGGTTCAGCAAGACTCACCTGGCCATTGGGCCTATTTTCATTGGTCATAATGTTTCCTTTTCCATAGGACTACTAATTAATCATGCTAGTAAGAAGTGATACTCATTTTCAGTAGTTTTCCTTCAATCTCTGATTATCTTCTAGCTATTTTTTTTATCAGACAAGTAGAATTTTTAGTTATTTAGCAACCACAGCTGCAATTGCAGGGGCTCCTATACGTTCCTTTTTCTCCTATCCAAAATTCAAGGAGCTTACAAAATCCAAAAACATAGCTGCATTAATTAATTACAATGGTTACACCAAGCAAAAAGTACCTCTTTTAGCTACTTTGCCCCTAAATTTTTGCATAACCTTTTGGAATTTCAATTACATTTACTTCTAAAAAGTGCTATATCAATATGAATAGCTCTCTCAGAAAGAATTAGAGATTCAAAACTAAAGCACAAAACTATAAATGGTGCAAGCAGAAAAGGAACCAATGAAACAAAAACATAGCATTGTTATATTACTTGGAAGCAAATAACATACATAATAAATCTTAAAGGTGCAATATCTGGCAAAAAGTAAAATGTTCTACTCACTGTGCAACTTCGTCATTCGAATTCCTACGGAATTTGTTGTATGATTTGACAGGTAGGGATTCAACAACTTCATTGGGTGCTGGAACAGATCCAATTGAGGATACAGAAGGCTGGGATGACAATACAACTGATTGCTGATGAATTTCATCCAGAACCTAAAATGAGTATCCAAGTTCAACTCGTACTGATGATTAAAAGGTAGATGTTGATGAAATAAAACAGATTGGTAACATTACCTCGAATAAAGCTTCTGCCAACATGACAATTCTTGAAATGCTAGCCCTGGCACTACTGTCACTATCTAAGTTAGCTCCTTGGCTACTGATACGACATGTACAGTGACCTGTTCGATGCTGACCAGATAAAATACAAGACCTCTCATGTCCAGAATGGTTCTCAAAGCGCCTTCCCAGTCGTTGAAGGGCATAGACCTAAAAAGTTGACCAATATGTCCTTGTCAAGAAAGTCATGTCTTGTCTCAAAACTATACATGATTAGAGGGACTGTACATATATATGCTTTTCAAGCACATTCAGATTACTGTTCTGTTTGAAAAAGTAATACCAAATGGTACATCTTTTTTAAGAATTATTTTGGAAGTAACTATTTCATAAGTGGCCAGCGAGTTCCAAAACACGTGACACACAGGATTAGAAGTATTGCATTCGTGTTTAAAGCAAAACAGACTATTACCCTCATGCTCATATGGGGTTGTCATATAACCTAAATGTAAGGACAGTGAAATTAGGCAGATATTTACAGACCTGAGATCTTATTCTTCTTCGCCGCTCTAGCCAATTTGACCTATGCTCCAGAAGATCATGATATCTTGTTTCTCTTCCTCTTGGGCTCTCAACTGCATAATATTGGCTCCCGTACAAGGAGGTAGAGGCACCAGATGATGCAAAGCCAGAAGTATTTGATAGAATTAAGTCATTCCCTTCGGATGCTACCGAACTTAATTCACCACCTAAATTCTGTCTCATACTATTCTCACTAGCATGCCCAGTTTCCGTTTCCCGTTGAAAGGAACAAACATCAGGAAATGATGATCTTCGAACAACCCTATCGCGAAGTCTACCGACACTCAGGGTTCTGCTGATACTGATGTTCCTTTCAGTAGGCTCACGAGCTGCACTCCTTCTGTCAGAAACTCTTGTCTCGAAACTATCAGTATAATTATTATTTCTTGGAGAAAATAAATTAACAGTACACTCTACTCTAGTATCATGTCTGTCACCTGACAAACCTCTTCTGGAAGCAGGATGTGGCTCATCCATGAAATTATCAGAGAAGTTGGCCGTTGAAGGAGTGAATACTAAGTTATTAGAAGTAACATCTTCAGAGTATTGGCTAGGAGACCGATTGCTGAAACAACTAGGAAGGAAGTCACAATTCTGTGGCCTTTCATTTCTGTCAGTGAATCTACCTGACGAACTTGAGCGCGGAAGCTCATTCTCATCAATTGAAGTAGCAAACCTCTGTGAAGATGCAAAAAGGGACCTTGCTGACCCTAAACTGTTTGCTCTGCTCAGCCGGAAGCTCATGTTTCCAGGACGAAAATTGAACCGAGGGAGGAAACGACCAGAAAGATTCGATGATCTAGATGATGAAGCTCGAGAAGAAGCATCACCTTTCCTAGCAATTGTATCAGATAAGCGTGATTCATCCCAATCGTCAAGCTCAACATTGGAGGCCACACATGTTTCATCATGCTTCTTAACTTTAACCTTTCCAAACCATTCACCTTTTCTTCCTCCTGATTTAGTCTCACTCAAACAAGGACCACTAGCCTCGTTTCCTTTGGCTTGATTTTCCAAAGCCTGAAATACAAGTTTATGAATTAAAATCAATATCGCATATGACAAAAGTTTATTAGTTTATACTATATTCCACGTTCAACTACGCAGCGTAAGAATATTATACAATTTTTCAGAGCACTAACAATTGTAGAGCCAAAAGTACAACAGTGAAAGCACAATGAACAACCTCGATGCATGCCGATAGTTGCAGAATGATACAACAATACCAATCTGTTGTCCATTAGCACTAAACTAAACAACTAAAAACAAATATACACGGAAAACTAGTTTGTACTAAATTGCCTTTGATAATATGCCTATTGTAGGTCATTGTAAAGCCAAACAAGCACAATGTAGCATGATCAAAGCTGCAGAATGCTAGAAAAACATATAAAACAAACCTGTGCTGCTTCATTTTCAGAATCGCGAGATCCGAGACAGGCGGACTGAAAAACTTTACTCCGAGTGGATCGAGATCTCCGGACAACCACCGACGACGAAGATGAAGACGAAGCTGCCGGAGATGATGGTGGCAGCGGTGGATCAACTGCATTGTTCTTGCTACTACTCGAACCCATTTCAAGTAGAAAAAGTGTAGATCCAAATGAGGAGTTTCAGATCCAGCAATTTGAATGTAATAGTTGGATTTTGATTATTTTATACAAATTTATTGTGTATAATTTTCATTTTCATGGATCAGTGCAGTGAGGGTAGTGGGGTAAGGTTGGTTGGGGTGGGGAAAGAGTAGCATACGGGCGTTATTTGTGGCAGTATTTGGGGATTCAAATTCAAGCTTGGTCGGGACGCTGCCGTTTAACGGTATACACATATTTTCTGTTGCTCTTTTGGCTTTGTAGTAACAACGCGAATTCAAATGCAACCATTTTGTCTTGTGTGTGGCGTGATAACGCTCTCTTTTAGGATTTTAGGAATGATTGTTCTCTATCTTCCTTGGATTTTGGTAGATTTTCTTACCCTCTCGTCCTAGTTTAAATATATTAATTTAATCAGATAGAATGATAGAATTGAAAAACTTATTAGGTGGATGTTTGAATATGTGATTTCATCTTGTAATTTGAAAATATGAGATGAAATCAACGATATGTGATCACAAGATAAAATTTTAAATTCTTCAAAAAATTGATTTGAAAATTCATATCATGATTTTACATTTATCAAATAAAAAAATTGACCCACAAATTTATATTTTGAATTTTTTTTTTTTACCATTTTATATCTACATAATTATTTGCAAGAATACCAAAGGAGTGATGAAATATTCACGGAATATGAATAGGATGTACGAATGATATTGACCATGTTCCATTTTATTAAAGAATAGTAAACTACAATTCATGTTCAATTTTTTTTATTGAACTTTAAATGTTTTTTTTTACTTTGTGATAGTGTATTATAATTTTGTTATGAACTTTTGCTTATTTGGTTAGGATATGTATTTACTTAAAGACCCAAATTACATGTTCAAACAAAACTTCAACTTCATTTCATATAATCTCAAATCATGATTTCATTTCACATGGCCAAACAGACTCTAAATATAAATGTGACATTTCTTTTGGGACAAATCAAAACGAAAAATAAGACACTTAAATTGAGCCAAAGAAAATAATTGTTTACTGAACGAGAAATAATTTGAGAAAATGTGATTTCAAAAATTCTGAATAAAACCTTATTATCTTTTCAAAATCTCAAAACAAAAGACAACTTGAGAAATGTATTTATTTTTCTCATTTCAAAATAATTACAAAAACAATTACAGTCAAACCTTTCTATGATAACTATCCGAAAAATAAATCTTTTATCTCCATCTCTCAATACCCAAATGAACTTTTGTTGGCTTTGCTTCTAACCAAATTACAATTCCATTGATTTGATCATCAAAGAGTGAAGTTGTGGTTCCAAATGACACACACAAATCACTTTTGCACTTGTTTGTCTAACCAAATCAATGACTTGTGTCATTGTTGGGTGGGCCCTGAGATTGTGCTATGATTAAATGGCCAAGAGGCCCACTGCTTTTTTTGCATTTATTGATTTGTTCCTTGAAAAGCAAATCTAGAAAATGACCTCCAAAACTTTTGACGTGTTATAAATCTCGTTGGAATTAAATCTGCTATACTTGTGTTTGGATTGACAATTTTATTAAACTTGAAGCTAAAGCAACTTCCGATCGATGGGAAGTCATTTGTCATATCCGTCTCGATAGCAAAAGGCCTTTCTAGTGTAGGCTTATGTATCAGTATAAAAATAATATCTGACTATTATATGACACAATAATATAGTGCACAATAAGGGTGGGCATAAATATCGAAAATCGAAAAATCGAACCGAACCAAACTAATTCAGTTTTTCGATTCGATTTCGGTGTATTTTTTTCGGAATTTCGGTTTTTCGGTTCGATATTCGGTGTAAGGGTAAGAAAAATTCGGTGCACCGAAAAATTGAAATTTTATTAACTAAATTTAAAATAATATTTTAAATTTATTAATTATATACTTGGTAACTTGTGTTTGTGAGCTGTGACTCCTATTGTTTTTTATTTGAATGAAGTTGAATATTAAGGCATTTTTAATTTTGTATTGTTTTAACTTTTAAGTTTCAAGTGTTGAATTCTTGGTTTAAATTGTTGGCTGCTATTACAAAGAGTGTTTGTTGGAAACAAAAAATCGGAAAGAGAAAAAAAAACTTCTTTAGTTCTTTGTTGGAAACTTTAACTATTAAATATGTTAATTGATTATTTCGAGTTTTCAACTTTTATCTTTAGTTAAATGTTTTGATAATTTAATTTTCATTTTATTTTTATTTGCTTGCACCGAAAAATGGTTTTAAAAACACCGAATTAAATCGAACCGAACCGAAATATTTTGGTTTGGTATTTGGTGCACACTTTTTCAAAATCGAACACCGAAACACCGAACCGAAATTTAATAAAACCGAATGCCCACCCCTAGCGCACAATTGAGAAGAGAGTATTAGACAGCCCTCCGCATTATGTTTTAAGAGATGAAACAATCGTCACTCGACAGCTCAAAATTAACCAGTACAAAATCATATGATTTGTCCTCATTTACGTATCCTACTGGCACTAGGGCACTAGCCTAACACCCTGCCTACTCGTCTTTAACTGACTTATTTGTACCCAACTATATGATGGAAGTCCCATCAGCCAATCGCCACTTGACAACTCAAAGTTGACAAAGTACCACCCGCGTGCTTGCCGACTCATCTTTCACCGATCTATTTGTACTCAGCTACAATCTTAGTAACTCCGTCTAAAAAATTAAACTATTTCACATTAACAATAAACAAAAGTGTGGTGATTTAATTTGAGAATTAAACTGTTGGTACATATTACATATACCCCAGGTATACAACGAACACTCTATTCAAAATAATTTTGCACTCTACTGAGTTATAGGTTAATGATCCTTGATAATGAGCTTTCTATAAAGGAGATAAATATAATATCATTGATAAAATCCAACTACACATATTTCCTTCTTTCATAGAAGATGTTGTACCTTCCCAGGCACATGTATATAAACAAAAAATAAAAAATATATATGATGTAGATTATTGTATTATGAGTTGGTCTTTTCTATTATTATCTTTTTTTTCACCAAAACTATCATGTATTCATAGAAAAAATTATTCAGTTGTACAAAGCAGCAAAAAACCTCATTTACAACCTTAAAAATTACCTAAATATCCATTCATTCAATGGACAAGGAAAGCTGAGATCAAGTTGGTTTTTAATGAACAAAAAAATTGCAAATATTATTCATCTACATCTTTATAGCGTTAGGAAAGTTGTCAATTTATTAACACTCATCTAATTTATTATGAATAAAATTCATGAGTAGTACATACAACACTTGCCATTCCAAATGTATAAAGAAAATCACAATAAGATAATTTTATGGTTGAAACTTTCACGAGTAATATTTGCAAAAGTAATTCAATCCTAAAAGTATAAAGAAAATTATAATGGGCTAAGTTCATTGGTGACACTTGAGAAAATAATGAAGTAATTTCATAAGTGATAGTAGTATAAGAGAACAATATGATAACTTTATAAGTGATGCTTACATGTTTGTTTTGGAATTGTAAATGCATAGTTCAATCTTCGAGAAAAAAGTTTAAAATTATTTTGGAGTTTGAACCTGAAAATAAAGAAATGATTTTTAATCGCTTTCAAATAAACGTACCAAAAAGTGGGCCATGCTCTCATTTAACCTATAGCCATTTTAAAAAAATATTTATCTGATAGCTAATTTAGGTAAAGTTCAAATGGAACAACTCAATTGAAATAAAATGTTTGAAGCAAAGCCTATCAAAATCATAAATGAAACATTAATGTCTGCATTTCCTATATACAAGATTTCAATTTTAACAGAGTAAATTAAAGCACCACATGAAATAATCATTGTTGCAAGCTTGAGAAAGAGGGAATTTTGAGTGTTGAATATAAAAAATAAGTTTACATTAAGTGAATGTTATGAAAAAAACCTTTGAAATATTATTTAGAACGGAGAATATTGGTAGTTTAAACTTAAAAAAAAAGTATAAGTTACATAAATGTAACGACCCATTAGGTCATTTTGGGTACTAGAGCTTTTTATTTCATAAAAGACTCTTCGATAGATTCTAAATGGGTATTCCTGAACTATTCGTTTAACTATGGTTATTTAGTGTGTGGGTATTTATTAAATAATTAAGTTTTGTTAATTTGTGATTATTGGGCGAAGTCCATAATTTATATAATACCCTTATCACATGGTCATGGGTAGAAAGATATTAGTGGGACTTAATATTTATTTATTTAGTAGTTCATAATTATTTGCCCTAATAATCAGAAGGGAGAAAGAACCACACTTGTGCAACGACGGCACAATTGTACGACGAGAAACAAAGAAAATAAGGACTTCAGGTATAAGAAATCCTTAACCATATTTTAATGCTTGTATACGTAGATAGTGAGTTGATAATTAAGGAAAAATATTATTAGCATATTGGTGTGTTGTGTGGGTGAAAGTGATACCAGCAAGCTGTCAAAATTAGACAAATTGTACGAATGTGCATGCAAAGTAATTAAAGCTAATGTTTGGGGTTAATATTAGATGTAATATTCTGTGGCTACCGTTAGGGCTCATTGGTGGAGATGGAGTGTGCATGTATGTAGAGTAATTACTTACTGTGTCTTTGATCTTTATGTTGCCTTGGCATAATAGGTGGCAGTGTTTTAGTTGCATCATATGCTAAGGGTAGTGGACAATTAATAATTAGAAAACTTTGGATTTCCTGGTTGTTGCCACTGGTTTCGTAACCAGTGGCTTCAACTTTGATGTTATTATTTTGTTATCATATTATAAATTAAAGCTTTGATATATTGAGATAAGTTATTAAATATTTGGTGTATTGTAGTATATGAATTCCATTAGGGTTATAGTATTTGGAGGAATTAAGACTTAACCCTACGCTTGAATATTATAAGAAATAGGAGACTTGGCATATCAATTGACCTCAAAATTAGGAACTTGCATATAGATTTGTGCTTGATGATTTCTGGGATCTAGGCTAAAAGTATAGCAACATAGATGTCTATGGACTCGTGTGTTTACGAATACTGTATACTTGATAGATTGGAAACGTTCTAAGGCATTGAAGAAAGGAAAAACATTGGAGAAGCAGCTCGCTTGACTTTGGCTCTTCGGTGAAGGTAGGTTATGGTTTATTCTATGTGATAGATAGACTCTTAATAGTGATTGATAGTCATTGAGTGATATTGTGAAATTTTCTATGTACTTGGTTGTTGTGGTTTGGATGATTCATGTGTTGTTGTGAATGGTCTGTAATCCCAAGACCGCGAAATCTATAATCTTAAACTTGTTTTATTAAAGTGATGCCTTGAATAAAGAAGGCTTAATGAAATATTGATAAGGAAGTGAAAAGAGATGATAAATAATGACAAATGAATTAACGGTATTATTGGATCGGGTGTCACGTTTCAACACGGTATTATTGGATCGGGTGTCACGTTCCGACACAGTAATATTAAAGAAAAACATATTGAATTAACTTAATATACTAAATCTCAAAGAACTCATTTCCCAAAAGAGCGTGGTGTGGAGGCCTGAGTCCTCATGTGTGTTCTTGATATTGTTGACTGATTGTGTACTTGATTTAGTGTTGTTGTCACTTGTTCATGTGATTTGTTGCTTGCCACCTGCTACGTGCTATAGTTGATTTTATACTATTACTTTATGCATATCAGTTTCTATTTTGAGTCGGCCGATGATATCTACTCAGTACATATTGCCTTGTACTGATCCCTACTTGTGTTTCCTTCGTTTTCCTTTTGTGGAGTGCAGCGAGTGTACTATCGACTTCGACTCGCCCTCAGCTCTAGTCCGTCTCCAGCACATCAGAATTCAGGGTGAGCTATTCCGTCTAGCTCGTGTTGGATTCTCTCTTGGTCATGGCATGATGTCCTTAGCTTTCGGACATACATTATCCTATTCATTTATTTGATATCTTAATACTCTTAGACTTGATATTTTGAGAATAGATGTCCTTGATGTGATGACTTTCAGGTTTTGGGGATAATATGTAATAAACTCTAAAGGTTTCTTTTACTGTTTATTTTAAGTTGTGAGCTTCCGCATTATGGTTGTATCTTGTTGCTGAACAATTAATATAAATTGGAGTTTGGATTCGTTGGTTCTCCCACCTAAGAGGTTAAGTGTGGGTGCCACTCATGACTCGTTTTGGGTCGTGACAATAAATCACATAGTGTAAAGATGAAATTACTATTCATCCCTACTTTTTTTCTAATTACAATAATCCCTTAAAATTAACCCAATACGGATATATTAATACAAATACATTATTAAATAAGGGATTTTTCAAGCCGGATACATTAGTGAAAGCGCGGATACATTAATACGAATACATTATTAAAATAAGGAATATTAGAAATTTTAAAAAAATATAGAAAAATATGAAAAATAATTTACTTAAAGTTGTTTAATTTAGTAATTTTTCCACTGCTCTTACACATACATACTTGTGGCGCACATATCAAAAGTTTGCTCGTACACACAATTGCCAAACTTCATTCGCAAATATTTGTTGCTTCATTTACAAATACGTCAAGGAATTAAGATTTTTTGATCACTTATAAAATAAATAAAAATAAAATAATTTTGTTATAAAAAATCATAATTTTTTTTTTCTAGTTACCAAAAAAAAATCAGAGTGCTCATTTCGGCTTATAACTCTGCTGGAGTCTGCTCCGTCTATCTAATTTATTTTTGCTATTTTAATTTTAAACAAATTTATAAAACCACTTTTTTATTTTACCAAAAATACTAAAAGCTAATTTGGGTTTAAATCACCAAAAATAAGCTATTCAAAGTTGAAACAGGTTCTAACGAAAGTTGTTTGTGCTGTCATCTGTTTGATGAAATTCCTCTGAGAACCTCTTGCTGTCTATGTAGGTGTCTTTTTGATGGTGAATTGTTTCCATATATTTGCAAAAAAGTTCATGAAAATCAAACATTGAGATAGAATTTGTGAACCCCTTTTCCCTTCCTTTTGGCCCCTGTAGTGTTTGGTGCGTATTGAAGGCAGGAGAATATAATGGACTGGGCATTTGTGCATAAAATCTGGGAAAAATCGATTTCCAGCAATGTTGGTTCAGGTCAGTGAATCTAGCATTTCTGAAGAATTTTTTTTTTCTTTTCGATTAGTGTTTTTTTTTACTCTACATGTATAGCTGAGATGGGTTCTGCCACTTTCAGGTCAACCATTGAAGGCTGCTTTGCTTTTAAATTACGACCCTAATGCCCCTTCTCGTTTGATGTCTACCATGTAAGGGAAAATGTGGAAAAAAAACCATTTATAGCTCTTATGTTTACTGTTTATGTTTGATTTATGGTAGCTAACTAGTTATTTAATTCAATGCTATTGATCTTTTCCAGTGTTAACTTTTCGCGAGCATGATAAGTTCAGAAAGGGTATTCTGCTTTTTGGTTTCTCAGGGCAGTTTTACATTGTTATTTTTCTGAGTTGGTCAATAATTTGTATGCTAGAGTAATCTCTTTTCAAAGAGATTAAATTAAATTAACTGCAAAACTGACTGCACCAAGCTTCATTGCTCGGATTTTCGCTGATATCACTTGTGTGGTTTCAGTATTTAAGCTTGGACAAGGTTTGATGTGGTTCGGTGCTTCTTGACTTTGGGAAGGTTTTTTTGATCTTTGATGTTAGTCAGTTCTAAATTGTGGATTCACAAATCATCCGAGTGATTAGATTGGAGAAGAAAGTAGAAAATATTCCCTACACAAAAATCCTACTTTTAGTAGACAAAAGATGGTCATCTAAAGTAGGAAGAAGAACCTGGACGTTACAAGTTGTCGGCTTATATGCTAGGGGAGAAACGCCTCAGATGGTGTAGGGGGTTAGTTAGTTCTTTCTTCCTTATGGTTTTTTTTGCAAAATTTGGTTTGTGAACTGTTCAAGGCTTAGACAGGGGATGTCCTTTGATTGATACCTATTAACAGATATAAGAAAAAGGTAAGCTCTTGTTGAATTGAGTGGTGAACCATGTATAATGGACTCTTTACAGAGTAGTTTTGAGCTAGATGAGATAAGATAAGTTCACTAATTTCTTGATACTCTAATGATTATGACATTCAACAACATCTATGCTTCAATCCCAAGTTAGTTGGGTTCTCTATAAGAGCCTCACTATTGTGTCACTTAGAATTTATTCAATATTCTATATCTGGGTTTGTTTTAACTCTAGAAGTTCTCCACAATTTCAAGTGACATACACATCTCTAAATAGACTAAAGAGACTTTTAGCAGAAAGTGATCCTATGTAAGTGTACTTTCATGAATAAACCTTACATTAACTAGTTTATTTTGTCTATATGGACCTTTTTCTTCTGTTTTGTTCTATTTTCTATAACCTGTGTGGATTTCGAAGGGTGGTAGGTTTTATCATTATTACGACATAATCACTAAAAATATTTATACAATATTCTTAATGAGTCTCTTGGCATTCAAAAACATAATTATTACGAGTATTCCATGGGATATTTTTTAGGATTAGTGTGACTTTCAACAGAATACACTATAAGCTATTTCACGACTCAGTGGTTCAGCATGATGTGAATGTTAGGTCGTAGGACTTTAAACCGAAGATATCATTTCATCAAGAAGAGCTACAACCATGATATGAGCTTAGTGTCATCCAAACCCTGAAGGACATATCTCTTTTTCTTTATTCAAGTTACTTGTGATGCAACTGTTGCACTAACTATATTCTTAAGACACAAAATATAAAGCACAGCAAGCATCTTGCTAATACGTCGGTAAGGCTAGGCAAGGTGTTTTTGTGCAAGTTGACACTATAGACAGAGCTGTTGACAAGCTGGAGCTCCACTAAACCGGGTGTTATAGTTATGAGGAATATCCGATATCCATTTATATCTCTTGCTTGGGGAGCATTAGGCCTGGCCTCCAAAACTTTTTGTAGTATTGCCGGATCTTGCGGCTATGTTGGAAAAGGTTAGGTAAGGTATTTCTGTGCAAGTTGACACTAAATACAGGAGCTAAGCTGTTGAAATGTTGGAGCTCCTCTAAACTGGGTAATATAGTTTCAAGGGATACCCCTAGATATCTTTTGTTTGCGGTGTGTGCATGCAATGGGTGGGCGGTTTGGGTGGGGATGCATTAGGCATTGCCACCTGAATTTATGTTTCCTCCTCAAAATTACACTTTTCAAAGATACTAATAATGCGAAGGCTTCTCCACTTGCCCTAACTTGCTTGACTGTTGATCAAACCCTTTGGCCTCAAATACCACCATTACTTTGATAAAAGTGATCTTTTTCCTTCTTTTGCTTTAACAAAATGGTCTTTTCGACTTCAATATAAGCAACTTGACTCGTCATTCCTGGGGCTTTCTTTTTGGTCATTTTTCCTTGAGACTTAAGATTTTATTGTAGTTTTAGAAGAGCAGACTATACAACCATTCTCCTTGTTCTGATCCTGGAAGCCTACACATGGTTAAAGATCTTGCTTTAGGGGTATCCACAACAAAATACTGAATTATCAAAGTTCAAGTGTCATTTTCTTGTCCTATTCTTTGGAGTTGGCAATCTTTGGGTGAAGTAAGTACTGACTTTCCACTGGTCCTTTTCGATTAGTAAAAGATGTACTTATTGACAGTAAGAAGACCCAGTATCCACGCTTTGTACATTAACACTGATTGCTTTATCCAAAAAGATGCTTTTGCAAAGTTCGTTGAATCTGGACATACATGAACATCACAAGTGCTCCAAAAATAGACCAAGTATGGTGCTCTGTATTTGTAGGAAGGTTCTTTCAGCTTTCAACTTTTATAGCTGCACTCCGAAAACAACCAATGATTTAGTCGTGAAGTAACATAAGAAACTTAACATGCTTTCCTCTGATATGGGACGAAAGAATCAGATAAGAAGCAAAAATGTTCTTTCTAGTAGTGTCACTATGTGCAAAACTGGTTTTCTTTTTCGCTTCACTCTGTGCTTCTGGAAAATGGTGTAGGTTTAAAGGCTTGTCGTTTATGCATGTAGTGCAGAGCAAGAGGGTATAATGGCAGATCCAACTGAAATGTGTGAACTTATCAGTTTTATCAAGAGAAACAAACTGCAGACGGAGAGCTTTGTCATTGGACAAAATCAATGTGAGTTTATTGCTGTTTACAAATAAAAATATATCATGCTTGAACTTTGGGTTCCGTGACGTATTTTATCTTTAACTTGTCATCTGAACTGTATGCCAATTTGTGGTATTCTAAAATTCTGAAGCTTGGAGCTGGCACTTAGGTTGAAATGTGTAGAGATAGTGATGGAGTACCTACATTCATGTTTGTACTTTGCCTCTTGCACGTGTGATATTGAGGAGTAAATTCAATATACCTATATTTTCTTAATAACAGTTTTTTGGTGGCTGCGTGATGGGCTGCTTATAGGGTTTGACAGCATTGTTTGTGCACTCAGTCAAAATGCCAAGCAAAACCCAAACTGTCACGCCTGGTTACTTGTTTATTTTTATTGTTATTGCAATTCTTTAGAAAGGATTACTAAAATCAGAACTATCTCAGTTTTTTTTTAAAAAAACTATCTCAAAAAAGATTAAGAACAACTGGTTTGTTTTTTTGAAAATGAACACCGCTTAAAAGCTAACTTTGCCATTTTTGTTGACAGATCTTGTAACATCAATTCATGAGAGTTGGTTCTGTGCAAGAAGCATGTGTACTTCAAAACCTGCTGGTGAAGGTGCTATTCTGATGCAGACAGGGGCATTCTTCTTGATTGGATTGTAAGTGTTTCCATACTTAGGTTACAGTAGTCCAATCTGCTCCCACCATTCTATTAGACCCAAAGTAATGATAATACGTGTATAATCCTGGCCAAATTCTAGTCTGTATTCTAGAAGTCACATTGCCATGGAAACAAAGTGGGAAGAGCTAGTATACCGGTAAATCGTCTATTTCCAATATATATCGGGTAATTCAGCACAACTATCTATGGTGTAGTGACTAATCGAAATGCTTTGGAACATACCATGATTCTTTCGATTTTGATGCGTGAAAGAAGATACTTGTTAATTATTGACAAAGGTTCTATGTAGGACTTGGTATATTTTAAAGAAATGCATTAATAAATAACAATAAGATTCCTTCAAATTCTTCTTTTGATTGTTAAGATTCCATAAAATTCCTTCAGAGCTCTTTGTTGATCGTTTCTCAAATTCATTCAAGATGTTCCTAAGTTTAAGGTCGTTGGAGAATCAATTTTTTGGTCTTCTCTTACATGTATATGTGGATAGTTGCCCCTCTTTAATCTATCTCAGTACTTCAAATATTCATTTGTTGACACTCTTTTAGTCACATTTTAAAATAAGCATAAAGTTAACAAAATGCGACGGTGTAAATCCTCACAAAGATACAAGTTTGGTTTCATTGGCTTCTCCGTCCTCTCTTGGTTCGCAACTCTCCATCGAAGCTAAGTAATTGTTCATTGTTTTGATCTCGAAAGGCCTACAGAATATGCCCAAAGTTTCTATTATTTCGTTTCCTTGTTGTCGGTTTATATCTCTCTTTTTACTTATCAAAAAAATTTGAAAATCCCTCTTTCTTCATTCATCAGTGGGACTCTGAGGCATTGGTGTTCATTAAGTTGGATGGTAGTTGATAGTTATGTTTGAGTTTAACCGGACATGTTTGGTTTAGGATTGAGTTTGGATGTGGAGTTCTCTTGGAAAATCATCCAACCCTAGGGTTATGGGTTCGAGTCACCAAGGAGGCAAAAAAGGTGGGAGCTCCTAGGGAGGGTTAAAAAAGTAGCACTTCTTCTCAACTAGCTAGATGATGACATTTCTCTATTATGCTTTGCTACTCATCGATGATGCTTTTTGGTATACGAGGGATTTTACGTTGTTTGGATTCTTTAACATTAAATTAAATTAAATTGTGGAGCACATGAACCTCTTGTCTTAACTACATTAGTTTTGAGTCTTTTCTCTATTGAATTTAAAGCACTTAGGCCTAGTAAATGAGGGTCTTATGTGCTCAGGTCCAAAATCAAAGTTTGCTCTTAAAGTCTGTGATTCTTCATTTAAACAGAACACTTGCAGCTTGCAGAATTTACTTGAAATTGGGATTTGACTCACTGGAACCATGAATTTACTTTCTCATACAGGTATGATGGCTCGATTGGTTCAGCATCCCGTGCAATGGTAGTTCTTGATCAGTTTGCTTGGCAACTTAATCGAAGAAATCATTGATTGCTTCGTATATATGTCAAAATGTGTTACAAAGATCCAATGGTCTCTGCATCTCAATGGATAGGATTTTTTTTTTGTTGAATCAGTATTTCTTGAGCTGCAAGGTTGTAACTTGTATCACCTCAGCTAGTTCATGGCATTTGTGATTTATCAGACTGAAATTCAAGTTATGATAAGTCGGTGACATTTCTTCGCGTGATTAGCCCCTCCAGGATGTGGCTGGGGAGAGTGAAGGAGCCAGCTACAAGATGTATTTTTAAGTAAATATTACAAGATGATATATTTGAACTAATGATTCAAGTCCAATTAATGTGGAAGAGAGAATTCAAGTCATATGGACAAGGAAAACTATCTTTATCGAGGAATTCATTAACTTGGGAAATCAAAACATTAAAAACACTTGCAATTTAATGAGATGATACAATCCCCTCTATCAAAACTAAAATAAAAAGAATATAATTATATATATTGTAAACTAATTTTGTCACTGGCTTAACATGTTTTGTCACATGGATAAGGACAATCAATCTGACGAAACAGGTTTCTCTCCAAAAACCAATCTTCTACTGCTTCAGCTATAGTCTGTAACAAAGAAAAACGAGCAGTTTACGCTTTAGTATGAATTAAACAAAATTATATAGGAAAACAAACAAAATGTATTTTTCTCAAAAGTATTTTAAAAAAAGAAACATTTTTGGCCTTCTAAAAACTTGTCCAAACAGACTATAAAAGTAATTAGCTTTACCTTGTTGAATAATCTAGGTGAATTGGGACCAAACCAAGTAGCTTGTTTTTGAGTTTGGCAATGTGAAAAGCAAGAGTTGATGTAATATCCTTTGGTTGAAGATGGCCCTAGACCTTCCAATGCCTTTAAAAAATCCACTCTGAAACCTAAAATAATTGTTCAAAAGTTAGTCTTCAAAACAAAATCATATACTCTGTGTGATTTATAGGTCACGGGTTTGAGTCATGGAAGCATCATTAGGATAGACGATCTACGTCACACCCCTTAAGGTGCGACCCTTCTCCAAACTATGGTATCACAGGATGCTTTGTACACTAGGCTATCTAGAAAAATATAAATAAATTGACGGATATATACGAATCGAAAATTTAAAATATTATTGACCTTGAAGAACTTTGAGCTGATCTGGTGTGCAATTTTTTATATTAGCTTCACAGCTCTTCCAGGCACCCTCAGGATCAGTACCAGGAGGCACCAAAATGTTCCTTATCTTAGTATATATATAAAATTCAGGAAAAAAAACAAATAAAATATAAAGGAAAAAATGAAAAAATAATATTGTGAAACATATTTGAAAAACTTAATAAACTGACCTGCCAATCATCATAGTCTGAATTTATAATGAAAAGTGGCGTTTGAATTTGTTGAACCACATTTTGAGGGAAAAAGCACTGCACCATTTAAATAAATAAAATATCTTAGATTTGGAATTTCATTAATTTGTTTGATAATTCGTAATATATGTAATTAACTTGAGAAATTAAACTCCAAAATTTATAATAATTATTGGCAAAATTTGTTACTGCCCATGTTGTTGATGAAAATTAGTTCTTGGTATAATTATTCTTTTCACAACAAGGGAACCTGCAGTTGCTATCTTTTGAGTGCACACAGAGTAAACCTAATTTCAGTATAATATTCTGGAAAATACACAAGAGAAATAACCATACTAGACAAGCCCATGCGACGAGCTTAACCGAAAAAGAATGTAGAGGTTCGGACCTGAGAACTCTCATTTGAGAAATTTCCTACTCAAACAACTCGACTACCCTGCAGATATTAGTTCTTGATATTATTTTGCACTTACCAAACCTGGTTTCAATTTTGAAGTGCATGATGGAGGCAAATTCTTGGCGGAGCCCTAAAATTAAAAATATAAAATAAAATATAAGAGCAAAATTTTTTTTTTTGAAAATAATAGACAATGAGAAAGTGGGAAAATAAAACATACATGTAAAGTGACAACATCATTGAAGAATTGTTGGATAAATGCTTTCCCTGAAATATCCTTGCTGGGAATATAAACAGATTAAACTGTTAATAATATGAAGAATTAAATTGATAAAAGGTAGTAATAACTATTGAAAATAAATTGCGAAAATTTTATCTACCAAAAAATAAAAAATTATTGAGAAAGAAGAATACTCACATGTCAACAAAATAGCCCGCGTCTGAAAAACATTTAACTTTAACACTCTTTGGTAATAAAATTCTAAAGTTGTCACAATGCAAGATTGTTGCCAGTCCTCCAGCTGAACATCCAGAGAGTATAACCTACCATTTTAAAAAATAAAAAAATAAAGAATTTTTTTTTAAAACTTACAAAATATAGAATTAAAAAGCTAATTTTTTTTTAAAAAAAGTATTGCATATAGTTTTGCGCCCCCTTATATAAAAGGGAAGCGAGGAGGAGAAGAGAGACCATCGAGTCCACACATGTTGTTAGAGTTTCACTACTATCACTAGACTATAAAAATTTAGATAGTTCGATAGAGATGTTGTGTTGTAGTTTCTATTAAAAAATAACCTAAATCATTGTAGCAATGTCTGCAAAATTTAATGAAGTCAAACTTTCATACACTACATGTCAGATCGCCTAAAAGATTATAACTATTCATATAAAGTGAAACCAATAACATTAAAAATAAAATATGTTTTTTTACTATGATATGTTAAAAATAATTTTGATATAAACGTCGAATTTTTAACGTGAAGAGTATATATATATATATATATATATATATATATATATATCTATAAATATAAAGTTGAATATGATCGTACATTTATAGATTTATCCATTCCTTGGGCCAATAATTCCTCCATAATAGCTTTGAATATCCTTTCCCCTCTATAATGAAGTCCAGTACCCTGTCAAATTTTGGAACTTTAATTAGAAAAACAAAACTTTAATTATTATAATTACTAGTACTAATTAACAAATTAAGAGCTCTGAAGAATATACTTAATGTGACTTACAGGATCAATTGCTTCAACATCTCCTGTAAAGGATCCTCCATCACAATATCTAACAAAAACTCTATTCCAATTGTAAAATTCTACAAATTTAAAAGACACCATAGTTGTATTAATTAAAGAGATTTTTATATTGTATATTCCGTTCATCAAAATAATAAGAGAATTTTTTTTTTGTATATTAATGTATAATACAACATCAACAACAACCCAGTGTAATTCCACAAGTCGGGATCTAGAGAAGGTTAAAAGCATTTGTTGCTAGTGAGATTCGAACACACGAGCATTACCTCATTACCAAAATATGTTATTTAATCGTTTCATGTGTCATTTTACTTGTATATATGGTATTTTTTTTCCGACGAGACCCCCAAGTACCTACGCCACTGCTTACATGTAGAGCTGTCAATATGGGCTGGCCCACCCCATCCGGGCTAACCCATACAGGCTTTGAAATTTGATGGTCCAGGCCGAGCTAGCCCCTTTTTTTGGTGGGCCAGAAAATGGTCAGCCCAGCCCACAAGTACGTGGGCTACGGGCTAGCCCACTTTTTTTAAAAGTATATTTTTATAATTTTTTAAATCAAATTATAATTTAAAAATATTATCATAAATATCGACAAGACAATAATACATGGTGATAGTGTTACTACTTGTTAATCAAATCCACAAATAAAATTATATTTATAATATTTATTAAGTTTGATTTGAATTAAAAGCATAAATAGCTAAATAGAAATATTAACCTAATTGTTTTCTAATGATCATAATAAAACACAAAAACAATGACAATATTCCATAGGCGTACCTACGTAGTGATTCCCTAGAAATTTTAGGAAAATTTTATTTTATGTAGTACATATTTTATAAACATAGTTTGTATTTAAATTTTAATAATTCAAACGTTAAATAGATTTTGAGTTTGGACACTTGTTATTTTTAATAGTCTATTTTATTTTTATTTTTTAATTAATTTTTATTTGGCCCACGGGCCAACCCTATCCATATTTCTCAAGCCCCACACATTTGCAGGCTTATTCAAGCCGGGCTAAAAAACCCTTTTCTTAAGTGGGCTCCAAAAATCTTAGCTCATCCCAATCAAATCACGAGTTAGGCTAGGCCAGCCCAACGTGCCTGGCCCATATTGACAGCTCTACAGTTACATGTGAAGATTAAAAGACTGTTTTCGAATGCCTATAGTATGTTAATGTATAATATTTATAAAATATACACATTTTATATAAAATTGTGTTTGTTTTTCTTATATTTGGCTAGTAAATGTAATTATTTTTATAAACCCAGTCGATCAGCCAAATGTGTAACTTGCCCTTAATCAAACTAAGCTTTATATATACATAAAATAGGGGAATCTTAGTAGCTCTGTTATTTTGCTATATGAACTTTCACCCTATTGGTGAGAGTTCGATTTCCACCTTATAATCTCATCCCAATTTCTCATTTTCCTATCCCCAATTTAAAAAAAATAAAAATACATAAAATATAAAAATAATAAATAAATGTGACATGAATTAAAAATTAAATTAGAAGATTACCTGGATTAAATTTCTGATCATTACTAAACATCCCAGAGAAAAGAACTTGGTTTTCCATTTTTGCACTAGATCCCAACTTACTATTCTTCCTCAGAAGACATTGTGCAACATTTTGGCACCATCCACCTCCCTTAAATATCCAAATTTTTTTTGTTAATTAATAAGTTGCTATTCTTAGATAGAAGAAATTTACAAGAATATGGGTGAGTTTGGAACGAAGGAAAGTATTTTCCAGAATTTTTCAATTTTTTTATGTTTGGTTGATCAAATGTTTAGAAAATATTTTCTCTAGGAAAACATGCTTCTTACAAATGAGGAAAATGACTTTCTTAATAGAAGTAGAGAAAACAAGTTGCATAAATGACATTTCAAGTTTATTGTCTCTTCCGATCCCCCAACCCTCACTCCTTGACCATCCCACCCCACCACCCTCACTCCCCATTCCTATCCACCCCCATAACGTTTTACTAATAACATATAAATTTGGGATAATATTTTCTTATTTACTTATTAAATAGTAGAAAATAAGTAAGAAATTCACTTATTTTCCAAGTAATTATTTTCTAGTAAATCATTTTTTCGTGAAAAATATTTCTCTTCATACCAAACACACATAATTAAAATTTTATTTAATAAATCAATCTCAAGGATGGGGATTTGATTTTGGAAAATTAAAAGTTTTTTCATTATTATTGAAATAAATTCCTTAGAAATAAACAGAGTTTAAAAAAAGAAGAAGCAAAACTAACCTCAATTGATATTACCCAATTATTCACTCCTGTACCTGATCCTCTATCAAGATGGTATGCTGGTGGACTTCCATCCAAGCAAACTATAATAAACATAACATTAATAATAAATAAATAAATAACAAGTAAATAAATATATAAGTGTGTGTGCGTGTTTTTATATGTATACACACACAATAGAGAAGTGTTAATAAATAATTCGACGGGATAAATAGATAGACACACAGACAGATAGACAGATAGACAGATAGACACACAGACAGATAGATAGATCGATAGAATAACTGTTTGTGTTTTTTACGCCTTTACATGTGTATACATACACAAATCGAGAAACATTCTAAAGAGTTCAAAAACATTAGATTTAAAAAAAAAAACCAAATGTACATTCTTCAGCCAAGAAAAATAAAGAAAAATTAAATGGAATTAAAAGAGAAAAAAAAGAGAAGAAAATCACCAGCTCCTTTTGCAACAGCAGTTTGAAGTATAGTGATATTAACAAGGGAACTTTCTGTGGTAACAAAATTCAGCAAACAAATAAAAAAGAACAAAAAATTGGTCACCATTCTGCTATTTTTAATTTCTCTTAATAATAATAATATTGCTAATGATGGGCAGAAGAAATACACATATATATTTATAGATTTTTTTCAAAAAAGAAACTGACTTTTTATCAAGTTAAAAAGTGTAAACTAAAGCCATAAATGGAATATTTGTTAATTGCGATTCTTGACAGTGAAATAAAGTGGAATATAATTCATGAATATACCAAAAATACCAATTTAGATAATTTTGGAAAACCTTTAAAATATTGTATTGACTTGTTTTCATCTTATTTTTAGGCCGATAATCTGTGATATAAGAACCTAACAACAAATTATAATATCAATAAATACCACATCTAAATAAGGATTAAAACTTAAGTAGAAGCTACTTTTGGTGATTTCGAATGTACATACTACAAATTTAAATTTGTAAATTGATATTATATTAGGTGGGATTGATTTTGCTAAACATAATTACAATATTTATTCATCAAGACTTTTATTTATCAACCTGAATCTTTAACATGTCCACATAACTTAGCCTTTGTCACTCGCACAATCTCATTACATAAAATTATGCAAATTTTAAAGTAGAATTTAGAATTTTTAGAAAAGAAAAAAGAGAAAGAATTTAATAGAATTGATTTATGTTTTTATGGAAAAATAAGTCAATATTTAATAAAGTGTACCATTAATTACATCTTTTGGGGCATGGAGCCGATAAATAATATAAATTAATTTTAAAAAATATGTACATATATCTAACTTTACAGAAATATCATGAATTCACATGCATTAAATTGGTGCCCACAATTTCATCTGATGCGACTTTATGCATTGCCAATTAAATAGATAGGGGACGCTAATTGAATTAAGCATCGTGTCGTAATTAAAGAAAATACTTGAACTTGAGTTACGTAAAGCAAAAGCTAAAATTAATTGAAAGAGAGAGAAAATATTATCACTAATTTGCTTGAGTGTTTAGCTAATTGTTCTTGTGAATCTAGACTTAAGGACAAGTAAAGATTTAAATTTGGGAGAGTTGATAAGTTTGCATTTTTGCCAATTTATACTACTATTTTTTAATGATAAATTCATGCCCCATTTATGACATTAATGAACTAATAATTATTTAAATGATGTGATTTAAAATTTTACATTTTTACACCCTTAATATCTTTACTTTTTTTTATGAAGATGCATGCATTAGTATTGAAATCTTCTCAATTCCTCTCTCTCTTTATAACTAGAATAAATTAAAGATAACTTACTTTAAAGGTATCATATATTTACTAAACCAATCATGAGAAAGACAGAAGATGAAAAAATTAGAATGGACTAATATTGAACCAAATTGAAATACATTAAGTGAGGTTAAACAAAACAATTAGAAAATCCATATATATATATATATAAGCTGAATATCAGCTCACTGATATGGTATGCCTCAATAGCCAGTATCACTATTTATCTATTTTCTCATAATGTTCAATTTTTTCCTTCATTTTCTATTCAAAAATCTGTTTAAATTTTTTATTCTCTTCACTCTTTATGAGCATTTATAACATTTAACCCTTCCTTCCGAAAGAAATCATTTAATGACTATAAAATTGCAGTAACTAAAAAAGGAACATTAATTTTTCTTAATTTATTAACATTAATTTTGCTTAATTTATTTTGATTAATTTACTGCTAAATCGACAGTAACTAAAATTAACTAAAAAAGGAATGTTAATTTGACTATATGTTTATAGTTAAATGAGCGCTAACTTAAAAAGGAACGTGAATTTTTATTAATTTAATTTGATTAAATTACTGCTAAATTGGTGGTAACTAAAATTAACTAAAAAAGGAACGTTAATTTGATTATATATTTATAAAAAATCAACCAAAAAAGGAACGTTAACTTAATTATGTATTTATAATTAAATTAGCATTAACTCTAAAAGGAATGTGAATTTTACTTAATTTAGTTTGATTAAGTTACTGCTAAATTGGTGGTAACTAAAATTAACTAAAAAAGGAACGTTAATTTAATTATATACTCCATAATTGAATTAGTAGTAACACGAATGTTGCCAAAAAAAGTATTAGCAGTAAGTTTTCTTATTCCAAGATAACTGTTTGACTAGAAATTAGCATTAGTTATGAGATATTATTTTTTCTTAGTTGTGAAATTAATGATTATATCGTTTTATTCTAATCATAATTCTTCCTTTCAGTTTTTTTATCAACCGTTTTTTCATTTTGTAATTACAATGGCTTTTAATATGTATTAATTTTTGAGTAATTATATTTTAATTAATTCTGTGTCTTTTCATATTCTATATTTTTGTATTATATATAGATTGGAAGTGTTTTTTTTTTCTTCATGTTGTAGATTGCTTACTCTATTTTACTTTTAATTATATTATTAGTCTGACATTTTGTTTTTCCAGAGTTGGTCATTTTTCTGATAGAGATGATTTGATAATAAGGAATTAGATTTGAAGAATGTGGAATACGATTTATTTCAAGAAATACAGCGAATTGATTAGTTTGGATATAATTTTTATTGATGAAAAGGTATCTTATTACATATTCTTATAATGCTAAATGTGTAGACCTGTTGACATTTCATATAAAACTAAAATTTAGCACTAATTATGAGATTTTAATTTTTTTAATTGTGAAATTAATTATTATATTTAATTTCTAATTTATATATTTATTACCGTATTGTAACAAACTTTTTGCAGTAACTTATCAGCGTACGTATCTTTATTATGCCACTCTTCACATATGAAACCCAAAAGACACACTGTTGGCAGTCCAAAATCACTTATTTTGAGAAAAAAACATTTATTTTGAAAAATTAGGTGTTTGGCAAATCTGTAAAACTGCTTTTAAATGGAAACAGTAGCAGTTTCTCTGCTGTTGGGAAGAAACTAAAAATTTCTGCTTTTAAAAAAAAGTAGAAGCAGAAACAAAAAATTATTTTTTTCAAGACTAAAATATCCCTTCTAATATATATATATATATATATATACCAATATATCTCTTATTATTTAATTAACATATCTCATATGTTTGGGTATGCTTCATTTAATAATTTTATTTTTTATTTTTATATGATAATTTTTATATTTTATTTTACATTTATGTATTATTATTATTTTACGTATTATTTTGCAGAATTAGAAAAAAGGTAACAACAATATTTTTGCAAGATTAGGAAAAAAAAAGAAAAAACAACAATTAAAGATTTAAACCCTCCAAAAAAATGTATAATATTTATTGAAAGTTTGAATATGAATATTTTAATTTAATAAAAATAAAAATTTAATTTAATTTTTTGTAATAGATGTTTAAACTAGTTTCTCTCTATAAAATAATCTTAATATTAAAAATATATTAATACTTGCCCTTTATCGTAATTTGAATGTCAAAAGCACTTTTTAAAAAAGATTAGCCAAGCACAATTTGCTTATAAAAAACACTTATCAAATAAATTAGCCAAACACAAATTTTTTTTTTTAAAAACACTTTTCTGAAAAGCCATTTTAAAAAAGTGATTATGAAAATAAGCAGTTTTTAGCAGTAATGCCAAACAGGCTCTAAATTCTTGATTATCACTTTTCTTTTAACCAATCAGCTATTTTGATTTATAATTCACAAGTGAATATGATTTTTTTAATCAAATTTTCATTATTTCATTCTATTGTGAATCTCGAGCATCTACTTTGGTATGTTCAATCTCTTACTTAACTTCTTGATCACCTTAATTCTCATGTTCTTTAATTTTATATTATTTCTGCACTTGCATGTATTGTGAATTTTTGTACGATGAAGTTTTTTTTTTTTTTTTTTTGTAGAATGTGTTTGGCAAGTGGACTAACTAAATGTGGAATACAAAGTCATCTCAGAGATAGAACAAACTCAGATGATTCACGTAGAAGTAGGAGTTAAGAATTTTATCTCGATAGTAATCATAAATTTTTACAATATTTTGTTACATTGGATGTTTGTGTGGCAATTACAGGACTCCTCTTACTTGGTAAAGTTATTCCTAAATTAGATGATCAATCATTCTCTTTATTGTCACCATAGAAGTATGCTAAGTGAGTTTAGAAAGCATAATTATGCAAGTTTTTTTATAGAGATACGATGAGTAAGTATCATTGTTTAGACAGTTATATTATTGTACAGACAATGATGTAGTAAAATCTAATATGACTCAAGTGTAACAAATAAAAACTTTCAACTCCAACTTAGCTACTCCTCAACTACGTAGCACCAAATAAGCAGTAGATACAACATCTGCAAGCCTATTCATTATAGAATTTCACTAACTTATTATATCTTGCAATCTCTAGCACAAGGGTACGAGTCTTTATATTGAAATCCTTCTCTCTCAAAGTACCAATCCGCAACAGCTTCTGCAATTGTCTACACACATAAAATGTTAAGATAAATTAAAATTTGTTATGAAACTTACCAAAATTAAGAATGATAGACACATGATAACATTCAAAAAACAAAAAGAAGTGTGTATTCAAACTTTATATGGCTAAAACAAATGAAACATTACCTTATTAAGTAACCTTGGAGAGCTAGCACTGAACCAGTAAGTTGGGAAACGAAGATCACCATGAGAATAACAAGACGTGAGGAAATAACCCCTTGTACAACAACGGGGTAGTCCGTCGAATGTCTTCAAAAACTTCACTCCAAAAGCTAAATTAAAACAAAACAAACTAAAAAGAGTTTAGGAGAAGAAGAGTCATTATATTATACATGTGTAACGTCATATACATTAGTTAATCACCAGAGAAATGTTAACCTTGAATAATTATACGTTGTCTAGATGTGCATCTACTTATGTTATTGATGCAATCCGTCCAGCCATGTTGAGGATCAAGGTATAGAGGGACCAAAGTGTTATTAATCTGTATCAGTTAATTAGAGTGTATAAAATAATTAATTTCATTTAGATTTATATTTATATATAAAAGCTAAAGAAAGAAAGAATTAAAATCGAGAAAAGTTAGCATTTGTCTATTTGACCTGCCAGGAATCATAAATTGAATTGATTATGAAAAGTGGAGTCTGAATGTATGGAACAACATTCTGAGAAAAGAGGCACTGCACCATATATCATCAATTAGGAAATATATATAATGTTATATAATTAGAGAAATTGTTTTTGTTCTGAAAGCTTAAGCTCTTACCAAACTTGGCTCCATTACAGACGTGCAAGCTGACGGCAAATTCTTAGCTGATCCCTAAGAACGAAAGAGGAAAAGATTCATCCATGGTATCTACTTCTTAAGCATATCAAAATTACTAAAAAAAGAAAAGAAAAGAAGATATGACTCACATGTAGGTCAACAATTTTTCGATACATCTCTTGAATGTATGAAGTACCATAAATTGTCTTGCTGCATATAATTAATCATGGAGGTGCCAAGAGGATCGGATTAGACACTACTAAACTTTATAGAAGGTGTAGAGTATCATTTTCCTGAGATCATATATAAGAAGAGTGTGCTAACCTATTGATGAAGAAGGCAGCATCTGCGACACATTTTACTTTGGCACTCTCTGGAAGGAGGCATTTGAACTTGTCGCAGTTCAAGATTGTTGCCAACCCTCCTGCTGATGTTCCCGATAGAATTGCCTGAAAACATTTTGATATTCAAGATTTAGCCAAGTAGGATTTAAAAAAAAAAAAAAGAGTAAGAAGAAGATATAATATGGCTTGTAATTAGGAATTATAATGTAGAGAGTGAATTCATTGAATAAGATATTCTTACATTTTCAGCATATTTCATTCCTTTTCTCCATAAATCTTTCATAATAGCCTTAAATATTCTCGCCCCTCTAAAATATAATTTGTTCTCCTAATGTACATAATTTGGCAAATTTAATCAGAAAAACATTACGAAATTAACAATATACATATGTGAGAATATATACATGTGTAGTATATTTCTTACCGGATGAACTTGTTGAACATCACCGGTGAAAGATGAACCATCACAATACTTCACCCTCACCCTATTCCAATTGTGAAACTCTACCAATTCCAACAATGTTTTTGAGTTAGAAGAGGTGAGTTAAAAATTCATATATATATATATGCACACAAAGAAAAAAGAGCATAGCTATCAAGATATATTTATATAAATAATAATGTGTATCACCTGGATTCTGTTTAGAAGTATTATGAAGTATCCCAGCGAAAAAACCTCGTGGTTTCATACGGTTGGAAGAACCTAAGAGCTTAGTTGAACGATCAAGGCAATCCAGGATACTGTCGCACCAACTGCCTCCCTATGAATATGAATTATTTCTCTGGACTAATTCATTATGTTAAATATGAAAATTGATTAAAAGAAAAATTAATTAAGCAGTAAGTAACTAACATCCAAGTAGATAATCCAGTTGCGAAGTCCGGTACCGTGTCCTCTGTGAAGATGATATGCTGGTGGACTTCCATCAAGGCATACTGTACACAAAACAAATGAATATTAACTGATTTGTTTTCTATGAGGAATTAAGATTATATATTTATGTATATTACCTGCGCCTTGAGCAGTTGCACTTTGGAGTATTGTGATATTAACGTACAAAGAATCATCTTCAGCGCTGAGAACATGAATTGTACAAAATACTGCTAGACATCCTAGCAAAGCCAACAAAAATGTTGTAATCCTACGGCAAATAAAAACAAGTGTAAATTATACTTAAGGCTAAGACATTAGGCATCATTACCAAATTTTAGAATTAAAATCAAGAAAAGCTCATATTATTAAAAGTGATGAACATTGATCTTATTTAGCTAGCTCAATAAATTAAAAACCACGTCCTCAAATCACTTAAGATCTAAATTTATTGTAAGATGTTTACCTGAATGTCTTGTACAAGTTAAACTAAAGCACATCATATTAAAATCTTTATTCCACAAAGAAAAATGATAAAAAGTAAAAGGGCCATAAGTGCAAAGCAGTAACATTTCATGAGATATGACATACATCATTATTTACCATTTAGGAAATTAAATGATATCCAACAATGTTACAACTATAATCACAAAAACTGCAATATCGCTCATTTGCAATGAGTAAAATCAAAAATGAAGAAAAGATATGTTTGTTGGAGCGTGGGTGGTAGAATATTTCTGCTTTATCATATTAATGGAGTGTGGCTAAATATGAGGCACGTACTATAGAGCACATGAAAGAAAACATAAGGTCGCGTGTTAGCAATCCTACAAGAAAAGGGATACACTAAGTCGCAATACTAAGGCGCAATGTCTTTCGCGCAGCTAAGTACTACGTCCTTGGTTCTTTCCCCTTAATTATTTCAAACTCAAGAAAAATCTTGATTAATATGAAAAAGATGCGCTCAATTGCCCAACCTATACAAGGGACTCGGGCTCAAAAGCCGACCTTACTCATCAACAAACACCTTTCTTAGTCAGATTGCTTGTTTTCACTCATTAAAAATTTTATCTAAAAAAAAGATCAACGGGGATACTCACATAGCCACTACATATTTGGACTTGAAAGTGTGTGCACATAATCACACTGATTTTTTTTTCTATATCTTTTTTCTTATAACTAATAGATATATAAAAGGAGAATCTCTTTTTGCTTGGGAACCCAATTAAACATATAACATGAAGGGTGGAGACAAAAACAAGCATATCGAAAAATTGGATTATGGTAACAAAAAGAACAAAGTAACCTTGACAAAGTTAGTAAAACGTAGATAAAGAGAAAATACCTTATGACAAGTCCAACGACGATTTTCATTTCAAAAATGAAGAACTCCATAAAATGCTTATTATACTCTTCAAAACAATACTCCTTTATAAAACTAATGATCACCCTAATTGTCTCTTTAGATAGAAGAATTAGATGTTGTTGCTAGTAAAAAAATTGAATAAAGAATCATTTTTATTTTTGAGTTATAGAGGTACATAACGTTTGGGTAAAATGAAGAAACATGAACAATATTAATTATCAGAATCTTTTCCTCATATTAATGATACACGTTTAATGTCCCATTTGAAACCATTGAGTGAATAGGGACCAAACAAATGATTCATCTATATAAGAAAATTTTCAATCCTTAATTAAAATTAATAAAATAGTTATTCATCCATTAAGTGTATTAATTAAATATTAAAATATTAGAAGAAAAGGTGAGCAAGATTTTTTAAAAAAACTTCTCTGTCTTGTGTGTTTGCTTGCTTTTGTGTGCATTTTTTTGCTTCTTAATATTCATGTTTCTATATTTATAATACAATTTTAACTCTTTACATTTGAAATTTATTGGTCACAAATGTCTCTTCTTGATAATGGAGGCACTTATGAAGTTCATATACACTAAAGGTGTATTATACATATGCAATTTAAATATTCAAAAAATTATGAATTGAAGTGACAATATATATAGGCAAGTGGACTTTATGTTAATAATATTCAATATTTCTAGTTTACACAAGTAGTCTTTTTTTAGAATTATGCTTATGAAACTCTTCTAATGTTATTGGATAATTGTCTATGTTTGCAGAAAATACAAATAAAATGATAACTTGTCATTGGATATTAATATTAGAGCATATTTGTGTATTTTGCATTATATTGTCTATGACATTGGTTAATTGTACATGTAAAACATACCCCCTTCAGTAGAACAAGGTTATTACTGCTTATGTATTGAAAAAATGGTTTATCAAAATGATGATATGCTACATTAGAAACCGGACAAATGTATAGAGAGGATATATTTATAATATCGCATCACGATGATAATATATCTCACGATAAAAAATATGCAATGCATCTTTATTATTTTCTCATGAAAAAAATACTTTTCAGATGGAACAAAAAATATTATTAAAGTATTAGAATAATAATAGTTTAATCTTTAACTTTAACTAATACTAATAATTTATTTAATTTTTATCAAGGTGGAATGTTTTGTCCATGTGGAGTGTGATGTGACAATTTTTTAAATAAAATAGAATGCGTAGTACACACACCATGATGAGAGTGCAATAAAATAAAGAGGTGTGTTTCTCAAACTAATAAGTGATAGTTTAGGTATGAAACTCACACTCTCAATAGTTTAGGTATGAAACTCAAAAAAAGGGGATAATTTAGGTGTGTTTTTGACACTTATATCATTATTTTATGTAGTAACTTAATATTAAGGGTAGAATGAGAAGAAAAAAAACTCTTTGATTTTTTAAAATGAATAGTAAAATGAAATATTTATTTTTGATATAACGATCAGCTAAAAATTAAATGGGGGGAGTAATTGTTAGCAGTTCACTTTTGGACCATTGAATGAAGAGGGACCAAAAGGTTTGATTCATCTGAACATAGTTAAGAGTTTTTTCATCTCTTAATTTTTTTTATTTTTTTCTAATTTCATCTCTTAATTAAATTTAATGCACCATTTATTCATCTATAACGTGTGTTATATATCTAAATTTTATTAATTGCCTTCATTATTATATATATGTGGCAGCATTGTCTTTGAAAAAGACAAGTCTCTAAACCATACATTATTGTGCTATCAAAAAAAGGGGTAAGCAAAGTTTTTTAAAAAAATAAATGAAAACTTCTCCTTTTTATTTAGTTTGTTCTTGATATCCATGCTTTTATATTTGAAACAATCTTTATTCTTTACACTTGAAATTTGTTGGAAGGCAACACTTACTTAATTAGTTCATACATTATGAGTTTTTGAAAAGCAATTGCTCACTGCAATTTACCATACCAATGCAATAGAAAATTTGATCATATCTATATACATTGTTATTTCTTTAATAACCAATTGAAGTAGTAATCTAAATACATGAGTGCACTTTCTGTTAATACAATATTTTTAGTTTATAAAAAAAAATTGTGCTTATGAAACTCTTTAATATAATTGTATATATGATTATGAATTTTTGCAGGAGCTATGAATAAAATGATGGTTTGTACCCGTATAAAGATATTGGAGCAGATTTGCATGCTATTTTTTATATTGTCTATGGCATTAGCAAATTGTGAAACGTACCCTCCATCAATAATAGAAGGGTGTTACCGCCTTTGTACTGCTTATTGGATGCGGACAAGATATGATTCTCCTCCACCATGGGTATATGATGCGTGTAGAGATGGAACATTTTCTGAATTTAACAATTGTTACCTTAAGGATGAGTATGATAAACGCGACCTATATAAAAGTTCCAAATTGTTACCATAATTGATAAAAATAAATGCAATGTATAGTAACAATAAAAGTTTTATTCAACGTTCTCATTGATTCTCTAATTTTATAGCTCTTAATCAACTACTAATAGAGACACTTAATCCCAATGAAAAATATATAAGAGATTTCACACGAGTTTAATTATTCTGATTTTTCAATTTGAACAAAATTTTGGATAAAGAAATATTATGAAAAAAGAAAAATCATATGTAGTTAAAGATAGCAGATCGCAAGCATTGTCGACTCCTATGAATCTAACTCAATAAGAACATGTTGTTTCAAATAAAATGAAAATATTTCGATAAATGTATTGTTCCTTCTTTTATAACCTCAATAAGAACATGTTCGTATGCATAGGTAGACAAACACAAAATAACTTATATATCTACTAGAGAAGAGAGTAGGTACTAGAAATGATCGAATTTTAATATGGATACCAAATAACAAATGAATTAAAAAAATGAGTAGGTTCTAGAAATGGGCTAACTAACAAAAAAAATAATCACACACTTGAAAAATTGGCCGATATGCACATATGGATCATCAACACACTTCAGAACAAGAGTCTTTTGTTTGTACATATCAATTACACAAGTGAATACTTAACCAACTAAATAACTAAAAGCTCGAATGCTATACTGGACTGGAACCTTCTCCTTTTGTGAAGCTTTAGCTTGATCTTGGTCTAAAAACAATAGCATAAACACAAATTAAATCAACCCCAAATAACTTAAATATTCTCGGATTATATCTTAATCTCAAATTTCATGTCAATCTCATGATCATTCCATCCAACCCAGGAATTTTCCACCAATAGTTCACCTAGAACTATTAACTTTTTTGGTTACACTAACAAATTACGGTAATATAATCATGAATAAACAGTTTATTAACAAAATCCAAGGTTCTACACCCAACAATCCTTGTTACATGAGATTTTTACATCTTAGATCAAGCCAAACCCTCCCCAATCTCATAACTATTGATTCTAAGGTACAGAAATCGAAGTTCTAGACTAGGGAAACAAATTACTTACCTTTACAAAGAATCTTGGTGGAAAACTTATGGAAATTCGCCCAAATCGCCTCTACCTTTTTCCCAAAACGTTCTTGAATAAGAATGAACGTTTTTGGGAGAGTTTCTGCATTTATAACGATTTATTATGCTAAAGCGGGGCAGCTGTAGCGAAAGCCGTCTGCCAAGCCTGAAATTTTTAACTCCCCAACCCGAAAGTTTTCTCACCCAAACTTTTTTATGATAAAAAGGGTCATTACGCTAAATTACCCATCGTCTTACATGGCTTTCGCCATCACCTCCTTGTTTTTTTTCCTTTGACAATCACATGGTCTTCTAAGATTTGTTTTGAAAAAGGAAATTAGATTCTATTGGATTATTACCAAAAGAAAATTATTATAAATTATAATAATTAGCATTTTAAAATATTCAAAGGACACATAATTAATTTTAATTTATCAATGAAATGCATACACAGGTGTTGAAATGAGTTTTGATTTTGATGATTAACGAACAAGTGTTCACTACAAGAAAAAGGGCATTTAACAATTGGAATTTGGTTCCTAAATAGGGTACTTACACTTTGTTTGGATGGTTGTTACATATTGTTTCGTATTGTATTGTATTTTATTGTATCGTACTGTATTATTTTAATGAATACAGTGTTTGGATAGATTGTATCATTCTCCGTCGTTACATAATGTCACACATCCATAATTGAGTGATAAACCTACAAGAAAAGTAGAGTACGGGGTAGAGCTATTATGAAAAGGTAGCATAAAAGATGAAATATGATTTTTAAATAAAATGAGAAGAAATATTAAGGTAATGACGCGAACACACCAAATCGGTCGTTACATAAAATGGGTCTTTTCGTAGTTACCTAACGATAGATTTAATGATACGATACAATAAAATTTAAGTAACAATAAAAACAAACACTGTATTTAAAATAACAATATAATACAATACAACGGGTAACAACCATCCAAACAAGGTGTTAGTCACTTTTTTGGTCCGTCAGTACTGTAGTAGTTTGAAAGTACTTTTTTGCCTCTGTAGCATTGCCAAAGTTAAATTTGATTATTATTATTTTATGTAATAACTTAATTAAGGGTAAAATGAGAAAAATAAAAAACTTTTTTGATTTGTTAAAATTAATAGTAAAATGAAATATCTACTTTTGATATAAGGGTCAACTAAAAATGAAATGGAAAGAGTAACTGTTAGCAGTTTTTTCTCATATTAATGAAACTTCATTTATGGTCTCTTTTGGACCATTGAATGAAGAGGGGCCAAAAGGTTTAATTCATCTTAACATAATTAAGAGTTTTTCCATCTCTTAATTAAATTTAATGAACCATTTATTCATCTATAACGTGTGTTATATATCTAAATTTTGTTAATTACTTTCATTATATATATGTGGCAGCATTGTCTAAACCACACATTATTGTGCTATCAAAAAAAAAGGTAAGCAAGTTTTTTTAAAGTTTTTTTTTAAGAAAAGAAAATTTCTCCTTTTTATTTAGTTGGTTCTTAATATCCATGTTTTTATATTTGAAACAATCTTTATTCTTTACACTAGAAATTTGTTGGATGGCAATACTAAAGTTCATACATTATGAGTTTTTGAAAAGCAATTGCTCACTGCAATTTACCATACAAATACAATAGCAAAATTGATCTGTGTGACTAATTAATGTGATTATAGGCGTAATATCATATCTATTGATCTATCTACATTATTATTTCTTTAATAATCAATTGAAGTAGTAATCTAAGTACATAAAACAATATTTTTAGTTTATAAAAAAAAATTGTGCTTATGAAACTCTTTAACATAATTGTATATATACATAATTGTGAATTTTCGCAGGAATTATGAATAAAATGATGGCTTGTACCCGGATGATGATATTGGAGCGAATTTGCATGCTATTCTTTATATTGACAATGGCATTAGCAAATTGTGATACTTACCCTCCATCAATAATAGAAGGGTGTTATCGCCTTTGTACTGCTTATTGGGTGCGGACAAGATATGATTCTCCTCCACCATGGGTAGATGACGCTTGTAGAGATGGATCATTTTCTGAATTTAACAATTGTTACCTTAAGGATGAGTATGATAAACGCGACCTATACAAAAGTTCCAAATCGTTACCATTACCGATATAAAAATAAATGCAATGCATAGTAACAATAAAAGTTTAATTCAACGATATGATTGATTCTCTAATTTTATAGCTCTTAATCAACTACCAATAGAGACACTTATTCCTAATGAAAAATATATAAGAGATTTGACACGAGTTTAATTATTCTGATTTCTCAATTTGAACATTTCGATAAATCTATTGTTCCTTCTTTTATAATCTCAATAAGAACATGTTCGTATGCATATGCATACAAACACAAAATAACTTATATCGACTAGAAGAGAGTAGGTACTAGAAATAGTCGAGTTTCAATGCGGATACTAAATAACAAATGGATTAAAAAAAAAAGAGCAGGCACTAGAAATTATGGACTAACCAACCAAAAATATAATCACACTTGAAGAATTGGCCGATATGCACATATGAATAAGCAACACACTTTAGAACAAGAGTTTTTTATTTGTACATGTATGTCACGACCCAAAATCGGGTGTGATGTCACTTGTCCTATCCCACCAGGACAAGTCAGCCTTTACCCAACAAGCGGAAGAAATAACACAAAACAAAGAAATAACTTAAAGCGGAAGACTTCATCTATAAAACCAACCCAAGACTGATTGTCACATGTACAAGCCTCTATTACAGAATTCGAAACAAAACTTCAAGTCTCAATGTCTGTATTTCAAATAGAATACATAAGTAAAAGGTCAAGAGAGTTCGCCGACATCGAACAACTACCTCTCAAGTATCCTTAGCAAGCCTCGGGGAAGGAAGAAGGAAGAACTAGTTCACGGTCCGGGCTCGGAACCTACACAAGTGTAGATGCAAGGGTGAGCACCAAACAACACGGTACCCAGCAAATCAACTAATAAAACGAAGCAAATCTAAATCCCGACTTCCAACCGAACCTCCAATAACTACAACCTGCACAGAAACTCAGCCCAACCTAACAGATTTCCAATCCACAGTTCAAATGATACAAGTCAACAACAGTTCAACAACAACAACAAAGAAGCTTAATTCAATATCAACAAGTAAGTCTCAGAGTCATCAGGTACAACATAGTATCACAACAGCAAGATCAGACAATACAATGAGATGCAATGCCAAGTATATAATGCATGTATGTCCTACGATACACAACCACTGAATCTCAGACCAGTACCCATGGGGGCCACACAAGGATCATGTATCCGCCGTAACCATTTCTCATTGGCATAAATCATCTATCGCCGGAACCATTTCCCAACGGCATAAATCATCACTGGCCACGCGTGGACCATATATCTGTCGGAACCATTTCCCATTGGCATAAATCATCACTCGCCACACATGGACCACATATCCGCCAGAACCATTTCCCATCGGCATAATCCTCAAAGTGTCTCATCATAGTGTTTCTAGAACCAATGCACACAAGCATGTTCACACAGATAATGAGAAGAAAGATAGTGCTCACAATCACAACGCAATTCATATTAATGTAAATCACGTCACACTATTAACAATATAACAACAACAATAGTCAAAGTCTCAATACCCACAACATATCAATGATGTCAATTGCCTAGTCTCCATTTCTCTACTCCTTTCATCACAAGTAGGATCAATCGCCAACAAGAGTTCTCAAGTCTAGTCCCATAATCAACAATGAGCAAAAGACATATTCAACACGTTCATAATCACATCGAGCTATCATAGGAATACATCAAACTTACAACAATATCAAGTCCATGGCCTAATCACACGTTGGCCTATCACATTAACACACAAGCCATTTTATCAACTCCGCCGGTCATTATTAGATTGATTCATGCAAGAACTCACCCAATACTTCAATCCCATTACTCCCCAATGCAATCAAGTAGGGAAGTCGAATTCTAAAAGATTTACAAGGTTTTAAGAGTTCACTTGCCTTAATCGAATCGAAATCAATCCACAATCGGAGCTTTTCCCTTCCGTAAGCAATCCAAAGCAACACAATCTATTCAATAGTGAAACTCAATCACAATTCGGGCCTAACAATACCAAGAACACGAAATTCAGAAAGTAGAGGTAAAACAACCCAAAAATCCAATTTTGAAAACGGGGTTTGAATCCGGGATTTCTTTCATAAAAATCATCCTCAATACCATAGGAACTCAATGGTGAAAAACCCATTTGAAAAAAAAGCTCAAACAACCCTCAATTCCCATTTTATCACATTTTCAGAATTCTTTCAAAATCACCAAAAACACACTTTAAAATCCCAAATTCCAATTTAAAATCATGTTTAAAGCATTGGGTAATCAAGGCCAAGGGTTAAAATAACTTACCCATACTGATTCCCATTAAAATCCTTTTCAAAAATCGCCCAAGAGAGCTCCAAAATGATGAAAATAGGACATTTCCCGATTTTATACTATTCAGGCATTAAATGACCTCCGCGAACGCGGAGGCCAACATTACAGAACTCCACAAGCGCGGGAGTTCCTCCACGAACGCAGAGACCAACAACACTCTACTCCGCGAATTCGGAGACCAAAACACTTCCTGGAGAACTAACACTCCGCGAACGCGGAGAGCAAAACCCTGACCCTCCACGAACGCGGCCTGACCATGCAAACGTGGAGGTCTACACACAGCCTTCTCCGCGAACGCGGAGAAGCTTGCACCAGAACTCAGATAACAGCAAACCAATAATTCTCAAGTCTCGGAATGGACCATCGAGATTCGTTTAGAATCCCGTGCACACAAACCAGATATGCAACCCTACAAAATTCAACGTTCCGGACTCAATGGAACCATCGGAATTCGGATTCGAGGTCTCTTTGACCCGGAAGCCGATAAAACACAACAAAACTAACTCAAGCCTCAACAACTCAAAACAAGCTCGGAACCTCTAAAAATTATACCAAGGTGACCTCTAGGCCTAAAATCATCCCTCGAATCCAACGGAGTTGTCGGAATCGACATCCGAGCATCCGATCTCCGAATGTTGACCAAAGTCAACCCTATGGTCTAGATTCCACAATTTTCCAACTTAGGACCTCAAATCCACGAAACAGCCCCAAAACTAACCCCGTCAACTCTCCTAGACCAAAATCCACATTCCGAAACTGATGGAATCAAGGGAATTCCCATTCGAATCTCGAAACTTTGAATGACCTCAAAAACCACAATTTGGCAACTTAAGCCTTTAAAATTCAAAACTTTTCAAAAACTTCATTTTAACTCAAACTTTCACAAAACCAACTTCGGGAACATTTCAAATTTGACTCGGGGCAACTCTCGGGAAGGGAAAAATGGTCATTTTATAAATATTACCAAAAAAGACCTTCAGGGTCATTACATTATCCACCACTAAAAACCATGTTTATCCTCGAACATAAAGTAAAAAAAAGTACCTGAAGCCTCAAAAAGCTGATGATATCTGGCACACATATCAGACTCGGACTCCCAGGTAGCCTCTCCAGCTGAACGGTGTCCCCACTGCATCTTCACTGAAGCGATCTCCTTGGTCCTAAGCTTAAGGACCTGTCTATCAAGAATAGTTATAAGCTCCTCCTTAAAAGTCAAATCAGGACCCAATTCCACATAATCGAGAGCAATTACATGCGACTCATCCGGGATGTATTTCCGTAGCATAGAGACATGGAACACGGGATGCACCGTTGACAAGCTAGGAGGTAGGGCCAACCTATAGGCCACCTCCCCCACCCGGTCTAAGATCTCAAAAGGGCCAACGAACCAAGAGGTAAGATTTCCCTTCTTCCCGAATCACATGACACCCTTCATGGGTGATACTCGGAGCCACACATGATCTCCCTTCATGAACACTAGGTCACGAACTCTCTGATCGGCATAACTCTTCTGCCGACTCTGAGCGGTCAACAGTCTACCCTGAATCAAATGAACCTGCTCCATGGCATCCTTAAGCAAGCCAGTGTCTAAGGAATCCATCTCTGCCTAATCAAACCACCCAATCGGTGGTCTACACCGTCTGCCATTCAAGGCCTCAAATGGAGCCATCTGAATGCTGGAATGATAACTGTTGTTATAGGCAAACTCCACTAGGGGCAAATGCCGATCCCACCTAGCACTAAAGTCAATCACACAAACACGAAGCATATCCTCAAGTACCTGAATAGTTCGCTTGGACTGACTATCAGTTTGAGGGTGAAAGGCTGAGCTTATATCTAGCCGAGTACCCAAACTATACTGCAAAGCTTTCCAGAAGTGCGAGGTGAACAAGGAACCTCAATCCGAGACTATAGATACCGGCACCCCATGAAGTCTAACAATCTGACTGACATAGAGCTGGGCTAAATTCTCCATTGTATACTTCACCCGAACTGGAATGAAATGAGCGGACTTAGTCAGCTTATCAACAACTACTCAAATAGAATCATAAGCACCCATTGTGGTAGGCAAACCCAAAACAAAGTCCACAGTGATCCGTTCCCACCTCCAAGTAGGAATAGGCATCCTCTGAGACATACCTCCGGGCCGCTGGTGCTCACACTTGACCTGTTGACAGGTCTAACATCTAGATACAAAGTCCGCAACATCTATCTTCATACCACACCACCAGTAGTGCTGACTCATATCATGATACATCTTCGCTGTCCCCGGATGGATAGAATATCTAGAGCAATGGGCCTTCTCTAGAGTCAGTCTTTTAAACGCGCCCACCTTGGGCACACAAATCCGACCTCCGATCCTCAAAACTCCATCGGAATCAAGTGCAGTCTCCTTGGCTTCACCTGACGCTCTACCACCCCTACCAGTTGACTGGCCCCTGACCCGACCTCTAGCCGGAGGCACTGAATCTCTCCCTGGAGCTACAGAATAAGTACGTTGGGGCCCTGAATTAGTCTGGAGAGGACACTGCCGTATCACATGACCTGGATCCCATAAGTATAACAAGACCTCAAAACATTGATCTGCTGAGATGATCCAGATGAAGCACCACGGCTACCCTGGCCAGAATCATGAGAACCATGGGACACCTATCCCCCATCGGCTGCTGGCATGGAAGCATGTACCGGCCTCTGACGCTGAAAAGAAGTACCACCTCTCTGAGATCCCTTGCCTCTAAACGAGGCACCAGAAAATCGACCACTAGTGTCACGACCCAAGCCTAGGGCCTAGATGTGACCGGCGAATGGGGAACCCGAAGGAACCCCAAACAAGCCTCATAGCGTATCATTACACATCCTTGGTCGCGGAAGCAATTAAATGACCATAAACGATAAGCATAATCAAGGGGGAAATCGGGACTAAGGGAGCAAAAAAAAAGAAATGATACATAAATACCATAGATGAGTCAAGCTCAAGCATAATACACAACTTGTCCAACACCACCTCTAAACATGAGTACTTAGCGGGGCCAAGACAAACTACCGGGCTCACCCTCATAGTCAAAACATAACTAGAAAGGAAAAGTTTTATACATAGCAAAAGATCATGAGCAACGTCCCCGAAATGGAGGACTCACCAATAACCACTATAGAAAATCGTACTAGCCACGCGGAGGAGGATGGTCAGCGGTGCTCCGGTCCCTACATGGTGACATCATGTAGGCATAGAGTATGCGTTAGTACATTTGAATGTACTAAGTATATGGGATGCAATGCAATGCTACATTAGATGGACATCATAGAAAAAAATGCGTAATCATACCCAATAGATAGCATATTAACGAAATGATATGTATAATGATGCTTACATAAAAATCATATTTAGTGGGACGTAGTACATGTGTGGCGAGTGACCATCAATATAGTATTTCCAAGGCCTACCACCCCCTTGGAGAGGCGAAAGAGGTACAAACCCCTCAATATGGTTACACGGGCCTACCACCCCCCGAGCTAGGGACCAAGGTACAAACCCCTCGATATGGTTATACGGGCCTACTACCCCCGTACTAGGCAACCAAGGTACCAACCCCTCGATACGGTTATACGGGCCTACTACCCCCCGTACTAGGCAACCAAGGTACCAACCCCTCGATACGGTTATACGGGCCTACTACCCCCCGTACTAGGCAACCAAGGTACCAACCCCTCGATACGGTTATACGGGCCTACTACCCCCCGTACTAGCTTGGTCGACTCACAACACTTATTTAGGGAAAATCATATACATGTGTCCATTTCATCATCATTTCAGTAATTACATAACCATCCGACTCATAGGACGTACCTTGGACCTTCCCTTTCCTAAGAAATCTATAAATGGGCATTTTATCAAACACATGGTGGGCAATTGTTCATGTAAATGAAATCATGTATTTCAAGAATACTAATTCCAACCAATTCCAAAATCCATATAAATCAGCCCACCAACAAACATACATATAATATATCAACCTTCAATTAATTTGATCATCGGAAGCATGTAGAATATCATAAACATTCACATAAATAATTCGCATTTCAATGATAATATGCAAATGGACCATCATAGTGGTTGTGTAGTAAGTAATTCATAATTCAACGAGTTTCATAACAATAATCATAAGGACCCATAAATTGAAGTAAAATAGAGGATAAATGGTTGGACTTGTGGAAAGGAAGGTTCCCACAATCAAACCCACATACCTCAACTTTGGAGAATCCTTGATGAAGATTGGAATGGAGAATCGAAGCTTGAGATTGAGTCTTGAATCCGGAATTAGAGCTTGAGATGTTTGAATTTGGTTGAAGATCTTGGGAATTTTTGGAGAGGGCTTAGAGAGTATTTTTGGAGTTAAGAAAAATGACTAAGTATGGGACATATCCCCTTTTTATAAAAAAAAGTCTCCAACCCGCCTAAGAAAATAGCTCACTGGTTGTCACATGTACAACCCTATATTAAAAAATTAGAAACAAAACTTCAAGTCTCAATGTTTGTATCTCAAATAGAATAAACATAATTAAAAGGTCAAAAGAGTTCGCCGACATCGAACAGCTACCTCTCAAGTATCCTTAACAAGCCTTGGGGAAGGAAGAAGGAAGAACTAGCTCACGGTTCGGGCTTGGAACCTACACAAGTGTAGAAGCAAGGGTGAGTACCTAATAACACGGTACCCAACAAATCAACTAATAAATCGGAGCAAATCTAAAAGAATCACGAAACCCCAACTTTCAAGCGAACCTCCAGTAACTACAACCTGTACAGAAACGCAGCCCAACCTAACAGATTTCCAATCCACAGTTCAAATTATACAAGTCAACAACAGTTCACAGTTCAACAACAGCAACAAAGAAGCGCAATTCAATATCAACAAGTAAGTCTCAGAGTCATCAGGTACAACATAGTATAACAAAAGCAATGATCAGAAAGTACAATGAGATGCAATGCCAAGTATAGAATGCATGTCTGTCCTACAATATACAACCGCTGAATCTCAGACCGGTACCCATGGGGGCCACACAAGGATCATGTATCCTCCGGAACCATTTCCCATTGGCATAAATCATCTCTCGCCGGAACCATTTCCCAACGGCATAAATCATCACTGGCCATACGTGGACCATATATCTGTCGGAACCATTTCCCATCGGCATAAATCATCACTCGCCACACATGGACCACATATCCGCCGGAGTCATTTTCCATCGGCATAATCCTCAAAGTGTCTCATCATAGTGTTTCCAGAACCAATGCACAAAAGCATGTTCATACATATAATGAGAAGAAAGATAGTGCTCACAATCACAACTCAATTTATATGAATGCAAATCACGTCACACTATCAACAATATATCAACAACAATAGTCAAAGTCTCAATATCCACAACATATCAATGATGTCAATTGCCTAGTCTCCATTTCTCTACTCCTTTCATCACAAGTAGGATCAATCGCTAACAAGAGTTCTCAAGTCTAGTCCCATAATCAACAATGAGCAAAAAATATATTCAACACGTTTATAATCACATCGAGACTATCATAGCAATACATCAAACTTACAACAATATCAAGCCTATGGCCCAATCACACGTTGGCCTATCACAGTAACACACAAGCCATTTTATTAACCCCGCCAGTCATTATTAGATTGATTCATGCAAGAACTCACCCAATACCTCAATCCCATTACTCCCTAGCGCAATCAAGTAAGGAAGTTGAATTCTAAAAGATTTACAAGGTTTTAAGAGTTCACTTGCCTTAATCGAATCGAAATCAATCCACAATCGGAGCTTTTCCCTTCCGTAAGCAATCCAAAGCAACACAATCTATTCAATAGTGAAACTCAATCACAATTCGGGCCTAATAATACCAAGAACACGAAATTCGTAAAGAAAAGGTAAAACAACCCAAAAATCTGATTTTAAAAACGGGGTTTGAATCTGGGATTTCTTTCATAAAAATTATCCTCAATACCATAGGAACTCAATGGTGAAAAACTTATTTGAAAAGGAAACTCAAACAACCCTCAATACCCATTTTATCAAATTTTCAGAGTTCTTTTAAAATCACCAAAAACACACTTTAAAATCACATATTCCAATTCAAAATCATGTTTAAAGCATTCGGTAATCAAGGCCAAGGGTTAAAATCACTTACCCACACTGATTCCCAGTAAAATCCTCTTAAAAAATCGCCCAAGAGAGCTCTAAAATGATGAAAATGGGATATTTTTCGATTTTACACTGTTCAGGTGTCACGACCCAAAATCACAAGTCGTGATGTCACCTATGTTCCCAGCCAATAGGTAAGCCAACCCAATAAGTATATTAAGCAAATATCTTACATACTTAGTCTTTTAAATAAAAATGCGGAAAACTGAAATACCACCCCCAAGATTTAGTGTCATAAGTACAAGAGCTTCTAAAAGACGATACAAGTCTGAAATTATATGACAAGTCTAGACATAAGAAAAACCTTATCGGAATACCAAAACAACCTAATAAATAGAGATAGATGAAGGTGTGGTCCGCATAATATCCAAGCAGCTCACCACAACTCCAAGATGATCCAAGCTCAAACTCAAAGCTCCACGAGATGCACTTGTACTCGAAATCTAATCTGCACCACAAAAGAGTGCAGCAAGTGTAGTATGAGTACGAAACCACGTGTACCCAATATGTATCATAGACCGACAACGAAGAAGTAGTGACAGGAGTATATAAGAAAATAATTATTTAATTTTACAAGTCAACATTATACTATCAGTCAAGTCTCATCAACTAAGGATAATCAATTATCACGCAATATCCAACCACCAATAAAACACGTAATCAACAAGAATGAGGGATGTAATGAGATGCAATGCAATGTGACACCATGGAATGATATGCCTCAGATGCCAAGTACTCTCTCAACCGTATATACACGATAGTACTCAGAAATACATCAAGAGTTCGTGACCCATGGGGGACTCGCGAGGTCCATATACCGACACGGACAATCTCCACGTGTCTGTGCGGACGATCTCAACGCACTATCTTAAAATCACACAATCCCCAGCACGGACGATCTCCACTTGCCCAACTTATAATCATAACCAATCCCTCGCACGGGCGATCTCCACGTGCCCAAATGATAATCATAACTCGATCTCAACACGGATGATCTCCACGTGTTAGACCTTTACTCATACTCAATCTCATGTCAATGCATGTGCACAATATGATATCAATAAAAGGGGATGATGCAGCATCTCAATAAATCAAATGTCACTATGACATAAAATCACTTCAATTATCACAATTACATGGGTTCAATACAGAAGCACAACCACACACAAAAATTCAAGTCACTAAATACATCAGCTAATGCCCATATGCTTTGGCATTCTCAAATTACAATCTATCATATTATAGTAATAAACTTTACCTTTAATAACACCGGTGCTCGTACCAATGCCCGTCACACCATTGGTACGAGACCCCTATCTTTCGCCCTTACCCATTATCTATTCAATTTTTAATCTTTAATTAGAAAACGTCCCTCAACGAAGTCTAGGAAGTCTTAACATACCTTGAATGTCGAACACGTGTCACGAATCTTTAAGATTTGCCTTTCCCTTTCGTAAAGCTTCAGAATATTTACAATCTATCAAATATGCATTATTCGTAAGTAAATGAGCCTGTAGACAACCATGTTGATATATACTTCTATCTCGTACCATAAAAAATCACTTATAAGCCGTAGTGTCTACATTTATAATCACGTTCCTAATCTTGATACCAATTAATATATCAACTCTCATATTTCCTAAATTTCAAGCCTAGGACTAAGTCCCAATTTCTTCAAATATCATAATTTTAATGGTATTCATATAATATAATACACATAATATTTAATTACAAAACTTAATATATCAAAACTTGAATCAAAATATATGATGGCATCAAAAAATTTCCTTAACCGAACTAATTGCCCAATAATTTAACTATGAAACGGCATCCAGAACCTTAACTACGTACTCTACAAAACTATTCTATAATGAATATATAATTTCTGGTGATTAATTCCTCAAGAGCCAATCATTGGCATTATCCAATGATGGCTATACAGTTCTTGTCCCCCCACTCACGGAACTGGAAAAAAAGAAACTCATACCCATCTTAAGATATTTCAAAACAATTTCAATTCTGACTTCTTCTTTTTTCCTTTCCCACAACACCAATAATATAGTATATTATATGATCCTATCTATATTCATGAATACAGAGGTTGGCGAGGTGATACCTGGTGATCGTTCTCTTTGTGAATCGGGTGTTGAGGCTGCGGCTAAGTCGTACAATGATAAGAAAAAATTATTAAACCCTATTAACTTATTTTAATAAATATTTCAAGTGGTGTAGGGTATTAAATAAATTATGGACTTAACCTATTAATCACCAACTAAAGAAAAAAATTAATTATCTAATACAACTCATCAACTAAATTACCGTAGTTACCGAATAGTTCAAAATTTCCATTTAAATTTTAAGGGAAGAGTCGAAATAGTTTGAGTGCCCAAAACAACTTAACGGATCGTTAAATCAGGCATTAAATGACCTCCGCGAACGCGGCTAACTTAGCCCGCGAACGCGGAGACCAACATTACAAAACTCCGCGAACGCAGAGGCCAAAACACTGCCATGAGAACTAACACTCCGCGAATGCGGGAGATCCTCCGCGAACACGGAGAGCAAAGCCCCGACCCTCCGCGAACGCATCCTGACCACGCGAATGCGGAGGTCTACACACAGCCTTCTTCGCGAACACGGAGAAGCTTGCACCAGAACTCAAATAACAGCAAACCAGCAATTCTCAAGTCTCTGAATGGACCCTCGGGATTCATTCGGAATCCCGTGCACACAAACCAAATATGCAACCCTACTAAATTCGACGTTCCAGACTCAATGGAACCATCGGAATTTGGATTTGAGGTCTCCTTGACCCGAAACCCGATAAAACACAACAAAACTAACTCAAGCCTCAACAACTCAAAACAAGCTCGGGATCTCTAAAAATTCAACCAAGGCCACCCCTAGACCTAAAATCATCCCCCGAATCCAACGGAGTTGTCGGAATCGACATCTGAGCATCGGATCTCCAAATGTTGACCAAAGTCAACCCTATGGTCAAGATTCCACTATTTTCCAACTTAGGACCTCAAATCCACGAAACAGCCCCAAAACTGACCCTGTCTACTCTCCTAGACCAAAATCCACATTCCGGAACTGATGGAATCGACAGAATTTCCATCCGAGTCCCAAAAACTCCGAATGACCTCAAAAACCACAATTTGACAACCTAAGCCTTTAAAATTCTAAACTTTTCAAAAACTTCATTCTAACTCAAACTTTCAATAAATCAGCTTCGGAAACATTTCAAATGTGACTCGGGGCAACTCTCGAGAGGGACAAAACGGTCATTTTACAAAAATTACCAAAAATGACCTTCAGGGTCATTACAATATAATGTAGCATAATATTTTGAGTTAAATGACTTTTTAATTGTTGGACATGTAGCATAAATTTTTGAGTGTCATTATTAAATGTCATGATCTAAACCGTTATGAAAGACACTCATACTAATCTTCTGTCACGACCCAAAAATGGACGTGATGGCACTCGTCTTATCCCACCAAGACAAGTCAGCCTAAAACCCAACTAATACAATAAATGCGGAAGTAAAACTAGAAAAAAAGAGACTACCACCATCTAATAATGCGGAATACAAAGTCAACTTATTAAAACCCCCAAAATCTGGTTGTCACGTGCACAAGCCTCTAATGTATTACAATGGATTTGAAAGAAAACACAAGTCTCAAATGACATTGTTTCTAGAATAAAACAAGATCATAAATAAGGAGTAAGAAGGTCTGCTGAGATGACAATCAGCTACCTCACAAATCTCCATAGGAAGCCTCGGACAAGAAAATAAGAGAGGGTATCATGAAGATCCGGGCTCATAACCTACAAAAAATTGTAGAAGCAAGGGGTGAGTACCAAACCACACGGTACTCAGCAAGCAAACTTCTAAACACAAGCTAAGGGTATGGAATACGGGTACTCCTTACACCCCAACCAAACCTCCACAACTACAACCTGCATAAAAACCAGCCCAACCTAATAGTGCACAATTTACATAGCACATAGTTCAACCATATCACTTCAACAATTACAGATCAGCAACACACAAGATAAAGTTCACCAATCACAAGTTCCACAGAAAAGTACTCATAAGTTCACAAATGATACAGATGCACAATGCAATGAAATGCAATGTCAAGTATAGTGATGCATGTCTGACCTAACGATACACACCCGCTGTCTCTCAGTCCGGGACCCATGGGGGACATATCTGTCCATGCATCCGTCGCGGCGTGCGACACGACCCTCGATAGTACAATTCGTCGCGGCGTGCGACACGTCCCTCGATAGTACAATTCGTCGCGGCGTGCGACACGTCCCTCGATAATGAAATCCGTCGCGGCGTGCGACACGTCCCTCGAAATGGTACATCCTCTTTAATTTCTTATTCTTTCTCAATTCACATAACACTTGTCATCACATAACACTTGTCACAACCAATGTCTCATAATCAATGCAAATAAATGTTCACACAAATAATGAAGAGATGACCATTTTCATAACAATGCACACTTCATAACAACACAATCGTGCTACAACATCAACAATGAATCAATGAGCCTTTTAAACCATTCTCAACACATCACACACCAATAATTAATCACATTGCCTTTTATTACCCCCTTTTTATCATTAAAATTATTCAATATGGACAAGTCAACCCATCACCAAGTCCCATCACTTCCCAACACATACCACAAGGAAATACACGAATTCTATACGCTTAACAAGGGTTGAGAAATCCACTTGCCTCAAATAATTGAACAAATCACCTCAGGACTTGAGCCTTTCCTTTTCATTGGACTTCCAAATCAATGTAATCTATTCAAATAAATAATCACAATAAGATTTCAAAACTAACAACACTCATATTACTATATGTCTAGTTTAAACCCACAAACTCACCCAAATATATAATCAAATTCCTAAACCTCAAGTCTAGAGTTAAGTCTTACTTCCTCCAAATAACATAATTCTAATGGTGTTCATATAATACAATGAACCTAATATTTAATTTCCTATATTAATATAGCAAAACTTGAATTAGAATATGATAACAATAATAAGGATTCTAAAGAAAATTAAACCCAATTTATGGACATAATTTTCACGGAAACCAACCAAATTTCCAAAATTCAATTTGGTACACATTATATTTCTCTAATTTACTCTCCAACACTTAACTATCTAGTCAGTGGCATAATTAGCAGATGTCACTTTATTGGTCAACTCTAAACCTTGCAGAAGGTATGTATACATATATTTTCCCTTTCAAATTATTTTCAACAACCCATATAATGATTATCTTATCATTATAGTTCCATAATAAAACTTCATTATAAATTGTCTTTATGCCAATCATGATGAGCACGGTGCAACAGGTTTCACTTACAATTGTTAATTGCAGTTTCATCTATGTCTATCAAGAATCCATTTAATACTAATCACAATAAGTTATTCACATCCAACAATCAAAATATACATAAACAAAGCGTGAAGTTTTGGATAGAGTTACCAGAGTTTGTCACTTTCTTGTCGATGTCGCAGAAGGTGAGTCTCTCTCTAGGGTTATACCTCTTCTTTTTTTTTTAAGAAAAAAATAATTATGTATTAAAAGTGACAAATCCTACCAACTTATTTTAATACATATATGGGCCAAGTGATATAGGATATTAAGTAAATTACCATTTAGTCCATTAACGATTAATTAATTATTTAATAAATACTCATCAATTAAATAACTGTAGTTATCGAATAGTTTAAAATTTCCAAACCAACTTCACCGACTGATAAAAAAAATGACTCGGAGCAACTATCGGGAGGGTAAAACGGCAATTTTATGAAAATTTCCAAAAATGACCTTTCGGGTCATTACATTATCCACCACTAAAATCATGTTCGTCCTCGAACATAAGGAAGAAGAAGGAAGAATAACCAACACTACCAAAAGCCTGAGGTATGATTTTCAGAGTCGTGTTCATCTCTCTAAGTGAGCTCCACCTTAAGACCATTCCATCAAGATCAACTACTAAGAATTGCAATTTCAAATCAAACTTTAGCAAATCTACAGACTAGGAGTGATTACCAAGCCACAGGCTAACCCATGAATCCAATCTGAGCCGAAATACACTGGACCATAACACAATCATCAAGACGAATCTTTTCTCATATAACCACAATTATATTTTGAATTAATACCGGCTACAATTAGAAGTGAACCTAAACCAACCACCACACACTCATAATGCACAAACCATCATAGATCTTGTCAAGATTCCCTTCTCACAACTTGATCCTTCCACGAGCTTAATTAAGTTATAAAAATCTGATCTTTAGACATTAGGTACTCATCAAGAGAGAATCAAATTTATCTAATCCAAAGAAGGAAATGATCAAGTAACCATCTAGAGAGCAATACACCCAAGTATATCGAACCAAAAACAACACTGTAAAAAAATCTAGATCGATAGTTGTGATTGTCGACAACTCTTAAGAGTGACAGAATTAGACCAAATGGCCCCCCATATTCAATCACACAGCCAAAACATGACCTCGGTGATGAGATGGATATTAAATTTGTTCGACAACTATAACTATCCATGGTAGCTCTTTTATAAATTCTCATAAGTAACGTTGTGCATGCAAAATCACTTGTATACTTCAACTATCTTAAACAACACCAAATCTGTCATAACTGAAATGACCAAGTCTGTCCAAAGATACTACCTTACCATGAGGACAATCGCAGGATCGGTACACCCGATCCACCACTAGGAATTCACTCATAGATGTGGAAACATACGTGGCATAGGCAGCGAATCATACTCTAAGTAATGTCCAGCACGAAAAAGGTGGTCACCTAAGAATATACGGAACCAAGGTCGAATAACATAAGATACTCATTCCATAGTGCCCATATCAAACATTTCCATTCATCTGACTCTATTTCCTTGATTTTTAGCCACCCACAATCAACCAGTCTAGTGCTTATTACAATCGTACACATACTCGATTTATAAAACTTCACATACTTCTCACAATACTCCACAGAAGCCAAGACTCCTAATACTAACAAAACATTATAACCACACCGGTCATTTACCCTACTCTCAAACCATCACTAGTATCAAAGTCTGTTTAGCAAACATATTGTCACCTCTAAAAATTTCAAACTATGACTCCCTCTCTTTCCATTTAAGCATTTCTTGACAGATATGAGTCACACCCAAGACTGATAGCATTAATTCCAAATCTATAAGTACTTTCCCATCGAGGTACAATAATTGAATCACACCCAATGTCAACTTCACCTGATCATTCACATACCAAGTTTCAACTACCATTCTAAACCATCACATACCTCATGCCAAAACTCAGAGAAATCCGTAGTCACTCCAATAATTCTATATACTATAAGCTCAGAATCCTTATTTACCATCCAGTGTCTATGTAACACATCACATCAGTCTGTGTAGTCCCATTTAAAAGAGTAGTTTCAATCCCCTCCCAAAAAAAATCATCAATAAATATGTCCATACCGTAGCGCATCCATAAATCACCTACCATAATTTAAATAATCTAACTCCTCATAACAACGCAAAATCTTCCACACATCTTTGTTTGTCACCCAATCAAAATTCAATCTTCATAAAAGTCACTTATAAACCCCTAGTAAGTCTGTGCCAAACTAGCTCACATCGCATAGTCATTTTTAAACTCAAAGGTGAGAAACCTTACTACCTCCAACTTTGAACCAAGGATCTATACGAGATGTCTTATTCTTTCACCTTTCTTATATTCTTCCCGTGACACGAATTTCAAATACCTTGAACTCTTCAATACACCAGACTCTTGTTCTTTTCGATAGCTCGCTTACCAATCTTATCCTTTGACAACCAACCCATGACATTTTACCTTATCCTCTAAATCAAACCATAAGTGAAACCCTTCCTTAAGTCCTTTGACAATCAAAAGCAACAAACTTTACAACTCAAACAATGCACAAGTCCTTCAAAATGCTCAATACTCGACGCGATCGATCGATCATTTTTTTTTTACCTTACCAATTCATACCTTGATAAAACATACTACCACAAACGTAAACTTACAATGGAAGACTTAAATTCAGATTCCAACTGTACCAGTTACCAAACTCTAAATCACAAAAGAACTTATCACCACACTCAAGCCTAACGTCTATGTACTTCTTTCTCAAATCTTATCCAACAGCTTTTAACCCATATGAATGACACATAACACTATCACCATAACCAGAAGAAAAAAAATTGAACCACGTGTCTCACAACTCAATTCTCCACTATCTAAATATACATCCTTGGCCCTTTCAATTAGAGTAAATATCATTGTTCTTACCTCCTTCTGAAGGGTAAACTATATTCTACTAATGTTTTTTCCATTTATGACTCTAGCTCCTTTCAATTCTATTCGAATGGTGTCTCAACACATCCTACAACTTTTCATATGACCACACTACTCACCAAATAATAGCAAACCATAATTTTAGATATTCGCAAATCGTCATTACAATATAAAAATTTATTCAACCAACAATCCTTATCATATAATTGCATCTCAATCACAATCCATCGCAAACTCTTATTACCATCATGCTCATTCAGCCATTGTCATTATCTATAAGTCAACCTTATCAGCGACATAACACCTTAAACCCAATTATACCAACCAAATTCAAAGGACTAACCCAAATTTTATACGTGCTTTCTTACTAAAATCCTGAATTACCTTCACACATGTATACTCATTAGGACTTCCTCTACCCATAAGCTTGTCATTTCATTATCAATTTATTCCCTGGGAGCTTACGATGAAATCACCTATCCTCATTTAGAATTCTCAAGATACACTTCCCAACCTAAACGCTTTAATACCGTACCAAAGATCCACCACTAAAAGCTTCCTTACAAACAATGCTTAACTCAACCGTTCGTAATAACAAACTAGTTGGTTTCTCAAATGTGAATGCAACATCGAATCTCATTATATGAACATGTGACACAACTGATAACCATTAAGTAGTGAGTATTCACACTTGACAATCGACGTATTCGTTTCCATATACCACTAGTACCACATCATGAAAGTCCATTAAATCCACCGCTGAAACACATCTTATCTACCGAGAAGATCGTACCCAAATAGCCCACACATTTCTTCTAATTGAATAGCTATAAAATATTATCAAATTTGTTCTGTCTCTAGCCCAAGCGATATGCATCCTTTCATAGATCAGGTTGATAGCAAAAGTAACACACTCCCTAACTTTAACTAACTAGGCATTGGTACCATTGTAGTAGTCATATCATGACCCTCTTGGATATACACTCAATAAGTAAAATCGTAGTAGAAATTCTGACCTCAATTGGCTTAACATCATTCTCATCAAATCTGATGACACTTTGCTAACTATAGTTTCCAAAGTTACAGGGTCCATTATCTAGTTGTCCCTTTAATCATATCACTTTCTTTTGTCAAACCACTCTAGATATTTCCTATACCGCACCAGTATTGTTCCCTCTGTTGGGTAACTAGCCTTACTCAACCCCTTCGAATGGCTAAACATTCCGAACCTGGCCAGACATCATTTTCATAAGTCTATCACTTTAACGTAAATATCGTATCTTACATAAAACCCACACGACACCGACTACTCGCATAAAGAACCACGCACGAGTCATCACTACAAGTGTGAGAGAATGGGATGAAGCGATAACAATTAGACCGGACCAAGAACACACGAAAGAGATTCAACAAGTGAAGATTATTCCTAAAAGTCACCATAGCCTCTCGAAGATAAGCAACAGACGTCTCCCCACCGATCCTCGAGACTCTACTAGACTTGGCTTGTACACACGTGAGACCTATGAACTTGGGGCTCTGATACCATTTTGTCACGACCCAAAAATGGACGTGATGGCACTCGTCTTATCCCACCAAGACAAGTCAGCCTAAAACCCAACTAATACAATAAATGCGGAAGTAAAACTAGAAAAAAAGAGACTACCACCATCTAATAATGCGGAATACAAAGTCAACTTATTAAAACCCCCAAAATCTGGTTGTCACGTGCACAAGCCTCTAATGTATTACAATGGATTTGAAAGAAAACACAAGTCTCAAATGACATTGTTTCTAGAATAAAACAAGATCATAAATAAGGAGTAAGAAGGTCTGCTGAGATGACAATCAGCTACCTCACAAATCTCCATAGGAAGCCTCGGACAAGAAAATAAGAGAGGGTATCATGAAGGTCCGGGCTCATAACCTACAAAAA